>JASDDO010000026.1:372781350-373381350 GCA_030015575.1 Agapanthus africanus
ACCAGGTATGGATGATGATGAAACCTTTTCTAAGTAGCTATGCTTAAGTCCATCCAGATCCTACTTGCCACGGCTACATACCATGACTACGATATCTGGTGGTTGGGTGTCATGACAGCTTTTCTAAATGATATTTTGGAAGAGAGCGTCTATAAGTACACAGCCAGAGGGCTTCGTAAACAGTGGGAGCAGCGGAAACGTGTGCAAGATGCTTTATAGGATAAAGAAGGCATCGCGGAGTTGGAACATCTGTTTTGATGGATTAGTCAAAGAAGTTGACATCATCAAAATGGTAGATGAACCTTGTATATACAAAAAGGTAGTAGGGAGTATGGTGACGATCCTCGTAGAGTACGTGGATGGCATACTCTTGATAGGGAAGGAGTTTCCTATGCTACGCTCGATCAATCTCCGCTTATCACCATGATTCTCCATATAGGATCAAAGTGATACCTCCTAAATCCTGGGTTTTGGATCTATGAGATAGATCTAAATAGATGTTAGGATACTCACTAGTTGTAGTGAGATGGTATCAGTTGATCCTGGGGAAAATCACTGGAAGTGTTCCAGGGTGATAAAGACGACAGAATGTCAGTCACAGGCATTGTCTATACCCTCAGTAAAGGGACGGTATGTTGGAAGAGTTCCAAGCTAGATACCGTGACATACTAGACGATAAAGGCTGGATACATCGCTACTTAAGATGCTACCAAAGAGGTTGTTTGGGTGTATATTGGTTCATGAGATGAACTATGTTCCTCCCATTGTGTGACAATGGAGTTGTGGCTTATGCCAAGGAACGCCGGTCCCATCAGTGATCCAGACATATTCTAAGGCAGTATCACTTGATCATGGAGATGGTTGATCTCCAGGGAGATCGAGGTTAGGAGAGTAGACTCAGAGGACAACACAGCGGATCCACTCACAAAGGCCTGTTCCCAGAGAGAGACTTTTATGGGATGGTTGAGTATGAGATACTACAACCACTGCTACAGATGGCCCTAGTGCAAGTGGGAGATTGTTAGTTATATGTATGCCCTAGAGGCCATTACTGTACATTGGATGTATATTGTAGTGGATGCTGGGACATATATAGGGAGGACTTTCTTGCTCGACATGATAGTATGCTATCTGGTTGACCTTTACCTTAACGTGTACACTGATTGTCTCTCTGTTACATGTTGGTAAAGCCCTTAGGATGTGTACTTGACTACCTGGACTGTGATGCGGATCATACTAGTAGGGACATGGTAGTCCATAAGTACATCCTTCAAAGTCCCTAGTCGTGGGTGTATCGAGACGGGGCATCGATATACCAGTGTAGACTAGCGCATACCTTCTCGACCCATACAGATGGGCGATGGATGATCCCATATCCATTGGTGTTTGACATCAGAGATGATATACGGGTGCTCAGTGGAGACTGGGTACACTGGACGGACTCGCCGAGAACTCATAGATGGTAATATACCTGACGTCAGATGGCAGTTCTCTGGTGACACTGGTACAGAGTAGTCTGTTGACCCGAGATCGTCATAGAGTCTTGTGTGGTTCCCACTGTGCTTTGATTTCCATCCTACCACGTCCAAGAGGGCGTGCAAAACGGTGGTTTTTGGGTACAGTCCCGAATCACATGGAGGCAATGAGCGATAGGAGGGGATTCGTCTCTCCCGGTATAGGGGGTTGATGTTGCGCTGTGTTCGATTGGCTATAACAGGAAATCCCTGGCCAGGGTTGCTGAGATTTACTGGTAAGTGTTACCAGTAGTTTCTCGAATTGTTATAGACCTCATATCGACACGACTTATCGAGCTATTGGGGTCTGACGTTTACCACCCCTAGGCGAGATATGCGACATATCAGACGATCAGACCGGACTGTACGGTAGTGTTACTGGTTGGATTCACAGGAGTATGAGCGGGCTTGCTCGTCGATCTTCTGATCGCTCAATACCCGGGTGGCCGTTACGTTTAGCAGACCGCTTGCGGCTTGTGGGTGCTTGATATGATCATCACCTGCTGCCGGCGTATTGACGAGTCTTTAGAGTCCTACACAGAGGTTTCCTGGCTCAAGCGAAACGAAATAGGAGCGCATATGAGATATGTGCGGGACCGAGAATAATGCGTGTATGTGATACCGTATTCCATTCTCGCGATGAATGTATCGAAAGGTTGTATGCGATATAACCTAGTTATCGAATCAAGGGTTGGTTCGATAAGCCGATACATAGAATACTAGTCGGTTATATGCGATATGACCGGATCGTTAAATCAAGTGTTGATTTAATGATTTAATGCATAATTATATATTTGATATATTACTTTGCATTAACTAGTATCGGTTCACTTTAAATGGATTTTCTCGCTCGGATGTGCGCATTGCATATGCGATATGATTTTGTGCACTTGCTTGTATCATGTTTGATGATGCATGCCTTTTGGTTAAGTGTAAAGAATTAAACCTTGGTTAATGAAATGGTTAGGGTTTACTTTTTCCTTATTCATTTTATTCATTTATTTATTCTTTTGGAAAAAGAAAAGCAAATGAGAAAATGGTGGCATGTTTTGTTTTGTTCATGAAGCTTCATGAAGACTTTGACTAAGTGACCATTTTGTCTCATGCTTAACCCTAACCATCCCACTAACCATGATTTATTCTCTACACTTGACCATGGTTTGGTTATGATAAGTATTCTTTTAATTTTCTTTTTGGAATTAACTTGTCATAACATTTACCTTCTTCTTCTTCATTTCTTCAAGTGAAGAAAGCTTGCCTCCATCAATGGCAAGTGATGAAAAAGAGTGAGAAATCCAAATCTAAAGTCTACCCACTTCCTATTTCTTCATCCTCTACCTCTTGCCAAGTAGTAGAGTGTGTTTTCTTCACAAGTTTCATGACTTGGTGAAGTGAGAGCTTGATCTTGCGATGCTTCGACGTAGATCATCTTCGGCATGGACATCGACGACCTAGCTCGCCAATTCTCCGATGAAGCCGACGCTAGAGCCCGGGATTTATTTTGGACAGCAAGAGGACTTCATTGCGGAGCTATGGAGGTGGAGCACCGGATCTACAAAGGTTGTATTTCCGTATTCTCTTAGTTAAGTGTTAACTTGTTATCGTTTCGCCTAAATATCTAGTTAACGATCCGTAGTCTAGGGTTTCTCGGCACCGTATTTTTGAAATTGGCATGATCGATGCCTTGTGAGACCTCATTAGGGTGCCTAGGAACCCTACATCCACAAGCTTCTACAAGCTTCAACCATGTGACTTAATTATATCAAGCATGGTGTAAGTCTCATACACCCATGTAGCATGTGGCATCTAGCATGACACAAAAAATGTACATTAATATATATCACATATATACTAAGTGTACACAAGTGAGAAAAGGAAATGTTTATGTGAACAAATATTAGTTAATATAAATTAATATATCACATATATAATTATACATTAAATTATTAAATCAACACTTGATTTAATAATCCGGCCATATCACATACAACCGGCTAATATCAAATGTAACAATCTATCAAATCAACACTTGATCCGATAACCCGACTATATCACATATAACCGACCGATATCACATATCACGATAATAGAATGCAGTATCACAGACGCGCATTAATCTCGGTCCCGCACATATCACATATGTGCTCCTACTTCATTTCGCATGAAGCAGGAAACCTCTGTGTAGGACTCTAAAGACTCGTCAATACGCCGGCAGTAGGTGATGATCATATAAAACACCCACAAGCCATAAGCGGTCTTCTAAACATAACAGACACCCGGGTATTGAGAGATCAGAAGATCAACAAGCAAGCCTGCTCATACTCCTGTGAATCCAATCAATAACACTACCGTACATTCTGGTCTCTTCGTCAGATATGTCGCATATCGCAGCTTGGGGGTGGTATAACGTCAAACCCCAATAGCCTGATAAGTCATGCCGATGCAAGGTCCATAACAGTTTGAGAAACTACTGATAACACTTACCAGTATATCTCAGCAATCCTGTCCAGGGATTTTCTGTTATGGCCAACCGAGAATAACGCAACATCAACTCCCAATACCGAGAGAGACGAATCCCCTTCTATCGCTCATTGCCTCCATGTGACTCGGGACAGTACCCAAAAACCACCATTTTGCACGATCTCTTGAACGTGGTAAAGTGGAAATCAAAGCACACTAGGAATCACATAAGTCTCTATGACGATCTCGGGTCGACAGACTAACCTGTACCAGTGTCACCAGAGAACTGCTATCTGACAAAAGGTATAATACCATCTAGGAGTTCTCGGCGAGTCCGTTCAGTGTACCCAGTCTCCACTGAGCACCCGTATACCATCTTTGATGTCAAACACCAATGGATACGGGATCATCCATCGCACATCATATGGGTCGAGAAGCGTATACGCTAGTCTACTCTGGAATATCGATACCCCGTCTCGATACTCCCACGACTAATAACATTTGAAGGATTTACTTACCGACTACCTCTGCCCCACTAGTATGATCTACATCATAATCCTGGTAGTCTAGTACTCATTCTAAGGGCTTTATCAACATGTAATAGAGAGACAATTAGTGTATATGTTAAGATAAAGTGCAACCAGATAGCATACTATCATGTCGAGCAAGAAAGTCTTCCCTATATATGTCCAAGCATCCACTACAATATCGATCACATGTATAGTAATGGCCTCTAGGGCATACATATAACTAACACTCGAGAGCCATGCTCGCTCTCTCCCTCTCTTCATTTATTACCCCCTTACCTCCATGTCTCCCCATACCTTCATTCTTTACTCTTTTCTTTTCCAATTAAAAACTAAAACCTTTTTATTTTCTTACAATATATAACATAACAACATAGTTAATGTGCCATAGCTAGCAAAACAAGTTTACCATATCCTTAATGCTAGATTAGCATGCACATGTGTGTGCATAAATACCACAAGTACATAAATAATTAAATAAAATATTAATTAATTAAATAAAATATGTGAAAATATAAATATTAGTTAAGTTTATCAAAAACCCGTATAATATTGCTTAATTAATTCTAATCGCGTTTTAAGGTGTTACACTGAGAAACCATTGATGTACCTACCAGTAAATCTCACTTGTCCTGGCCATGGAATTTATGTATTGGCTATCCGAAAACTGTGCGATATCAACTCCCAATACCGGGAAAAACGAATCCTTTCTATCCACTACTGTCTCCAAGTGCTTCAGGACTGCACCCAACTACTACCTGTTTACACGACTTATTTGAGCCATGGTAGGGTAGTAATCTAAGTACAGTAGGAACACACTCGAGACAAATAGTGATGTCAGTCAACGGACTAACCTGTACTCATGTCACCCGAGAACTGCTAACTGACGATAGGTATAATATCAACCCGCAGTTCCCATCGAGTCCGTCCAGTGTAACTCATAACCCAATGAGCACATGTATACTATCTCTGGTACAGCATACCAATGGCTGCGGAACATGCCATCTCCTCCAACTGGGATGAGAAGCGTATACACTAGTCTACTCTGGAGTATCGATGCCCTGTCTCGATAATCCTACGACTAGGGACAAATATAAGTATGTGCTTATAGATTACCCAACCCCACTTATGTGACTGCCATCACAACCTGGTAGTCAAGAAAAAATCCTAAGGGCTCTATCAATATGTATTAGCGGTATCCTAAAAGAAACATATACACATATTAAGATAGAATCAAACCAGATAGCATACTATCATACTGAGTAAGACTGTTATTATATCTGTGTATATCCCAAGCTTCCAAAATATAATATACAATCCAGTACTACACAATAATGGCATTTAGGGCATATATCACTAACAATCTCCCACTTGCACTAAGGTCATGTATTGGCATATCGCAGACCTATCATCTTGAATAGCCTCCTGAACTGCGTCTGAGGGATGGTCTTTTTGAGTGGATCTGCAGCGATATACTCTGCCTCCATCGTCGAGTAAGTGACGGTCCACTACTTGGAGCTCTTCCAACAGACCTCCCCTCCATTGAGGGTAAAGACATAACTTGACATGGATTTGGAGTCAGCCTTGTCACTCTAGAAGCTGAAGTCAGCGAAGGCCTCGATCTGGAGGTCTTTACTGCCGTACACCAAGAACATCTCCTTAGTCCTTCTCAGGTACTTGAGAATGTTCTTAACCGATATCCAGTGCTTCTCCCCAGGGTTTGACTGATACCTGCTTACCACGCTCAGTGTGGAAGCAACATCTGGTCTGGTACACAATATCGCATACATTACCGACCCTACCGCAGAAGCGTAGGGTATAATACTCATGTTATCCCTTTCCAAATCAGTCTTGGGAGACATCTCTTTGGAGATGGTGATCCCGTGACAAGCCGGTAAATTACCGCGTTTGAAATCTTCCATACTAAATCTTTTCAGTATGGTGTCGATGTACTTAGACTGTGAAAGTCCCAACATCCTCTTAGACCTATCACGATAGATCTGGATCTCCATAATGTAGGAGGCATCACACAGGTCTGTCAAGAAGAACTTCTGTGACGAGAACCCTTTGACTGATTGTAACATAAGAATGTCATTTCCTATCAGAAGAATGCCATCCACGTACAATACGATGAATACTACAGTTCTTGCTACAATCTTACTATAATTGCATTGTTCATCTGGATTTTTGATAAAGTCAAATTCTTTAACTGTCTCATCAAAGCAGATGTTCTATGTCCTCGATGCCTGCTTTAATCCATAAATGGATTTAAGCAACTTGCACACTCTTCCGCTGCTCCCACTCTCTATGAAACCCTCTGGCTGATCCATATAAACACACACTTCCAAATTTCCATTCAGAAAAGCGGTCTTTACGTCCATCTGCCAAATTTTATAATCCTGGAAGAAAGCAATGACAAGTAGGATCCGAATGGATTTAAGCATAGCCACTGGAGAAAAGGTTTCACTATAGTCCAAACCAGGTCTTTGACGAAAACCTTTTGCTACAAGTCTAGCCTTATAGGTTGCAACCTGTCCATCTGCACCAATCTTCTTTCTGAAGATCCATTTGCAGCCTACGGGTTTTACCCCTTGAGTTGCAATGTCCAAAGTCCATTTTTTGTAGGTGTACATGGATTCCATATCGGTCCGCATTGAGTCTAGCTATTTCACTGAGTTTCTGCTCGTAATGACCTGCTGGAAAGTAGTTGGTGTTGGCTATAGTGCCCTCAAGTCAATTATTGTAATCGTAGGCACGTGATTGTGATGATTGAGGGAGAAACTATACGGGTAGAACAGTCTTACTCGAGATGATAGTATGCTATCTGGTTTGTCTCTATCATCATGTACATGCTTTATGTGGTATTACAGATCACTATTACATGTTGATAGAGCCCATAGGATTTTTGCTTGACTACCAGCATTACGATAGCGATCATATATATGGGAGATAGGTGGCCAATAAGCACATCCTTAAATGTCCCTAGTCGAGGGAGTATAAAGACTGTGCATGGATACTCCGGAGTAGACTAGTGTATACTTATCGAGGCCTCGATGGGGGGCGATGGCCGGTCTCACAAGCTATTAGTATCTGTTAGTCACCTAAGGTAGTATACATATGCTCATTGGGTTATGAGTACACTAGACGGACTCGCTGGGAACATGTTAGTTGGTATTATACCGATTTTCAGATATCAGTTCCCACGTGATATGAGTATAGATTAGTCTGTCGACCTGAGATCGTCATTTGTCTCATGTGAGTTCCCACTGTACTTTGATTAATACCCTATTACGGCTCAAAGGTGTCGTGCAAACAGGTTTTAGTTGGGTACAGTCCCAAGACACATAGAGGCAGTAAGCGGATCGTCTCTCCTGGTATTGGGGGTTGATGTCGCGCGGTGCACGGGTGGCCATCACCAGAAATCCTTAGCCAAGGTAGATGATAATTACTGATTTGGATCAGTAGTTTCTTAGTGGGTGATGAGTTTCATACAGACACGAAATATCGCGTTATTAGTGGTCTGACTTTATCCACCCCCTTAGACTCGATATGTGATACTCTTAGACGAATAGACCGGACTGTACGGAGATTGTCACGGGCAGGCTCAATAGAGGTTCGGATGAGTTTGCTCGTCGTCCTTCCTTTTGCTTAATACCTGGGTAGCCGTTACGTACAGATAGTGCCGTTGACGTGCTTGTGGTTAAACCCATTTCCAGCGTATTGACGAGTCTTTAGATAATACTAGCCGGCTCGGGTTTGAGCCGGATTATTAAATAAGGTATTGATTTAATAATTTATGTGTATATATTTCAATATGTATATTCTAGTATTATGTTCTTTATGTTATTCTATCTCTTCGGGTATTCGTATTTTGGTACGAATACAGGTATTTATATACAGTAGAGTGTAATCCGTATTTATACAGATAACATTCCAGAAAGTGGATACCTCATTTTAGATTTAACTATTTATTGTAAATGGTAAATGAGGTGGAAAAGGAAATAATAGAGTATGGTGAAACCCATGCTTGAATAGTATTGACAAATGAATTATTAATTCATTTGTGCTCACTATTTAAGTATGGTTGCATTTTAAAATTAGAAAAATGGGTTTTATAAAACATGGCTTCATGTTATTTTCACACTTAATGAAAATTGTTCCATGGATCATTTTGAGATGGTATTCTCATTCTCACCATCATGCTACACTCTCCACTTGAGTTTCTTGTGTTCCTCTACCTTCATCCTCAACCTCCTCTCTACAATCTCATGAGTTGAGAATCAAGAGAGGATGTGAGATTGATAAACAGTTTGAATACTTCACTACATCCTAGGCACTCTAGATTAGAAACCTAGAGTCCCTAGTTTCTTCACTTGATCTTTGGTATGGAGCTGGAGCCATGAGCTACATCCTTCGGGTGGATTATCTTCGATGGAGGAAGACCGGCGGCCAAGTTCAGTCGAGGACACCTCAAGGAGCTAGGGAAGATGGTTGAAGACCGAAGGACACGGTTCATTCGGTATAACCATTTCTAACCTTGTAGTTTAGCTTATTGTAGTTTGCTATTGTAGGTTTATGGTTCGATTCTAGACGGGTTCGTTAGCGCCAAGTTTTTAAATCTCATTTTTGTTCCGCATCGGCCACGGTAGATGGCCAGGGCGCTATCGTAACCCAAAAGTTGGCTCATCATCATTGATAATGCAATCTTCTATATCCCCATTTATGAGAAAACCGTAGTATCCATCGGACGGATGAGACTGCCTACTAGATCTGCGGAGTGGAGCAGGTGTTTGTTATATGTATGCCCAAGAGGCCATTATTGTACATGATTGTATATTATAATGGATGCTTGGACATATATAGAGAGGACTTTCTTGCTCGACATGATAGATGCTATCTGGGTACTCTTTATCTTAACATGTACACTTGTATCATTATACTGTCTCTTCATTACATACTGATAAAGCCCTTAGGATGTGTACTTGACTACCAAGACTATGATGCGGATCATACTAGTGGGGCCAGGGTAGTCCACAAGTACATCCTTTAATTGTTCCTATTCGAGGGTGTATCGAGACAGGGCATCGATATTCCAGAGTAGACTAGTGTGTACGTTTCTTGACCATGTATGGGACGATGGTTGATCCCACAGCCATTGGTGTTTGACATCAAAGATTTTACACAGGTGCTCATTGGAGAATGGGTACACCAAACAGTTTCACCGAGAACTCCTAGATGGTATTATATTTATCGTTAGATAGCAGTTCTCTGGTGATACTGGTACAGGTTAGTCTGTAGACCCGAGATCTTCATAGAGGCTTGTGTGATTCCCACTGTGCTTTGATTTCCTTCCTACCACGCTCAAGAGAGTCATGCAAACAGGTGGATTTTGTGTACAGTCCCGGGTCACATGGAGGCATTGAGCAATAGGAAGGGTTTTGTCTCTCCCGGTATTGGGAGTTGATGTTGCGCTATGCTAGATTGGCTATAACAGGAAGTCCCTGGCCATGGCTGATGATGAGATTTACTAGTAAGTGTTATCAGTATTTTCTCGATCCGTTATGAGCCTTACATCGGCATGACTTATCTTGTTATTAGGGTCTGACGTTTACCACCCCCAGACTCGATATACGACATATCAGACGAATAGACCGGACTGTACGGTAGTGTTACTTACTGGATTCATGGGAGTTTAGACAGGCTTGCTTGTTGATCTTCTGATCGCTCAATACTTGGGTAGCCGTTACGTCCAGCTAGTACCGCTGACGGCTTGTGGGTGACTGATATGATCATTACCTACTGTTAGCGACAAGTCTTTAGAGTCCTACACAGAGGTTTCCTAGCTCAACTAAAACGATGTAGGGCACATATGTGATATGTGCGGGAACGAGATTAATACGTGTATGTGATACAGTATTCTAATCTCGTGATATAGGTTATATGTGATATAACCGGATTATTGAATCAAGTGTTGATTCAATAATTTGTTATATGTATATTTGATATACATATAAATAATATTAGTCGGTTATATGTGATATAGCCGGATTATTAAATCAAGTGTTGATTTAATAATTTAATATATAATTATATATATGATATATTAATATATATTAACTAATATTAGCTTACTTAAGAATTTATTTTCTACAAATACATATTAATATATATGAGATATATATTAATGTATTTACTATTGTGTCATGCTATATGATACATTGGACATGGGTGTATGAGACTCACACCAAACTAAATATAATTTGGGTGATTAATTATTAAGGGAAAAATCAAAATTTTGTAGAAATTAGCATGGCTAAGGATGCTTGAGGAAGCATGTAGAAGCCTTGAGTTAGTCTACTAATTTTGTTTTACTCTAGATATTTATTAACCCAATCATTATCTTTAGCCATGGTTAAGTCTCTACAAATATCATTAGAGATATTTTTTCACCATGGTTCATCACTTGATCATCTTCTTCATCTTCTTCTTTGCTTTCTAGCTTTGAGTGAGGTGAGAAAAAAGAAAAAGAGAAAAATAATTCTAAATTGAGCAAAATTCCTACTTCATCAATCTATACCGAACTAGCTATTTAGTATAGGTTGTTTACTTCACTAATTCCTCAAATAGTGAAGAGGTAGCTTGAGTTAGAGATTCCTCAAGGTCGATCATCTTCTGCCTCGAATATCCTTAAGAAAGCTTGTTTCTTTCACCTAGTGGAGCCTAAGAAGAGTTCGGGGGACCACTACCTGGAGCTAAGGGACTACTACTTGGAGCTTTAAAAGTGAAGGACCGGTCTACAAAGGTTGTAGTCCTTGTTCACTTAGTGTAAAGCTTGTTTACTAGTTTAAAAACCCTAATTCTCTAGTTCGATTCTTGGATTTCATGCATTAGCACAGTAGATTTTTTAAAATTGCATACTTGATGTCTCTAAAAACCTAGTAGTGGTGCTAAGGCATACTTTCATGGTATCAGAGCCAAGCTAAATCATTAGGAGTGGCCTAGACGACGTTAAAGTGTTCGATCGACTTTTCGAAACACATATTTCCCTAATTTCATGAAATTTTTTCAAAAGTTGGAATTTTTGAAATTAAAAATATTCAGAAAATCATGCAGGTTAAATTATGGAGCCCTAAGAAATTCGAGTTCCCAAATCCATCAATGTGCCATGGAACCGCGGCCCAAACCATTGTTTGGCCGCGGTTCCGCCGCAATATTGTAGATTTGAGGGGTGAATTTTCTTCTGCTTCTCCATTTCCTTAGTATGGGTTTTCTAGGTATTTTTAAGTGAGGCTCAAGTTGTTGAGATCTCTGGGTTTTCTGAGTGTATGAAAATTTGATCGAAATGTTTAACATCGTCTAGTAGATATTGATCTGTGATACAATATTTGGATTCCAAAATAATTAGTTTTGTGAAAACTAGTTAGTATATTGAAAATCTAGCAATTTAGTCTCATACGATAGATTGCCACGGAGTTTCAATTCGGATCAAAACCCCGTCGCAATCTCGTATAGTACGCGGATACTCGCCGCGTAACATTACTAGATAGCCATGCCCCATAGCCCCGACCAAGTGACTGTAGGAGAACCCCGTTGCCAAAAGCATCCGCTCGGGTGCTCGCGGTCGCGGTGTTCCACCTAAGTGCACTTCGTCGACGGCATCGGGGGTGCGGCCGTCTACTAATGTTTCCAACGAGCATTCGATCATTTGTTGGGAATCTTGTTGAATTGCCCGATTGGTTATTGAAAAGTATTCTCAATTTGAGACTAAAATGTTGGGTTTATAGTGTTAGGCATGAAATCCGGTGTATGAGATATTCCGGGTTTATGATGTCTAAGGTGGTTGTGGATTCTAATTATTGTAGTTTTCATTTCTTTTCTGCCACCGTTAGTGTAATATGTGGTGTATCGCCGGTTTCGTTGCTATACGTCAATGACAATTGGGATACGCATATTTACTTACATTGATGACATGTGATATTATGTGTTACTGTGATATGTATATTGGATCGTCGTGTTTGAATAGCCGGGGGTTTTTGCGTGAGATGAGAGTTTTTTTTATTTTCATTCATGTAATAAATTTGCATGTAATATTCTTTTATTGGGACACTTCTAGGTTAAGGATGATGTCACCAATGATGTATATTATTTAGTTTTTCGCATTAGGATAGACCCAAGGCGGGGATCACAAGTAACCGGGTTCTAAAGTCCAATAGGAGACCATCTCGAGGAGTCGAGACCGGGCCTCCTAACTCTAGAATTGGTGGGGTTGCTTGCCTCTCTCGTAGGGGTCTAGGGATGTAAGTTTGGTTATTCATCACGACCGTGGATCCATGTTTTTTACTGGCATTATTTAAAACACGGACCTCATAGTATATTCTATATTTCATACGTTGACTGTAAGTCGATGCCAAGCACCACGCGTGATCGCGGGGAGGCGGCGTTTGCAAAAACAATTTTTATAAGCTTCGTAACATCGACTAAACTCCAGGATCGATACTAAACCCTAACTAACCATTTAGCATAGAGGTTTAACTACTATGTGAGAAAGTTATACCTGAAGTTCTTGCTGTCCTTCACCTCCTCGCTGTCCTTCTCCACCTCGTGAGCTCCTCTATGTGAGAATGGATCGTGCTTCCTCGTCGGCTTCTCCAAATCGTAGAAGATCTACCAGAGAGTTTCGACTTTGAGCTTAACCACTAACTTGAGGTAACTAGGTCACTTGGTGTGCTAAACTAAGTAGCCTAGGATGTGTAGAGAGTGATTAGGAGTCTAGTAGTCTCACAAACCCTAAGATTCTCAACTCTTGAGATGGTCAGGGTTTGAAAAGAGATGGAGAAAGCTTATGGAAAAGAGAGAGGAAAAAGTATCTGTAGTTTTCTTTTAGTGAAAAAGATTAATTGAAAAATGGCTAGAGTTTTATACTTTAAACCACAAGAAAATATCTCATACAAAAATCTAAGTCAACAAAACCCATATGAGTCCAAGAAAGTCAACATGAAACCCTAATCTCATATTTCACTAAAATACCATAAAGTTTCCTCTCTCATTTCCTCCACTTCACAAAAGAATTAATCAAAAAATAAAAACCATAATTGAGGTGTCATTCTCGAAAAACAATCTTTATCAAATTACAAGAATGTCCCTCTCATCCGTACATACCGGCATCCGTATTCCGAGAAACACGAATACTATGAGAGGAAACTAATCTAATAATTATATACTAGGATCCGGCTTAAACCAAATCCCACTAGTATTGTCCGCCCGAACATCATATGTGCACAAGTACACGTATGTGATCGAATCCTGTCGTAAAACCATACGACCTCTACACGTTTCGCCGAAGCTGGGAAACCCTCTGTGTGGGACTCTAAAAACTCGACAGCACGCTGGCTGTGGGTTTAACCACAAGCGCGTCAGCGGTACTAGCTGCATGTTGTTAGTGTATATGCCCTAGAGGCCATTACTGTATCATACTAGTATGTATATTACTTAATGGAAGCTTGGGATATTCACCTTGTATTGACAATCTTGCTCAATATAGTAGTATGCTACTTGGTTTGTTTCTGCTTTAATGTGTACACGTGTTTATTTTATCATATCACCTTTACACATTAGTGGAGCCCTTAGGATCTTTGCTTGATTACCAGCGTTGTGATGGCAGTCACACTAGTGGGGGCTGGGTAATCTATAAGCACATCCTTATGCAGGTCCCTAGTCGCAGGACTATCGAGACAGGACATCGATACTCCGGAGTAGACTAGCGTATGCGCTTCTCATCCAAGTGTGGGAGACAGTCTGTCCCACAGCCGTCAGTAAGTCGTACTTGAGATAGTATACGGGTGTTTGTTGGGTTACGAGTACACTGGACAGGACTCGTCGGGAACTGTTGGTTAGTACTATACCTATCGTCAGTTATCCGTTTCCAGGTGACATGAGTACAGCTTAGTCCGTTGACTTGACACTGTCACTTCGCCTCGAGTGTGTTCCCACTGTACTTAGATTACTACCCTACCACGCCTCAAAGGAGTCGTGCAAACAGGTAGTAGTTGGGTGCAGTCCCGAAGCACTTGGAAGCAGTGACGGTTAGACAGGATTCGTCTCTCCCGGTATTGGGGGTTGACATCACGCTGTGTCTAGGAGAGCCATTACACGAGTAGTCCCTGGCCAATGCAAGCGAGATATACTGGTAGGTTTCCAGTGTTATCTTAGGGTGTTCTAGGCTTCACTCCGACACGACTTGTACCGCTATTGGGGGACTGACGTTTACCGCCCCCTAGGCCCGCCATGCGATGTATCAGACGAACAGACCGGACTGTATGGAGATTGTCACATTCAGACTCAGTAGGAGTTTAGATGGGTTTCACCTCGTCAGTCTTCTTGTCGGCATCTACCTGGGGACCGTTACGCACAGCTGTGCCTCTTGCGGTCTGTGGTTAAACCCACTGCCTGCGTAGTGTCGAGTCTTTAGAGTCCTACACAGAAGGCTATTCACCTTTAGGCAAAAGAGTAGGGGTCGCATGGTTTTGCGACAGGTCGCATGGTATTGCGACAGTGTTCGGTCACATCTGTGCACTTGTGCATGTACAGTGTCCGGACAGTTAACACTAGCGGGCTTTGGTTTAAGCCAGATCCTAGTGTACGTTTTGGGATTGGTTTTATCTCGTTTGTATTCGTGTTTCTCGGAACGCGGATGCGGGTGTGTATGCACAGATGACAGAGAGACACAGGCAGAGGATTCTCATTGGGGTTGTTGACTGTTGACTGTTGACCATTGACTTTTGCTTAACCCTAATGAGAATAAGAAATATGATTAACAATAATTTTAATTAAGTATTATAGTGACATGGTTGTTGAGGGGTTGACTTTGTTGACTTGTTGACTTTGTTGACCTGTTGACTAGGTTGGACTAGTTGACCATCATCATGACAATGGCTATCATTCCATGGCAAAGACTTTTGCTTGCTTGTTTATTTATGCAAAATGAGTGCATGAAATGATATAGCCATTTTGACTTAAACTATCACACAATACTTGATTACTATTTTTGTTATGATGGCTTTTGGATTATGAGAGGTTGGATGAGAAAAGAGTGGCTCATTCTTTCATTTGCTTTCTCTCTCTTGAGCTCTCTCATTCTCAAGCTCTCCCTCTTCCTCTTGCTCTCTCTAGCTCAAGGCAAACCATTCTCATGTGTTGAGACTCATTGCCTTAGAGATAAAAAGACACCAAAACATTCCTCTACTCATTCTAGTTCACAAGGCCTAGCAAGCCAAGTGTTCTAGTTTCTTCAAAGTTCGAAGAAGAAGCCAAAGGTAGAAGCTTTCGGGTGGATCCATCTTCGGCGCAAGGAGACGACGAGGTGAGGCCGATCCGTTCACCGGGAGGTGTTGAAGACGAAAGAGGTCAAGAAAGGTATAGCCCCCTAACCGAGTAGGTAAACTCAAGTTAGGTTGTTAGTTAGTTGTTTAGCAAAGATCCGTATTTGTAGTCCATGTTACCACCCTCTTGAAAATCGTTTTTCACCACTTCCGCAACCCCGTATGCACCGGGGAAGGGTAGCATGGACTTACAGTGGTATCAGAGCCTAGTTAAACACTATCTAACATGTTAGCAAAGTAACTAGAAATTCGATCGGAGAAAAAGTCACGAAAAACACCCGGAAAATCAAGTTTCTGTCGATTCTGTATTCTGTTCATAAAATGATAAATCATACTCCAAAAATTGACTCAGGCTTTTTACAAGACACTCAAGAAATTTGGTCCAGAGAACCGTTCAAAGCGCTGCGGAACAGCAGCGGGAGCACGCTCCTGCCGCGGATCCGCGGCCGAGTTGAATCGGTCGTGGCTCAAATTTCTTGCAGTGTGTTTCTGGGGGTATTTTGGGATCTTTACAATATGTCTTTACTGCCCAGATTTTCCAGAAAGAAAAATTAGTTTTTGGGGCTTGAAAATCCGTATTTTTATCGAACTTCTAAAGACTAAGGCTAACGGGTTTATATCTGTGATGTGATATATGTATTGAACGTCCGCTAATCGCTATACGTCGATTAGTGGGGGTTATACATATCTGTGATTTGTAATGTTGATGGTATGTGTATATGAATTCGTTGGATTATCGTGGATGAATAGCCGGGGGTTGTAAGATGAGAGTTTTCTTTTATCTTTCAATTCGTGTAATATGTAAATTGATGTAATATTATTTTTGGGCCGCACAACCGGGTCGGGGTTGTAGCCGTCATTGTATAATTTCTTTTTACTGTTTTTGCTCCTAGGATAGACCCAAGGTGGGGTGCACAAACTACCGGGTATCTCGAAGTGCCGAGTGGCATACTCATGTCGTTGAGGGAGGTTGCTCCCCTTCGGATATTTGGCGGGTAGTTTGCCGCACACGTAGGGGTCTAGGGTGGGGTATTGGCTATTCATCGCGACCGTGTAATCCGCTCTTCGTTACAGGCTCGTACGAATTGCGGATTCCTAGTATATCCAATGTGTTCATCTGTGATCTGAAATGGCTATCATTGCAATATATCTATATATGATATTATTTAGGCGTTGCTTATGTTTTGCAGCCGCGCCAGCCCAGCCCCCGCTCTGTCGCTAGTTAAGTAACCTAACGGGTAATGACGGGGCCCCGTGGCGAATGCGAATGGCATAAGCGTACGCCATATTTTGGTTGTTTTCTGCAATGGTAGGATTAAATGATGGGACATATTAAAAGAACTAATGCAAGAAAAAAATAAACCAAG
The DNA here is from genome assembly GCA_030015575.1 of Agapanthus africanus. Lineage (NCBI taxonomy): Eukaryota > Viridiplantae > Streptophyta > Magnoliopsida > Asparagales > Amaryllidaceae > Agapanthus > Agapanthus africanus. Next base: position 372,798,597 of record JASDDO010000026.1, read on the forward strand.
TAAAAGTCGTTGGAACACTTTAAAAAACCACTCGGTTTCTTTTCAAAATAACTTTTAAACGCGGAGCTTAAGCCACTCCTTTTAAAAGCTATCTCGTTCCATCGATTATATCAAGTTCATTACGTTCACGGTTTCGCCAAAACCATTCGTAGCCCTCCGTCGTTTCACATGGACGGTCAATAGTATTCATGCTATGTATGTTGGCCAAAGTCAAGGCATAGTGATTGGTAGCTATTGGGTATTCATGTGCAGCATAGATAGATGTGTTGGTTTGGGGCAGTCGTACTACCATTTTGGCCAAAGTCAAAGGTATGTGCGGATGGGCTCAAATTAACCTGGAGAATGACGGGTAGAACTTGACATGTGACTTATGATATTTTGGCCAAAGTCAAGGTCATAAGAGCATGGGGCAAAAATCAACATCGGGAATTTCAAAAGAACTGAAACTTGCTAGTGTTGCATACCATTTGGAGTGTGATGATTCTGGTAGGATTCCTTCAGTTTCGTCACGCGATGATATTTGGATCCCGATCCTACTGTGAGTATATGCTACTCCTCGGGAAATTTCTCACTTAACGATCAATGCTATAAACCAAGTAGGTGTCTAGAAATGTGTTAGCGGGGCTACGCCCCCAGGGAAAAGAGCTTCTTAAATTAAGGAACTTCGCCAAAGCGTTGGAAAACCTCCCTCGAAGCACCGACACCAGTCTGGCCGAACGGTTAAGCAAGTATTGTACGGTGAGATTGATCCTGACTAAATCTTCCTTTTTGGTTTGAGGAGGGATTCGAGAGACAGTGGGAGCCATCCTGTTTAGAAAAATTAAAAACCGCTCTAAACTTGCAAGAGCATCATGCTAAAGTGTTTCTTCTCTCTCTCCTGATTGCAGCGACCAAACATCTTGACCGGACTTAAGTTATTACTAGATAAAAACATACTGACAGGGCCAAACTACAAAGATTGGCTCAGGAATGTCAAAATGGCAATCACTTATGACAAGTTGGGGTATCTCCTTACCACCAAAGCTCCCCCTGTCCCAGGTCCCACCCCCAGCGTCGCGGATAAGGAAATCCGTAAGACTTGGGAGATCGATTGGGCGAAGGCCAAGTGCCTCGTGCTTGCCTCTATAGACAACGAACATCAGAGGAGGCACGAGAATATGGACCTCGAATCCATATTTCTCCATACAAAAGAACTGTATAGAGAGCAATCTCGTATCGCAAGATACGAAGTGTAGAAGAAGCTATTTTCGGCATGGTTGGCCATCGGATCATCGGTAGCGGAACACGTGCTTAAGATGATTGGCTTCATTGAGGAGCTCGCGGACCTTGGGACCATGTTAGAGAACGAGCTCTATACGGACTTGATTCTCCAGTCCCTTCCTTCCACTTACGCCCAGTTTATCCTGAACTTCAACTTACAAGAAAAAGAAGTTGAACTTTCAGAACTCCTCAACATGCTGAGGAGTGCAGAGGGCACCCTGCAGAAAGGTAGGGAAACATCCACTTTGTTTGTAGGAGGATCTTCCTCTTCTAGATCCAAGGCGAAAGCCAAGGAAAAGAAGAAGAAAGCCCCCGCCAAACCAAGGGGCGGTGTTACTAAAGTGGATACGAAGGGAAAGACAAAAGCAACAAAGGTAGCGGGAAGGCTTGTGGATAAGGAAGAATGCTTTTACTGTCACAAGAGTGGTCACTGTAAGAAAGATTGCAGGGCTTGGAAAGCCAGAACACAGGATCTGAAGCAAGTTGCGGCTTCAGCTTCAGGTGTGTATGTTATTGAAAACTGTCTATCAATAAGCTCTACTTCCTGGGTATTGGATACCGGATCAGGATCTCATATCTGAAATTCTTTGCAGGCGTTGAGAAACCGTAGGGTTTTGAAGACAGGTGACATGACCCTCAAAGTTGCAAACGGAGCTAGCATGGATGCTAAGGCCGTGGGGGACTATCACCTGGGAATGTCAGATGGACATGTTTAGGTTTTACGTAATTGCTTTTTTGTACCCAACGCAACTTGTAATATCATTTCTGTATCTTTGATTTCTAAAGAAGGTTATGAATTTGCGTTTGTAAGTAATGTTGTAAACATTCACCTTAATCAAGTTCTGATTGGGTCAGGAACATTAAGCAATGGTACATACGTATTAAACCAACCACAGATTTTCAATGTCGAGAATACACACAAAAGAAAGTCTCCGGAAATAAATCAGACTTTCTTATGGCATTGTAGACTGGGTCACATCAATGAGAGAAGATTGACGAAGTTACATACAGAAGGATATTTGAATCCGTTCGAATATCAATCATATGCCACTTGTCAATCCTGTCTCAAAGGAAAGATGACAAAGACTCCGTTCAGTGGACACGGAGTAAGGGCGAGCGAGCTCTTGGGACTCGTACACAGCGACGTGTGCGGTCCAATGTCTACACATGCGTGAAGCGGTTATTCTTACTTCATTACTTTTACGGATGACTTTTCAAGGTACGGTTATGTCTTCTTAATGAAACATAAGTCCAAAGCCTTTGGAAAATTCCAGGAATATAAGAATGAAGTAGAAAAACAAACCGGCAAAAGTATCAAGACACTAAGATCGGATCGAGGTGGTGAATACTTGAGTGCCGAGTTCCTGGACTATTTAAAAGAGAATGGAATTCTCTCTCAGCTTACTCCTCCATACACTCCGCAACATAACGGTGTATCGGAGATACGGAACCGAACCCTATCGGATATGGTACGGTCCATGATGAGTAACGCTGAGTTACCACGATCATTCTGGGGATATGCACTAGAATCAGCTGCATACCTTTTGAACCGAGTTCCAACTAAGACTGTGCCTACTACACCATATGAGATGTGGTGTAGGAAGAAACCCTATCTTAATCACATTAAGACATGGGGAAGTCCAGCTTTTGTCAAAAAGCAGCATGCGGACAAGCTCGAGGCACGCTCAGTACAGTGCAAGTTTGTGGAATATCCAAAGAACTCCAAGGGATATTTCTTCTATTGCGAAGAGGAACAAAAGGTTTTTGTTTCTCGGCATGCCCACTTCTTAGAAACTCAGTTTTTGGAGAATCAGATAAGTGGGAGCGCAATAGAACTGGAAGAAATTCCAGAGCCACGAGCTATTACTGAAAGCTTAGTAGAACCAGAGGGTTCGAAAGGTCATGACATTCCTACGCCGCTCCGCAGGAGTAGTAGGCGTCTCATCCGCCCGAGAGATACTATGGTTTTCTCATAGACGGGGTTAGAGAGGATTGCATCATAGATTATGATGAGCCAAGTAGCTTCCAGCAGGCCATTCAGAGCGTTGACTCGGTAAAATGGCTAGATGCAATGCGGACCGAAATGGAGTCCATATACACCAACAAAGTATGGATGTTGGACGTTGCTCCAGAAGGGGTAAAACCTGTAGGATGCAAGTGGATCTTCAAAAGGAAGATTGGTGTAGATGGACACGTTGAGACCTATAAAGCTAGACTGGCTGCAAAGGGTTTTCCTCAAAGACCTGGTTTGGACTATGACGAAGCCTTTTCTCCAGTAGCTATGCTGAAATCCATTCGGATCCTTCTTGCCATTGCTGCCTTCCACGATTATGAGATCTGGCAGATGGACGTAAAGACCGCTTTTCTAAATGGAAATTTAAAGGAGTGTGTCTATATGGACTAGCCAGAGGGTTTCATTCAGAGTGGGAGCAGAGGAAAGGTGTGCAAGTTGCTTAAGTCCATCTATGGACTGAAGCAGGCATCGCGGAGTTGGAACATCTGTTTTGATGAGACGGTCAAGGAATTTGGCTTTATCAAAAATCCAGATGAACCATGCATCTATAGTAGATTTGTAGCAAGAACTGTAGTATTCCTCGTTTTATACATGGATGACATTCTCTTAATAGGAAATGACATTCCTATGCTACAATCTGTCAAGGGGTTCTTGTCACACAGGTTCTCCATGAAAGACCTGGGTGATGCCTCATACATTCTGGGGATCCGGATCTATCGTGACAGATCCAAGAGGATACTGGGACTCTCACAGTCCAGGTACATCGACACCATACTGAAAAGATTCAGTATGGAAGATTCCAAGCGCGGTAATCTACCGGCTTGTCACGGGATCACCCTCTCCAAAGAGATGTCTCCCAAGACTGATTTGGAAAGGGATTGCATGTCTATTATACCCTACGCTTCTGCGGTAGGCTTTATAATGTATGCGATGTTGTGTACCAGGCCAGATGTAGCTTATGCACTGAGTGTGGTAAGCCGGTATCAGTCAAACCCTGGGGAGAAACATTGGATAGCAGTAAAGAACATTCTCAAGTACCTGAGAAGGACTAAGGAGATGTTCTTGGTGTATGGCGGAAAAGACCTCCAGATCGAGGCCTTTGCTGACTCCAGCTTCCAGAGTGACAAGGATGATTCCAAGTCCATGTCGGGTTATGTCTTTACCCTCAATGGAGGGGCGGTGTGTCGGAAGAGTTCCAAACAGGAAACCGTTGCTGACTCGACGATGGAAGCGGAATATATCGCTGCTGTAGTTGCCGCAAAAGAAGCTGTCTGGGTAAGAAAGTTCTTAACTGAACTTCAGGTGGTTCCGTCCATTGTTGATCCAATACCTCTGTATTGCGACAACAACGGGGCTATAGCTTTAGCGAAGGAACCAAGGTCCCATCAGAAATCCAGACACATCTTGAGGCGGTATCACCTGATCAGGGAGATCGTGGGTCGCCAGGAGATCGAGATTCGGAGAGTTTCTACGGAAGATAACACTGCTGATCCACTCATAAAGGCCATACCCCAGACTCAGTTTGAGCGACTGATCGAGATGATAGGTCTTCGATACGCCTGTACATGGCCTTAGTGCAAGTGGAAGATCGTTAGTGTATATGCCCTAGAGGCCATTACTGTATCATACTAGTATGTATATTACTTAATGGAAGCTTGGGATATTCACCTTGTATTAACAATCTTGCTCAATATAGTACTATGCTACTTGGTTTGTTTCTGCTTTAATGTGTACATGTGTTTATTTTAGCATATAACCTTTACACATTAGTGGAGCCCTTAGGATCTTTGCTTGATTACCAGCGTTGTGATGGCAGTCAAACTAGTGGGGGCTGGGAAATCTATAAGCACATCCTTATGCAGGTCCCTAGTCGCAGGACTATCGAGACAGGGCATCGATACTCCGGAGTAGACTAGCGTATGCGCTTCTCATCCTAGTGTGGGAGACGGTCTGTCCCACAGCCGTCAGTGCATCGTACTTGACATAGTATGCGGGTGCTCGTTGGGTTACGAGTACACTGGACAGGACTCGTCGGGAACTGTTGGTTGGTACTATACCTATCGTCAGTTAACAGTTCCCAGGTGACATGAGTACAGCTTAGTCCGCTGACTTGACACTGTCACTTCACCTCGAGTGTGTTCCCACTGTACTTAGATTACTACCCTACCACGGCTCAAAGGGGTCGTGCAAACAGGTAGTAGTTGGGTGCAGTCCCGAAGCACTTGGAAGCAGTGACGGTTAGACAGGATTCGTCTCTCCCGGTATTGGGGGTTGACATCACGCTGTGTCTAGGAGAGCCATTACACGAGTAGTCCCTGGCCAATGCCAGCGAGATATACTGGTAGGTTTCCAGTGTTATCTCAGGGTGTTCTGGGCTTCACGCCGACACGACTCGTACCGCTATTGGGGGACAGACGTTTACCGCCCCCTAGGCCCGCCATGCGATGTATCAGACGAACAGACCGGACTGTATGGAGATTGTCACATTCAGACTCAGTAGGAGTTCAGATGGGTTTCACCTCGTCAGTCTTCTTGTCGGCATCTACCTGGGGACCATTACGCACAGCTAGTGCCGCTTGCGGTCTGTTGTTAAACCCACTGCCAGCGTAGTGTCGAGTCTTTAGAGTCCCACACAGAAAGCTATTCGCCTTTAGGCAAAAGAGTAGGGGTCGCATGGTTTTGCGACAGGTCGCGTGGTTTTGCGACAGGGTCCGGTCACATCCGTGCACTTGTGCACGTACTGTTAGTGTATATGCCCTAGAGGCCATTACTGTATCATACTAGTTTGTATATTACTTAATGAAAGCTTGGGATATTCACCTTGTATATACAATCTTGCTCAAAATAGTAGTATGCTACTTGGTTTGTTTCTACTTCAATGTGTACATGTGTTTATTTTAGTATATCGCCTATACACATTAGTGGAGCCCTTAGGATCTTTGCTTGATTACCAGCGTTGTGATGGCAGTCACACTAGTGGGGGCTGAGTAATCTATATGCACATCCTTATGCAGGTCCCTAGTCGCAGGACTATCGAGACAGGGCATCGATACTCCGGAGTAGACTAGCGCATGCGCTTCTCATCCCAGAGTGGGAAATGGTCTGTCCCACAGCCATCAGTACGTCGTACTGGAGATAGTATGCGGGTGCTCGTTAGGTTACGAGTACACTGGACAGGACTCGTCGGGAACTGACCGGTTGGTATTATACCTATCGTCAGTTATCAGTTCCCAGGTGACATGAGTACAGCTTAGTCCGCTGACTTAACACTATCACTTCGCCTCGAGTGTGTTCCCACTGTACTTTGATTACTACCCTACCACGGCTCAAAGGAGTCGTGCAAACAGGTAGTAATTGGGTGCAGTCCCGAAGCACTTGGAGGCAGTGACGGTTAGACAGGATTCATCTCTCCCGGTATTGGGGGTTGCCATCGCGCTGTGTCTAGGAGAGCCATTACACGAGTAGTCCCTGGCCAGGGCAAGCAGGATATACTGGTAGGCTTCCAGTGTTATCTCAGGGTGTATTGGGCTTCACTCCGACACGACTTGTACCGCGATTAGGGGACTGACGTTTACCGCCCCCCAGGCCCGCCATGCGATGTATCAGACGAACAGACCGGACTGTACGGAGATTGTCACATTCAGACTCAGTAGGAGTTCAGATGGGTTTCACCTCGTCAGTCTTCTTGTCGGCATCTACCTGGGGACCGTTACGCACAGCTAGTGCCCCTTGCGGTCTGTGGTTAAACCCACTGCCAGCGTAGTGTCGAGTCTTTAGAGTCCCACACAGAAAGCTATTCGCCTTTAGGCAAAAGAGTAGAGGTCGCATGGTTTTGCGACAGGTCGCGTGGTTTTGCGACAGGGTCCGGTCACATCCGTGCACTTGTGCACGTACAGTGTCCGGACAGTTAACACTCGCGGGCTTTGGTTTAAGCCAGATCCTAGTGTACGTTTTGGGATTGGTTTTATCCAGTATGTATTCGTGTTCCTCGGAACGCGAATGCGGGTGTGTATGCACAGTTGACGGAGAGACAGAGGCAGAGGATTCTCATTAGGGTTGTTGACCGTTGACTGTTGACTATTGACTTTTTGCTCAACCCTAATGAGAATATGATATGTAATTAACAATAATATTAATTAAGTATTGTGGTGACATGGTTGTTGACTTTGTTGACCGGTTGACTAGGTTGGACTAGTTGACCATCATGATGACAATGGCTATCATTTCATGGCAAAGACTTTTTACTTGCTTGTTCTCTTGTGCAATATGAGTGCATGAAATGATATAGCCATTTTGACTTAAACCTTTTACACAATACTTGATTACTATTTTTGTGATGATGGTTTTGGATTATGAGAGCCAAGTGAGAAAAGTCTTGCTCATTCTCTCTCTTGTGTTCTTGAGCACTCATCTCCTTCCTCTTGCTCTCCCTCTCTTTAGTCTATGGTTCACTTGTCTCATGTGTTGAGAACCAAGAACCATAGAGAAAATCCCAACACACTCTCCTCTACTCACTCTAGTTCACAAGGTTTAGCAAACCGAGTGAACTAGTTTCTTCAAAGTACGAAGAAGAAGCCAAAAGTAGAAGCTTTCAGGTGGATCGATCTTCGGCGCAAGGAGACGACGGGGTGAAGCCGATTCGGACAACCATCCAGGCTTGAAGACGAAGGAGTTCAAGAAAGAAAGGTATAACCCCCTAACCGAGTAGTTAACAACTCCTAGTTAGGTTGTTAGTTAGATGTTTAACCAAGATCCGGTTTTGAGTCCATGTTACCACCTCTAGAAAATTGTTTTTCACCAAATTCCGCATGCCCGAAAGTACCGGGAGAGGTAGCATGGACTTACAGTGGTATCAGAGCCTAGTTAAACTCTATCTAACATGTTAGCATAGTAGCTAGAAATTCGATCGAAGAAAAGGTCCCGAAATAAACCCGAAATTCAAACTTTCTGTCGATTTTCAAAGTGCTGAAAAAATTATTTGAGATATACCAAAAATCGACTCAGGGTTTTTAGAAGAAACTGCGAAAATTCGACCCACTGAATCGTTCAACGCGCCGCGTTTCCGCGGCGGGAGCTTGCTGCCGCCGTGGAACCGCGGCCGAGTTGACTCGGTCGTGGGGTTTTATTTTTGCAGTTTGTTCATAGGGGTATTTTGGGATTTTTGGAATATGTATTTTCTGCCCAGATTTTCCAGAACGAAAATTTTGTGTTTGGGGCCTGAAAATCCGTATTTTTGATCGAACTTCTAAAAGACTTAAGCTGACGGGTTTTTCTGTGATGTGATATTTGTATTGAACGTCTGCTAATCGCTATATGTCGATTAGTGCGGGTTATACAAATCTGTGATCTGTAATGTTATTGGAATGTGAATATGAATTCATTGGATTGTCGCGGGTGAATAGCCGGGGGTTGTGAGACGAGAGTTTTCTTTTCTTTCGATTCATGTAAATTTGTAAATTGATGTAATAATTATTTGTATGGCCGCACAACCGGGTCGGGGTTGTAGCCGTCATTGTATAATTTTTTTTACTGTTTTTGCTCCTAGGATAGACCCATGGAGGGGGTGCACAAACTACCGGGTATGCCGAAGTGCCGAGTGGCCTACTCACGGAGTTGAGGGAGGTTGCTTCGCTTCGGGTACTTGGCGGGTAGTTTGCCGCACCCGTAGGGGTCTTGGGTGGGGTTTTGGCTATTCACCGCAACCGTGTAATCTGCTTTTCGTTACAGGCTCGTACGAATTGCAAGTTCCTAGTATATCCAATGTTTTCATCTGTGATCTGAAATGGCTATCATTGTAATATATCTATATATGATATTATTTAGGCGTTGCTTATGTTTTACAGCCGCGCTAGCCCAGCCCCCGCTCTGTCGTTAGTTAAGTAACCTAACGGGTAATGACGGGGCCCCGTGGCGAATGCGAATGGCATAAGCGTACGTCATATTTTGGTTGTTTTCTGCAATGGTAGGATTAAATGATGGGACGCATTAAAAGAACTAATGCAAGAATATCACGCATTAAAAGAACTAATGCAAGAAAATAAACCATGTTAAAGTCGTTGGAACACTTTCGAAAAACCACTCGGTTCTTTTCAAAACTAACTTTTAAATGCGGAGCTTGAGCCACTCCTTTTAAAAGCTATCTCGTTCCATCGATTATATCAAGTTCACTACGTTCACGGTTTAGCCAAAACCATTCGTAGCCCTCCATCATTTCAGTTAAATATTCGGTAGTATTCAAGCTATGTATTTTGACCTCACGCCAAGGCATAGTGATTGGTAGCTGCCGGATATTTATCTGTTGCATAGATAGAATGCGTTGGTTTGGGACAGCCGTACTGCCATTTTGGCCTATGTCAAGGGTAGGTACGGGTGGGTTCAAATTAACCTGGATAATGATGGGAAGAACTTGACATGTGACTTATGACATTTTGACCTCACGCCAAGGTCAAAAGAGCATGGGGCAAAAATCCACATCGGGAGTTTCATAAGTACTGAAACTTGCTAGAGTTGCATACCATTTGGAGTGTGATGATTCTGGTAGGATTCCTTCAGTTTCGTCACGCGATGATATTTGGATCCCGATCCTACTGTGAGTATATGCTACTCCTCGGGAAATTTCTCACTTAACGATCAATGCTATAAACCAAGTAGGTGTCTAGAAAAGTGTTAGCGGGGCTACGCCCCCAGGGAAAAGAGGTTATTTAATTAAGGAACTTCGCGAAAACGTTGGAAAACCTCCCTCGAAGTACCGACACCAGCCTGGCCGAACGGTTAAGCAAGTATTGTACGGTGAGATTGATCCTGACTAATTCTTCCTTTTTGGTTTGAGGAGGGATTCGAGAAACAGTGGGAGCCATCCTATTTAGACAAATTAAAAACCATTCTAAACTTGCAAGAGCATCAAGCTGAGTGTTTCTTCTCTCTCCTAATTGCAGCGACCAATCGACATGACTGGACTTAAGTTACTTCTAGATAAAAACATACTGACAGGGCCAAACTACAAAGATTGGCTCAGGAATGTCAAGATGGCAATCACTTACGACAAGCTGGGTATCTTCTTACCACCAAAGCTCCCCCTGTCCCAGGTCCCAAAACCAGCGTCGTGGATAAGGAAATCCGTAAGACTTGGGAACTAGACTGCGCGAAGGCTAAATGCCTCGTGCTTGCCTCTATGGACAATGAACATCAGAGGAGGCACGAGAATATGGACCTGGAATCCATATTTCTTCATACAAAAGAACTGTATGGAGAGCAATCTCGTATCGCAAGATACGAAGTGTCGAAGAAGTTATTTTCGGCAAGATTGGTCGTCGGATCATCGGTAGCGGAACACGTGCTTAAGATGATTGGCTACATTGAGGAGCTCGCGGACCTTGGGTCCACGTTGGAGAATGAGCTCTATACAGACTTAATTCTCCAGTCCATTCACCAAGGCCTTCCCCAGACTCAGTTCGAGCGGCTGATCGAGATGATGGGTCTTCGATACGCCAGTACATGGCCTTAGTGCAAGTGGGAGATTGTTAGTGTATATGCCCTAGAGGCCATTACTGTATCATACTAGTTTGTATATTACTTAATGGAAGCTTGGGATATTCACCTTGTATATACAATCTTGCTCAAAATAGTAGTATGCTACTTGGTTTGTTTCTACTTCAATGTGTACATGTGTCTATTTTAGTATATCGCCTATACACATTTGTGGAGCCCTTAGGATCTTTGCTTGATTACCAGCGTTGTGATGGCAGTCACACTAGTAGGGGCTGGGTAATCTATAAGCACATCCTTATGCAGGTCCCTAGTCGCAGAACTATCGAGACAGGGCATCGATACTCCGGAGTAGACTAGCGCATGCGCTTCTCATCCCAGAGTGGGAGATGGTCTGTCCCACAGCCATCAGTACGTCGTACTGGAGATAGTATGCGGGTGCTCGTTAGGTTACGAGTACACTGGACAGGACTCGTGGGGAACTGACCGGTTGGTATTATACCTATCGTCAGTTATCAGTTCCCAGGTGACATGAGTACAGCATAGTCCGCTGACTTGACACTATCACTTCGCCTCGAGTGTGTTCCCACTGTACTTTGATTACTACCCTACCACGGCTCAAAGGAGTCGTGCAAACAGGTAGTAGTTGGGTGCAGTCCCGAAGCACTTGGAGGCAGTGACGGTTAGACAGGATTCGTCTCTCCCGGTATTGGGGGTTGACATCGCGCTGTGTCTAGGAGAGCCATTACATGAGTAGTCCCTGGCCAGGGCAAGCGGGATATACTGGTAGGCTTCCAGTGTTATCTCAGGGTGTATTGGGCTTCACTCCGACACGACTTGTACCGCTATTAGGGGACTGACGTTTACCGCCCCCTAGGCCCGCCATGCGATGTATCAGACGAACAGACCGGACTGTATGGAGATTGTCACATTCAGACTCAGTAGGAGTTCAGATGGGTTTCACCTCGTCAGTCTTCTTGTCGGCATATACCTGGGGACCGTTACGCACAGCTAGTGCCGCTTGCGGTCTGTGGTTAAACCCACTGCCAGCTTAGTGTCGAGTCTTTAGAGTCCCACACAGAAAGCTATTCGCCTTTAGGCAAAAGAGTAGAGGTCGCATGGTTTTGCGACAGGTCGCGTGGTTTTGCGACAGGGTCCGGTCACATCCGTGCACTTATGCACTACAGTGTCCGGACAGTTAACACTAGCTGGCTTTGGTTCAAGCCAGATCCTAGTGTACGTTTTGGGATTGGTTTTATCCAGTATGAATTCGTGTTCCTCGGAACGCGAATGCGGGTGTGTATGCACAGTTGACGGAGAGACAGAGGCAGAGGATTCTCATTAGGGTTGTTGACCGTTGACTGTTGACTATTGACTTTTTGCTCATCCCTAATGAGAATATGATATGTAATTAACAATAATATTAATTAAGTATTGTGGTGACATGGTTGTTGAGGGGTTGACTTTGTTAACTTGTTGACTTTGTTGACCGGTTGACTAGGTTGGACTAGTTGACCATCATGATGACAATGGCTATCATTTCATGGCAAAGACTTTTTACTTGCTTGTTCTCTTGTACAATATGAATACATGAAATGATATAGCCATTTTGACTTAAACCTTTTACACAATACTTGATTACTATTTTTGTGATGATGGTTTTGGATTATGAGAGCCAAGTGAGAAAAGTCTTGCTCATTCTATCTTTTTCATTCTCTCTCTTGTGTTCTTGAGCTCTCATCTCCTTCCTCTTGCTCTCCCTCTCTTTAGTCTATGGTTCACTTGTCTCATGTGTTGAGAACCAAAAACCATAGAGAAAATCCCAACACACTCTCCTCTACTCACTCTAGTTCACAAGGTTTAGTAAACCGAGTGAACTAGTTTCTTTAAAGTACGAAGAAGAAGCCAAAGGTAGAAGCTTTCAGGTGGATCGATCTTCGGCGCAAGGAGACGATGGGGTGAAGCCGATCCGGACAACCATCCAGGCTTGAAAACGAAGGAGTTCAAGAAAGAAAGGTATAAACCCCTAACCGAGTAGTTAACAACACCTAGTTAGGTTGTTAGTTAGATGTTTAACCAAGATCGGGTTTTGAGTCCATGTTACCACCTCTAGAAAATTGTTTTTCACCAAATTCCGCATGCCCGAAAGTACCGGGAGAGGTAGCATGGACTTTTACGTACAGTGTCCGGACAGTTAACACTAGCGGGCTTTAGTTTAAGCCAGATCCTAGTGTACATTTTGGGATTGGTTTTATGTCGTTTGTATTCGTGTTCCTCGGAACGCGGATGCGGGTGTGTATGCACATATGACAGAGAGACAAAGGCAGTGGATTCTCATTGGGGTTGTTGACTGTTGACCGTTGACCATTGACTTTTGCTTAACCCTAATGAGAATAAGAAATATGATTAACAATAATATTAATTAAGTATTATAGTGACATGGTTATTGAGGGGTTGACTTTGTTGACTTTGTTGACCGGTTGACTAGGTTGGACTAGTTGACCATCATCATGACAATGGCTATCATTCCATGGCAAAGACTTTTGCTTGCTTGTTTATTTATGCAAAATGAGTGCATGAAATGATATAGCCATTTTGACTTAAACCATCACACAATACTTGTTTACTATTTTTGTTATGATGGCTTTTGGATTATGAGAGGTTGGATGAGAAAATAGTGGCTCATTCTTTCATTTGCTTTCTCTCTCTTGAGCTCTCTCATTCTAAAGCTCTCCCTCTTCCTTTTGCTCTCTCTAGCTCAAGGCAAACCATTCTCATGTGTTGAGACTCATTTCCTTAGAGATAAAATGACACCAAAACATTCCTCTACTCATTCTAGTTCACAAGGCCTAGCAAGCCAAGTGGTCTAGTTTCTTCAAAGTTCGAAGAAGAAGCCAAAGGTAGAAGCTTTCCGGTGGATCCATCTTCGGCGTAAGGAGACGACGAGGTGAGGCCGATCCATACACCGTGAGGAGTTGAAGACGAAGGAGTTCAAGAAAGGTATAGCCCCCTAACCGAGTAGGTAAACTCAAGTTAGGTTGTTAGTTAGTTGTTTAGCAAAGATCCGTATTTGTAGTCCATGTTAGCACCCTCTTGAAAATCGTTTTTCACCACTTCCGCAACCCCGTAAGCACCGGGGAAGGGTAGCATGGACTTACACATGTAACGGCTACCCAGGTATCTGTCAACAAGAAGGTCGATGAGCAAACTCATTTGTACCCCTACTGAGCCTGTCTGTAGCAATCTCCGTACAGTACGGTCTGTTCGTCTAAGAGTGTCGCATATCCGTCCTAGGGGGCGGCAAGCGTCAGACCCCTAATAGTGCAATAAGTCTTGTCGGAGTGCGGCCAAAAACACCATGAGAAACTACTAGAATCCCTACCAGTAAATCTCACTTACCCTGGCCAGGGACATTGTGTAATGGCTTTCTGAACACAACATGGCATCGACCCCCAATACCGGGAGAGACGAATCCTATCTAACCGCCACTGCCTCCAAGTGCTTCGGGACTGCACCCAACTACTACCTGTTTGCACGACTCAGCAAAGCCGTGGTAGGGTAGTAATCTAAGAACAGTGGGAACTCACTTGAGGCGAAGTAGCAGTGTCAATTCGACACACTAAGCTGTATTCATGTCACCTGGGAACTGCTATCTGACGATAGGTATATTACCAACCAGCAGTTCCCCACGAGTCCGTCCAGTGTAACTCGTAACCTAATGAGCACCTGCATACTATCTCTAGTACGACATATTGATGGATGTTGTTGGCTATAGTGCCCTCAAGTCAATTATTGGATCGCAAGCACGTGATTGCAATGATTGAGGGAGGACCTATACCGGTAGAACAGTCTTACTCCAGGTGATGGTATGTTATATGGTTTGTCCTTATCATCGTGTATATTCTTTAGTTAACATTACAGATCACTATGACATGTTGATAGAGCCCGTAGGATTCTTGCTTGACTACCAGCAGTATGATGGCGATCATATACGTGGAAGCTGGGTGGCCTATAAGTACATCCTTAAATGTCCCTAGTCGAGGGAGTTTCGAGACTGGACATCGATACTCCAGAGTAAACTGGTGTATACTGATCGAGACCCCGGCGAGGGGCGGTGGCCGGTCTCACAAGCCATTGGTGTCAGTTTGTTCATCTAAGATGTATAAAGGTGCTCATTGGGTTATGAGTACACCGTACGGACTCGCCGGGAATATGCTAGTTGGTATTATACCTATTGTCAGATAGAAGTTCCCTGGGGACATGTGTACAGGTTAGTCTATCGACCTGAGATCGTCATTTCTCTCAAGTGAGTTCCCACTGTACTTTGATTACTACCCTACCATGGCTCAAAGGAGTCGTGCAAACAGGTTTTAATTGGGTACAGTCCCGAGCCACATGGAGGCAGTGAGCGAATCATCGGGGGATTCATCTCTCCCGGTATTGGGGGTTGATGTCGCGGTTGTGCACGGGTGGCCATCACCAGAAATCCTTGGCCAAGGTAGTCGAGAATTATTGATCTAGGATCGGTAGTTTCTCAAGTGGTGTGGGCTTCATACCGACACTAAATGTCGTGTTATTAGGGGTCTGACTTTATCCACCCCCTAGACTCGATATGCGATACTCATAGAAGAACGGACTGGACTGTAGGGATATTGTCACTGTCAGGCTCAGTAGGGGTTTCAGGATGAGTTTGCTCGTTGGCTTCCCTATCGCTCAATACCTAGGTAGCCGTTACGTACAGCTAGTGCCGCTGACGCGCTTATGGTTAAACCCACTGCCAGCGTATTGACGAGTCTTTAGAGTCCCATACAGAGGGTTTTCCTGCTTCGGGCGAAACGTTGTAGAGGCCGTATGATTTTATGGCAGGGTTCGATCACATTTGTGTACTTGTGCACGGATGATGTTCGGACGGATAATACTAGTGGGCTTTTGTTTAAGCCGGATCCTAGTATTATATTGTTGGATTATTTTCTTCTCTTTGTATTCGTATTTTTCGGAATATGGATGCGGGTATGTATATACAGTTGAGGGGTATTCTTGTAATTTATTACAAGATTACTTTTAGAAGATTACACCTCATCGTGGTTTAGACCTTTTTGGATTAAAAGGTTATTGAGGTGTAGGATGAGGTGTTTATTGCAATTTTTGGTGGCATGGCTAATTAGTGACCCATGGTTACTATTCTAGCATGATTAGGGTTTTGTTTGTTGTGAGATTATGTTGAATTGAGATATTTTTGTTGACTCTAAATATTTTGGAGACTTGACATATTTATTGTGATGGCTCCATTATTTCTAATCAACTCTCACAACACACAATAAAAAAAGGCAAGCCAATATTCATTTCTTTTTCTCTCTCTTGAGTTGCTTTCAACACCTCATTCTCATGGCATCTTCTTCTTCCTCTAGCTCCACCCAAACCCTCTCATGAGTTGAGAATCCATGGGTGTCTTGATACAAATTAATTCTTCATCACTCTCTACTTCATCTATGGTATCTAGAGTAGCGATCTAGGCGCTCTAGTTGCCTCGGATATGAGGTTGGAGCTCGTTGCTTAGACTCTCGGGTGGATCATCTTCGATGGAGGGGACTGAAGATCATGCTTGATCAAGGAAGCCCCTAGGAGCTTGGGATGATGGTTGAAGACCAAAGGACATAGATCTATTCGGTATAACCATTCTAACTCGTTTGCATGTTTTGTTATCTAGGGCTTATGGGTAGGTCCGGGTAATTAGTTGTGGTAGCGCCAAGTTTTATAAATTTTTGTTCCGCATTTGGTCACGGATTGATGGCCAGGGCATTTGCATAACCCAACATGGTATCAGAGACAACCCATTAAGCCCATACTAACTATTTGCGACATTGGAAATTCGTCGGTTTTGTCGTGCAAAACTGCCGACAAAAACAGTTCTGATAACTGAAAGTTTGAGGCGTTTGTACACCCCGCGGGCTCATGGTTTGAACTGAGAAGCCGCGGGGTGGTGCATGCGTACCCTGGGGAACCCTTGGGGGGACTGAAATGCTGGGCCCACTCCCCAAGGTGGTTTTGGCGGTGGGGACCCGAAACTGCCTCATCTTGGGCAGTTCCGGGTCTGCCTCACCCCATGGCCACCTCGTGGTGGCCTCGTGGGTGGGGTACCCCCTCTAGGCCTCCCGACTCGAATTTAATTTCATTCTCTAACTCCCTGCGAAGGTTCGGGCGCGTTTCGTTTTGATTCGGACTTCCGAATTGGCTTTAAACGGTCGGTTTTTGGAACTTTTGTTCACTGTTTTTTTCATGGTTTTCGAAATTGGTTTAGTTTGCTAATTGCGTGCAGAATTCTAATTTCGTAGTTTTCAGTACATACATTACTATCTACAAACATGAATGTCATTAGAGCGGTACAACTCGTTTAACTGCTATATGCTCTTTTAGACGGGTTCGCGAACGTGATATTCACGTTGATGTTTTGTGTTGTGCTGTGTTATGGCTGAATCGTCGTGGTGAATAACCTGGGTGCAATGTCAGTACAGTTTAGTTTTATTTGTACATTTGATACGCGGGACGAGCTTCTGACATGAGTGTTAGTGTATATGCCTTAGGGGCCATTATTGTATCATACTAGATTGTATATTACCTAATGGAAGCTTGGGATATTCACAGCTGTATTGACAGTCTTGCTAAAAATGGTAGTATGCTACTTTGTTTGTGTCTACTTTAATATGTGCATATGTTTCTTATAACGCATCACTTATACATATTAGTAGAGCCCATAGGATCTTTGCTTGATTACCAACGTTGTGATGGCAGTCACACTAGTGGGGGCTGGGTAGTCTATAAGCAACATCCTATATAGGTCCATGGTCGTTGGATTATCGAGACAGGGCATCGATATTCTGGAGTAGACTAGTGTGTACGCTTCTCATCCCAGTTAGGGAGATGGTCTGTCCCATAGCCATCAGTACGTCATACTAGAGATAGTATACAGGTGCTCGTTGGGTTATGGGTACACCGGACATGACTCGCAAGGGAACTGTTGGTTGGTATTATACCCGTCGTCAGTTAACAGTTCCCAGGTGACATGAGTAAAGCATAGTCCGCAGACTTGACACCGCTACTTCGCCTCGAGTGTGTCCCACTGTTCTTAGATTGCAACCCTACCACGGCTCAAAGGAGTCGTGCAAACAGGTAGCAGTTGGGTGCATTCCCGAGCACGTGGATGCAGTGGTGGTTAGACAGGATTCGTCTCTCCCGGTATTTGGAGTTGGTATCGTGCTGTGTCAGAGAGCCATTACGCAAAGTCCCTGGCTAGGGCAAGCGAGATTTACTGGTAGGTTCCAGTAGTTTCTCACGGTGTAATGGGCTACGCTCCGACACGACGTATACCGCTATTAGGGGACTGACACTTGCCCCTCTAGGCTCGATATGCGATAGTATTAGACGAACAGACCAGACTGTACGGGGATTGTCACATCAGGCTCAGTAGGAGTTCGGATGGGTTTCCTCATCGACCTTCTTACCGACATCTACCTGGGGACCGTTACGTACAGCTAGTGCCGCTTGCGGTCTGTGGTTAAACCCACTGCCGGCGTAGTGTTGAGTCTTTAGAGTCCCACACAGAGAGTTTCCCTGCTCTAGGCGAAACGATATAGAGGTCGTATGGTTTTACGACAAAGGTTCGGACGCATACGTGTTTAAACGCACATACGACGTTCGGACAGTTTTTACTAGCCGGCTTTGGTTTAAACCAGATTCTAGTATCAGGTTATTGGATTTATACAGTCTAAAGTTTTTCCATGTTTTCACGGATTGGAGGGGCGTTCTCGTAATTTTCCGGGATGCTTCTAGAAGCATGGTGACTTGGGGGTTAAGGTAGCATAAGCATTTATTGCTTAATGACTCATTTGTGTGATTCATCCTTAGAGTTAATGCTTCATTTATTGAGCTTATGACTCATGTGATGAATCACACAAGGTGAATGCATCAACCATGATGATTAATCATTTATATTATTTATTTGATAAATTGTTATGGTTGTTATACTCTAATGAGTTCATTTTTCAATATCATTCTCATCATCACTTTCTCTCTCCTCAAGCTCTCTCATTCTTGAAACCCTAACCCTAACCTCTCATGTGTTGAGATGAAGGGTTAGCTAGACCAATTGATCCATAACCTCACTCTATATCCCTTAGCTAGCTTAGATTACCACTTTGAGCAACCTAGTTATCTCAAGTTAGAGATCAAGCTAGGAGTAGGAGCTCTCAGGTGGATCGTCTTTGACTCGAGGAGGCCGTTGAGGTGCCGATGTTCCACGGAGCCTACGAAGAGTGGAGGACAGCGATGAAGACCCGAAGGATAAGTAACGTGAGGTATAACTTCGAATCCGAGTAGTTAAACCTCTCATAGTTTGCTAGTAACGGTTTAGAAACGATTCATGCGCTCAAATCCGTGTTACGAAGCTTTGATAATCGTTTTTCATATATTCCGCCTCCCCACAAGATCATGGGGTGCGTGACATGGACTTACAATGTGGACTGCCGTCACTGCATGTTTGTATATTATTTATTTGGGGCACGACCGGGTTGAGGTCGATGTCACCGTTGTACTTATTTTCTTTTATGTACTAGGATTACCCCACGGTGGAGTGCATGGATAGCCGGGTTCTATAGGGCAACCGGCCCGCATCTCATGGTATTGAAACGGTAGGGGCCTCACTCTAGAATTGGCGGGCTATTCGCCACACTCGTACGGGGTACATGTTGACCCAAGGAGGAGTGCTCAAGTTACCGGATTCGGTGAAGTGTCGGGTGGCCCATTCACTTTGATGAAGGGGGCTGCCTCGCTTCTGGTTTTGGCGGGTAACTTGCCGCATTCGTAGGGGTCTAGGTTTTCATTGTACAGGCTATCCACACAATCTGGGGAACATCGGGTTTCAGTTGTGGCTCAAAGGAAACCCGGGGCTCTCAGATTATCAGTATTGTTCTGTGATGCTTATCGCTTATCTGTGATGTTGCATTTATCATACCTGGAGCGATTATTATATATTGTTATATATATACTAGTAGATATTGTATATGTTTTACACCCGCGCTAGTCCTGTCCCCGCTCTGTCGTTAGTTAAGTAACCTAATAGGTGATGACGGGACACAGTGGCGAATGCGGATGGCATATACGTACATCATATTTTCGTTCTTTCCGGGTGTGATTAATTGATGGGACTGCATTGATTCTGATCAATGCAAGGAAAACAGACCAATTCGATGTTGTTGGAACATTTTTCAAAAGCTGCTATTATAAGGATGTTTTCTTTTGTTTTGCACAGAGGTATTCGGTTATGAATATCCTGCACCTCATTCCACGAGGCAAGGGCCGAGATCCTTTCACCGGGAGTGATCCCTTGGGCAGAAGTTTGCGTCAGGGTAATAACTTCACTATAGTCGATTACTTTTTTGCTTTGCATCGCGATATTCTGTTGGGAATATCCTATACCTCATTCCACGAGGAAAGAGCCGAGATCCCTTCACCAGGAGTGACCTCTTTAGCAATGCTTTTCGCCACTATATATTTATAAAGCTATCCGGTTCCTTCAACGATATCAAGTTCATTACGTTAATGGTTTTTCGCCAAAAACCATTCGTAGCCCACCGTTATTTCAGACGGGTAGCACTTAGTATTCATGGTATGTTTGTTGACCTTCGTCAAGGCATGGTGTATGGTAGCCGTTTATTGCCTTTCTGTTGCATAGATAGATGCGTTGGTTTGGGACAATCGTACAGACTTATTGAACTTCGTCAAGGGCGAGTACGGGTGGGTTCAAATTAACCTAGACGATGACGGGTAGAACTTGACATGTGACTTATGATTTGTTGACCTTCGTCAAGGTCAAAAGAGCATGGGGTAAAAATCACATCGGGAGTTTCTAAAGAAACGGAAACTTTCCAGACATGCGCATACCTTCTGGAGTGTGATAACTTGAGTGGATTCCATCATGTTATCAGGGGATGATAGTTGGATTCCGATTCCCACTGATGAGTTGGTTTTCTCCTCGAGTGATTTTAGATGATCCCGACTAATTCTTCTTTTGGGTTTGGAAGAAGAATTTGAGGATACAGTGGGAAACATCCTGATTAGATAAAATGATTAACCATTCTGATCTTGGTTAGAGTGCATGCTGAGTGTTTCTTTTCTCTCTCTCTTTGGAAGCGACCATGTCCCGACCCTAGACTAGAACTCAGAAATCAAGTTAACCGGACCTTCTTAAAACACTGGCCTTTGGATTGTCAGAGTTGCATACTTCATTGCCACTCCTACGTTTACCCTTTGCAGTTCTCTGGAACATTCCGTATTACTACGAAGATCCCCATTCATTGGATATGACCATCGTATAGTTATATACGAACTCGAAGAAACTTGTTTCAGCTTCGAGGATGGTTTACGGTTCTGGAGAAAATGAATAGGACTATTCAGTTGCCTTTTCTTTTTACCTTCTCTCAGGTTGTGAGGGCTCCTAGGATTAGGAGAGGGTACACCCATTGCGCTTATTGGATAGCCTTCTTCCAAACCATAGGCAGGTGCCGAAAGGTAGGAAAGAAAGAAAACCGATTAACCTAAGTGTGGTGTATAGAAGGTAATAAGTAAAGACAAATTAAGGAATTAGAAAGAGGGCAAAGTAAATTGCGACCACTATCATTCACGACCAAGCCGTGTATATCATCGCCACTTCTACTTCACCTTTGAATTTCTCCAGAACAATCTGTATCACTACGAAGATCTACAGTTATTGGATAATCCATCGTACTCGAAGGAACTTGTTTCAGTTCGAGGATGGATTCTGGTTCAGGAGTAATAAAATATGGATTAGTCTGTTGTCTTTTATCTTTACCTTCTCTCAGGTTGTGAGAACTCATAGGATTAGGAGAGTACACCTATTACGCGTATTGGATAGTCTTCTTCCAAACCATAGGCTGGTGCCGAACGGTAGGGAAGGAAGAAAACCATTTAGCCTAAGTGTAGTGTACATAAGGTAATGAGTAAAGACAAATAAAGGGATTTGGAGTGATGGAAGGGAAATATACGGTTACAATCATGAATTTGGATTATGGAAGCGGCATTACTAGGAATACCCGGATACCCCTTCGAAACATTTTCATGTTTCAGTTTCACTGTGCGTTGTTAATAGAAAACTGATTTCCCAATTAGATCCTTGCTCCAGGGTATGTATTTACCAGGTTTGATTCTCACATCTGTATGGTTTTACAGATGATGGGTGGGAGTAAGTTATTGGGAATTAGGTGATTATAACCTCATTATATCGAAATTCGTTGTAATTGGTGATATTTGAGGAAATCACCTAGGGGTTTTCCTGATGGCAGATATTAGGTTTTGAATATCCATTGTTATGCACCAATTTCAAACTGATATATATATATATATACGTTTATTTTATAAAGTGAGATATAACTTTTTGAAATTATGTCCATGACATTTAACTATATCAGTTGATGGTTAGGTAAGGAGCATTAAACAACAGTGTAAATTCTTCTTAACCATAAGTACAATTTTCAACCTACGACGCATATGGTTTAAGTTGTTCAACTCAGGGGACTTATACAAAGTATTGTATGTTGTCCAAGTGTCCATTAGGACAAAGGGGTTGGTCCTCGTACTATATTCTGTTTACTTGTGATTTCTCCAGTTTTAGACAAGTATTTCATAGAAATACAAGGTCCAAGTTTTGAGAAGTTATAGGTACAAAAATAAAGTAGAGAATCATGTGTTGCAAGTATCAGGATTCTTCAAGGTAATCGACGATGTAGATACTTGTGTTTGGTATTCAGTTGATAGTAATGGTTTTGAGAACTTGCTTCTCTTTCAGGTTATTCATATTTGGATGCACACCTAATTGAGTAATGCTGATCGGCCTCTCTCCAATTAGTTGACATGCATTGGAGACAGCTGCATGATTTGAATCTGGTTCCAATTAAATTAGTGCCTCTGTTTCTATATTGTATATAGAATGGTTCATATCTTAAAGATGTTAAGGTATATGGAGTTGTCCGGCTTATGCTTAAAACCAGACTCTGGATAACTCAAGGCATATTTCTGTAATAGAAGTTTGTGGGTTATCCCGGGCTATGACGAGGGTTAACTTTCTACCATCTGGAAGATCAATAGTGATATTATTCTTGACTCGCCATAGTTTTAGTAAAATGGATTTTTTCAGATAACAGTAGTGGGAGTATGGTAGAATTGGAATTGATTCCAGAACCACAAACGATTACTGAAAATTTAATAGAACCTAAAGATTCAATCGGGTTTGACATTCCATTAGCCACTCCACAGATATTGTGGGTAACCTCAGGCACCCGAGAGGTACTCCGGTATCCTCAAAGACGGTGACATGGAGGTTCTTGTTTACCCAGACTTTCCATTACCGTTGTTCTAGACTATGACACCCGCCAGGAGGATGAGTATAGCGTCATTCTAAAGATTACTTTAGAAATGCACGTGTATATGACTTTGCAAGAGGGTTGTTGTAGTCAGTGGGAGCAGCGGAAGCATAGTGGACAAGTAGCATCTGTCTATTTATAGACTAAAGTAGGTATGGCGGAGATAGATCATCTATTTTTGATGTGACAGTCATAGGTTTTTTGTAACGTTTTGGATATCGTTTAGGCGATTTTCCGTTTTTAGGGAAAAATATTCGGTGTTTTCCGTAAAAACCTAGAAGCGATCTTTTTGCAGTATAGAATTCACTATACCTAGTTTAGCTAGATTATTGCTAGTTTGCGTGTTTTTGTAAGCGACTTGTAATTTTAGTGCATTTTAATATTTTTCCCTAATTAAAATATTATTTTAAGTTGTTAATTATGCACTAAATTAGTGGTAATTACATTTTGGTTTTGGTTAATTAATGCTAATGTGAATCTATGCTAAGTTAATCACTAGATTAAGCCTCATTCTTTCCATCCATAATATCTAGATATCTATGTATTAAATTGAATTTTTAAAGAAAAGGAAAATGAGGTGGATTAGATATTTATTGCATTAATGATCTTTTAATTTTGTTTTGCACTATAATTTTCCACACAAATCGAAACTTATCCCCATTTCTTCATCATAGCCGACACCCCCCCCCCCCCCCCGCTTAGCTGCCCTCTCATTTTCTCACCCCAATTTCATCTCTTCTAGCTTCATAAAATCATCAAAAAAATACTAAATAAATCACACAAACTCATAATTAAATCAATAACCATCATTCTTGATCACAAAACATGCTTGGATCTTCATCAAGTTAGCATTTTGGAGGTTATTTTTGATGATCTTGTTGCAAGTTTTTGAATCAAGTGGAGGTATAATTTCTAACCCTAAGCTCAAGTTCTTGTTTTAATACATTATGTTAGCATAATAGTTGTTAATTAAAGCTTTCGTTTGCATGTTTAGAAAATTCTAGAAAAGGTTTTTGTTAATCAAGTTAGGGTTTTGTTTAGTGATGTAACGCCTTAGATTTCGGTTAGTGTTCGTAGAGACGTTAATGCGGGTTTACTGTAAAAGTTTACCAATTCGGGTTCCTCACATTTTATAACATTTAATTAATAATTTATTATTATTTGTTATAAACTTGCACGCACGTGTGCAGGTAAATGCGAGGATTTGTTTGTGCTAATTTTGTTCTTAGCAACCATGACACTTAACCCTAATCCTCTTTGCTTTAATCCTAGTTAATCCAATCCTTAACCCTAATCCCTAGATCTTTTGTGAGATGAGAGAAAGATATTTTGTTTGAGTGATGAGGTGTATGGGAAT
This sequence comes from Agapanthus africanus, assembly GCA_030015575.1. NCBI lineage: Eukaryota > Viridiplantae > Streptophyta > Magnoliopsida > Asparagales > Amaryllidaceae > Agapanthus > Agapanthus africanus. The sequence goes on from JASDDO010000026.1 coordinate 372,823,144, forward strand.
GCATTAATGGTTAATTAATGCATTGGATACACTCACTCTCTTTTCTCTCCTACACTCACCTCCCTCTCTCTTTTAACCTCACACCTCTCTCATTTCTCTATCTCTTTTCATTTCCTCATCTCACTCTCTCTCTCAACTGACCGCTCCCCCATTTCCAACACAAATCCATCACAAATCACCAAAATCATCACAAAATCACATCTTTTTCCATCACTTGCCTCTTGGATGCCTTGGTGTGCACAAAGCTAGGATCTTTGTGTTCTTTTGATTAGGTGTTGTTTCATTTCTGTTGTTTAAGTTATTTTTGTGTAGCTTAGCTTTAAAGTTGCTGTTTTTGTCGCGTATCGTATCGTTTCGGATAAAAACCGTATTTTTAGTGTCATTTTATAGTCTCGGATGATCTGCTGTGAAACTAAAAGTGTGTTGCAAAATTTGACTGGACAGTAGCTTAGTATTGAGATACAGAACCTACCCACAAAATACGAGCCAAATCCACCTCGTCTTGGCCGCAGATTTATTGCATCTGGCAGCAATTTGCGGCCAGACTGGGGAGTTGGGGTTTGGGGTTTTGGTGTAGGGGGTCTCTGGGTTATTTGTAGGCTCATGGTACTTGCAATTTTTATAATTGGTTATCACAGGAAAATCTAGGATCATTTAGCGTATTTCTAGTGTTTCGTTTCGTGCGATACGTTATCCGATACGGTGCGTGTTCTGTGTTGCTGTTGGTCTGAGTTGGTTTCGTAGTGTAGCTATACGCGTTAGCTACAATACGAATTCTTTAGTGTACGTTTGTGTGTCGTGTTGGTCTGTGTAGATTGTTTGTATTTTAGGTTATTATTGATATATATTTGCTTTATCGTATCTTGTTGCAGGTTCGCAGGCGGGAACTTCGGACGCTGCTATAAAAGGAAAACAGGTGGTAGACTTCACCTAGCCAGGAGCGTTGGTGAGTAGATTTAACATCTACAGGGGAATCGCCCGCATGGCGTTATGCGTCTGGGCTAGAGATGTTATTTCTGTCGCATATTCTATGTCATATTTAGAATTGCGCATTTACCCTATTACTTAGATTTTGTCGTGCTTGGACTAGTAGCCTTAGGACACTGCACACATTATTGACGATTCATGATCACGAGCACTGATTGTATGCTACACACACCGTCAATAATTGCCATGTCACACACAAACCACTTATATCTAGGATATTGCTTGGTTAGGGACATTGTGACATTGATTCATATTTCTGATCGCATATGACATATAGCATACCTGTATAATTACATGCTTACTTATATGCCTTCATATACTTACATGCTAGATACCTGTATACCTATAGGGTATTGTGCCATTAGTGTTAGGTACATACACACTTTGTGACATAGCTACAGGTATACCTTATAGACATATTTTACTTATACCCAGGGGGTATATTACATCATTACTTATAGGTAGATATATATACATTGCTATACCTTTATGTTTACACATTTATCTGGTTATAGCTACATGTTTACCTTTACCTGATGTTATATAGAATTGGAGAAAATAGGAATCACATGAGATTATATTAACTTGTTATAGTTAATTGTTGCTTTTCCATTATATGCTCGCATTTCAGATTTATGATGCGTATACTTTATTCATGGATTTTCGCATTGAGATATGGATTTTTCATGTTGTTTACTGGATTTGGGAACCGTGGTAGTTCATGAAATTATGCATTATTTGAAAAACCCGGTTTCCCTTGATATGATATTTCAGCATCCACCATGAGATTTGTCGTTTATGATGTGTATACCCCACGCGAGGAAAGGTGGGATCCGTGTGCGGGTACATGGTGGGGCCCGGAGGTACCCCGAAGCAAGAACGATGTCGTGGTGTTAGGCGATGAGGCTTAGGGGAACTATATTTTCCAGTGACAGGACCAATGACTCAGCGGCTATCATGTGGATACCGACGGGAGTTATGTACGTATGGATACGTCGATAGGCGAGGGTCAGAGCTAGGCACTCGAGCTTTCGGGATAGCGTATGATACGTACCTATCAGGATGTTAGTCTGGGAGACGGCATATGATAGATCAGTATTTCTGTGTCGATGCTTGGCACATTGGTTTCATGATATTTCTAATTACTCCTTGTATATATAACAGGGGATTTATCCGCTGTTATATGTACCCTTACACCAATATTAGTGGAATGGGACGCTAATATATGTGTATTGACCTCATCATATTTATTTATGTCATTATATTTAGGATGTTAGATTTTACTTGATAATTTGATTTGGGATATAGGTGATTAATTTGATATTGGATACAGGATATTTATGAGATTGCTGATTTGTACATATGAGATATGTGAGATCCACTTGATGTTGTACATTTGATATATGTGAGATATACTTGATGATTGTACATTCGATTATGTGAGATCTACTTGATGTTGTACATTCGAGATATACGAGATATACTTGATATTGTGTAATTGAGGAGAAGTGATACTTAGTTGATATGAGAGCCAATTTGGGGGCTGATTTGAGGAATTGGGATTTGATTTGCCTTGCTGGATTGTGATCGTACCACGATGTCAGGATTCCGTGGGAATGACATATTTCACTCCATAACTCACCTTTACCTTTTTATGCACTGCTTCATGTATTAGTAGTACCTGTTAGTGTACCTTTCATATGTGTTGCACATTTACATTCTCATATCCCTATTGCATGGTTATTGCATACTGTTGTCATATCATCATTGCTTTATTATATTGGTTGTACTTGCTGGTGTACTTTCCATTATTCTGCATTCATATGACCTGTTATTACTGTAAATTGCATATCTTAGATTCATGTTGTACGTACATTCCTACGATTACCTGCATATGTTAATTACTATTCACGAGTTGGCAACTCACCCCCGTTGTGCCACAGTGTTTGCAGGTGTTTCCCCAGAGTAGTCGAGACTGGCTATTCATCTATCATCTTTTGCTACAGATACCGCATCGGCTCACAGCGTGCCATTTTGCTTAGGTGGGTTTTGGGTGGTTATCTGTATTTTGTATTGTATATTCGTTGTATCTTGTACTCTCCATCTGCTATTATGTTGTGACTTAGAGACTTGGCGAGGACGATATTGTATATTATTGTGGTTTTGTTGCCTTTTATACAGTTCCTTTCTTTTGTCTCTTATTTCTTCGCTACGGCGTCGTATATTTGTTGTGGTGTTTGTTTTCCGCCGTTGGGCGTGTTTTTGCTCCCGTTTGGGGATGCTTTATTTATCTTTATTAGTTGTACCCATTTTGGGGTTTGTTTTTACAAAGGGGTGCTGCCAAAATTTTAAAGAAGGAAAGTGGACTCTTTTAAAGAATTTGGGTTGTGATTTCAAATGTTTCAAAAACTTTTATTATCTTTTCCGTATTTTTAAGGTTTAGATTTCTGGGTTTTGGCTTTCTTTTACCGCGTTACGTCTTTAGGCGTTGCGTAGTATTAGGGCCGTCACGTGCCATTTTCGGGTCGTGACAAAGTTGGTATCAGAGCGCTAGGTTTTACCTTTCGGAGAGTAGGATGACCTTTGTATGATGGAGTAGGTAGCTTAAGTAGAGTAACACAGTGTGTGTATGTCTGCAGCATACTCACGATGCAGTACTCCGCCTAAAGTGACCTAAGTACAAATTGCTTGAAATTCCTTCCTTGAGGATTCATATCTTGTGATTCGACTTCCATATTCTTATTGAATCCTTTTTCCATTTATAGCCTTGCCATCGGTGAATATGGGGACTTAGAGTGATGCAGCGAGGGCCGAGGTCAGAGTTAGCTCGGGTGAGACGAGCATTGACCAGGATGGCACTCTTGTTGCACAGGTGCAGACGGATCAGCCTTCGACAGAGCAGCTTGCTAGGCTTGTGGCAGAGATGCATGACTTCCGCCAGATTATGAGTTCTTTGGTCGATGTCGTTCGGGAGCTACGACAGGAGGTTGTCACCCCTGTTACTCAGTTGTCACTTACGTTCAGCATGCAGCAGTCCGTCACCTACATAGCACCCATGGTTGCAGCTCCAGTTGACGAGGCGCATATTCCAGAGGCTCAAAGAGTTCCAGGACAGTGGAGGACTCGTACCGGTGTGCCAGGCCAGAGACAGAGGCCTGGTCATCGAGACAGATTTCGTGATCGTCGCAGGAGTACCAGAGGCTTAGGACGTGGACAGTCGTTCAGCTCTCATCCCCAGGAGGGTCAGCAGTCGTCGCGTGGATGTTTCTGGTGTGGGAGTCTTCATCACCTCATCAGGGATTGTTCCTTAGCACCGCGTCAGAGTCGTATTTAGAGAGGCCATGGACGTGGAAGGTTCGCTCAGAGGGGTCAGTCTAGCAGAGGAGGAGTGCGGCCAGCTGCGGCTAGTGGGCAGACGCAGGAGTTTGCTTCTACTCATCGGGACGCACGGGCGTCCAATGCAGAGTTTCCAGGTATCCTTAATTCGTATGTTCTTTTGATGTTTTTTCTTGTTGTTTTTACACTATGTGCCATGGTTGGGACGAGAGTCGTGTTAGGTAGATCAGCCGTTTGTGGTGTTATTTTCTGTCAGCGGTTCTTTTGTTGCGCAGCACGTATTCAGTTGTGTGCCAATCGGGTAGGAGATTCATCCGTCACTGGATCCTTCTAGAGATTTTGGATTTGACGTTCTCCTGGGCACAGACTGGTTAGTTACGTGGTAGGCGTCTGTGGACTACCGTGGGAAAATAGTCAAGGTGTTGTTTTCCCCGGCAAGTCAGTTCTTGTTGTGCGGGTGGATAGTTCTGCCACTTCTCACAGCTCGAATTCAGCCTTTTTCGCTAGTCGGCTTTTGAGGAGAGGATGTCGTGGATTCTTGGCGTTCATTCATGGTACCGGAGCCACAGTTGGTTCGTTGGACCTGGTTCCTTTCGTGCGAGAGTTATCCGACGTTGTTCCAGATGAGCCGGCGAAGCTTAGGGAACTTAAGGATCAGCTGCAGAGTTGTTTGTTGGGAGGCTTGGGTGTCTGAGTGTTTCGCATTAGGGAGCTCCCATTTCTGTTCGTCAGGGAGGAAGACGACAGTTTATGTTGTGTATTGATGGATCGTCAATTGAACCGGCTTACGGTGCGGATAGGTATCCTTTACCTCGCATTGACGATTCTTCGATCGGCTCCTAAGTGCGAGACATTTTTTCTAAGTTTGTTTGGGGATCAGGTCATCATCGTTGCGGGTTCGGAGTGATGGCATTCCGAATACTGCTTTTGTGCGTGCTACGGGCAGTTTGTGTCTAGGTGGGGTCTGTTGGAGATAGTGCCCTCATAGTCAATTATTGGATCGCAGGTACGTGATTGCAATGATTGCGGAGGACCTATCCCGGTAGGACAGTCTTACTCGAGATGATAGTATGCTATCTGGTTTGCCTTTATCAGTCGTGTACATGTTCAGGTGACTGATTGCATGTTACACTTTGATAGAGCCCTTAGGATCTTGCTTTACTACCAACAGTATGATGGCGATCATATACGTGAGAGTTGGGTAGTTTATATGCATATCCTTAATTGTGGTCCCTAGTCGTGGGAGTTTCGAGACAGGGCATCGATACTCCGGAGTAGACTAGTGTATACAGTCGAGACCCCAACGAGGGGCGGTGGCCGGTCTCACAAGCCACTGGTGTCAGTTGGATCACCTAAGATGTATACAGGTGCTCATTGGGTTATGAGTACACCGGACAGGACTCGCCGGGAATCTGCTAGTTAGTACTATACCTATCGTCAGATAGCAGTTCCCTGGTGACATGTGTACAGGTTAGTTCATCGACCTGAGGTCGTCATTTGTCTCGTGTGAGTTCCCACTGTGCTTTGATTTCTACCCTACCACGGCTCAAAGGAGTCGTGCAAACAGGTAGCTTTTGGGTACAGTCCCGAGCCATATGGAGGCACGTGAGCGGATCGGCAGGGGATTCGTCTCTCCCGGTATTGGGGGTGAGGTCGTGCTGTGTCTAGGAGAGCCATTACACAAAGTCCATGGCCATGGCAGGAGATTTACTGGTAGGTACTCCAGTAGTATCTCAGGGTGTTATTGGACTACACTCCGACACGACTTATACTGCTTCTGGGGGTCTGACGTTACTAGCCCCCTAGGCGGATATGCGATACTCATTGACGAACGGACCGGACTGTATATACATTGTCACTGTTAGGCTCAGTAGGGTTTTCGGAGGAGTTCGCTCATCGGTCTCCCTTGAGTTCGCTCCTCGGCCTCCCTTGAGGTCAGTCCATGGGCAGCCGTTACGCATAGCTAGTGCCGCTGACGGTTTGTGGTTAAACCCACTGCCAGGGTACTGATGAGTCATTAGAGTCCCCTACAGACAGTTTCCCAAGTTCGGGCGAAACGTTGTAGAGGCCGTATGGTTTTATGGCAGGGTTCGGAAAATGCACGTGCGTTTACGCACGTGTTATTTTTCGGGCAGATGATACTGGTCGGCTTTGGTTTAAGCCGGATCCGAGTATTATATTGAGTAGGTATAATATCTTTGTCTCAGTTGCATTTGTATTCGGTCGTAATACAAATGCGGGTACATTTATACAGTTACGGGGTTATCCTGAAAGTCGTTTCAGGATCACTTTTGGAAGTTGCCAGTTTCCAGTTTTCTATCAGCCGTCTTTCAATATTTGGTTAAAGACGGATTTATCTTTTCTTGGATGAGAGTGGCTCAGTGTTCTAGAAGATTCTAGATGAGGTGACTAGGATTAATTGGTGTTGAGTTTTCATTGGATGCATTAAAGGCTTGATGATGTGTATTAGTGACTCATGCTTTATCATTAAAACTTCTTGTTTTTCTTAAGATATTTGTTCTTGATCTTTTGTTATGATAAGGATGGTTGTTTATGGTCACCCCCTTCTCCTACGGTCACCTCCCTCCATCTATATATGGCCGGCCCCTCCTCTCACTCTCTTACTTGATGTTTCATTTTGCTAGAAAAGATTATGATAGGTTTTATCGGTGTATGGAATTTCACAGCTCATTTCATTCCAACACCCGATTCCCACGGCAACTTCATTAACCGTCCGTCCATAGCTTTGGACGGAACGAGACGAAGTCATCCACTCATTCTCTACATCATTCTTGGTCGTCTCTTCTAGCAAACTTGACGACCGAGTTGCCTCGAGTCAGAGGCGGGAGCCCGTTTAAAGAATCAGTGATGTGGTGCCACCTGGACGAGCAGATCGGAGATCGACGAGATCGGAGCAGCCGCAACGGAGCGTGGGATGATGGTTAAAGAACGAAGGACTCGGATCGTTCGGTATAACCTTTCTACACTCTTTACAGTTTGTTAGTTTAGCAATAATGGTAGATCCGGGTTAAAGTATACGATAGCGCCAGTTAAAAAGTTTTTGTTCCGCATTTGGCGTCTGTAGACGGCCGGAGCGCTAGCGTAGACTTACAGTGGTATCAGAGCCTAACCATTTTGCTATACTAACTTGTGCTAACGCGTTTAAAACATCGATCGAACCGAAAATCAAAAATCGCATTTTTCTTGCTTGACAGTTTCTGTTGATTTTAAACGGTGTCCTAAAAATATTTCACACATCGCAGAAAACTGTGCAGGGATTTTTAAGAACTACGACAAAATTTAGGCACTTGATTCCTCTAAACCGCCGCGGAAACGCGGCCAAACCCATGGTTTGGCCGCGCATCCGCGGCCACTTGGTGAGTTCATGCTCCCAAATTTGGTCTGTGTGTTCCCCTCTGGAAATTGGGGTTTTTGGTATATATATTTTGGGCCTAGGTTTTGTTACTGTTCACCAGTAAGTCGTGGGGCCCACTTTATGATATTTTTGTCGATCGAAATTTAAACATGTTAGTTTACAGTGCTTACATTATATCTCCGACCGGGAATGTCATTTGATCGGTAAACCGCGTCCGACTGCTATAGTTCTTTTAGACGGGTTTGCGAACGTGACATTCGCGTTGATGTTCTGTGTTGTGCTGTGATGTTGCGGTTTTGTCGTGGTGGATAGCAGTGTGCAATGGTAGTACAGTTTGAGTTTATTTGTACATTTGATATTGCGGGGCGAGCGTCCAACATGTGGACTGTCGTCACTGCCTGTTGTATAATATTCTTTTTGGGGCACGACCAGGTTGCGGTCGATGTACCTGTTGTACTATTTTTCATTACTGTACTAGGCTTTACCCCGCGACGGAGTGCACGGATAGCCGGGTTCTGAGGGGCAACGGGTCCGCATCTCATGGCTTTGAGAGGCAGAGGGGCCCCACTCTAGAATTGGCAGACTATTCGCCGCACTCGTAGGGGGTACAGGTTGACCCAAGAGGGGTGCTCAATTTACCGGATTCCGTGAAGTACCGGGTGTTCCATTCACTTTGCTGTGGGGACTACCTCGCTTCAGGTTTTGGCGGGTAACTTGCCGCACCCGTAGGGGTCTAGGTTTCATTGCACAGGCTATCCACACGACAGGGGAAAGTCGGGTTTCAGCAGCGGCTCTATGAAACTCGGGGATCCCAGATTATCTGTATTGTTCTGTGATGCTTATTACTTTTCTGTAATGTTGCATATTATCACGCCTGGAGCGATTATTGTATATTGGTTTATATACTATTAGATGTTGTATATGTTTTACACCCGCGCTAGTCCAGTCCCCGCTCTGTCGTTAGTTAAGTAACCTAATGGGTGATGACGGGACCCAGTGACGAATGCGGATGGCATATACGTACATTTTATTTTCGTTCTTTTCTGGTGTGATTATTGATGGGACTGCGTTGATTCTGATCAATGCAAAAAGTTAAACAAACCTGTTTTAGTTGTTGGAACAAATTTAAAAAGTGTTATTGCAAAGACGTTTTCTTTTGTTATGCATAGCGATATTCAGTAGAATATCCTGCACTTCATTCGACGGGGCAAGGGCTGATATCCCTTCACCGGGACTGACCCCTTGGGCAGAAGTTTGCGTCAGGGTAATAACTTCACTATAGTCGATTACAAGTTGCTTTGCATAGCGGTATTCAGTGGAATATCCTGCACCTCATTCCACGAGGAAAGAGCCGAGATCCCTTCACCGGGAATGACCTCTTTAGCAAAAGGTTTTCGCCACTATATTTTAAAAAAAAAAAAGCTATCAGGTTCCTTCAGCGATATCAAGTTCACTACGTTAAAGGTTTTTCGCCAAAAACCAGCCGTAGCCCTCCGTCACTTCTTTTGAGTATTCAGTGGTATTCAAGCTATGTATTTTAGCCAAAGTTAAGGCATAGTGTTTGGTAGCTGCTGGGTATTTCAATTGTTGCATAGATAGATGAGTTAGTTTGGGACAGTCGTTCTGCCGATTGGCCAAAGTCAGGGGCATGTGCGGGTGGGTTCAAATTGACAAGATAGTGACGGGTAGAACTTGGCATGTGACTTATGACATTTTGACCAAAGCCAAGGTTATAAGAGCATGGGGCAAAAATCTGATCGGGAGTTTCTAAAGAAACTGAAACTTGCCAAGTATGCGCATACCTTCTGGAGTATGAGTAACGTGGATGCATTCCATCACGTTATCATGCGATGAGAGTTGGATCCCGATTCCTACTGATGAGTTGGTTTACTCTTCGGGTGATCCCGATTGATTCTTCTTTTAGGTTTGGAGGAGAATTTGACAGGACAGTGGGAAGTTTCCGGATTAGATAAAGTGATAACCATTCTAATCTAGGTTAGAGTGCACGCAGAGTGTTTCTTTTCTCTCTCTCTTTGGCAGCGACCTTTGACCGACCCTAGACTATGACTCAGTGACCAAGTTGACCGAACCTTCTTAAAAATACTGGCTTTTGGATTGTCTATGTTGCATAAGACATTGCCACTCCTTCTTTTACCCTTTGAATTTCTCAGAACACCCGTATTACTACGGATATCCACTTCCATTGGATAGATCCATCGTATGGTTATATACGAACTCGAAGGGACTTCTTCGAGGATGGATCCAGGTTCAGGAGAAATAGAATTGGTTTATTCAGTTGTCTTTTATTATCACCTTCTCTCAGGTTGCGAGGGCTCCTTGGTTTAGGAGAGTACACCTATTACGCTTATTGGATAGTCTTATTCCAAACCATAGGCAGGTGCCGAAAGGTAGGGAATGAAGAAAACCAATTAGCCTAAGTAGGGTGTGCAGAAGGCAATAACTAAAGACAAAATAAAAGGATTAGAAAGAGGGCGAAGTAAATTGCGACTGATATCATTCACGACCAAAACCGCGTACTTCATCGCCACTCCTATTTCACCTTTAAAAAGAATAAGGTATTATTCAGTTGTCTTTTATCATCACCTTCTCTCGAGATGCGAGTACTCCTTGGTTTAGGAGGGTACACCTATTATGCTTACTGGATAGTCTTCTTCCAAACCATAGGCTGGTGCCGAACGGTAGGGAAGGAAGAAAACCATTTAGCCTAACGATGGTGTACAGAAGGTAACGACTAAAGACAAATAAAGGGATTTGGAGAGATGGCAATAAAATATACGGTTGAAGTCATGAATTGGATTATGGAAGAGGCATTGCTATGAATACCAGGATACCCCTACGAAACATATTCATGTTTCAGTGCATTGTTAAAAGAAAACTGTTTTCCCGATTAGATACTTACTCCAAGGGTATGTATTTACCAGGTTTCATTCTCATATCTGTATGGTTTTACAGATGATGAGTGGGAGTAAGTTATTGGGAATTAGGTGATTATCCTCATTATATCGGAATTCGTTGTAATTGGTGATATTTGAGGAAATCGCCAGGGTACAGTTTTTCACCTACGACGCACAGGTTTTGAGTTGTTTAACTCAGCGGACTTATACAGAGTATTGTATATTGTCCAAGTGTCCATCAGGACAAAGGGGTAGGTCCTCGTACTATGTTCTGTTTACTTATAACTTCTCTAGTATTTAGACAAGTGTTTCGTAGAAATACAAGGTCTAAGTTTTGAGAAGTTGTAGGTATAAGAATAAAGTAGAGAACCAGGTATCACAAGTATCGGGATTCTTCAAAGAGATCGAAGATGTAGATTCTTGTGATTGGTATTCAGATGATAGTGATGGTTTTTGAGAAACGTGTTTCTCTTTCAGGTTACTCATAATTGGATGGATTCCTAAGTTGAGTAATGCTGATTAGCCTCTTTCCATTAAAGTGATATGCACTGGAGACAGCTGCATGATTTGAATATGGTTCCAATTAAATAAAGTGCCAAAGTTTCTATATTGAATATAGAATGGATCGTACCTTAAAAGATATTAAGGTACGGGGAGTTGTCCAGCTTTTGCTTAAAACCAGACTCTGGATAACTCAGGGCACGTTTCTGTAATGGCTGTTTGTGGGTTGACCCTGGCTATGACGAGGGTTGATATTCTACCATTTGGAAGATCAATAGTGATATTGTTCTAGACTCGCCACAGTTTTAATAAAATGGATTTTTTCAGAAAACAGTAGTGGGAGTATGGTAGAACTGGAAGTGATTCCAGAACCGCAGACGATTACGGAAAATTTAATAGGACCTATATATTCAATCGGGTTTGACATTCCAATAGCCACTCCGCAGATATGGTGGGTAACCTCAGACACCCGAGAGGTACTTCGGTAGCCTCAAGGACGGTGACAGGGAGGTTCTTATCTACCCAGACTTGACACTACTGTTGTTCCAGACTATGAGACCAGGCAGGAGGATAAGTATAGCGTCGTTCTAAACTAGCTTTAGAAGTATACGTGTATATTATTCTGCCAGAGGGTTGTCGTAGTCAGTAGGAGCAGCGGAAGCTTAGTGGGCAAGTAGCTTATGTCTATTTATAGACTAGAGCAGTTATAGCGGAGATAGATCATCTATTTTTGATGTGACAGTCATGGGTTTGACTTCAATCAGAATAGAGGATGGATCTGTTAAGAAGGTAGTAGGGTGTGATGTCATGGTATCTGGATGACATACACAGAGTGGGAGGTAAAATTCCTATACTACGATCGGTTGTACTGTGGTCGTCACACAGTTGTTTCTCCAGACAGGATATGGATATAATATTTGATATTCTGGTTTCTGGATCTATGGTTTTAGATCTAGATTTGGGTAGTTTCCCAATGTGGGTACTTTGACAGATATTCTAATGGTTTTTAGAATAGTTGACTCCTAGCATGGTGGTGTACCTGCAGGTGATGGAGTCACCCTCTCTAAAGGTGTCGTACAGACTAAAGGGAGAGGGATGTGCATGATTGGCAGATCACTTGCTTAGGCAATTGAGTCAATCATGAGATGTCAAGTACCACACCAGATGTTGTTTTTGCACTAGATGCGATGAGTTTGTATTAATCCAATCCTGGAGAAACATAAGGAAGCAGTTTTAGAACATAAGTACATGTTCTACGGATTTGATGACGGCAGCCTCCTTCGGGAGACGATCATCATTCCAGGCTTCAAAGGTGACATGATTAACAGAGTGATTGTCAGAGTTATAGTTTTTCCCTCTGACGAAGAGGGACAGTATTATGGACAGGTGGTCCAAGAGGATACTGTGGGTGGCATGGTGCCGGATACTGATTAGGTTCAGTGATCGATACAGTCTAAGAAGTTTGGATTTGGAGTTCATTTATGAACTAGGTCCCATCAGATTTCCAGACATATTCTAAGACAGGTATTACTCGATTCGGGAGATGGCTTTCTCCGCGAACTTGAGATTTAGAGAGATATAGAAAGAAACATTTAGGCGGATCCACTCACTGAGGCTATTTCTCGAACACAATAGTTTTACAAACGGGCTTTGTGAAACTGATTAGTAGAGGAGTTGGATGTTCGGTTTCACACGGGCTGTGAGTAGTCGACATCGCAATAATTAGCCTTGAGTGCAAGTGGGAGATTGTTGGAGATAGTGCCCTTATAGTCAATTATTGGATCGCAGGTACGTGATTGCAATGATTGCGGAGGACCTATCCCGGTAGGACAGTCTTACTCGAGATGATAGTATGCTATCTGGTTTGCCTTTATCAGTCGTGTACATGTTCAGGTGACTGATTGCATGTTACACTTTGATAGAGCCCTTAGGATCTTGCTTTACTACCAACAGTATGATGGCGATCATATACGTGAGAGTTGGGTAGTTTATATGCATATCCTTAATTGTGGTCCCTAGTCGTGGGAGTTTCGAGACAGGGCATCGATACTCCGGAGTAGACTAGTGTATACAGTCGAGACCCCGACGAGGGGCGGTGGCCGATCTCATAAGCCACTGGTGTCAGTTGGATCACCTAAGATGTATACAGGTGCTCATTGGGTTATGAGTACACCGGACAGGACTCGCCGGGAATCTGCTAGTTAGTACTATACCTATCGTCAGATAGCAGTTCCCTGGTGACATATGTACAGGTTAGTTCATCGACCTGAGGTCGTCATTTGTCTCGTGTGAGTTCCCACTGTGCTTTGATTTCTACCCTACAACGGCTCAAAGGAGTCATGCAAACAGGTAGCTTTTGGGTACAGTCCCGAGCCATATGGAGGCACGTGAGCGGATCGGCAGGGGATTCGTCTCTCCCGGTATTGGGGTGAGGTCGTGCTGTGTCTAGGAGAGCCATTACACAAAGTCCATGGCCATGGCAGGAGATTTACTGGTAGGTACTACAGTAGTATCTCAGGGTGTTATTGGGCTACACTCCGACACGACTTATACTGCTTCTGGGGGTCTGACGTTACTAGCCCCCTAGGCGGATATGCGATACTCATTGACGAACGGACCGGACTGTATATACATTGTCACTGTTAGGCTCAGTAGGGTTTTCGGAGGAGTTCGCTCATCGGTCTCCCTTGAGTTCGCTCCTCGGCCTCCCTTGAGGTCAGTCCATGGGCAGCCGTTACGCATAGCTAGTGCCGCTGACGGTTTGTGGTTAAACCCACTGCCAGGGTACTGACGAGTCATTAGAGTCCCCCACAGACAGTTTCCCAAGTTCGGGCGAAACGTTGTAGGAGGCCGTATGGTTTTATGGCAGGGTTCGGAAAATGCACGTGCGTTTACGCACGTGTTATTTTTCGGGCAGATGATACTGGTCGGCTTTGGTTTAAGCCGGATCCGAGTATTATATTGAGTAGGTATAATATCTTTGTCTCAGTTGCATTTGTATTCGGTCGTAATACAAATGCGGGTACATTTATACAGTTACGGGGTTATCCTGAAAGTCGTTTCAGGATCACTTTTGGAAGTTGCCAGTTTCCAGTTTTCTATCAGCCGTCTTTCAACATTTGGTTAAAGACGGATTTATCTTTTCTTGGATGAGAGTGACTCAGTGTTCTAGAAGATTCTAGATGAGGTGACTAGGATTAATTGGTGTTGAGTTTTCATTGGATGCATTAAAGGCTTGATGATGTGTATTAGTGACTCATGCTTTATCATTAATGCTTCTTGTTTTTCTTAAGTTATTTGTTCTTGATCTTTTGTTATGATAAGGATGGTTGTTTATGGTCACCCCCTTCTCCTACGGTCACCTCCCTCCATCTATATATGGCCGGCCCCTCCTCTCACTCTCTTACTTGATGTTTCATTTTGCTAGAAAAGATTATGATAGGTTTTATCGGTGTATGGAATTTCACAGCTCATTTCATTCCAACACCCGATTCCCACGGCAACTTCATTAACCGTCCGTCCATAGCTTTGGACGGAACGAGACAAAGTCATCCACTCATTCTCTACATCATTCTTAGTCGTCTCTTCTAGCAAACTTGACGACCGAGTTGCCTCGAGTCAGAGGCGGGAGCCCGTTTAAAGAATCAGTGATGTGGTGCCACCTGGACGAGCAGATCGGAGATCGACAAGATCGGAGCAGCCGCAACGGAGCGTGGGATGATGGTTAAAGAACGAAGGACTCAGATCGTTCGGTATAACCTTTCTACACTCTTTACAGTTTGTTAGTTTAGCAATAATGGTAGATCCGGGTTAAAGTATACGATAGCGCCAGTTAAAAAGTTTTTGTTCCGCATTTGACGTCTGTAGACGGCCGGGGCGCTAGCGTAGACTTACAGGGTCGTTGGACTCGCCAATGCCCTAGCAGCATTCGTAGATATGATGAACCAGATTTCTTCAGGCCGTTCCTCGACCAGCTATTGTTGTGTTATTGATGACATTCTGGTCTATTCAATGTGTCTTGAGGAACAGGAGCAGCACTTGAGGATTTGTTTTGCAGATACTGGGAGAGCACCAGCTGTTTGCTAAATTCTCGGAGTGTTCCTTCAGGCTTGTTTGTGTTGACTCCTAGGTCTTGTAGTTACGGAGACGGTTTTCGTATGGTTCCGAGGAAGATCGATGCCGTACAGCTTAGGCCCAGACTTGTGTTCGGACAGAGGTCCTTTGATTTTAGGCTTAGCAGGTTTTTACCACCATTTCGTGCAGGATTACTAGCGTATTGCTGCACAGTTGACTGGAATGACCGGAATGGAGGTTCTTTTCTTTGGACTGAGGCATGTGTACGGAGTTTTCGGCAGTTGGAGATTCGGTTAGCAACTGCATCAGTTCCTTGCTTTTGGTTCGGGCGACTTTGTGATTTAACTGTAATGTTTCACGAAAGTGGCTCGATTGTGTGTGGTTGTGACACTGCCCGCCGACGCTCGTTCGTTAGAGATACTTGAGCATACTCGGCTGGGTAATGATTCAGAGTCTTTGATTATGACAAGGGTGTGCTAAGTTAGGAATGCGTTTGTGTACCTGATAATATCGAGTAGAGACGTGAAATCCTAGAGCTGGCATATCTGTCAATTCTCTGTATTCATTCAAGTTTCGCCAACATTGACGTGATTTATGAGATAGTTACGGGTGGACAAGAGTGTAAAGAGAAATTTCAGGTTTCGTTTCAAGGTGTTTGTCTTGTGTGTGTTTGTGTTAATTTGTTGTTGGCAGTTGGGATCGTCACTCGCCATTGTTAGGATACTTCTTGATAGCTGTTATCAGGAGACACTCCAATTGGCAACCTTTAGGTTTAGTTAGGTCGTGTAGGTCACCAGTCTGTTTTCTGACTCTGCGTATTAGGATTTTGGACCTCAGCTAGTCTAGAGACTTCGGAGATGATCCATTTGGTTCAGGTCAGGATGAGTAGCCCAGTGCAGACATAGGTCTTATGCCGACCATGTTGGTCGCAGATTTGAGTTCGCAGTGGAAGATCATGTATTCCTACGGACTTTCCGATGAATGACATGTTGAATTTTGGGAGGCTTATCCCAGGATTATAGGTCCTTTTGAGATCCTTTAAGCGAGTTAGTTCCGTTGCCTTTAATTTGGCACTTCCGCCCAGATTATTGATTATTCACCCCGTATTCTTTGTGTTGATTTTTTATTTTTTATGCAATTACCTTCATGACCTTCTCACATGATTCAGCACAGACCATTAGTTTGGACTCGATCTTTTCGTTCACCAGTAGCCATGTGTGTTAGTGGCCCGGCAGGTGGAGAAACTTCGGTCAAGGGTCTTGCCATCTGTGGAGAGTTCTCTTGAACGTAACCGTATAGTGAGGTGATCACTTAGGAGGCTGCGACCGAGAATTGAGACTTTGTAATCTTCTCTTTGAAGGTACGCTTAGTAAGGATTTTAAATTCGGGGACGAATTTTTATAAGGGGGGAATTGTAACTTCTTAGATTTCGGTTAGTGTTCGTAGAGACGTTAATGCGGGTTTACTGTAAAAGTTTACCAATTCGGGTTCCTCACATTTTATAACATTTAATTAATAATTTATTATTATTTGTTATAAGCTTGCACGCACGTGTGCACGTAAATGCAAGGAATTGTTTGTGCTAATTTTGTTCTTAGCAACCATGATACTTAACCCTAATCTAATCTCTTTGCTTTAATCCTAGTTAATCCAATCCTTAACCCTAATCCCTAGATCTTTTGTGAGATGAGAGAAAGATATTTTTTTTGAGTGATGAGGTGTATGGGAATGCATTAATGGTTAATTAATGCATTGGATACACTCACTCTCTTTTCTCTCCTACACTCACCTCCCTCTCTCTTTAACCTCACACCTCTCTCATTTCTCTATCTCTTTTCATTTGCTTATCTCACTCTCTCTCTCAACTGAACACTCTTCCATTTCCAACACAAATCCATCACAAATCACCAAAATCATCACAAAATCATATCTTTTTCCATCACTTGCCTCTTGGATGCCTTAGTGTGCACAAAGCTAGGATCTTTGTGTTCTTTTGATTAGGTATTGTTTCTTTTCTGTTGTTTAAGTTATTTTTCTGTAGCTTAGCTTTAAAGTTGCTGTTTTTGTCGCGTATCGTATCGTTTCCGATAAAAACCGTATTTTTAGTGTCGTTTTATAGTCTCGGATGATCTGCTGTGAAACTAAAAGTGTGTTGTAAAATTTGACTGGACAGTAGCCTAGTATAGAGATACAGAACCTACCCACAAAATACGAGCCAAATCCACCTCGTCTTGGCCGCAGATTTATTGCATCTGGCCGCAATTTGCGGCCAGACTGGGGAGTTGGGGTTTGGGGTTTTGGTGTAGGGGGTCTCTGGGTTATTTGTAGGCTCATGGTACTTGCAATTTTTACAATTGGTTATCACAGGAAAATCTGGGATCATTTAGCGTATTTCTAGTATTTCGTTTCGTGCGATACGTTATCCGATGCGGTGCGTGTTCTTTGTTGCTGTTGGTCTGAGTTGGTTTCGTAGTGTAGCTATACGCGTTAGCTACAATACGAATCCTTTAGTGTACGTTTGTGTGTCATGTTGGTCTGTGTAGATTGTTTGTATTTTAGGTTACTATTGATATATGTTTGCTTTATCGTATCTTGTTGCAGGTTCGCAGGCGGGAACTTCGGACGCTGCTATAAAAGGAAAACAGGTGGTAGACTTCACCTAGCCAGGAGCGTTGGTGAGTAGATTTAACATCTACAGGGGAATCGCCCGCATGGCGTTAAGCGTCTGGGCTAGAGATGTTATTTCTGTCGCATATTCTATGTCATATTTAGAATTGCGCATTTACCCTATTACTTAGATTTTGTCGTGCTTGGACTAGTAGCCTTAGGATACTGCACACATTATTGACGATTCATGATGCACGAGCACTGATTGTATGCTACACACACCGTCAATAATTGCCATGTCACATACAAACCACTTAGCTAGGATATGGCTTGGTTAGGGACATTATGACATTGATTCATATTTCTGATCGCATATGACATATAGTATACCTGTATAATTACATGCTTACTTATATGCCTTCATATACTTACATGCTAGATACCTGTATACCTATAGGGTATTGTGCCATTAGTGTTAGGTACATACACACTTTGTGATATAGCTACAGGTATACCTTATAGACATACTTCACTTATACCCAGGGGGTATATTACATCATTACTTATAGGTAGATATATATACCTTGCTATACCTTTATGTTTGCACATTTATCTGGTTATAGCTACATGTTTACCTTTACCTGATGTTATATAAAATTGGAGAAAATAGGAATCGCATGAGATTATATTAACTTGTTACAGTTAATTGTTACTTTTCCTTTATATGCTCGCATTTCAGATTTATGATGCGTATACTTTATTTATGGATTTTCGCATTGAGATGTGGATTTTTCATGATGTTTCCTGGATTTGGGAACCGTGGTAGTTCATGAAATTATGCATTATTTGAAAAACCCGGTTTCCCTTGATATGATATTTCAGCATCCACCATGAGATTTGTCGTTTACGATGTGTATACCCCACGCGAGGAAAGGAGGGATCCGTGTGCGGCTATATGGTGGGGCCCGGAGGTACCCCGAAGCAAGAACGATGTCGTGGTGTCAGGCGATGAGGCTTAGGGGAACCATACTTTCCAGTGACAGGACCAATGACTCAGCGGCTATCATGTGGATACCGACGGAAGTCATGTACGTATGGATACGTCGAGAGGCGAGGGTCGGAGCTAGGCACTCGAGCTTTCGGGATAGCGTATGATACGTACCTATCAGGATGTTAGTCTGGGAGACGGCATATGATAGATCAGTATTTCTGTGTCGATGCTTGGCACATTGGTTTCATGATATTTCTAATTACTCCTTGTATATATAACAGGGGATTTATCCGCTGTTATATATACCGTTACCCCAATATTAGTGGAATGGGACGCTAATATATGTGTATTGACCTCATCATATTTATTTATGTCATTAAATTTAGGATGTTAGATTTTACTTGATAATTTGATTTGGGATATAGGTGATTAATTTGATATTGGATACAGGATATTTATGAGATTGCTGATTTGTACATATGAGATATGTGAGATCCACTTGATGTTGTACATTTGATATATGTGAGATATACTTGATGATTGTACATTCGATTATGTGAGATCTACTTGATGTTGTACATTCGAGATATACGAGATATACTTGATATTATGTAATTGAGGAGATGTGATACTTAGTTGATATGAGAGACAATTTGGGGGCTGATTTGAGGAATTGGCATTTGATTTGCCTTGCTGGATTGTGATCCTACCACGATATCAGGATTCCGTGGGAATGACATATTTCACTCCATACCTCACCTTTACCTTTTTGTGCACTGCTTCATGTATTAGTAGTACCTGTTAGTGTACCTTTCATAAGTTTTGCACATTTACATTCTCATATCCCTATTGCATGGTTATTGCATACTGTTGTCATATCATCATTTCTTTATTATATTGGTTGTTCTTGCTGGTGTACTTTCCATTATTCTGCATTCATATGACCTGTTATTACTGTAAATTGCATATCTTAGATTCATGCTGTACGTACATTCCTGCGATTACCTGCATATGTTAATTACTATTCACGAGTTGGCAACTCACCCCAGTTGTGCCACAGTGTTTGCAGGTGTTTCCCCAGAGTAGTCGAGGCTGGCTATTCATCTATCATCTTTTGCTACAGATACCGCATCGGCTCACAGCGTGCCATTTTGCTTAGGTGGGTTTTGGGTGGTTATCTGTATTTTGTATTGTATATTCGTTGTATCTTGTACTCTCCATCTACTATTATGATGTGACTTAGAGACTTGGCGAGTACGATATTGTATATTATTGTAGTTTTGTTGCCTTTTATATAGTTCCTTTCTTTTGTCTCTTATTTCTTCGCTACGGCGTCGTATATTTGTTGCGGTGTTTGTTTTCCGCCGTTGGCCGTGTTTTTGCTCCCGTTTGGGGATGCTTTATTTATCTTTATTAGTTGTACCCATTTTGGGGTTTGTTTTTACAAAGGGGGTGCTGCCAAAATTTTAAAGAAAGAAAATGGACTCTTTTAAAGAATTTGGCTTGTGATTTTAAATGTTTCAAAAACTTTTATTATCTTTTCCGTATTTTTATGGTTTAGATTTCTGGGTTTTGGCTTTCTTTTACCGCGTTACGTCTTTAGGCGTTGCGTAGTATTAGGGTCGTCACGTGCCATTTTCGGGTCGTGACAAGTGAAATGGTTGTAACACCTTAGGATGTGTTTTGTGGCTAATTATATTTAAATAAAGGGTTTTTAATAAAAAGTTTACCAAATTGAGTTTCAAATATTTTTTAAAATTTAATAAATATTTTTCTAGAATTTTCCTAGGCTTGCACACACATGTGCATGTAAACTAGGGTTTAAAAATGAGGTAATACCATGGTTGGCAACCATGGTGGGTTTAATAATGGGGATTAAGTCTTTTTGGTTTTTAATTAAGTCTAATTAGTTAATTGATGGTTGCTTTAATTTGAATTTCCTTTGGAGTGTTGACTTGGTGAGAATGAGAGAGAGAGAATGCATCATGGCAAAAGCCATGCTTGCATTTATTGAAGAAAGAGAGTGGAGGGGTTGACCTTGTAGAGCATCTTTTCTTTTCCACTCATTCTTGTATTGTTTTCTCTCAACCTCTCACTCATACACTTACACACACACACCCCCCACAACAGCAGCAGCAGTAGCAAACACAACAGCAGCAGCAGCAACATCAGCCTCAGCAACAGCAGCTCAGGCAACAACGGCAGCAGCTCCAGGCAGCAGCAACAGCACCCCAGCAGCTCCATTCCCTCTTCTTCTTCTCCTTCTACTTGCTTCTGAGATTTCTTAAGGGTATAACCTCTAAACTTATTCCTACTTTCGCTTAATTGAGTAGATTAGCTTCGATTAGCGATAGTTTTGTGTTTTTAGTTCTTTATATGGTGATTGGTGGGAACCTTGACCAAGTTATGTTTGAACTGGTTTTAGTATGTTGATGGAGTGTTGTTAGGGCCATGTTAACCTAGCTTAGCCCCCAATTTCACTAAAATACCACCAGATCCTAATTTGATGCAAATTCATCGTTTTTAAACAAATTTTGACTTTCTGTAAACTGCTATCGACCCAGTGAGTTCAGAATAATTTTGAGAGGACTGCAGTATAGTTGTTTGGTGCTGATCCCCCAGGTAGAACCTTACCCCCATACAACATGTACAGGCCGCCGGAATATTGATTCTGGCCGCAATTTGCGGCCAGATGGGGAGGGTTTGGGTTAGGGTTTGGCCCTATAGGTGTCTGCTGCTACCCTTAGACTCATGGCATGTATAATTTTATTTGATTCTTACCGTAGAAAAATCTGGAGCTATATACCTACTTCTCGTATTTTAAACCTTTGCGCCACGCGCGATACGTGTGTGGGTTTGGGGTTTCTGTGTATCGCGACGCGTCAGGGTAGTTTCAGGGGCGTAATCACACGTTTTAGCATATCGCGCACACGTGCGCTTGGTTTGCGACGCGGGTTTCTAGTTTGACCTTAATATCACGTTTTTGTGGATTTGAGCTTATATGTGATATATTGTGTGATTCTAGGTTCGCAGGCGAGTGAGACGGACGCGGCGAAGAAGGGAAAGCAAGTCGTCGGCTACACTTAGCGCGAAACTTCGGTGAGTAGATTTAACATCTACGGGGATATCGCCCGCATGGCGTTATGCGTCAGGGCTGATAGGACCTTATAGTTATATGTTGCATTTACCCCATTGACTGCCATTGCATATTGCATTCCTTGCTATATGTAAGTAAACTTAGAATTGATAGAACACCGCACTATTACTAACAGTTCATGTTGCACGAGCACTAATCTGCATGTTACACACACACCGTTAGCAATTGCCATGACACACTCACTGTAGAACTGCCATGATTATATTGTTGTAGTTCATTTCACATATGATTCGATATGATTTTCATACAATTGGGAGCCGCATGATGTCTTTAAAAATGAAAACTATTTTTAAAAGCGGTTTCCCCTTGTACCTATATTATGGCTTGATGTACATAGCACATCGCATTTGATTTACTTATTGGTGTTGGATTTTCATGAGATTTCTGGTTTTGAGGACCGTGGGATTTTTAAGAAAAGATGCACTATTTGAAAACCCGGTTCCTCGTGATATGATATTTTGGTGTGTCCACCACACGTTTTCTCGGTGCTGAGACGTGTGTTTGAAACCCGATTCGAGGAGTTGGATGATCCGTTTGCGGGTTCGTGGTGGACCCGGTATGGTACCCCGGGGAGAGAACGGTTTCGCTGTGTAGTAGACGGTGAGCCTGACAGAGGGAACACTACCTACCGGTGATTGGTTGGGCCTGGCGGTTATCCGGAGGATACTGACCAGAGTCGAGAGATGGATGCGGGATGATCCGTACTGCCGGGGCCGAGGGCCGATACCGCAGACGGAGCCCGTGGGCTGATCCGGACTTACGGAGCCCGATATATGAGGATTTGCGTGTCGATACTGGACACGAGTATTTTATGATATTTGGGTGCCGATGTTGGGCACTCGTGATTTCTCAGAGATTTACAGGATTTGATGGCCAAGGAGAGTGCCGGCGCCTGTGTTTATTTGGGATTTGGGGTGCAGTTTTGAGCACCGATTACCTTTCCACGTTGATATTCCGTGTAGATGTTATTTATCCCATGCTTAGCATTGATTATCATGTATCTCATCCTGTAGTTATTTTACCTGACAGAGCATTTGCATGATTATTGCACATACTGCTTATCACACATTGATATCATCTGTTGGCATATGATAGAGTAGTGCTGTAAGTGCACGGCGGCGCCCCGGCCGTCAATCCGACGGCCAAATGCGGAAGCGGTGATAAACTTTAATTTTGCGAACTTAGCAAACTGGCACCACCGCGCACTTAAACCCCGGATCGGGCCATTAAACTAGATCTAGCTAACTACAAGACGGGTTAGAGATATACCGAGTGATCTGAGTCCTCCGGTCTTCTCGTCGTCATCCCGATCTCTCGCGGAAACTCCAGTCGTCGCCTCCTTGCCGGAAAGGCACCACATCGTCTGCATCTTTTACGGGCTCCCACCTCAATACCGAGGCAACTCGGGCACGAAGCTGGCAAGTCGACGTGCCCAAGATATGCTATAGAATGTGGTGTAGATCATGCTAGTCTCATTTGGGGTTTGTAGTTGCCTTGATGGAGGAATGGAATTTTCAAGTGGAGCTAGAATGTGTGTAGCAAGGAAAAATGAGATGAACCAAATTATCCTCATCAAAAATGAAACCCTCTCATTTTTCTCCCCTCATCTAAAATGTGGCCGGCCTTGCTATATTGAGGAATGGTGGTGGAGGGCAAAACAAATACAAGAGGGAGGTAAGTGTAGGAAAAGCATGAGGTGACCACATCCAAAGTAAACCTCACCATAACCAATTCACATCAAACCCATATCCTTTCTTATCTCAATAAATGCACCATCATGGATGAAAGATGCTTAACATATCATAATGAATACAATTGCAAGAAACCCCCTCCACAAATGTTATTTGCACAATTGCAAATAACCCCCTCCATCGGAAAAGTCCGGCCGGGAAAGAACAAAGGAAAATCGGCCGGAACGGAATGCAAACTGGCAACTCTAGAAAATTGGTCCCGTAATAAATTACAGGAAAACCCCCATACTGTGCATACACACCCGCATCTGTATTCCGTCCGGATACAAATGCAATTAGACAAAATCTACACTGTACTATACTAGGATCCGGCTTAAACCAAAGCCGGCTAGTAAGATCCGTTCGATCATGATCCGTGCAATACCGCACGTATCTGATCGAACCGTGCCATATAACTATACGGCCTCTAGTACTAACCGTCCGATCCTGATCCGTGCAATACCGCACGTATCTGATCGAACCCTGCCATATCTCCATACGGCCTCTACAGCGTTTCGCCCGAAAGCTGAGTAACTGATGTGTGGTGGACTCTAAAGACTCGTCAATACTATGGCTGTGGATTTAACCACTAACACGTCAGAGGTATAAGCCAATACGTAACGGGCCACCAGCTATTGACCAAAAGGGACGTCGATGAGCGAACTCATCCTGACACCCTACTGAGCCTGTCAGTGACAATATCCGTACAGTCCGGTCCGTTCGTCTATGAGCATCGCATGGCGGGCCTAGGGGGTGGGTAAAAGTCAGACCCCCAAAAGCGGTACAAGTCGTGTCGGAGTGTAGCCCAGAACACCCTGAGATACTACTGGAATACCTACCAGTAAATCTCCTGCCTTGGCCAAGGACTTCGTGTAATGGCTCTCCTAGACACAGCGCGACCTCACCCCCAATACCGGGAGAGACGAACCCCCGAAGATCCGCTCACTGCCTCCATGTGGCTCGGGACTGTACCCAACTAAAACCTGTTTGCACGACTCCTTTGAGCTGTGGTAGGGTAGTAATCAAAGCACAGTGGGAACTCACACGAGACAAATGACGACCTCAGGTCGATGAACTAACCTGTACACATGTCACCTGGGAACTGCTATCTGACATGAGGTATAAGACCAACTAGCAGGTTTCCGGCGAGTCCTGTCCGGTGTACTCATAACCCAATGAGCACCTGTATACATCTTAGGTGATCCAACTGACACCAGTGGCTTGTGAGACCGGCCACCGCCCCTCGTCGGGGTCTCGACTGTATACACTAGTCTACTCTGGAGAATCGATGCCCTATCTCGAAACTCCCACGACTAGGGACCTTTTAAGGATGTGCTTATAGACTCCAGCTCTCACTTATATGATCGCCCTCATACTGCTGGCAGTCAAGCAAGAATCCTAGGGGCTCTATCAACGTGCAATAGCGACATGTAAGGTCACCTGAATCAGTACATGATGATAAAGGTAAACCAGATAGCATACTATCATCTCGAGTAAGACTGTCCTACCGGGATAGGTCCTCCCTCAATCATTGCAATCACGTGCCTGTGATCCAATAATTGACTCTGAGGGCACTATCTCCAACAAGTGCAGTACGTGCATGCTCGAGATTACCTTTATATGTTATCTCTATTCACGAGTTGGCAACTCACCCCCGTTGTGCCACGGTATTTGCAGGTTGCCCTTCGGAGTAGTTACGGCAGGCTGCCTTTTGCCTCTTTTGGCTACAGATACCACTACAGTTGGTGCGAGAGCTGTTTTGCTTTTAGGTGGGTTGTGGTATCTGATTACTTTTATTGTACCCCTTTTGTATCTAGTATTCTCCATCTACCATATATGTAGTGGACTTAGATACTGTGTGAGGACGATTATGTATATTTTTGTATTCTGGTGTCGAGCTCGTGGGAGCCGACTGTTTTTATATGCAGTTTATTATTCTGTGATATTTACTTATTGCTCATTCTTCGCTACGGCGTCGTATATTACTCTTGTGGTGATGGTTTCCGCCGGTGGGCGTGATTGCTTCCGTTTGGAAATGTTTTGGTTTCACTATATCTCATTTTCACTCATACCCTGTTTTATACCCGATTTCGGGTTTACTTTTACAAAGGAAATGCTGCCAAAATTATTTAAAATGATAACGTAACTTTAAAAGAACTTATTGAACTATTTAAGGTTTTCTAAATGTTTTAACTAAATGTTTTCAATACTCGCTACTTTTAAATGGTTTTGATTTCTGGGTTCGGCTTACTTAGTCGCGTTACGCCCGTAGACGTAAGGTGGTTAAGTGCCGGTCACGAGTCGAAATATTCGGGTCATGACAAACTTGGTATCAGAGCGTAGGTTTTACCTTTCGGAGTGTAGGATGACCTTGGTATGATGGAGTAGGTGGCTGAAGCAGAGTGGCGTAGCGTGTGTATGTTCCGCGGCATACTCACGACACGGTACTCCGCCATGGCGACCTTAGGACTTATTGATTTAAATTCCTTCTTGAGTATATATATTCTTGTGATTCGATTTCCGTGTTCTTATCGGATCCTAATTTCCTTTCAGCCATTATGCCGCCAATGACTACGAGGGCGCAGAGAGCGGCCGCGAGGGCCGAGATTCGAGTTGATTCGTCTGAGACGAGGACTGATCCGAGCAGTACACCGGTTGTACCCGAGCAGGTTGTTCCTCCCGTGACAGATCAGATCGCCACGCTAGCGGCTGGTATGCAGGAGATGCGTCAGACGGTGGGATCCAGCATGCAGGAGATGCGCCAGATGATAGGATCGCTAGTTGAGACGCTTCGAGCGCAGCGACCAGAGGTAGCTCCACCCATTACAGAGACCGCGATGGTACCTACGGGACAGCCAGTTGCCCCTGCAGCCACGGAGGTGATTACAGTATCGCTATCAGAGTTCATGAGGCTGAAGCCTCCGGTCTTCACAGGCACCGATACAGCCGAGGACCCACAGTCTTTCATTGACAGGATGGCCCGGACATGCCGTTCCCTCAGATGCGCAGATGCGAGATGGGTTGAGTTCGCGAGCTTTCGCCTGGAAGGTCTTGCGCAGAAGTGGTGTGATTCAGTTGAGAAGGGCAGAGCGGCAGGTCTTCCTCCTATGACCTGGACAGAGTTCGTGGCACTGTTCCTTGCCCGCTTTCTCCTACTGAGTGTCAGAGATGCTAGAGCACGCAGGTTCGAGTCCTTACGCCAGACTCCGGAGATGTCAGTGGCAGAGTATGACGTGCTGTTTACAGAGCTAGCAGTTTATGCTCCGTACCTGGTAGTTACCGAGGAGATGCGAGTCAAGAGATTTGTTCGAGGCTTGCTTACGCCACTGTTCCTTGTGATCAGTGCGCAGCATTACGAGACATACGCAGCAACTGTAGATGCAGCCCTATTAGTCGAGGAGCGTCTTGCTGAGACTTCGGTAGTTCCATAGCCGAAGAGAGTTCGTGCAGATACATCAGTGCAGAGACAGCCTTTTCGGCGCCGTGACAGGCACCTTGCAGGTGGCAGAGATTCGGGGCGAGGCAGGTTGTTTAGCTCCTATCTTCAGGAGGGTCAGCGACCACCTTCGGGATGTTACCGTTGCGGGAGTTCTTATCATCGTGTGCGAGATTGTCCTGAGATGCCCCGGAGTGAGGCGACAGCACCACATGTCACATTACCACCTTCACCACCCCAGAGGGCGTTGCCTATTGTATCTACGGTTACTCCACGTCAGACTCATGCACAGAGAAGTCGTGGTCACGGAGGATTTGTTCATAGAGGACGAGGTGATCGAGGCAGAGGACAGCCAGCTGCCGGCAGGGGGCAGTCAGTCACCGGTGGAAGACAGGCGCTGGTATTTTCTTTGACACATCGGGACGCCCAGGCGTCTAATGCGGTGGTCTCAGGTATCCTTCCAGTATGTTCCGTTGATGCACACGTGTTGTTCAATCTCGGATCCACGCACTCGTACGTATCCACACACTTTGTGCCGAGTTTGGGTAGAGAGTCCGGTTTGCTTGATCAGCCGCTTGTCGTGACTACTCCCGTGGGAGAGTCGTTTGTCGCTAGGCACGTGTTCCGATCCCGTACCGTCTGTATTGGCGAGAGAGAGTTGCCTGTCGACTTGATCCTTCTCGAGATGTTGGACATCGACGTTCTTTTGGGCATGGATTAGTTAGCCACGTGCTATGCTTCTGTGGACTGCCGTGAGAAGACAGTTAGATTCTGTTTCCCCGGCGAGTCGGTTTTTGTTGTGTCGGGGGACCGTGGTGCCGCCCCTCACAGTGTGATTTCTTCTTCTCGCGCTGGACAGCTTTTGAGGAAGGGATGTCAGGGATTTCTCTCCTATGTTTGTGACGCTAGAGCTACAGAGGTTCCATTGGATCAGGTTCCGATTGTTAGCGAGTTTCCTGATGTGTTCCCTGACGAGCTTCCTGGCTACCGCCCGAGCGCGACATTTCTTTCTGTATTGATTTGGTTCCTAGCACGGGGCCTATTTCCATACCGCCTTATCGGATGGCCCCGGCGGAACATCGAGAATTGAAAGGTCAGTTGCAAGATTTGCTGGATAAGGGACTTATTCGACCCAGTGTTTCTCCTTGGGGTGCTCCAGTCCTGTTCGTCAAGAAGAAGGACGGCAGTTTGCGTCTTTGTATCGACTACTGCCAGCTGAACAGGGTGACAGTGCGGAATAGCTATCCTTTGCCACGCATCGACGATTTGTTCGACCAGCTTCAGGGGGCAGGATACTTTTCGAGGATCGATTTACGATCGGGCTATCATCAGCTGCGGGTTCAACAGGAGGACATTCCTAAGACAGCTTTCCGTACGCGCTTGAGTTTTTGGTGATGTCGTTCGGACTCACCAATGCGCCAGCAGCATTCATGGACTTGATGAACCGTATTTTCCGGCCATATTTGGATCTGTTCATCATAGTATTCATTGACGATATCTTGGTGTATTCCCGGAGTAGTGAGGAGCATGAGCAGCACCTGCGGATTACACTGCAGACTTTGAGGGAGCACCATCTTTACGCGAAATTCTCCAAGTGTGCTTTCTGGCTGGACAGCGTAGACTTCTTGGGGCATGTGATCACACGAGACGGTATATGTGTAGACTCGAGGAAGATCGAGGCCGTTCAGCGTTGGCCAAGACCCACATCAGTTACGGAGATTCGCAGCTTCTTGGGGTTGGCCAGTTACTACAGGCGATTTGTGCAGGACTTCTCCAGTATTGCTACACCTTTGACCGGGTTGACCCGGAAAGGAGTTCCTTTCGATTGGACGGAGGAGTGCGAGCACAGTTTTCAGCAGCTATGCACTCGGCTGACTACGGCACCGGTGTTATCATTGCCTTCGGGATCAGGCGGATTTGTGGTCTATTGTGATGCTTCTCGAGTGGGGCTAGGGTGCGTATTGATGCAGCATGACAGGGTGATCGCGTATGCTTCGCGACAATTGATGAAATATGAACAGAACTACCCCACTGACGATTTAGAGATGGCTGCAGTGGTCTTTGCACTTAAGATCTGGCGACATTACCTATACGGCGAGTCGTGCCAGATATTCACTGATCACAAGAGTTTAAAGTATATATTTCAGCAGCAAGACATGAACCTTAGACAGCGCTGATGGATGGAGTTAGTGAAGGATTACGACTGCGAAATCTTATATCACCCGGGCAAGGCGAATGTGGTGGCGGATGCTTTGAGCAGGAGGCCCGGGGGTAGTCTATCTTGTTTGAGCGCAGTACAGGGGCACTCGTCGGTGGATTGGAAGATATTATGCGACAGCAGAGTGCAGTTCGAGTTCACGCCGATCGGAGGACAGATTGCGCATGTTCGTGCACGCCCACAGTTGCTTGACCGTGTACATGAGGCACAGCACAGTGATGACCGATGTTCAGAGATCAGGACGCGGATTGGACAGGGCAGATTTTTAGAGTTTGTGCTGGATGATCAGGGGATGCTGAGATTTAGGACTAGACTGTGCATACCAGATGCTGAGGGGCTGCGGCGTGAGATTCTCGAGGAGGCACATCGATCGGTGTACAGCGTCCATCCCGGTTCCACCAAGATGTATCATGATATCAGAGATGTTTACTGGTGGGACAGAATGAAGAGGGACATCACAGATTTGGTGTCGAGATGCCTGACTTGTCAGCAAGTCAAGGCCGAGCACCAGAGGCCCGCAGGAGAGCTACAGCCGTTACCCATTCGGGAGTGGAAATGGGAGCAAATTTCGATGGATTTCGTTGTGGGTCTACCCAGGACTAGGCGAGGGTATGACTCCATTTGGGTGATCGTGGATCGGTTGACGAATGCGGCTCACTTCCTTCTAGTGAAGATGACTTTCGGATTTGCTCAGTACGCCCAGATTTATATCGACGAGATAGTACGACTGCACGGAGTCCCGACATGTATCGTGTCCGACAGAGGCACCCAGTTCACCAGCCGACTATGGCAGAGACTTCAGGAGGCTTTGGGCATACGCTTGAGTTTCAGCACGGCATTTCATCCGCAGACCGACGGCCAGTCAGAGCGGACGATTCAGACTCTTGAGGACATGCTCCGAGCGTGCGTTTTAGAATTTGGTGGTAGCTGGGATCATCATTTACCCTTGGTGGAGTTCTCCTACAACAATAGTTACCAGGGTACTATTCAGATGGCACCTTTCGAGGCTCTGTATGGGAGGAGATGTAGATCGCCCGTCTGCTGGACAGAGCTCAGTGAGAGCAGTATTTTGGGGCCCCAGATCGTACAGGAGACGACTGAGAACATACAGCTGATTCGAGACAGGATGAGGACAGCTCAGAGCAGGCAGAGATCGAACGCTGATAGGCACCGCCGCAGAGTAGAGTTTGCTGTTGGAGATCACGTTTTTCTGAAGGTCTCTCCGATGAAGGGAGTGATGAGGTTTGGACGGAAGGGGAAGCTTAGCCCCAGATTCATAGGTCCTTTCGAGATCCTCGAGCGTGTGGGCGCAGTGGCTTATCATTTGGCTCTTCCACCCGACTTCCGACATGTTCACCCCATGTTCCACGTGTCGATACTTCGCAGATACCTACATGACCCTTCACACATGGTTCAGCATCAGACCGTTCAGCTCGAGCGCGACCTTTCGTTCACCGAGCAGCCAGTCGTGATATTGGACCAACAGGTGAAGAAACTTAGATCGAGGGTCTTGCCATCAGTGAAGGTGCTTTGGCGCAGTCCGAGTGGCGAAGAGAACACTTGGGAAGCCGAGGGAGAGATGCGGAACAAGTTCCCTCATCTCTTTGAAGGTATGCGTAGCTTTATATTTTCAAATTCGGGGACGAATTTCTTTTAAGGGGGGAGATTGTAACACCTTAGGATGTGTTTTGTGGCTAATTATATTTAAATAAAGGGTTTTTAATAAAAAGTTTACCAAATTGAGTTTCAAATATTTTTCCAAATTTAATAAATATTTTTCTAGAATTTTCCTAGGCTTGCACACACATGTGCATATAAACTAGGGTTTAAAAATGAGGTAATACCATGATTAGCAACCATGGTGGGTTTAATAATGGGGATTAAGTCTTTTTGGTTTTTAATTAAGTCTAATTAGTTAATTGATGGCTGCTTTAATTTGAATTTCCTTTGGAGTGTTGACTTGGTGAGAATGAGAGAGAGAGAATGCATCATGGAAAAAGCTATGCTTGCATTTAATGAAGAAAGAGAGTGGAGGGGTTGACCTTGGGGGGCATCTTTTCTTTTCCACTCATTCTTGTATTGTTTTCTCTCAACCTCTCACTCATACACTCACACACACACACACCCCACAACAGCAGCAGCAGCAGCAAACACAACAGCAACAGCAACTTTAGCCTCAGCAACAGCAGCTCAGGCAACAACAGCAGCAGCTACAGGCAGCAGCACCAGCTCCAGGCAGCAGCAACAGCACCCCAGCAGCTCCATTCCCTCTTCTTCTTATCCTTCTACTTGCTTGTGAGATTTCTTGAGGGTATAACCTCTAAACTTATTCCTACTTTCGCTTAATTGAGTAGATTAGCTTCGATTAGCGATAGTTTTGTGTTTTTAGTGCTTTATGTGGTGATTGGTGGGAACCTTGACCAAGTGATGTTTGAACTGGTTTTAGTAGGTTGATGGAGTGTTGTTAGGGCCATGTTAACCTAGCTTAGCCACCAATTTCACTAAAATACCACCAGATCCCAATTTGATGCAAATTCATCGTTTTAAGCAAATTTTGACTTTCTGTAAACTGCTATCGACCTAGTGAGTTCAGAATAATTTTGAGAGGACTGCAGTATAGTTGTTAGGTGCTGATCCCCCAGGTAGAACCCAACCCCCATACAACATGTACAGGCCGCCGGAATATTGATTCTGGCCGCAATTTGCGGCCAGATGGGGAGGGTTTGGGTTGGGGTTTGGCCCTATAGGTGTCTGCTGCTACCCTTAGACTCATGGCATGTATAATTTTATTTGATTCTTACGGTAGAAAAATCTGGAGCTATATACCTACTTCTCGTATTTTAAACCTTCGCGCCACGCGCGATACATTTGTGGGTTTTGGGTTTCTGCGTATCGCGACGCGTCGGGGTAGTTTCAGGCGCGTAATCACACGTTTTAGCGTATCGCGCACACGCGCGCTTGGTTTGCGATGCGGGTTTCTAGTTTGACCTTAATATCACGTTTTTGTGGATTTGAGCTTATATGTGATATATTGTGTGATTCTAGGTTCGCAGGAGAGTGAGACGGACGCGGCGAAGAAGGGAAAGCAAGTCGTCGGCTACACTTAGCGCGAGACTTCGGTGAGTAGATTTAACATCTACGGGGATATCGCCCGCATGGCGTTATGCGTCAGGACTGATAGGACCTTATAGTTATATGTTGCATTTACCCCATTGACTGCCATTGCATATTGCATTCCTTGCTATGTGTAAGTAAACTTAGAATTGATAGAACACCGCACTATTACTAAAGGTTCATGTTGCACGAGCACTAATCTGCATGTTACACACACACCGTTAGCAATTACCATGACACACTCACTATAGAACTGCCATGATTATATTGCCGTAGTTCATTTCACATATGATTCGATATGATTTTCATAGAATTGGGAGCCGCATGATGTCTTTAAAAACGAAAACTATTTTTAAAAGCGGTTTCCCCTTGTACCTATATTATGGCTTAATGTACATAGCACATCGCATTTGATTTACTTATTGGTGTTGGATTTTCATGAGATTTCTGGTTTTGAGGACCGTGGGATTTTTAAGAAAAGATGCACTATTTGAAAACCCGGTTCCTCGTGATATGATATTTTGGTGCATCCACCACGCGTTTTCTCGGTGCTGAGACGTGTGTTTGAAACCCGATTCGAGGAGTTGGATGATCCGTTTGCGGGTTCGTGGTGGACCCGGTATGGTACCCCGGGGCGAGAACGGTTTCGCTGTGTAGTAGACGGTGAGCCTGACAGAGGGACCACTACCTACCGGTGATTGGTTGGGCCTGGCGGTTATCCGGAGGATACTGACCAGAGTCGAGAGATGGATGCGGGATGATCCGTACTGCCGGGGCCGAGGGCCGATACCGCAGACGGAGCCCGTGGGCTGATCCTGACTTACGGAGCCCGATATATGAGGATTTGCGTGTCGATGCTGGACATGAGTATTTTATGATATTTGGGTGCCGATGTTGGGCACTCGTGATTTCTCAGAGATTTACAGGATTTGAGGGCCGAGGAGAGTGCCGACGCCTGAGTTTATTTGGGATTTGGGGTGCAGTTTTGAGCACCGATTACCTTTCCACGTTGATATTCCGTGTAGATGTTATTTATCCCATGCTCAGCATTGATTATCATGTATCTCATCCTGTTGTTATTTTACCTGACAGTGCATTTGCATGATTATTGCACATACTTCTTATCACACATTGATATCATCTGTTGGCATATGATAGAGTAGCGCAGTACGTGCATGCTCGCGATTACCTTTATATGTTATCTCTATTCACGAGTTCGCATCTCACCCCCGTTGTGCCACAATATTTGCAGGTTGCCCTTCGGAGTAGTCGCGGCAGGCTGCCTTTTGCATCTTTTGGATACAGATACCACTACAGTTGGTGCGAGAGCTGTTTTGCGTTTAGGTGGGTTGTGGTATCTGATTACTTTTATTGTACCCCTTTTGTATCTAGTATTCTCCATCTACAATATATGTACTGGACTTATATGATGTATATTTTTGTATTCTGGTGTCGAGCTCGTGGGAGCCGACTGTTTTTATATGCAGTTTATTATTCTGTGATATTTACTTATTGCTCATTCTTCGCTACGGCGTCGTATATTACTCTTGTGGTGATGGTTTCCGTCGGTGGGCGTGATTGCTTCCATTTGGGAATGTTTTGGTTTCATTATATCTCATTTTCACTTATACCCTGTTTTATACCCGATTTCGGGTTTACTTTTACAAAGGAAATGCTGCCAAAATTATTTAAAATGATAACGTAACTTTAAAAGAACTTATTGAACTATTTAAGGTTTTCTAAATGTTTTAACTAAATGTTTTCAACACTCGCTACTTTTAAATGGTTTTGATTTCTGGGTTCGGCTTACTTAGTCGCGTTACGCCCGTAGACGTAGCGTGGTTAAGTGCCGGTCACGAGTCGAAATATTCGGGTCGTGACAATGGTTAAGTGTGATATTTAGTCAAAAGAAAACTTAACCTAGTTGCAAGATTTGTTA
This sequence comes from Agapanthus africanus, assembly GCA_030015575.1. Classification (NCBI taxonomy): domain Eukaryota; kingdom Viridiplantae; phylum Streptophyta; class Magnoliopsida; order Asparagales; family Amaryllidaceae; genus Agapanthus; species Agapanthus africanus. The sequence goes on from JASDDO010000026.1 coordinate 372,857,525, forward strand.
AATGATATTTTCCTAATTATCTAATTAGCTTAATTACAAACTAGACTTTTACTAAATCCTAATTAAGTGAGATTAAAATTCTAGTAAGGGTTTGTAAGGTTTAAACATGCTATATTGTGATGTTTGTGATTGTTAGTTTTGTTAAAACTTGTAGTTTTGAGCTAAAAATGATATAAGTTGCTTACTAGATTTCCGGATAATTTAGTCGTGCGTTTCTTTTGACGTTGCGACGTTATTTATATTAGATTCCATGTTTATTTTTGTGTTGTGAATGCGCGATCGGTACGATCAGGGTCTAGGCTTGATGGTTGTGTCGTTTAGCGTTCCTAGCTAGGGTTGTGCCAATGTCTTTCGTGTCTGTGTAGATTTTACTCTTGAGTTGGTTTCGTAGTGTCGCTACGCGCGTTAGACACTAGACGAACACTTGAGAGTATGTTTGGAGTTTGTGCGTCGGTTAAACGTACTTGATACGTGTTATTGGTCGATTACTAATATATACTTGTTATATTGTTATATGCTTTCAGGATCACAGGCGGGGACTTCGGGTGCTGCAAAGAAGGAAAAGCGAGTGGTTAGATTTACTTATCCAGGATTGTTGTGAGTGGATTTAACATCTACGGGGGGATCGCCCGCATGGCGTTATGCGTCTGGACTAGATTAAATGATATGACTATTCGCTAGATGTATATAGACATTGATTGTGCATGCGTACCTTTGTTGCATATCTCATTTCCTATTGCGCATGGACTTAGTATTAATGAGACATAACATCATTATTGACGGTTCATATTTCACGAGCACTAATTTTATGCTACACACACACCGTCGATAATTGCCATGACACGCACAACACCTATACATATGTGATATTGTATTGTTTAGGAACATTGAGACATGATCCTTATTTCTTTTTGTGCATATGATATATAACATACCTGTATACCTACATGCTTACACATATGCCTTGACATGCTTACATGCTAGTTACCTATATACCGATATGGTATTGTACCATTAGTGATAGCTATATACACATATGAGACATAGCTACATGTACATCTTGCATATATGCTTACACATATACCTGGAGGGTATTACATAATTATTGATAGATAGATACATTTATCTTACTATGCCGACATGGTTACGCACACCTGGCTATAGCTACATGTTCATCTTTATTTGATATTATATGGACTTGGAGAAATTAGGAACCGCATGATATATATTAACTTGTTGCAGTTAAATAGCGGCTTTTCCTTTATATGCTCACATTTCAGTTTTATGTTGCATATATTATATCCATGGATTTTTGCATTGAGATATGGATTTTTCATGATGTTTTCTGGATTTGAGGACCGTAGTAGTTTCATGAAATTATGCATTATTTCAAAAACCCAGTTTCTCTTGATATGATATTTCAGTATGCATCATGAGATTTCTCGGTTCTGATATATACCCAATGCGAGGAGGCGTCGTGGGCCGTGTGCGGGTACATGGTGGAACCCGGCTGGTTCTCCGGGGCAAGAAGATCGACGGTACATGCTGATGAGCCTGGCTGGGGGCGTGTGCCAACCGGTGATAGTATTTGGATTCGACGAATATCTGGAGTATATTGATCGAAGTTATGTACGCACATGCCTTGTCGATTTCGGGAGTGCACACTCATGTTCTATAGGATGTATGTACATGACATAGGAGGGCCAGTCCTAGGTGACGGCGCTTTAGAGATGAGTATTTATGTGTCGATACTAGACACTTGTTTTCATGATATATTTACTCCTAAGTATATGTAACAGTGGAATGGGACGCTGTTATATATGCATATATATATATATATATATATATTAGTGGATGGGACGCTAATATATATGTATACATATCTAATTTATATACATCATCATAATAATCTTGCAAATATACTTATTCATGGTATGAGGGCCGATCTGATGGCCGATATGAGGGCCGATCTGATGGCCGATATGATGGCCGACCTGAGGGCCGATTTGAGGATATTTAGGATTTAGATTGTCTTGATAGACTTTGGTCCTGCCACAAGGTCAGGATTCCGTGAGGATGCCATGTTTTATCCCATACTCTGCATTTACTTTATATGCATTGCTTCTTGTATTCGTAGTACCTGATAGTGTACCTTTCATGACTGTTGCATATACATATTGCCATTTATTTCTTCATGTATTAGTAGTACCTGATAGAGTACCTTTCATGACAGTTGCATACATATGGCCATTTATTTCTGTTAGCTTGCATGTGATAAATTCGTGCAGTACGTGCATACTTGCGATTACCTGCTTATGTTATTTACTATTCACGAGTTGGCAACTCACCCCCCGTTGTGCCACAGGGTTTGCAGGTTGTTCTTCAGAGTAGTCGAGACAGGGCTTCTACCTATCATATCATTTTTTGCAGCAAATACCGCTTCGGCTGACTGCGTGCAGTTTTGCTATAGGATGGTTTTGCGGTTATCCGATGATGCTCTTTGTACATCTTTGTACCTTGTACTCTCCATCTACGATTCTCATGTACTGACTTAGAGACGAGATGTGAGGACGATATTGTATATTTTGGTGACTTGGATGTCTTTTATGCAGTTTTACTTATATCGTCTTTTATTTCTTCGCTACGGCGTCGTATATCTGTTGTGGTGGTTGTTTTCCGCCGTTCGGCATGGATTTGCTCCCGTTTGGGGATGCTTTACTTATATTTATGTTGTACTCATTTTTGGGGTTAGTTTTTACAAAGGAGGTGCTGCCAAAATTTTTAAGAAAGTAAAGTTGGACTTTAAAGAATTTGTACTCGAGATTTTCAAAAGTTTTAACAATGTTCTTATCACTTACTACTTTTGATGGTATAGATTGCTGGGTTTTCGGCTTACTTAAATTGCGTTACGCCTGTAGACGTTGCGTAGTTAAACGCCGTCACGTGCCAAATTTCGGATCGTGACTAAGTTGGTATCAAAGTGCTAGGTTTTACCTTTCGGAGTGTAGGATGACCTTGGTATGATGGAATAGGTAGCTTAAGCAGAGTAACGTAGTGTGTGTATGTCCGTGGCATACTCATGACATGGTACTCCGCCTAAATTGACCTAAGTTCTAATTGCTTGAAATTCATTCCTTGATGATACATATACTTGTGATTCGATTTCCGTGTTCATATCGAATCCTATTTCCATTTATAGCCTTTGCCGCCGATGACCATGAGGGCTCAGAGTGATGCAGCGAGAGCCGAGGTCAGAGTTGACTCGTATGGGACAGGGATTGACCAGGATGGCACACTCGTTGCACTGGAGCAGATGGATCCACCTTCGATAGATCATATCGCTAGGCTTGAGGCAGATATACAGGATTTTCGCCAGACGATGAGGTCGTTGGTTGAGACCAATCGAGCGCAGCGACAGGAGATTGTCACCCTAGTTACCCAGTTATTCCTTTCTATTAGCCCAATTTGACGTGCAGCGTCTTTCCGAGACTTTGGTAGTTCGAGGACAGAGGAGGGCTCGTGCAGGTGTCAGCCCTGAGATAGAGGTTCAGTCGTCGTGACAGGTTTCGTGCACGTCGCGGGAGTAGCAGAGGCTTGGGACGAGAGACGTGTTAGCTAGATCAGTCGTTTGTTGTGTTAACTTCTATCAGCGATTCTTTTGTTGCGCGACACGTATATCGGTCGTGTGCCAATCGGATAGGAGATAGAGATACGTCTGTCGTTTTGATCCTTCTAGAGATGTTGGATTTGACGTTCTCCGGGGCATGGACTGGTTAGCTACGTGCTAGGCGTCTGTGGACTGCCGTGAGGAAACAGTCAGGATTTGTTTCCCGGCGAGTCAGTTCTTGTTGTGCAGGGGGACAGTGGTGCCGCCCATCACAACTTGAATTCAGCCTTTTTCTCTAGTCGGCTTTAGAGGAGAGGATGTCGAGGATTCTTGGCTTTCATTTATGATACCGGAGCCACAGTGGGTTTGTTGGACCGGGTTCCTATCTTACGGGAGTTTCCGACTTTGTTCCAGATGAGCTGGCGAAGCTTAGGGATCTTAAGGATCAGCTGCAGAGTTGCTAGATAGGAGGACTTGTGCGTCCGAGTGTTTCACTTTGGGGAGCTCCTATTCTGTTTGTCAGGAGAAGGACGACAGTTTGAGGTTGTATATTGATGGATCGTCAAATGAACCGAGTTACGGTGCGGATTGGTATCCTTTACCCCGAATTGACGATTTCTTTGATCAACTCCAGAGTGCGAGACATTTTCTAAGTTTGTTTGGGATCGGGTCATCATTGGTTGCGGGTTCGGAGTGATGACATTCCGAAGACTGCTTTTGTGCACGCTACGGGCTTTATGAGTTTTGGTGGTGTCGTTGGACTCACCAATGCCCTAGCAGCATTCGTGGATGTGATCAACCAGATTTCTTCCGGCCGTTCCTCGACCAGTTGATTGTTGTGTTATTGATGACATTCTGGTCTTTTCCAAGAGTCGTGAGGAACATGTGCAACACGTGAGGATTTTCTTTGCATACATTAGGAGAGCACCAGCTGTTTGCTAAATTCTCTGAGTGTTCCTTCAGGCTTGATTGTATTGACTCCTAGGTCTTGAAGTTACGGGAGACGATATTCGTATGGAACCGAGGAAGATCGAGGCCGTACAGCTTGGCCCAGACTTCCAACGGGGACAATTTTCCGTAGTTTTAGGCTTAGCAGGTTTTTACCTCCGTTTCGTGCAGGATTGTTGTGTATCGCTGCACCATTGACTGGACTGACCGGGAAGGAGGTTCCTTTTCTTGGACTGAGGCATGCGTGCGGAGTTTTCAGTAGTTGAAGACTCGGTTGAAAACTGCACCAGTTCTTTCTTTGCTTTTTGGATCGGGCAACTTTGTTGTTTAACTGTGATGTTTCACAAGTGGGGCTCGATTTTGCGTTAATGAGGCATTTTAGAGTTATCGCTTTTGCTTCCCGACAGTTGGTGGAAGTACGAGAAGGATATCCCACTTATGATCTGGAGATGGCCACGGTGGTCGTGCATTGAAGATTTGGGACACTACATGTATGGAGAGTCGTGTCAGATTTTCACGGACCACCAGAGCTTAATGTACATCTTCCTGCAGCGGGTTTTGATTGTTGAGACAACGTCGTTGGATGGAGCTTGTGAAGGATTGTGATTGTGAGATCCTTCATTTCCCGTGGCAAGGCAATTATAGTAACTGATGCTTGAGTCGTGGGCCTGGGAGTAGTTGTTCTAGTTGTGCGCAGTTCGGAGATATTCTTCTGCAGATTTTCAGTTCTTGTTTGATCGTGGAGTACATCTTGGGTTCATCTTTACTTGGGGACAGCTTGCTCATGTCCGCGCCCGCCCACTTTTAGTTAATCGTTTCGTGAGGCACAGCCGCCGATGCTCGTTTGTTTGAGATTCTTGAGCATGTTCGGCTGGGTAAATATTCGAAGTACTTGATTTGTGGCTAGGGTATGCTACGTTTAGGGACGCGTTTGTGTGTACCTGATACTGATGGGTAGAGACGCGAGATCCTAGAAAAGGCACACCAGTTAACTTTCTGTGTTCGTCCAAGTTCCACCAAGATGTGACGTGACTTGTGAGATAGTTATGGGTGGGCAGGGATGAAGAGTGAGGTTTCGGATTTCGTTTCGAGGTTCTTGTCTTGTTGCGAGCTAAGGTTGAGCATTGAGACCGGCTGGAGAGTTGCAATCTTTTAACCATTCCGGAGTGGGAATGGGAGCAGATCTCCATGAATTTCATTGTGGTGTCTACCCAGCTTTAGTTAGGGTGTGACTCCATTTGGGTGTTTGTGGTCCGGTTATGCTCAGTTTGCTCTGTTGTTTTTCGATAAGTTTGTGCGTTTGTACGGAGTTCCTTCATGTGTTCTATCCAATAGAGGTACCCAATTCGCTAGCCGTCTTTGACAGGAGCTTCAGGAAGCCTTGGGTACTGGTGGAGTTTTTGCGTCGCGTTCCATCTGTAGACCGATGGTCTGTTAGAGCAGACTATGCAGACTCTGGAGGATATGCTTGTGCGTACGTACTTGTTGTTTGTTGGCAGTTGGGATCGTCACTTGCCATTGATAGGGTTCTCCTTCGATAGCTGTTATCAGGAGACATTCCAATTGGCAACCTTTAGGCTTTGTTTGGTAGGTAGTGTCGATCGCCAGTATGTTTTTCTGACTCTGCGAGAGAAGGATATTTGGACCCCAGCTAGTCGAGAGCCTTCGGAGATGATCCAGTTGATTCAGGTCAGGATGAGAGCAGCCCGGTGCAGACAGGAGTCTTATGCCGACCGTGGTGGCCGCAGACTTGAGTTCTCAGTAGGAGATCATGTATTCCTACGGATTTTCTGATGAATAGCGTGTTGAGTTTTGGGAAGCTTAGTCCCAGATTGTTGTCCTTTGAGATTCTCGAGCGAGTTAGTTCCGTTCCCTATAATTTAGCACTTCCGCCCAAATTTTTTAGTATTCACCCCGTATTCCTTGTGTCGATACTTCGCAAATACCTTCTTGACCTTTCTCATGTGATTCAGCACCAGACCTTTCGATTTGGGACGTGATTTTTTCGTTCACCAGCAGCCGATAGTGTTAGTGGATCGGCAGGTGGAAAAACTTCGGTCAAAGGTCTTGCTATCTGTGAAGGTTCTTTAGCATAGCCGTCCGGTGAGGTGATGTCTTGAGAGGCTGTGAGTGAGATGCGGAAGGTTTTGTTTTTCCCTCATCTTTTCGAAGGTACGCGTAGATAAATTTTAAATTCGGGGACCGATTTTCTTTAAGTGGGGAATATTGTAACGTTTTGAATATCATTTAGGTGATTTTCCGTTTTTAGGGAAAAATAGTCGGTGTTTTACGTAAAAACCTAGAAGCGATGTTTTTGCAATATAGAATTCACCGCACCTAGTTTAGCTAGATTATTGCTAGTTTGCGGGTTTTTGTAAGCCACTTGTAATTTTAGTGCATTTTAATATTTTTCCCTAATTAAAATATTATTTTAAGTTATTAATTATGCACTAAATTAGTGGTAATTACATTTTGGGTTGGGTTAATTAATGCTAATGTAAATCTATACTAAATTAATCTCAAGATTAGGCTTAATTCTTTCCATCCATAATATCTAGATATTTATGTATTAAATTGAATTTTTAAAGAAAAGGAAAATGAGGTGGATTACATATTTATTGCATTAATGAGCTTTTAATTTTGTTTCGCACTAGAATTTTCCACAAAAATCCAAACTTATCCCCATTTCTTCATCATGGCTGACCCCCCTGGCTGCCCTCTCATTTTCTTACCCAAATTTCTTCTCTTCTAGCTTCATAAAATTATCAAAAAATCCTAAATAAATCCCACAAACTCATAATTAAATCAATACCCATCATTCTTCATCACAAAACATGCTTGGATCTTCATCAATTTAGCATTTTGGAGGTTATTTTTGATGATCTTGTTGCAAGTTTTTGAATCAAGTGGAGTTATAATTTCTAACCCTAGGCTCAAGTTCTTGTTTTAATACATTATGTTAGCTTAATAGTTGTTAATTAAAGCTTTCATTTGCATGTTTAGAAAATTCTAGAAAAGGTTTTTATTAATTAAGTTAGGGATTTGTTTAGTGAAATGGTTAAGTGTGATCTTTAGTCAAAAGAAAACTTAACCTAGTTGCAAGATTTGTTAAATGATATTTTCCTAATTATCAAATTAGCTTAATTACAGACTAGACTTTTACTAAATCCTAATTAAGTGAGATTAAAATTCTAGTAAGGGTTTGTAAGGTTTAAACATGCTATATTGTGATGTTTGTGATTGCTAGTTTTGGTAAAACTTGTAGTTTTGAGCTAAAAATGATATAAATTGCTTACTAGATTTCTGGATAATTTAGGCGTGGGTTTCTTTTGACGTTGCGATGTTATTTTTATTAGATTCCATATTTATTATTGTTTTGTGAATGCGCGATCGGTACGATCACGGTCTAGGCTTGATGGTTGTGTCGTTTAGCGTTCCTAACTAGGGTTGTGCCGATGTCTTTCATGTCTTTGTGTAGCTTTTACTCTTGAGTTGATTTCGTAGTGTCGCTACACGCGTTAGCCACTAGACGAACACTTGAGAGTATGTTTGGAGTTGGTGTGTCTGTCAAACGTAATTGGTACGCTGTAACACTTTGAAATGTAGTTTAGATTAATTTCGTTTTAATTAGCGATAATGCGTGTTTTTCATAAAATCTCGTAAATTTTAAATCTCCACAGAAACTAGATTTAATCAAGTTTTAATTGTGAAAATATGTGTTTTTATATATAATTTTGTTTTATTAATTAGTAATTAGCTTAGTGTTCACTTAATTAAAATTTTCCTTAATTATATTTTTCCAAGCCACTTAGTGTAACTTGCATGCACACTTAACACATATTGTAACACTTTTTTTTTTTATTTTTCCCTCATAACATTTTTCCTTTCCTTAACCATAACAAATAAAACACTAAAAGAAAATAGAATTTGAGAGAAAAGAGAGAGCATGTGGGGGCATTTATTAAGGCATGGGAGCCTTTGACTTGGGGCACTCTCTCTCTCTCACACACTCTCTCTCCTCTCAATCCTCTAGTAGCAGCAGCAGCTCAGCAGCAGCACCTTCATCTTCTTCTTCTTCTTCTTGCATCCCAAGCCTCAATCCTCACAAAAATCTATCCTTTCTTCTTTATAAACCTTGCAAATCACCTCCTTTGTTGGTCTAATGGTAAGACTTGGTCTTTGAAGGCAAGTGCAGCAAGCTAGACTCCCCTAAGACCTATTGTAAGGTATTAATCTTACTTTAATCACTTATTTGCTTAAATTGTAGTTTAATTAGCTAAATCTAGTGTTTTAGTGGGTTTTAGTGCTAATTAGATGGTTTAAGTGAAGATTAGGTTAAGTTAGGGTTATTTGGGTTTAGTTAACTTAATTAAGTGCTGTTAGTGCTGTCTAAACCTTGCAATTGTTTCAGTTTGCATTGAAATACCCTTTTTGTACCAAATTAGTGTTTTTAAAACGTTTTTGAACAAAACTATAGGATACAGCGAATCTGCTTTATTTGGGATTGTTTTCTTGTTTTGCAAACATATACAGTTTGTTGTGCAGGACTTGTAGAGTAGTGTATAGAAATACGAGCCCTTCCCCTTCCCACAAATCCGGCGACATCCTCCCCTTTTCCGAGATCGCCGGCCTCCAGAAGGAACTGGGGGTTGGTGCTTTGCAGGGGGGGGTCTGTGTGTATTTTTCTATGTTTGGCTTTGTTTATTTTTTGGGTTTGCTTCCAGGTAAAAATCTGGGACCTATTACCCTTTAGGTGTCTTTTGTGACTTGCGCCACACGTACGCTTCGAGTCTGGTTCAGTGGGTTCTGTGCGTCACAGCGCATCGGGGAAATTCTGGGCTTTGCACACACACGTTTTAGTGTTTTGATTCACGCGTTTAGCTTACGGCGCTAGTTTTCTTATTTGTCTTGATATCGCGTTTTTGCAGGATATTAACTTACCGTGTGTTGTTTTGTATTAAACCTAGGATCGGCCGCGGAGACATCGGATGCGGCGCGGAAAGGAAAGGCGGTGGTTGGACCCGGCTAGCTGATACACTCCGGTGAGTAGATGTACACATCTACGGGGGAATTCGTATGGATGGCGCTTGACGCCCAATAGTTAAAATGTAGTTTAGAACTGTAATTATATGCGTAGTTCCTATTTCATTATTCCGTTGCATTGCATTATTCGTCATATAAATGTATACTGTGCTAGTAACTTATAGGACACTCGCACTATTACCATTGGCTTATGCTGCACGGGCACTATTCATGGGAACACACACGCCTTGGTAATTGCTATGTCACGAACACTTAACTAGTTAAATCCAAATCTTATCACTTGCACCATTATGTTTAACAACCTGCAAATGATATATTTGATTCATTAATATGGATATGTAGGATTTGCTAGACTCATGCGTACATCTTATTGCATCACTGTTCATGCATAGCTTTCCAGTTTCCGCATTGCATTGCATATTATTGATATCATAGACATTCACGTATCATGATTCACTCGAGGATCTACGTATTTATGATGTTTATGGATTTGGAGGAACCGCAAAGATCTGAAAACATATTACCATTTTAAAAAAAATATAAGTTTGCGGTTTTCTCATGATATGATATATGTGTCGTCCACCATGAGTTTTCTGCTGGTTTTCGAGACCCGTTTCGAGGAGTAGTATGAACCGTCTCGGGTACATGGTGGGTCCGGTAGGTACCCCGGGGCAAGATGTGCGAGTGTAGTCGATGAGCCTGGCAGGGGCAGACTGCCTACCGGTAATTGTTGGTGCGGCGGATATCCATAGGATACCGATCGTGGTCGTGAGATATTGATATTTGATAGGCTGGTCCGGATTGCCGGAGCCCAGATCTACTGAGATATTCATATTGGTGTCGATACTGACACAGACTTATATTGATTTCATTGATAAAACTACAGCCAAAATTTCAGAAGTTTATTTAAGACGAAACACAGATTTCTTATGTTAGTTATATTCAGATCTCGCATTTTATTGTATTCATGTTGCATGCATTTTTTTACATCGCATCATGGTAGTATATGTAGGTTGTGACATCAGTGTGTACATGCTTACGATAGCCTTTTTAGATGTTATTTTTACTCATGAGTTGTCAACTCACCCCCGTTGTGCCACAGTGTTTTGCAGGTCTGACCCGTCAGCATAGTAGCGGCAGGCGCACCTCCTCTTTTGCATCATTTTGCTTGGACTCGCAGCTTGTTCGTAGGTGGGTTGCGGGGTTTATTTTGTTGACACTTGTATCATTATTGCATCTAGAGTACTCCATCTATTGTAGCTACCTTATATATATACCAGTTGTACTGTTATATTGTGACCTAGAGACGAGACAGTGAGATTTTTGTATTTATATGATATTTCTCTGGGTTGTGCTCACCTGAGCCGACATGTTGCATTATTTCTTTTGTGCTTTATTTACTTCTGCACAGTTATGATTTATATTGCGTGGGATTGTGAATCCACTTTTGGGCGAAGGGCTAGCTACCGCTTGGGGATGCCATATTTCATGTTATTTATATATTCCTGTTTTGTACCCGTTTGGGAACAGTATTTACAAAGGAGACTCTGCCGAAATTTTCGGAAAAATGGATGTTGATTTTAAAAAGCTTGATGTGACTTATTTGATTAAAATCGTTTTCAAAATTGGTTTTCCTTCACTCATTATTCTTAATTGGGTTTTGATTTCTGGGTTTTGGCTTACTTAGATTGCGTACGCCTTGAGACGTTCCGTAATTTAAGTGCCAGTCATGCTTCGTACTTTTCGGGTCGTGACAAAGTTGGTATCAGAGCGTTAGGTTTAACCTTTCAAAGTGTAGGATGACCCTTGGTAGATGGAGTAGGTAACTTAAGCAAAGTGACGTGGCGTGGGTATGTTCCGCGGCATACTTACGATACGGTACTCCGCCTAAGTGACTTTAGGATATACTTGCTTGAAATTCCTTCTTCAATTCCGTGTATCCAATGATTCTATTGCACTGTTCTTATTACCCTGTTTCCTGTACCAGCCACTATGCCGCCGAAGGCTGCGAGAGAGCAGAGGGCTGCCGCCAGAGATGAGATTCGAGCGGGCTCGTCCGAGACGAGGACCGGTCTGGAGGACATGCCTACCCCTCAGGGACAGATTGATCCGCCTTCCCCAGGCCATATGGACAGGCTAGAGTTAGGTAAGCAGGAGCTATATCATATGATGGGAGGTATGCAGGAGCTACGTCACATGATGGGATCCATAGTCGAGGCCATTCATGCACAGAGATTTGAGGACGTACCTACCCCTGCACAGACCACGATTGTACCTGCTGCCCAGACAGTTGCTTCTAGTTACCATAGCTATTCCCGTATCACTACAGGAGTTCATGAGGCTGAGACCTACAGTCTTCACCGGCACAGATGCAGCGAAGGATCCACAGATATTCTTGGACAGATTGGCTAGGATTTTCCGTTCGCTCAGATGTTCTGACGATAGAAGGGTGGAGCTTGCGAGTTTTCGTCTGGAGGGCCTTGCTCAGACGTGGTGCGAGTCAGTCGAGAGAGGTCGAGCTGCAGGTCTACCTCCTATGACTTGGGATGAGTTCACAACAGTATTTCTAGCCCGTTTCCTTCCAGAGAGCGTTCGTGATGCTCGAGCTCGTAGTTTTGATGCCTCGCATAAAACTCCATGGATGAAAGTGTCCGAGTATGATATCCAGTTTACTCAGTTGTCCCGATATGCTCTGTACTTGGTGGACACTGAAGAAAAGAGGATAAAGAGGTTTATGCAGGGGCATGACACCCAGTTATATGTTGCCATCGGCACACAGCACTTTGATACTTATGCAGCAGCTGCTATAGACACGGCCTTATGGTTTGAGGAGCGCATTTCAGGGACTTCGGTCGTTTCGGGGCCGAAGAGGATTCGTACAGATGTATCAGCTCTAATATAGTATGGCAGAGGCATGGCAGGTAGAGGTCGTGACAGGTACCTTCCGGGAGATGGTGGCGACAGAGGAATTAGACGGGGTCAGTTATTTGGTTCTTATCCGCAGGACCAGCAGGCGTCGCCAGGATGTTTTAGGTGCGGGAGTCCGTACCATCGTATCAGAGACTGTATGGTGAGACGACAGGGAGCGGCGAAAGTTCCACACGTGACCTTTCCACCTTCACCACCTCCTTAGAAAGCTCTACTTCCTATCCCCGGTGATGCTCCACGCATGTCAGACGCCCCCAGAGGCCGTGGATGCGGCAGTCCTATTCAGAGAGGATGAGGAGGCAGAGGCCGAGGCAGAGGACAGCCAGCTATTGGTGGGGGACAGGCCCGAGTGTTCGCTTTGACTCCACAGGATGCGCAGGCATCCAATGCCGTTGTGACAGGTACCTTGCCAGTATGTTCTTTCGACGCACGAGTGTTATTCGACCCAGGTTCCACACATTCGTATGTATCTACGCACTTCGCACCGAGGTTGGGCAGAGAGTCGTCGTCGTTAGATCAGCCGCTTATTGTTGTTACTCTAGTAGGCGAGTCTTTTGTTGCTCGATTTGTATATCGTTTGTGTCCTGTTCGTATCGGGGAGAGGGATTCTTTGGTTGATTTGATTCTCCTCGATATGTTGGATTTTGACGTTCTTCTGGGCATGGACTGGCTAGCCACATGTTATGCATCCATGGACTGCCGTGAGAAGGCAGTCAGTTTTAGTTTTCCGGGGGAGCCAGTTCTTGTTATTTAGGGAGACCGTAGCGTCACCCTTCCCAGCTTTATTTTGTCTCTTCACGCTGGACAGCTTTTGAGGAAGGGATGTCAGGGTTTCCTAGAGTATGTTTGTGATCCTAGAGCTGCAGAGGTCCCATTGGACCAGGTCCCGATTGTTAGCGAGTTCCCTGATGTTTTCCCTAACGAGCTACCTAGGCTACCGCCTGAGCGCGATATTGTGTTATGCATTGACTTGATTCCCGGCACGGGGCCTATTTCCATACCGCCTTATCGGATGGCCCCGGCGGAGCTTAGAGAGTTGAAGGGTAAATTGCAGGATTTGTTAGATAAAGGGCTTATTCGACCTAGTGTATCTCCTTGGGGTGCTCCTATCCTGTTCGTCAAGAAGAAGGACGGCAGTTTGCGCTTGTGTATCGATTACCGTTAGCTGAACCGGGTTATTATGCGGAACAGGTATCCCTTAACTCATATCGATGATTTGTTCGACCAGCTTCAGGGTTCGGGGTGTAGGGTTCCTAGGCACTCTCAAGAGGTCTCACAAGGCATCAACCATGCCAATTTCAAATTTTACGGTGCCGGGAAACCCTAAACTACGGATCGTTGGCTAGATGTCTAGGCGAAAAAGAAACTAGTTAACAACTTAACTAAAGTTTAAACGGAAATACAACCTTTGTAGATCCGGTGCTCCACCTCCATAGCTCCGCAACGAAGTCCCCTCGCTGTCCAAATGAATTCCCGGGCTCTAGCGTCGGCTTCGTCGGAGAAATGGCGAGCTAAGTCGTCGATGTCCATGCCGAAGATGATCTACGTCGAGGCATCGCTAGATCAAGCTCCAACTTCACCAAGTCTAGAAAACTTGTGAAGGAAACACACTCTACTACTTGGCAAGAGGTAGAGGATGAAGAAATAGGAAGTGGGTAGACTTTAGAATTGGATTTCTCACTTGTTTTCATCAATCACCATTGATGAAGTAAGGTTTCTTCTTTGAAGAAGATGAAGAAGAAGAAGAAAGTGTTATGATAAGTTAATTTAAAATCAAAAGTAAATCAATACTTATCATAAAATGAACCATGGTCAAGTGTAGAGATTAAACTAGGGTTAATGGAGTGGTTAGGGTTAAGCATGAGACAAAATGGTCACTTTGGTCAAAGCTTCATGAAGCTTAAACTAGAAAACAAATAAAGCCACCATTTTCCTTTATGCTTTTCATTTTTCCAAAAAGAATAAATAAATAAATAAAGGAATAAGAAAATGAAAACCCTAACCAATCTACAACCATGTTTTAATCTTCACACAAACCCTAGTGAGCATGTATCATCAAACATGATACAAACTTGTGTACAAAAGTATATCACATGTACAATGTGCACAACCGAGTGAGAAAATCCATTTAAAGTGAACCAATACTAGTTAACGCAAAGTAATATATCAAATATATAATTATGCATTAAATCATTAAATCAACACTTGATTCAATGATCCGGTCATATCACATATAACCGACTAGTATCCAATGTATCGGCTTATCGAATCAACCCTCGATTCGATAACTAGGTTATATCGCATATAACCATTCGATACATTCATCGCGAGAATAGAATACGGTATCACATACACGCATTATTCTTGGTCCCGCACATATCTCATATGCGCTCCTATTTCGTTTCGCTTGAGCCAGGAAACCTCTGTGTAGGACTCTAAAGACTCGTCAATACGCCGGCAGCAGGTGATGATCATATCAAACACCCACAAGCCGCAAGCGGTCTGCTAAACGTAACGGCCACCCGGGTATTGAGCGATCAGAAGATCGACGAGCAAGCCCGCTCACACTCCAGTGAATCCAACCAGTAACACTACCGTACAGTCCGGTCTGATCGTCTGATATGTCGCATATCTCGCCTAGGGGTGGTAAACGTCAGACCCCAATAGCTCGATGAGTCGTGTCGATATGAGGTCTATAACACTTCGAGAAACTACAGGTAACACTTACCAGTAAATCTCAGCAACCCTGGCCAGGGATTTCCTGTTATAGCCAATCGAACACAGCGCAACATCAACTCCCTATACCGGGAGAGACGAATCCCCTCCTATCGCACATTGCCTCCATGTGATTCGGGACTGTACCCAAAAACCACCGTTTTGCACGGCCTCTTGGACGTGGTAAGATGGAAATCAAAGCACAGTAGGAACCACACAAGACTCTATGACGATCTCGGGTCAACAGACTACTCTGTACCAGTGTCACCAGAGAACTGCCATCTGACGTAAGGTATAATACCATCTGGGAGTTCTCGGCGAGTCCGTCCAGTGTACCCAGTCTCCACTGAGCACCCGTATATCATCTCTGATGTCAAACACCAATGGATATGGGATCATCCTGTTAGGTTAGTATGGCACCCTATGAAGTGTTTTGAAGCATCACATGACCCAAAGTTATAATTTTTAAGGTGCTAAACTAACATGCAAAGGGATCGATCCTAGAAAATTAGGGTTATGAAACATTAAGCTAGAAAAGATTAGGGTTTGAAGGCAACAACCTTTGTAGCTCCCCTTTGCTAGACTCCTTGGTGTCTTGGGTGTTGAATCGAGGTCCTCTCGAAGTTCCCTTGCGTCCACGACGATCCACCACGGAGCACTCCGTCCAAGCTCGCTTCTTTGGAAAACCGAAGGAAACACTCTAATCAAGTCGGCTAGACTTGAGTAGAATGATGTTGTGGTTTGGAATCTCACTTCAAAAACCTATCTTTAAGTGGTATTTGCTCACTAGGAAAATCAAGAGAGCAAAGGAGCTAGAGGAAGAAGATGGTGGCAATTTTTTAACAAGAGATAAAAAGATAACTCAAGTGAAGAAAAAGAAATATATCAATATATATTTTATTCCTTCATGCTATGAACCATGGTTAAAGTGATGGAGATATTATTTAACTTTGGTTTGGAATGATAAAGAGAAGGATAACCTTAGGTTAGTGGTAGTTGAGCATGGTTAGGTCAAAGGAAGAATGTAGAAGCATGAAAGATTATCCTTTCCTTTTTCATTTTCTTTTAAATCCAAAATTAAATAATAATCCATTATATAATCCATGGTGTGAGTCTTATATTGCCACCATTTCCATATGCTAACAACCATGATGGATGAGTGTATGTATGTGTGCAAGTATGCACATCCACATGTGCATGAAACTAGCATGAAAGAAAGAAAGAAAAGCACACATGCATGCACACATCCATCATCCAAGAAAAGGTTTTAAGTGAGAAAACTAATGGTTAAATGATAAATCAACACTTGATTTATCAATCCGGTCATATCTCATATGACCCCACCAAAAGTAGTTCACCCGATCAATGTTCGGTATCATATACGCACATTTCAATCGGGTGCATGCGCATATCGCATACGCGCACCACAACGTTTCGCCTGGACTGGGTAACCCCTTTGTGGGACTCTAAGACTCGTCAATACGCCGGCAGAGGGTGATGATCATATCAGGTACCCTCAAGCCGCAAGCGGTCAGCTAAACGTAACGGCCACCCGGGTATTGAGCGATCAGAAGACAACAAGCGAACCTGCTACAACTCCCACCGAGCCATCCGGCAACACTACCGTACAGTCCGGTCTCTTCGTCAGATATGCTGCATATCGAGCCTAGGGATGGTCACGTCAACCCCAATAACTCAATAAGTCGTGCCGGTGAATGGTCTATAACAGATCGAGAAACTACTGATAACACTTATCAGCAAATCTCAGCAGCCCTGGCCAGGGACTTGCTGTTATAACCAGTCGGGCACAGCACAGCATCAACTCCCAATACCGGGAGAGACGAAACCCCTCCTATCACTCATCGTCTTCGTGTGTCTCGGGACTGTACCCAACGGCCACCTGTTTACACGACTCAGTAGAGCCGTGGTAGGGTGGCAATCAAAGTACAGTGGGAGAACACACAAGACTCCATGACGATCTCGGGTCTACAGACTAACCTGTACCAGTGTCACCTGAGAACTGCTATCCGACGATAGATACAATTCCATATAGGAGTTCTCGGTGAGTCCGTCCAGTGTACCCAGTCACCACTGAGCACCCGTATATGATCTTGATGTCAAACATCGATGAATGTGGGAACATCCATCGCCCATCGTATGGGTCTAGTATCATATACGCTAGTCTACTCTGGTATATCGATGCCCCGTCTCGATATACCTACGACTAGGGACTTTCCAGGATATGCTTATAGACAACAGATGTCCCACTAGTATGATCTCCATCATAATCAGAGTAGTCAAGCCGATATCCTCAGGGCTTTATCAGCATGTATGAATGAATAAAAGCATGATCAAATCAACATGTCAAATAAAGAAGAACCAGATAGCATACTATTATGTCTAGCAAGAATGCAAACTGAATATATATACATGTATAGATACATCGACTATCACATAATGGCCTCTAGGGCATACATATATCCAACAATCTCCCACTTGCACTAAGGCCAGTTATTGGCGTATCTCATACCCAACATCTCAAAAAGTCGCTCATGCTGTGGCTGAGGGAGGGCCTTGGTGAGTGGATCCGCGGCGTTGTTCTTTGTATCTACTCTCTTAATCTCGATCTCGCGGCGATCTACAATCTCCCGGATCAAATGAAAGCGCCTCAGGATGTGTCTGGACCGCTGATGGGATCTGGGCTCCTTGGCTAACGCCATCGCCCCATTATTGTCACAATACAAAGGTATTGGATCAATAATGGTTGGAACTACTCCTAGCTCCGAGACGAACTTCTTCATCCAGACGGCTTCCTTGGCGGCATCATTTGCAGCAATGTACTCAGCCTCCATCGTAGAGTCTGCAACGGTATCCTGTTTGGAACTCTTCCAACTTACCGCCCCTCCATTGAGGGTAAATACAAACCCTGAGATAGATTTGCTGTCATCTTTATCGCTCTGGAAGCTCGAATCGGTAAAGGCCTCCATTTGGAGATCTGTATTACCATACACCAAGAACAATTCTTTAGTCCTTCGTAAGTACTTAAGAATGTTCTTCACAGCTGTCCAGTGGTTCTCCCCTGGGTTGGATTGATACCTGCTTACAACACTAAGTGCATAAGCTACATCTGGGCGTGTACATAACATCGCATACATTATAGATCCTACTGCCGAAGCATAAGGTATAATGCTCATGCGAGCTCTCTCTTCATCGGCCTTTGGACAAGAATCCTTGGAGAGAGTGACTCCATGGCAAGCGGGTAAGGCACCCCGCTTGGAGGCTTCCATACTAAACCTCTTTAGGATGGTGTTGATGTACCTGGTTTGGGACAATCCCAATAACTTTTTGGATCTATCCCTATAGATCCTTATGCCCAGGATGTATGTGGCATCACCCAGGTCCTTCATGGAGAACCTCAGTGATAAGAATGATTTGACCGACTGTAGCATAGGAATATCATTTCCTATCAGAAGAATATCATCCACGTACAATACGAGGAATGTGACAGCTCTTCCTACAGCCTTCTTATAAACACAAGGATCATCTGGATTTTTGATGAAATCAAACTCTTTGATAACATCATTGAAACAGATGTTCCAACTCCGAGATGCCTGCTTTAACCCATATATGGATTTAAGCAATCTACATGCTTTCTCGCTGCTCCCACTGTCAATGAAGCCCTCTGGCTGATCCATATAAACGCATTCTTCTAAATTTTCATTTAGAAATGCTGTTTGAACGTCCATCTGCCAGATTTCATAGTCGTAGTGAGCAGCAATAGCAAGTAGGATCCGAATGGATTTAAGCATGGCTACGGGCGAAAAAGTTTCGTCATAGTGCAAACCTGGTCTTTGACGAAAACCTTTTGCTACAACTCTTGCCTTATAGGTCTCTACCTACCCATCTACACTAATCTTTCTTTTAAAGATCCATTTGCACCCTACAGGTTTTACCCCAGGGGGTACAACGTCCAAAGTCCATACTTTGTTGGTGTACATAGACTCCATTTCGGATCTCATGGCATCCAGCCACTTCACAGAGTCACCACTCGTGATAGCTTGCTGAAAACTGGTAGGATCATCATCATCCATGATGCAATCTTCTCCGTTACCATCAATGAGGAAACCGTAGTACCTCTCCGGTGGGCGAGAAGTCCTATCAGACCTACGGAGTGGCCGAGGTTCTTCAGTTTCTGCTGCAACAGCCGGTTCAACCAAATCGTCATTTGTAGTTTGTGTCTCCAGAACCTCTTCTAGATCCACCACCTTGCCATCATCTTTGTCTGTGAAAAACTCTTTTTCTAAGAATGTGGCATGCTGAGAAACAAACACCTTTTGTTCCTCTTTGTGGTAGAATAGATATCCATAAGAATTCTTTGGATATCCCACAAAGTTACACATGACCGACCGTGTCTCGAGTTTGTCCGGATTCTGCTTTTTAACATAGGCCGAGCAACCCCAAATCTTAATTCTCTTAAGAGATGGTCTCTTCCCATTCCATATCTCATATGGCGTGGTAGACACGGCTTTGGTTGGAACCCTGTTCAGCAGATATGCTGCAGTCTCCAATGCATGCCCCCAAAACGAGACTGGTAACTCAACGTCACTCATCATGGACCGGACCATATCTAATAGGGTCCTATTCCTTCATTCTGACACACCGTTGTGCTGTGGTATGTAAGGAGGAGTGAGCTGAGAGAGAATCCTATTCTCTTTTAGGAAGTTTGCAAATTCTGTACTGAGATACTCTCCACCTCGATCTGATCGAAGCATCTTAATACTCAAGCCGGTTTGTTTTTCTACTTCTTGTTTATATTCAATGAATTTCTCGAAAGCGTCGGACTTGTGCTTTAATAAAAATACATGACCGAATCTTGAGAAATCGTCGGTGAATGTAATGAAGTATGAAAAACCGCCTCTAGCCTGTGTAGACATTGGCCCACATACATCACTATGTATGAGGTCAAGGAGCTGAGTAGCTCTTTCTCCGTGTCCGGTAAACGGAGTTTTGGTCATTTTACCCTTGATACAAGACTGGCAAGTCGCATAAGATTCATATTCAAAAGAGTTTAAATATCCATCTTTATGTAACTTGTTTAGTCTTGTTTCGTTAATATGACCAAGTCTACAATGCCAAAGAAAAGCTTCATTTAATTTTGAAAGTTTTCTTTTATTAGTGTGTTGTATACTGAAAACTGTGTGTTGATTTAGGACATATATTCCGTTATTAAGCGTACCATACCCAACCAACATTTGATTTAGGCGAATGTTCATAACATTGTTCTGCAACACAAAATTATATCCTTCATTGTCCAACAAAGAAACGGATATTATATTACATAGCATACTTGGTACAAAATAACATGGATTCAAAATCAAAATACATCCAGATGGCAACCCCAAGTGATACTCTCCCACTGCGACTGTATGTACATTGGAACCATTTCCAACGCGGAGAGTATGGTCACCTGTCCTCAAAACCTTGCTATTTCTCAGCCCCTGCATAGAATTGCAAATGTGAGAACCTGAACCGGTATCCAATACCCAGGAAGCAGAGTTTATAGAAAAACAGTTTTCAGTCACAAACGCACCTGAAGCAGAAGCATCACCATGCTTCTTCTTGAGACTTAAGTACTCCGTGCAATTGCGCTTCCAGTGTCCTGTCTTGTGGCAATGGAAACATTCGCCCTTCCCTGAGTCTCCAGCCTTGGACTTTCCCTTTCCCTTCACCTTTTTAACTCCGCCCTTAGGATTAGTGGGTTTCTTCTTTTTCTTTCCCTTGGCCTTGGCTTTCGGGCGAGAAGAGGAAGACTGTCCAATAGTCATAACGGGAGTTTTTGCTAACTTCATAGTGCTCTCTGCACTCCTTAACATATTAAGGAGTTTAGGGAGGTCCTTCTCCATGCCATGCATATTGAAGTTCACTATGAACTGAGCAAAGGTGGAGGGGAGGGACTGCAGAATAATATCTATATATTGTTCATTGTCCATCATCCATCTAAGGTCCTCAAGCTCTTCTATAAGAGCTATCATCTTCAGAACATGGTCTCCTACTGGTGTGCCAGGGGCCATTCGCATCTGAAACAATTTCTTTGATGCTTCGTATCGTAATACGCGGGATTGCTCCCCATACAACTCCTTTGTATGGAGCAGTATTCCGTGAATGTCCATGTCCTCGTGCTGCTTTTGATGTGTGTTATCCATCGATGCAAGCGCGAGGCATGTGGCCGTGGCACAGTCAGCGTCCCATGTCTTGTGGACTTCAATGTCCGCAACAGAGGATTTTGGACCTGGGACGGGCGGGGCTGAAGCCGTGAGGACATATGATACTTTATCATAAGTCAAGGCGATCTTCAGATTCCTTAGCCAGTCTTTATAGTTGGTCCCATTCAGTTTGTTTTTATCTAGTAGAAGCTTAAGTCCAGTCATTGGTATCTGCCATTAAGAGAGAGAAAAGAATACACTCAGCGAAAGCTCTTGCATAGATTAGATTGGTTTATTATCTTGTCTAATCGATGTTTCCCACTGCTTTTTATCAAGTTTTTCTTTCAAACCTTAAAAAGAAAAACTAGCCAGGATTAATTACAGTCTACAACTTCGCTAACCGTTCAGCCAGGCCAGTGTCGGTACTTTGAGGGAGGTTCCCCGTGCTTTCGCACGGACCTAATTAGAGTAAACCTCGTTTTCCCAGAAGCGGAGCCCCGTTAACACCTTTCTAGACACCTAATTAGTTAGCTAATTGTAAACTGTAAAACTCTCCTAGGAGCAACTATTGCCCACAGTGGGATCGGGATCCAACCATCATATGGAAGGTATGCAATCTCATTGCAAATTTCAACTATTGAAATTCCCGATGTGGTTTTTACCCCTAATACTCGTGACCTTGGCTAAGGTCAACAAATCACGAGCACTAGTCAAGCTCAACCCGTCATTTCTTGATTAATTAGACCCGTTCACATGACCCTTGGCTAAGGTCAACAAAGTCATATGCCCGTCCTAATTAATCTGTATCATATGCGTTTATAGGAAGACATCACTTAGCTACCGTACACTACGCCTTGGCTAAGGTCAACAAACGTAGCACGAATACTAAGTACTCTACTTCCTAAAATGACGGAGGGTTGCGAATGATTTTTAAGAAAATCTTTAACGCTTTGAACTTGATATCGTTGTAGAATCAAACAGTTTTCAAAAGGAGTGGCTTAAGCTCCGCAGTTTTGAAATATAGCTTTTTCATAAATAGCCGAGTGGTTTTTAAATCCGATTCTACAACATCTTTTTAGGTTTATTTTCTTTACATTAATCACATTAATGTAATCCCATCATTTAAGTCCTTAAGCCAATCACAGAAAAGAAACGAAAATAACACATACGCTTATGCCATCCGCATTCGCCGCAATGTTCCGTTATGCACCGTTAGGTTACTTAACTAACGGTATACCGGGACGAGACTAGCGCGGGTGTAAAACATAAGCAACGTCTACTATATATCATATATATAATATGTCATTCGTCTCAGATATCACAGAACACAGGCAGCAGAAACATAGATATAACGTGGGATATCCTAGGACGTCCGTATTTAGTATTTAGCCACAATAGAAAATATGGATTCCACAGTCGCGATGAATAGCCAAGCCCACACCCTGGACCCCTACGAGAGCGGCAAGTGACCCTACCAATCCTGGAGTTTAGGAGACCCGGTCTCGACTCCTCGAGATGGCCTCCCACTGAACCCCAGAACCCGGTCACCTGTGCTCCCCTCCTTGGGTCCATCCTAATGCGGAAAAGTAAATAATATACAACACTGGTGACACAACCGCAACCTGGAAGTGCCCCAAATAAAAGAATATTACATTACATTTGAATTTACATGAATGAAAATATAAAACTCTCATCTCACAAAAAACCCTCCCGGCTATTCGATCGCGACAATCCTGCACATCATATCTCAGCAACATATAATATCATATATCATCAACGTAAGTAAGTATGCGTACCCCGATTGTCGTTGATGTATAGCAACGAAACCGGCGATATCTAACATACTACACTTACGGTCACAGAAAAGAAAGTGTAAAACTACAATATTTGGAATCCAGATTCTCTTTAGATATCATAAATGCGAAATATCACATATTTCGTATTTCATGCCTACACTATATGAATTCCACATATTGTATCACGTTCCAGATAAACAGATAGTATTAAAGTTTTCGAACGAACAATCAACCACCCAAGATTCACTAAAGCTCAACACTTGAGCAGGGTTCAAAAATCCGGAGTGTGACACAGTAGTAGCGGTCCAGCCGTAGAAGGGTCAAGCCAACGCCTCACATGTGGCACGCCGTACTGCTCCAAACCCTAAGGTTCAAAGGGCAGTTCGAGACGGTCACATAATCGAGTTAAGGTTTGTTGTCTTCTAGAGGGACCACCGCAAAAAGACTTGCACATATCTGTTAGTTATATGTATGCCCTAGAGGCCATTACTGTACATGGGATGTATATTGTAGTGGATGCTGGGACGTATATAGGGAGGACTTTCTTGCTCGACATGATAGTATGCTATCTGGTTGAACTTTACCTTAACGTGTACACTGTTTGTCTCTCTGTTACATGTTGGTAAAGCCCTTAGGATCTGTACTTGACTACCTGGACTATGATGCGGATCATACTAGTGGGGACATGGTAGTCCATAAGTACATCCTTCAAAGTCCCTAGTCGTGGGTGTATCGAGACGGGGCATCGATATGCCAGAGTAGACTAGCGTGTACCTTCTCGACCCATACAGATGGGCGATGGATGATCCCATATCCATCGGTGTTTGACATCAGAGATGATATACGGGTGCTCAGTAGAGACTGGGTACACTGGACGGACTCGCCGAGAACTCCCAGATGGTATTATACCTCACGTCAGATGGCAGTTCTCTGGTGACACTGGTACAGAGTAGTCTGTTGACCCGAGATCGTCATAGAGTCTCGTGTGGTTCCCACTGTGCTTTGATTTCCATCTTACCACGTCCAAGAGGGCGTGCAAAACGGTGGTTTTTGGGTACAGTCCCGAGTCACATGGAGGCAATGAGCGATAGGAGGGGATTCGTCTCTCCCGGTATAGGGGGTTGATGTTGCGCTGTGTTCGATTGGCTATAACAGGAAATCCCTGGCCAGGGTTGCTGAGATTTACTGGTAAGTGTTACCAGTAGTTTCTCGAACAGTTATAGACCTCATATCGACACGACTTATTGAGCTATTGGGGTCTGACGTTTACCACCCCTAGGCGAGATATGCGACATATCAGACGATCAGACCGGACTGTACGGTAGTGTTACTGGTCGGATTCACTGGAGTGTGAGCAGGCTTGCTCGTCGATCTTCAGATCGCTCAATACCCGGGTGGCCGTTACGTTTAGCAGACCGCTTGCGGCTTGTGGATGTTTGATATGATCATCATCCGCTGCCGGCGTATTGACGAGTCTTTAGAGTCCTACACAGAGGTTTCCTGGTTCAAGCGAAATGAAATAGGAGCGCATATGAGATATGTGCGGGACCGAGAATAATGCGTGTATGTGATACCGTATTCTATTCTCGCGATGTGACATTAATCGGTTATATCCGATATAGCCGGGTTATCGGATCAAGTGTTGATTCGATAAGATGTTACTAATGATACCAGTAGGTTATGTTCGCATAACCGGATCATTGAATCAAGTGTTGATTTAATGATTTAATGTATAATTATATATTTGATATATTACTTTACATTAACTAGTATCGGTTCACTTTAGACGGATTTTCTCACTCGAGTGTGCGCATTACATATGCGATATGTTTTTGTGCACTAGCTTGTATCATGTTTGATGATGCATGCCTAACTTGGTTAAGTGTAAAGAATGAACCATGGTTATGAATGGGTTAGGGTTTTGATTTTTATTTATTCATTTATCTTTCTTATTTATTCTTTTTTGGAATAAGGAAAAGAAAGATAAATGGTGGCTTATTTTGGATTTAGTTGAAGTTTCTTGAAACTTTGACTAAGTCTTCATTCTTATCATATTCTTAACCCTAACCAATTCAACTAACCTAAGTTAATTCTCTACACTTAACTAGAGTTAAAAGTATGATAAGTATTGTTATTGATTGATTTTTAATTTAAGACTTATCATAACATTCTTCTTCCTCCTCCATTTTCTTCAAGTGAAGAAAGCTTGCCCCATCAATGGCAAGTGATGGAAATGAGTGAGAAATCCGATTCTAAAGTCTACCCACTTCCTATTTCTTCATCCTCTACCTCTTGCCAAGTAGTAGAGTGTGTTTCCTTCACAAGTTTCATGACTTGGTGAAGGTGGAGCTTGATTCATCGATGCTTCGACGTAGATCATCTTCGGCATGGACATCGACGACCTAGCTTGCCCATTCTCCGACGAAGCCGATCCTAGAGCCCAGATTTGATTTGGACAGCGGAGAGGACCTCGTTGTGGATCTATGGAGGTGGAGCACCGAATCTACAAAGGTTGTATTTCCGTATTTTATTTAGTTAACTGTTAACTAGTTCTTGTTCGCCTAAATATCTAGCAATCGATCCGTAGTTTAGGGTTTGTAGGCACCATAATTTTTGAAATTGCCATGGTTGATGGCTTGGGAGACCTCACTTGAGTGCCTAGGAACCCTGCAGTGGTATCAGAGACTAGCTAGAGCCTTAGGCGAAGTCCAGACGGAAATTGAAGTCCGAACGAACCCGAAACCCCGATTCAAACATGCTCTCTGTACAATTTTTAAAATCTGGTCTTTTTCTACATTAAAAATGTTCAGAAAAATCAGCAGGTTAATATATGATATACTGTGAAATTCGTACCCGAAATTCCTTAATCTTGCCGCTCTTCCGCGGCACGAGCTAGCCTCGTGCGGCGGTTGCGCGGCGGTACGGAATGATTGTTTAGTAATTTCTGCACAGTATCTCATAATTATTAGTGCTGGTATTCCTGGGTATTTTTAATATATTTTCCAGAGTTGAATTTTTCTGAGTTGATTTGGGGCTTCGGTATTTCGATCGGGGTATCAAATTTTGTCTGTGTGGCTTTCCGGATAAATTTTAGAATATGTTAAAAAGTTCGACCGGATATAAATACCCACTTTTTCCCCTGTCGGGAAATTTCCAAGTGTTGGATTTTTCCGTAGTTTGACGACATTCTAAGTAGTGCAAGTAACGCGATGGTCCCTCTAGAAGACACAAACCTTAACTCGATTATGTGACCGTCTTGAACTGCCCTTTGAACCTTCGGGTTTGGGGCAGTACGGCGTGCCACATGTGAGGCGTTGGCTTGACCCTTCTACGGCTGGATCGTTGGTACTGAGGCACGAACGGAATGTTGTTATACTTGTTTCATGTGTTGATCAGTTTCGGGAAAACTTGGGTGTTCGATTGTTCGATCGGAAAGTTTAACATTTTCTGTTTATCTGGAATGTGATACAATAATTGGAATTCACAATAAGTTATATGATAACTGAATGAATGTTATAAATCTAGCAATTTAGTCTCACTTAATCGGTTGCCACGGAATTTTGATGTGATCAAAAGTCCGTCGCAATCACGTAGCGTACGCGGATACTCGCCGGGTAAACTTAATAGACAGCCTAACTCCATAGCCCCGACCAAGTGACTGTAGGAGAACCCCGTCGCCGAAAGCATCCGTCCGGGTGCTCGCGGTAGCGGTGTTCCGCCTTGGTGCACTTCGTCGACGGTAACGGGGGTGCGGCCGTCTACTGAAGTTTGCGACGAGCATTCGATCAGGATGTCGGGAATCTTGTTGAATTCCCCAACTAGATATTGAAAAGAGTTTTCGATAATGAGACTAAAATGCGGGGTTTATAATTGTTAGGCATGCGATGTCTAAGTAATTCATTTGGTCAGGCATGCGATGTCTGAGGTGATTGCGGATTCCAACTGTTGTAGTTTTACACTTTCTTTTCTGTGACCGTAAGTGTAATATGTGATATCGCCGGTTTCGTTGCTATATGTCAACGACAATTGGGATGGACATATTTACTTACGTTGATGACATGTGATGTTATGTGTTGCTGGATCGTCGTGTTTGAATAGCCGGGGGTTTTTATGTGAGATGAGTGTTTTTCATTTTCATTCATGTAAAAACTTGTATGTAATATTCTTTTATTGGGGCGCTTCCAGGATGCGGGAGTTGTCACCTGTTGTATATTATTTACTTTTCCGCACTAGGATAGACCCAAGGAGGAGGGCACAAGTAACCGGGTTCTGGAGTCCAGTGGGAGACCAACTCGAGGAGTCGAGTCCGGGTCTCCTAACTCTAGAATTGGTAGGGTTGCTTGCCGCTCTCGTAGGGGTCTAGGGGTGTGGGTTTGGCTATTCATCACGACCGTGGAATCCGTGTTTTATACTGGCTCGTATTGAAAACACAGACATCCTAGTATATCCAATATTTCATATGATTCTTCTGCTGCGATATCTGTGATGTGATCATAAGATGTTCTGTGATAGATACAGTATATAGTATATATGATATATTATATAGACGTTACTTATGTTTTACACCCGCGCTAGCCCTGCCCTGCTCTGTCGTTAGTTACCTAACCTAACGATGCACGAGGGGACATCGAGGCGAATGCGGATGGCATAAGTGTACGTCATATCTATCTGTGATGTTTAGGTACTTAAATGATGGGATTTCATTAATGTGATTAATGAATTAAAAGAAACCTAAGATGTTGTAGAATCGAATTTCAAAATAAAACAGGTAGCTACAGTTCTTGCTTTGCACAGCGGTATATGTGATATATCCTGCACCTTATTCGATGAGGAAAGGACCGAGATCCCTTCACCGGGAGTGATTCCTTTAGCAACAACTGGCAGATGCTACACACTCGGTTTGTCTTTTGATTGCTTTTAAGAGTTCTGCTTTGCACAGCGATATATATGATATATCCCGCACCTCATTCGACGAGGAAAGGACCGACGATCCCTTCACCGGGAGTGACTCCTTTAGAAAAACTAGAAAAGCCTCAAAAACACTCCATTTCAAAATTCATTCGATCCTACAACGATATCAAGTTCATTACGCAATAGGTTTTCAGAAAAACCTGTCGTAGCCCTCCGTCATTTCAGATAAGTAGTAGTTAGTATTCGTGCTACGTTTGTTGGCCTGCGTCAAGGCGTAGTGTGCGGTAGCTAACTGGTGCTTATCTGCATAAGCATATGATGTGATTGGATTAGGGTAGTCGTGCGACTTTGTTGGCCTGCGTCAAGGGTCGTGCGGGTGGGTTTAATTCAATCAGGAAATGACGGGTTGAACTTGACTAGCGGACTATGGTTTGTTGGCCTGCGTCAAGGTCATAGGACGCTAGGGGCAAAATATTATCGGGAATTTCAAGTGTTGAAATTTGCAATGAGATTGCATACCTTCTATGAGATAGTTGGATCCCGATACCCGCTGCGAGTAAATGTTACTCCTGGGAGAGTTTTACACATTACAATTAGCCGATCAAGTAGGTGTCTAGAAAGGTGTCAACGAGGTTACGCCTCTGGGAAAACGAGGTTTACATTAATTAGGTTCGTGCGAAAGCACGGGGGACCTCCCTCAAAGTACCGACACTGGCCTGGCTGAAAGATTGGCGAACTTGTAGTGTGTAATTAATCCCGGCTAGTCTTTCCTTTTAGGGTTTGAAGGAAGATTTGATAAAAAGCAGTGGGAGCCATCCTGATTAGATAAAATAAAAACCAATCTATTCTTGACAGAGCGCACGCTGAGTGTTTTCTTCTCTCTCTCTCCTGGTAGCGACCATATCACGCCTTAATCAAGATAATAATACGGAATATTGACCGAACCCGCTTGTTATTCTGAGCTGGGGAACGTTGGTCCCACTCCAACTTATAATTGTTATAAGACAGAGCAGGAAATTGGGGATTACCAGAATTCCCGTGCCGCCCAAACGAAGAGAGTGCATGCTGATGCATCATCTTCGGGTTTGTTCATTATACAGAACTGTTTCTCAGTATCCTTTACGTCCTGGGTATATGATACCGGATCAGGATCCCACATATGTAATCTGTTACATAGGGCTACAGATAGGTAAAGAACTGAGAACGGGTGATAAGTTTCATGAGGCAGAAAACGGGGCAAGAGTTGCAGCCAAGTCTGTCGGTCACTGTCATCCTGTATTACCAATACATTGATTCTGAACGAATGTTGTTAGATAACGAACCTGATATACAAAATCATATCTATCTCTTTATTAGTAAAGAAACGATAAAATTTTGTATTGTTGGATAATGTTTTGAACATTTCCTATATCAAAAGTTGATCGGATCAGGCACGTTATCTAAAAGCATTGATGTTCTAAATCAAACTACAGTTCTTAGTATACGGATCACACATAAGAGGAAGAGTTCAGAAATGAACAGATTCTTCTTAAGGTATTGTAGACTAGGTCAGATCAATGTGACCCGACTAGCAGAAGTTACATGTAGATGCATATTTAAATCAGTTTGAATTTACATCTTGTGAAACTCGCCAGTCATGTCACAAAGATAAGATGACCATAGCTCCGTTTACTGGAAACAGAGAAAGAGTTAGTAAACTCTTGGGATAATACATGTTGATGTATGTAGGTCCCCTGTCTACATATGCCAAGACCGGTTCTTTGTACTTCATTACATTCTCTGATAATCTCTCAAGATTCAGACATATGTTCCTGTTGAAACACAAGTCCGAACCTTTTGAGATATTCACAGAATATAAGTTAGAAGTAGAGAACCAGATATACGGGTATAAGTATTATGTCCTTTGATGAGATCAAGGAGGAGAATACTTGAGCACGGAAATCCTGGATTATTCTAAAGGAGAATGAGATTCTCTCTCAGCATTACTCCTCCGTATACACCATAGTACGATGGTATATCGGGGCGGAGCAGATACACCCTATTTGATATGGTGTGCTCTATGATGAGTAATACTGAGTCACCTAATTCCTTTAGGGAGTTATGCACTTGAGAAGCTGCATACCTATTGAATAGGGTTCGAATCAAATCAGTTGCCTACCACTTCATATGTGATATGGAATGGGAAGAACCCATGTCTTAAGTTAGTTAAGATTTGGAGTTGTTCGGCCTATGTCTAAAAGCAAAATCCGGACAAACTCGAGGCAAGGTTAGTTATGTAGAACTGGAAAGGTTCCAGCTATACAAACTACAGCTGATGATTTGATAGAACCAAAGTATTCAGTAGAAACCAACGAACCTCAGCCTCTCCGCCGATCTAGTAGGGTTCCTCACCCACCAGAGAGATACTTCGGCTTCTCTATGACAGTGGGAGCGAGGATTGCATCATGAGATGATGACCCAACTAGTTTCGAGCTGGCCATCAGGAGTAAGACTCTGTAAGAATGGCTGGATGTTTATCGATCTGAGATGGAATCCTTATACACCAACAAAGTATGGACTTTGGTTGCAATATCTGAAGGGTTAAATCCCCATCAGGAGCAAGTATATCTTGAGAAGATTACTTGGTGTAGATGGAAAAGTTGAGACTTTCAAAGCTAGACTTGTTAAAGGTTTTCGTCATCGACCAGGCGTGGATCATGATGAAACCTTTTCAAGTGACTATGCTTAAGTCTATCCAGATCCTACTTGCCACGGCTATATACCATAACTACGATATCTGGCGGTTGGGTGTCTTGACTGCTTTTCTAAATGATGATTTAGAAGAGAGCGTCTATAAGTACACAGCCAGAGGGCTTCGTAGACAGTGGGAGCAGCGGAAACGTGTGCAAGATGTTTTATATGATAAAGCATGCATCGCGGAGATGGAACATCTGTTTTGATGAAGCAGTCAAAGAGTTTGACATAATCAAAATGGTAGATGAACCTTGTATATACAAAAAGGTAGTAGGGAGTATGGTGACGATCCTCGTAGAGTACGTGGATGACATACTCTTGATAGGGAAGGAGTTTCCTATGCTACGCTCGATCAATCTCCGCTTATCACAATGATTCTCCATATAGGATCAAAGTGATACCTCCTAAATCCTGGATTTTGGATCTATGAGATAGATCTAAATGGATGTTAGGATACTCACTAGATGTAGTGAGACGGTATCAAACGATCCTGGGGAGAATCGCTGGAAGGGTTCCAGTGTGATAAAGACGACTGAATGTCAGTCGCAGGCATTGCCTTTACCCTCAGTAAAGGGACGGTATGTTGGAAGAGTTCCAAGCTATATACCGTGGCATACTAGACGATAAAAGCAGGATACATCGCTACTTAAGATGCTACCAAAGAGGCTGTTTGGGTGTATATAGGTTCATGAGATGAACTATGTTCCTCCCATTGTGTGACAATGGAGTTGTGGCTTATCCCGAGGAACGCTGGTCCCATCAGTGATCCAGACTTATTCTAAGGCAGCATCGCCTGATCATGGAGATGGTTGATCTCCAGGGTGATCGAGGTTTGGAGAGTAGATTCTGAGGACAACACAGCGGATCCACTCACAAAGGCCTGTTCCCAGAGAGAGACATTTAAGGGATGGTTGAGTATGAGATACTGCAACCACTGCTACAGATGGCCCTAGTGCAAGTTGTTGCGCCACGGCAGCGCCCCGGTCTCTTACTCGAGGCCAAAATGCGGAATCAAAAATTTTCCTTACTCGGAAACCGGCGCTACCGCGGACAAAGAAAACCCGGATCGTTAACCATTAACCTACGCTAGCTAACAAGAGATAGGGAAGAGATGTATACCGAGTGATCCGAGTCCTCCGGTCTTCTCTTCATCATCCCGATCTCCCGCGGAAAGTCTTTGCTCCACATCGTCGCCTCCTCGCCGGAAAGGGCACCACATCGCCTTCGTCTTTTACGGGCTCCCGCCTCAATACCGAGGCAACTCGAGCATGAAGCCGGCAACTCGACATGCCCAAGAAGTGCTGTAGAATGTAGTGTAGATGATGCTAGTCTCATTTGGGGTTTGTAGTTGCCATGATGGAGGATTGGGGTTAAGAAAAATGGTGCTTTCATTTTTCTAAAACAAGAAGAAGAAGGAGATGAAGAATTCCTCACATAATCAAGATGAACTCTCTCATTCTTTTTCTTTCTCTCTTTCTTTTTCTTCTTCTCTCTTTTCTCATAACCATGAAAGACTTTCTTCAAGTCAGAATGAGAATGGTGGAGGAAGGATAATATGATAGCAAGAGGGAGGTGAGTGTAGGAGCAAGAGAGGAGGTGACCACAACCTAGACAAAGAAACATGCAAGCATGCTTCATCTCACATCAAACCCATACCCTTTTCAAATCACAATTAAACAAAGTCAAGGTGCAAGAAAAGAAAGCTATCATAATAGATCTTTATGCAAGAAAACCCTCCACAAAGAGTTATTTGCAAAACTGCAAATAACCCCCCTCCATCGGAAAAGTCCGGCCGGGAAAGAACAAAGGAAAACCGGCCGGAACGGAATGCAAACTGGCAACTCCAGAAAACTGGTCCCGTAATAAATTACAGGAAAACCCCGATACTGTGCATACACACCCGCATCTGTATTCCGACCGGATACAAATGCAATGAGACAAAATCTACACTGTACTAAACTAGTACCGGCTTAAACCAAAGCCGGCTAGTAAAATCCGTTCGATCCTGATCCGTGCAATACCGCACGTATCTGATCGAACCCTGCCATATAACTATACGGCCACTAGTACAAAACTGTCCGATCCTGATCCGTGCAATACCGCACGTATCTGATCGGACCCTGCCATATCTCCATACGGCCTCTACAGCGTTTCGCCCGAAAGCTGAGTAACTGGAAGTGTGGTGGACTCTAAAGACTCGTCAATACTATGGCTGTGGATTTAACCACTGGCACGTCAGAGGTATAAGCCAATACATGACGGGCCACCAGCTATTGAACAAAAGGGACGTCGATGAGGAAGCTCACCCCGACACCCTACTGAGCCTGTCAGTGACAATATCCGTACAGTCCGGTCCGTTCGTCTATGAGTATCGCATGGCGGGCCTAGGGGGTTGGTAAAAGTCAGACCCCCAAAGGCGGTACAAGTCGTGTCGGAGTGTAGCCCAGAACGCCCTGAGATACTACTGGAATACCTACTAGTAAATCTCCTGCCTCGGCCGAGGGCTTTGCGTAATGGCTCTCCTAGACACAGCGCGACCTCACCCCCAATACCGGGAGAGACGAACCCCTGCAGATCCGCTCACTGCCTCCATGTGGCTCGGGACTGTACCCAACTAAAACCTGTTTGCACGACTCCTTTGAGCCGTGGTAGGGTAGTAATCAAAGCACAGTGGGAACTCACACGAGACAAATGACGATCTCAGGTCGATAAACTAACCTGTACACATGTCACCTGGGAACTGCTATCTGACGTCTGGTATAAGCCCAACTAGCAGGTTCCCGGCGAGTCCTGTCCGGTGTACTCATAACCCAATGAGCACCTGTATACATCTTAGGTGAACCAACTGACACCAGTGGCTTGTGAGACCGGCCACCGCCCCTCGTCGGGGTCTCGACTGTATACACTAGTCTACTAATGGAGTATCGATGCCCTGTCTCGAAACTCCTACGACTAGGGACCTTTTAAGGATGTGCTTATAGACCTCAGCTCCCACGTATATGATCGCCATCATACTGCTGGTCGTCAAGCAAGAATCCTAGGGGCTCTATCAACGTGTAATAGCGACGTGTCAGGTCACCTAAAGCAGTACACGATGATAAAGATAAACCAGATAGCATACTATCATCTCGAGTAAGACTGTCCCACCGGGATAGGTCCTCCCTCAATCATTGCAATCACGTGCCTGTGATCCAATAATTGACTCTGAGGGCACTATCTCCAACAATCTCCCACTTGCACTCAAGGCTAATTATTGCGATGTCGCATACTCACAGCCCGTGTGATACCGAACACCCAACTCCTCTACTAGTCAGTCGCACAAAGCTTGTTTGTGAAACTATTGCGTTCGAGGAATAGCCTCAGTGAGTGGATCCGCTGTGATGTTTCTTTCTATGTCTCTCTATATCTCAAGTTCGCGGAGAAAGCCATCTCCTGAAATGAGCAATACCTGTCTTGGAATGTCTGGATGTCTGATGGGGCCTAGTTCATAAATGAACTCCAAATCCAAACTTCTTAGACTGTATCATCAACTGAACTTAATCAGTATCCTGCGCCAAGCCTCCCTCAGTATTGCCTTGGACCACCTGTCCAAAATACTGTCCCTCGTCAGAGGGAGAACTACAACTCTGACAACCTCCTTGTCGTCCATGTCACCTTGGAAGCCTGGAGTGATAACCGTCTCCTAAAGGAGGCAGCCGTTATCATATCCCTAGAACATTCACTTATGTTCTAAAACTGCTTCCGACTGTTCCTCCAGGATTGGATCAATATCAACTTATTGCATCTAGTGCAAGAACAACATCTGGTGTGGTACTTGACATCTCATGATTGACTCAATTGCCTAAGCAAGTGATCTGCCAATCATGAGTATCCCTCTCCCCTTTAGTCTATAAGACACCTTTAGAGAGGGTGAATCCATCAACTGCAGGTGTACTACCGTGTCAGGAGTCGTCCATTCTAAATACTCATAGAATGCTGTCAAGATACCCAGATTGGGAAACCACCCAAATCTAGATCTAAAACCATAGATCTAGTAACCAGTATGTCTGATATAATATCCAAGTCCCTTGTAGAGAAACCACTGTGTGACGACCAAAGTATAACCGATCGTAGTATAGGAATATCATTTCCTACTACCTTCTCAACAGATCCATCCCCTATTCTGATGACGTCAAACCCATGACTGTCACATCAGAAACAGATGATCTAACTCCGCTATATCTGCTTTAGTCTATAAATAGACATAAGCACGATGTCCACCAATGCTTCCGCTGCTCCCACTGACTACGACAACCCTCTGGCAGAGTCATATAGACGTGCACTTCCAAATCTAGTTTAGAACGACGCTATACTCATCCTCCTGCCGGGTCTCGCAGCCTGGAACAACAGCAATGGCAAGTGTGGGTAAACAAGAACTTCCCTGTCACCGTCCTTGAGGCTACCGTAGTACCTCTCGGGTGCTTGAAGTTACCCACCTTATCTGCGGAGTGGCCAATGGAATGTCAAATCAGATTGAATCTTTAGGTTCCTTATTAAAACTTCAGTAATCGTTTGCGGTTCTGGAATCACTTCCAGTTCTACCATACTCCCACTGCTGTTTTTGAAAAAATCCATTTTTAATAAAACTGTGGCGAGTCTAGAACAATATTTCTATTGATCTGCCAGATGGTAGAAAGTCAACCCTCGTCATAGCCTGGGTCAACCCACAAACAGCCATTACAGAAACGTGCCTTGAGTTATCCGGAGTCTGGTTTTAAGCATAAGCCGGACAACTCCCCGTACCTTAACAATGTTAAGATATGAACTGTTCTATATCCAATATAGAACCAGAGGCACTGATTTAATTGAACCAGATTCAAATCATGCAGCTGTCTCCAGTGCATGTCAACTAAATGGAAAGAGGTCGATCAGCGTTACTCAACTTAGGAATGCTTCCAATTATGAGTATCCTGAAAGAGAAGCAATCTGTCTTCATCATTACTATCAACTGAATACCATACACAAGTATCTACATCTTCGATCTCTTTGAAGAATCCCGATACTTGCTACACCTGGTTCTCTACTCTATTCAAATACCTATAACTCCTCAAAACTTAGACCCCGTGTTTCCACGAAACAGCTGTCTAAAATCTAGAGAAGTCATAAGTAAACCGAATATAGTACGAGGACCAACCCCTCTGTCCTAATGGACACTGGACAACATACAATACTCTGTATAAGTCCTCTGAGTCTAACAACTCTTTCACTGTGTGTCGTAGGTTGAAAACTGTACTTATGGTTAAGAAGAATTACACCGCTGTTTAATGCTCCTTACCTAACCATCCACTGATATAGGTAAATGTCATCGACATAATATCAAAAGGTATCTCTCACTCTATGAAAATAGACGTACAGATATATCAATTTGAAATTGGTGCACAACAGCGGATATTCATAACCAAATATTTGCCGACCGGCAAACAACCCAGGTGACTTCCTCAAATATCACCGATTACAACGAATCCCGATATAATGAGGATGATCACCCAATTCCCAATAACTTACTCCCACTCATCATCTGTAAAACCATACAGATGTGAGAATCATACCTGGTAAATACATACCCTGGAATAAGTGTCTAATCGGGAAATCAGTTTTCTTTTAACATTACACAGTGAAACTGAAACATTGAAATGTTTCTGTGGGGAATCCTGGTATTCCTAGTAATGCCTCTACCATTATCCAGATTCACAACTATAACCATATAATTCTTTGCCACCTCTCCAAATCCCTTTATATGTCTTTAGTCATTACCTTCTGCACACCCCTTTAGGCCAATTGGTTTTCTTCCTTCCCTACCGTTCGGCACCAGCCTATGGTTTGGAAGAAGACTGTCCAATAAGCATAAAAGGTGTACTGTCCTAATCCTAGGAGCACTCGCAACGCGAGAGAAGGTGAAGATAAAAGACACCTGAATGTACTTTATTCTTATTTCTCCTGAACCAGAATCCATCCCCGAACTGGAACTAGTTCCTTTTGAGTTCGTATATAACCATACGATGGAATATCCAATAAACTGTGGATCTTCGTAGTGATACGGAGTGTCCTGGAGAAATACAAAGGTGATTTAGGATTGGCGAAGAAATACTTGGTTTGGTCGTGAATATCAGTCGCAATTTACTTTGCCCTCCTACTAATCCCTTTCTTTGTCTGAACTTAATACCTTCTGTACACCGTTTAGGTTAACTGGTTTTCTTCATTCCCTACCGGTCGGCACCAGCCTATGGTTTGGAAGAAGACTACCCAGTTTACATAATAGGCGTACTACTCCTAAACCAAGGAGTACTCGCAACGAGAGAAGGTGAAAAGAAAAGACAACTGAATAATCCTATTCGTTTTCTCCAGAACCAGAAACCATCCTCGAAGTCCTTCGAGTTCGTATATAACCATACGATGGTTTTGTCCAATGGAAGTGGACGTTCGTAGTAATACGGGGTGTCCTGGAGAAAAGGGTAAAAGTAGGAGTGGCAATGAGGTCTGCAACTCTGACAATCCAAAAAGCCAGTGTTAAGAAGGTTCGGTCAACTTGGTCACTGAGTCATAGTCCAGGGTCGGGTCAATGGTCGCTGCCAGAGAGAGAAAAGAAACACTCAGCGTGCACTCTAACCTAGATCAGAATGGTTACCACTTTGTCTAATCTGGAAACCTCCCACTGTACCTCAAATTCTCCTCCAAACCTGAAAGAAGAATTAGTCGGGATCACCCGAGGAGTAAACCAACTCATCAGTGGGAATCGGGATCCAACTATCATCGCATGATAACTTGACGGAATCCACTCAAGTCACCACACTCCAGAAGGTATGCGCATGCCTGGCAAGTTTCAGTTCTTTTGAAACTCCCGATGTGATTTTTACCCCAAGCGGTTTATGACCTTGACTAGGTCAACAAACCATAAACCGCCAGTCAAGTTCAACCCGTCATTGTTCTGGATCGCATTAAACCCACCCGTACGTGCCCTTGACTAGGTCAACAAGGCCGCACGACTGTCCTAACCAATCCCACTTATGCAACAAACAAGTACCACTTAGCTACCGAACACTACGTCTTGACTAGGTCAACAAACGCAGCACGAATACCAAATAATACCTGTAGGAAATGACGGAGGGCTACGAATGGTTTTTGGCGAAAAACCTTTAACGTAATAAACTTGATATCGTTGAAGGAACTGCATAGCCTTTTATAAAATATAGTGACGAAAACCTTTACTAAAGAGGTCACTCCCGGTGAAGGGATCTCGGCTCTTTCCCCGTAGAATGAGGTGCAGGATATTCCAACTGAATACCACGATGCAAAGCAAAAGTAATCGGCTATAGTGAAGTTAATGCCCTGACGCAAACTTCTGTCCAAGGGGTCACTCCCGGTGAAGGGATCTCGGCCCTTGCCTCGTCGACTGAGGAGCAGGATATTCCAAATGAATACCACGATGCAAAACAAAAGTGAACGTCCTTGCAATAATAGCTTTTTGAAAAGTGTTCCAACAACATCAGAATAGGTTTGTTTAAACTTGCATTGATCCGAATCAATGCAGTCCCATCAATTGATCACACCACAAAGAACGAAAATATACTGACGTACGTATATGCCATCCGCATTCGCCACTGGGTCCCGTCATCACCCGTTAGGTTAGCTAACTAACGGCAGAGCGGGGACTGGACTAGCGCGGGTGTAAAACATATACAACATCTACTAATATATATATACCAATATATAGTATTTCGCTCAAGGCGTGAATAAAATGCAACAACACAGAAATGTACAGCATCACAGAACAATACAGATATCTGGAAACCCCGGGTTTCACAGAGCCGCTGCTGAAACCCGACGTTCCCCTGGTCGTGTGGATAGCCTGTGCAATGAAATCCTAGACCCCTACGGGCGCGGCAAGTCACCCGCCAAAACCTGAAGCGAGGCAGCCCCCTTCAGCTCCGTGAATGGACCACCCAGCACTTCACGGAATCCGGTAACTTGGGCACCCCTCCTGGGTCAACCTGTACCCCCTACGAGTGCGGCGAATAGCCTGCCAATTCCAGACTGAAGCCCCCTCCGTCTCAATGCCATGAGATGCGGGCCCGTTGCCCTCCAGAACCCGGCTATCCGTGCACCCCTCCGCGGGGTAATCCTAGTACAGAAAGTAAAATATACATACACCGGGTACATCGACCGCAACCAGGTCGTGCCCCAAAAGAATAATACAAACAGGCAGTGACGGCAGTCCACATGTCGGACGCTCGCCCCGCAATATCAAATGTACATAATACAATAAAACTGTACTAGTATTGCATCCAGGCTATCCCCCACGACCGATCCGCAACAACACAGCATAAACATAGAACATCAACGTGAAAGTCACGTTCGCAAATCCGTCTAACCGGGCTATAGCAGTCAGACCGGATTTACCGATCGAGTGACATTCACGGTCGCAGATATAATGTAAATACTGTGAAATAATGTGTTTAAAATTTTCCGATTGACCAAAAATTAACAAGTGGGCCCCCAATCAAAACTGTAGCACTCACAGAAAACCTGGGCCCAATTTTAATATTCCAAATACCCCATTTTCATGTACAAGACAATCTGGCAGAATTTGGTAGAGTGCAAAAGTTAAAGCGCGGCGGAAGAGCGGCCAAAGCAAGGCTTTGGCCGCGCTTCCGCGGTGAAAACAGGGAATTAGGCTACCAATTTTTACCAGATATCTTATATTTCCCTGCATATCATTCTGCAACCACCTGAAAAAATTTTGGACTTCAAAAAATTTCGACAGAAACTGATATGCAATAAAAATACGGTTTTTGGAAATTTCGGTCGATCGGAAACGCAAACACATCAAACGAAGCTAGGTAAGGTTAATGGCGTGGCTCTGATACCATGTTGCGCCACGGCAGCGCCCCGGTCTCTTACTCGAGGCCAAAATGCGGAATCAAAAATTTTCCTTACTCGGAAACCGGCGCTACCGCGGACAAAGAAAACCCGGATCGTTAACCATTAACCTACGCTAGCTAACAAGAGATAGGGAAGAGATGTATACCGAGTGATCCGAGTCCTCCGGTCTTCTCTTCATCATCCCGATCTCCCGCGGAAAGTCTTTGCTCCACATCGTCGCCTCCTCGCCGGAAAGGGCACCACATCGCCTTCGTCTTTTACGGGCTCCCGCCTCAATACCGAGGCAACTCGAGCATGAAGCCGGCAACTCGACATGCCCAAGAAGTGCTGTAGAATGTAGTGTAGATGATGCTAGTCTCATTTGGGGTTTGTAGTTGCCATGATGGAGGATTGGGGTTAAGAAAAATGGTGCTTTCATTTTTCTAAAACAAGAAGAAGAAGGAGATGAAGAATTCCTCACATAATCAAGATGAACTCTCTCATTCTTTTTCTTTCTCTCTTTCTTTTTCTTCTTCTCTCTTTTCTCATAACCATGAAAGACTTTCTTCAAGTCAGAATGAGAATGGTGGAGGAAGGATAATATGATAGCAAGAGGGAGGTGAGTGTAGGAGCAAGAGAGGAGGTGACCACAACCTAGACAAAGAAACATGCAAGCATGCTTCATCTCACATCAAACCCATACCCTTTTCAAATCACAATTAAACAAAGTCAAGGTGCAAGAAAAGAAAGCTATCATAATAGATCTTTATGCAAGAAAACCCTCCACAAAGAGTTATTTGCAAAACTGCAAATAACCCCCCTCCATCGGAAAAGTCCGGCCGGGAAAGAACAAAGGAAAACCGGCCGGAACGGAATGCAAACTGGCAACTCCAGAAAACTGGTCCCGTAATAAATTACAGGAAAACCCCGATACTGTGCATACACACCCGCATCTGTATTCCGACCGGATACAAATGCAATGAGACAAAATCTACACTGTACTAAACTAGTACCGGCTTAAACCAAAGCCGGCTAGTAAAATCCGTTCGATCCTGATCCGTGCAATACCGCACGTATCTGATCGAACCCTGCCATATAACTATACGGCCACTAGTACAAAACTGTCCGATCCTGATCCGTGCAATACCGCACGTATCTGATCGGACCCTGCCATATCTCCATACGGCCTCTACAGCGTTTCGCCCGAAAGCTGAGTAACTGGAAGTGTGGTGGACTCTAAAGACTCGTCAATACTATGGCTGTGGATTTAACCACTGGCACGTCAGAGGTATAAGCCAATACATGACGGGCCACCAGCTATTGAACAAAAGGGACGTCGATGAGGAAGCTCACCCCGACACCCTACTGAGCCTGTCAGTGACAATATCCGTACAGTCCGGTCCGTTCGTCTATGAGTATCGCATGGCGGGCCTAGGGGGTTGGTAAAAGTCAGACCCCCAAAGGCGGTACAAGTCGTGTCGGAGTGTAGCCCAGAACGCCCTGAGATACTACTGGAATACCTACCAGTAAATCTCCTGCCTCGGCCGAGGGCTTTGCGTAATGGCTCTCCTAGACACAGCGCGACCTCACCCCCAATACCGGGAGAGACGAACCCCTGCAGATCCGCTCACTGCCTCAATGTGGCTCGGGACTGTACCCAACTAAAACCTGTTTGCACGACTCCTTTGAGCCGTGGTAGGGTAGTAATCAAAGCACAGTGGGAACTCACACGAGACAAATGACGATCTCAGGTCGATGAACTAACCTGTACACATGTCACCTGGGAACTGCTATCTGACGTCTGGTATAAGCCCAACTAGCAGGTTCCCGGCGAGTCCTGTCCGGTGTACTCATAACCCAATGAGCACCTGTATACATCTTAGGTGAACCAACTGACACCAGTGGCTTGTGAGACCGGCCACCGCCCCTCGTCGGGGTCTCGACTGTATACACTAGTCTACTAATGGAGTATCGATGCCCTGTCTCGAAACTCCTACGACTAGGGACCTTTTAAGGATGTGCTTATAGACCTCAGCTCCCACGTATATGATCGCCATCATACTGCTGGTCGTCAAGCAAGAATCCTAAGGGCTCTATCAACGTGTAATAGCGACGTGTCAGGTCACCTAAAGCAGTACACGAAGATAAAGATAAACCAGATAGCATACTATCATCTCGAGTAAGACTGTCCCACCGGGATAGGTCCTCCCTCAATCATTGCAATCACGTGCCTGTGATCCAATAATTGACTCTGAGGGCACTATCTCCAGCACAAGTGGGAGATTGTTAGTTATATGTATGCCCTAGAGGCCATTACTGTACATGGGATGTATATTGTAGTGGATGCTGGGACGTATATAGGGAGGACTTTCTTGCTCGACATGATAGTATGCTATCTGGTTGAACTTTACCTTAACGTGTACACTGTTTGTCTCTCTGTTACATGTTGGTAAAGCCCTTAGGATCTGTACTTGACTACCTGGACTATGATGCGGATCATACTAGTGGGGACATGGTAGTCCATAAGTACATCCTTCAAAGTCCCTAGTCGTGGGTGTATCGAGACGGGGCATCGATATGCCAGAGTAGACTAGCGTGTACCTTCTCGACCCATACAGATGGGCGATGGATGATCCCATATCCATCGGTGTTTGACATCAGAGATGATATACGGGTGCTCAGTAGAGACTGGGTACACTGGACGGACTCGCCGAGAACTCCCAGATGGTATTATACCTCACGTCAGATGGCAGTTCTCTGGTGACACTGGTACAGAGTAGTCTGTTGACCCGAGATCGTCATAGAGTCTCGTGTGGTTCCCACTGTGCTTTGATTTCCATCTTACCACGTCCAAGAGGGCGTGCAAAACGGTGGTTTTTGGGTACAGTCCCGAGTCACATGGAGGCAATGAGCGATAGGAGGGGATTCGTCTCTCCCGGTATAGGGGGTTGATGTTGCGCTGTGTTCGATTGGCTATAACAGGAAATCCCTGGCCAGGGTTGCTGAGATTTACTGGTAAGTGTTACCAGTAGTTTCTCGAACAGTTATAGACCTCATATCGACACGACTTATTGAGCTATTGGGGTCTGACGTTTACCACCCCTAGGCGAGATATGCGACATATCAGACGATCAGACCGGACTGTACGGTAGTGTTACTGGTCGGATTCACTGGAGTGTGAGCAGGCTTGCTCGTCGATCTTCAGATCGCTCAATACCCGGGTGGCCGTTACGTTTAGCAGACCGCTTGCGGCTTGTGGATGTTTGATATGATCATCATCCGCTGCCGGCGTATTGACGAGTCTTTAGAGTCCTACACAGAGGTTTCCTGGTTCAAGCGAAATGAAATAGGAGCGCATATGAGATATGTGCGGGACCGAGAATAATGCGTGTATGTGATACCGTATTCTATTCTCGCGATGTGACATTAATCGGTTATATCCGATATAGCCGGGTTATCGGATCAAGTGTTGATTCGATAAGATGTTACTAATGATACCAGTCGGTTATGTTCGCATGACCAGATCATTGAATCAAGTGTTGATTTAATGATTTAATGTATAATTATATATTTGATATATTACTTTACATTAACTAGTATCGGTTCACTTTAGACGGATTTTCTCACTCGAGTGTGCGCATTACATATGCGATATGTTTTTGTGCACTAGCTTGTATCATGTTTGATGATGCATGCCTAACTTGGTTAAGTGTAAAGAATGAACCATGGTTATGAATGGGTTAGGGTTT
Organism: Agapanthus africanus; assembly: GCA_030015575.1. Classification (NCBI taxonomy): domain Eukaryota; kingdom Viridiplantae; phylum Streptophyta; class Magnoliopsida; order Asparagales; family Amaryllidaceae; genus Agapanthus; species Agapanthus africanus. The sequence goes on from JASDDO010000026.1 coordinate 372,901,056, forward strand.
TGATTTTTATTTATTCATTTATCTTTCTTATTTATTCTTTTTTGGAATAAGGAAAAGAAAGATAAATGGTGGCTTATTTTGGATTTAGTTGAAGTTTCTTGAAACTTTGACTAAGTCTTCATTCTTATCATATTCTTAACCCTAACCAATTCAACTAACCTAAGTTAATTCTCTACACTTAACTAGAGTTAAAAGTATGATAAGTATTGTTATTGATTGATTTTTAATTTAAGACTTATCATAACATTCTTCTTCCTCCTCCATTTTCTTCAAGTGAAGAAAGCTTGCCCCATCAATGGCAAGTGATGGAAATGAGTGAGAAATCCGATTCTAAAGTCTACCCACTTCCTATTTCTTCATCCTCTACCTCTTGCCAAGTAGTAGAGTGTGTTTCCTTCACAAGTTTCATGACTTGGTGAAGGTGGAGCTTGATTCATCGATGCTTCGACGTAGATCATCTTCGGCATGGACATCGACGACCTAGCTTGCCCATTCTCCGACGAAGCCGATCCTAGAGCCCAGATTTGATTTGGACAGCGGAGAGGACCTCGTTGCGGAGCTATGGAGGTGGAGCACCGATTCTACAAAGGTTGTATTTCCGTATTTTATTTAGTTAACTGTTAACTAGTTCTTGTTCGCCTAAATATCTAGCAATCGATCCGTAGTTTAGGGTTTGTAGGCACCATAATTTTTGAAATTGCCATGGTTGATGGCTTGGGAGACCTCACTTGAGTGCCTAGGAACCCTGCAGTATCTCCAAAGTATTTAAACCCCGTGAATAGTGAGAAAATGATACTCGTTCAAACACTTCAATACTTTCTAATTTACCCGGAAAAGCTACGAAATAAAAATCCCGATCGAAAAGACGAGTTCAAAACCATCTCCAGAATTTTTCAAAACCAAATACAGATTAAAAATATCCAAAAATTTATACAAGCAGATTCATGAATTACTGTACAAAAAATTTTCATCATTACATATATACGGCCGCGGAACCGCGGCCTAAGCAAGCTTAGGCCGCGTTTCCGCGGCTAGAATCACTGTTCACTGAAAATATTTTGTACTGTAACTCTTATTTTTTCCTGCTGTATTTTTTACATATTTTTAATTCTGCAAATTATCAAATTTTAGAAAATTTCCAGAGAGCACCCAAAAATACCGTATTTTTGTCCGATCGGGGTTTTCACTTCTGTAACATTTTAAAAATAATTAAATAAATAATTAAATGAATAAAATTGTTTAAGTGAATTTTATGATTTTCGGTAAAGCAAAATGTATTTTTCGTAAAACCAAACCGCAATTGTTTTTCATTGTAAATTCAAAAATACCTATTTAATTATGTAATTACTAGTAAATAGTGTTTATTTAGCCACTTATAAATTTTTAGTTTAATAAAATATTTTTCCTAAATTAATTATTTTAAATATTGACATAAGCTTTATTTTTACACTAAATTAGTGTAAATTACAAATTTAAATGGTTTTAATTTGCAAAAATGAACCATGGCATGTTAGAATTTAGTATGTATCATGCAAAAATTATTTGCAAATTTTTGCTATTTTCTAGAGTTTTCTTGAGTTGCTATAGTGAAGGAATAAATAAATAAATAATTAAAACCATGAAAAGACTTTAAATGATGATTCTTTCTTGAAACTTCCACACTTTTCTTCACTCTTTTCTCTTGCTCCCTCTCCATGGCCGGCCACAACTCATCCATGGCAGCCCCCCCCCCCCATTTCCCACTTCATTTTATTTCAAAATTCATCAAAAATACTTAAAAAATCCAATTAAAATTCCACAAAATCCTAATTATTTCATACCCTTTATTCTCTACTCTTCTTTACATGGATTTTGGAGTGGGAAAGCATGTATTTTTGAGGCTCATTTTCAAGTTTGGACATGAGGTTGTGGAGGTATAAATTCTTCTCTTTTGTTTTATTTCTATTAGATATTTCTTTTTAAGCATAATTAGATTAATTAGATTAATTCTAGCTGCAAATTCTAAAATTCAAGTTAGGGTTTGCAAATTTAAGAGGTGGTTTTTGTTAATTAATTAGGCTTATAATAGCTAGTTTAACATCTTTTAGAGTGGAAAATTCTTGCATGGTGGTGGTATAATAAATTGTTTATCGAAATTGTTTTAATTAAACTATTTAGCTAACTAGATTTTTCTAAAATGTGTTGTGGGTAAAATAAAATTCTTATTAAGGGTGTTATCATTAGATGGTAATTTTAGTGAGAATATTAGCATATTAATTGAATGAAAAACTTAGTTTGATCACTAGATTACTTTGATAATTGGAAAAATAGTAATAAAATGCTATTATTTTGCAAACTAGATTTTAGGAATTTCTAAATAAATGCGATTAAAAATATAATATTGGTTTCATTATATCATTATCATCATAAATTGTGGTTTAAGTCATTAGTTTATGCAAAATCATGTTTTGAGGTGGAATTGTGGTATTTTGCTTGGAAAATGTTAAAATTGTTAAAAAGTTGCAAACTAGAAATTTCAAATAAATGCAAAATTGTGTAATAAAAATATAGTAATGGTTTTTATAGTCTAGTAATGCTATATAATGAGTTTTATAACTATTGGTTTCATTTAAATGTCAAGTTTTGATGAAAAACGGTAAATTGGCAATTTCGGTTTTTGCGAAATTGGGCGGTTTGATGGATTTTAGGTTTTCGATGGATTTAATCGTATTTTATGGTATAAGTAATGTGTTTTAAAACTATAAGTTGTTTGATTATGTTATCTCGATCCATCGGAGTTTGTACGCCGATATCGAGCGGTATTTGGTTCTTTTGCGTGGACGGGACATAGGTTTTAACCTGTGCTTGTTCCTTGTATCGTTTGACTTTTGTATGTGATTCAGTTTACGATGCTATTTATATGCTTGCGTTTAGGTACCCCTCATGTGGACTGCGGGCGATAAAGAGGAGGATGGCGACACCGTCTTCGGCAGACATGGACCAGGTGAGTAGATGCATATCTACGGGGGGAAGTCGGGTGGATGGCGTTTAGCACCCCCGCAACGTAGAATAGGAATAGTACTTATTGACATTAGGAAACCAGACGTGACCCTAGTAGGACCCTAGTATTGACCCTAGGCTGGACTAGACTGATTTAGGAAAACCATATCAGAGGATGAGTACCTTGGAAGAGGTTCGTAGGTTTCAGATAGAAACACACCCACGCACACACTGAAACTCGACATGGGGTACGTGTATGTGTATATATATAGAACTAGGTATAGGTATATACATATATATACAACACGTATAGGTGATTCATTGATGAGATATGATATCCGAGGTATGATGAAACAGTATAACTGGGCTTGATGCCGTGATTCTTGACTATACAGTCGTAATAAAGTGTTAGCGGATCATTAGAGAATGAGACAATGAACATGAATATATAAATTATAAAGAGTGGTGGTGATATTGATGTACATGGGACGCTAGAATAGTACTCGGACTGTAACTTGTGACTGAACACGATATGATATAGGTATAACTTGATTACGACATTATATTGGTGTGACCTGATGCCGATATCATATAAGTATGACCTAGTCACAATATGATACATATGACATGATATTTCTGAGGATAAACTAATGATGCTTATCATGATGGCAATGATATATGATTGAGGTATGCGATCACAGTTTAGCACCTTGATCATGAGATGTGTTGATGATGACATTATACGAATGAAGAGACACCTAGGAGATGAGATACTTGACCGTACCTCGATATTGGGATGCCGTACGATGGATGTTACCGTACGAGGCTTAGATTTGATGATCGATCCGCACTCTTGATTCGAGAAAGCCGTACTACGTACGTGACGTTATGGAGGCAGGATCGCCGACTATTAGAGATATTGATTTAGACCTTAGGTAGACTCTAGTTTCTTACTGACTAGTCTATTAGGTTTAGTTCCTTAGGATGTTAGATGGACACTGGTTTAGGTTCGACTCACATAGTGGTAGTTGTACTCGTATCTCGCAGAGGAGTGGATAATGCACACCTGTATTTACATTCATACTATAATCATCATGGTGCATGTTCTTTTATATGTTGCTTTAATCAATATAAACTTTACCTGTTAGGACACCAGCACCATTACCGATGATGCGCATATTCCACGCACACTTATTTGCCGGCTCACACACATCATCATCGGTAATTGCTATGCCACGTACACTTTAGATCATATTATCTTTTATTGATAGAATCAGTTAACAACTAAACCGATATAATATTGTGATCACTCTCTGATGTTAGTATAAGACATGATATTCATTACTTAGACATTCATGCATTCATATTTTCATGTTATCATGCAGTATTATGGGCATATGCCGACACTTATCATATAGTTACTCATGATTTTGAGATTTGGATTTCTATGAGATTTCTGGGTTTTTGGGGAAAACCGTAAAAATATATAAAAACTTCTCTCTCTCTCCTCTTCTCTTTTTAAAATAAGATGTTGTTTTCTCGTGATGTATATGTCGTCCACCATGAGTATTTCATGTTTTCTGTTGGATTTCGAGACCCGATTCGAGGAGTGGATGAACCGTCTCGGGTACATGGTGGGCCCGGTATGGTACCCCGGGGCAAGAAGATCGAGTTGTAGACGATGAGCCTGGCAGGGGAAGGCTACCTACCGGTGATGTCTGGCGCGGCGGATATCCGGAGGATACCGACCGTTGTCGTGAGATTTGATGATATGGGCCGATCCGGACTGACGGAGCCCGAGATATTGAGACTTGAGATTACATGTGTTGTGTCGATGTTTGACACGGATATCCATGGATTTCATTATTGAGATTTCAGATTTCTTATACATATATATCTGGATTTTAGGATTTGTTACTGTACATTCATGGTGCATGCATTTTGATTCATATGACATAGTATTATATGAGGTACTGACACGACACGGAGTAGTTGCACTTACACGTAGTATTACCCTGCTATTACTAGATGTTTGGGATATATTAGTGCATTATTATGACCTAGGATAGCGTTGTGCATTCGATTTCTTTTCGTAGATGTCTTCTACTCACGAGTTGGCAACTCACCCCCGTTGTGCCAAATTCTTTTCAGGTACGATGTACAGGTTTTCGTGGCAGCTTGTTGGCACATCTTTTCTTCAGGGTGATTTGCACGGTAGGTTGGTTCACTTGTATCCGAACCACCATTGTACTTTTATTCACTCATTTGTATCTAGTAAGCTCCATCAACCATATTTGTATTACTTGATAAGTTATTGGACCAGTCTTTTATTTCGACCTTAGAGTCGCGCATGTATTATTCTGATATGGTGGTTTTGTTTTCTTTTGAGTTTTGAGCCTCGCCTTTTGGCGTTGTATATTATTGTGTTTGTTGTGGTTGTTTCCGCCTGTTGGCGTTGAGCTAGCACCCGTTTGGGGATGATTTTTTATTGTTTATTCATATTATACTTGTTGTACCCGTTTAGGGGCCAGTTTTTACAGAGGAGACTCTGCCGAAATTTTTGGTAAAATTTGCTGATGTTTTTATACTTGTTTTCTTTTCTTTTCTTCTTTTTCTTCTTTTATGGTTTAGATTTCTTGGCTTCGGCTTACTTAGGTCACGTGGCGCCTTTAGACGCTTCGTAATCTAAGTGCCGGTCACGTTCCGTAATTTCGGGTCGTGACAAAGTTGGTATCAGAGCGCTAGGTTTAACCCTGTATAAGTTTAGGTGACCCTTGGTTGATGGAGTAGGCGATTTAGGTAGAGTAATGTACCATGGGTATGGTCCGCGGCATACTTACGTTACGCTACTCTGCTTAAGGAGCCTTAGGATGTATATTTGTTTGCACCGTATTTCATTCTTTCCTTGATCTATCTTCGTCGATGTTGGAGGGTGGTTCTATTACCACGGGCACACGGGCAGAGGAAGCTGCGGCTCGAATGCGATAACCATTAGAGTATTGGTTATTCTTGAGGATTGAAGCATTGCTTAGCGTGCGGACGAAGGGTATTCACATGCCGTCCGGATGAAGTTAAAAGGTTCGAACGATTATCAGAAAACCATTTTCCTAAGTTTAAGGTATTCGGAAGAACATGCAGGTATTTCGATGGACCCTCTAGAAGAATGAAACCCTAACTCGACATAATGACCACGAGAACGCCCTTGAACCTTAGGGTTTACGGCAGTTCCGCTGTGCCATTAGTGAGGCTTGGGTTTGCCCTTCTACAGCTGGATCATCGATGCTGGGGTATGTACCGGATATTTTTAAACTGTACTTGAGTGTTGAGCTCTTGGGGAATTATGGGATTTTGATGGATCGATCGAAAAGTTTAATGTAGTCCGGATATCAAGTGAAGGGATCGACTATGTGGGAGACTCTAGACACGAGTATTGCCGTTGGTAGCGCAGTCAGTACACCTATGAAAGAACGAGTTCGAAGCAGTCGACATCAGAGGAAAGAGGCGCACATTGACGATAGTGTTTATGATTGTGATTTAGTGATTTGAATTTCATATTTTTCGTTGATTGGATTTTTGTATTTTGAGGACTTTGTTCTACGATTGGAATTTCCTCTGTGTACCTTCATTCTATCTGTGTTTCATATATCAGTTGTATTGATGTGGTTTAGTACGCACCCAGTACACTTGATTTGGTTTTATATATTTTGAGATTTTTGATTTGATTTCGTGCATATGGGTTACACATGATTTTGATATATGCTTCGACCTAGTTTTTATCCATTTTCGTACTGTGATTCGAGTCTGATATTCGATGTATGTTTTCGTGCTCCATGTGCACCTGATTAGGATCCTTGCGCATACTTGGCGCACTTGATGCGATTTTGTGCACACCAGATGCACTAAATCGGGGTTTTGTGCAGATTAGATGCACCTGATTTTGAGTCGTGCACGCCCGTTGCACTTGACAGATGTTTTTGGTGCACACCTGTTGCAATTAGTTTTGTTTTGTGGGTATTCATGGTTTCTGCATTTGGTTTCGATTTCAGTGCGCACCGGACGCACATGACATTTTATTGATGTGATTGGGATTGATTTCAGTTTGAGCAGTATATTTTCATAATCATTATTATTTGATTTAGTAACCAGGCGGGACGTGTATGTTAAATAAAAAAAAAATATATATATATATATAGTTATTTTTTTTAAATAAACGTCCGCTACTTATGCCGTGACACGTGCATCACACGGCAATTTTCAAAAAGGGGTTTGCATATTTCCTTATCCGGATATTTGTACGGTTTCACTATGATGCACACTATATATAAGTTATAGATTGATGTATATTATAATGGTTTTCATATTGGGTTATGATATTTTATTCTCGCCATAACTCCGATGATTGCGTTATGCCTGACGGAGTTGATTTTTGTTATGTGTTGATGATTTCGGAGCCCCGACAATTTGAGTGTTTTGCTAAATGTTTTAGTATTTGGAGGGGGAATTTTAATTTAAATTCGGGGACCGAATTTCTTAAAGGGGGGAAGATTGTAACATTTTAAAAATAATTAAATAAATAATTAAATGAATAAAATTGTTTAAGTGAATTTTATGATTTTCGGTAAAGCAAAATGTATTTTTCGTAAAACCAAACCGCAATTGTTTTTCATTATAAATTCAAAATTACCTATTTAATTATGTAATTACTAGTAAATAGTGTTTATTTAGCCACTTATAAATTTTTAGTTTAATAAAATATTTTTCCTAAATTAATTATTTTAAATATTAACATAAGCTTTATTTTTACACTAAATTAGTGTAAATTACAAATTTAAATGGTTTTAATTTGCAAAAATGAACCATGGCATGTTAGAATTTAGTATGTATCATGCAAAAATTATTTGCAAATTTTTGCTATTTTCTAGAGTTTTCTTGAGTTGCTATAGTGAAGGAATAAATAAATAAATAATTAAAACCATGAAAAGACTTTAAATGATGATTCTTTCTTGAAACTTCCACACTTTTCTTCACTCTTTTCTCTTGCTCCCTCTCCATGGCCGGCCACAACTCATCCATGGCAGCCCCCCCCCCCCCCATTTCCCACTTCATTTTATTTCAAAATTCATCAAAAATACTTCAAAAATCCAATTAAAATTCCACAAAATCCTAATTATTTCATACCCTTTATTCTCTACTCTTCTTTACATGGATTTTGGAGTGGGAAAGCATGTATTTTTGAGGCTCATTTTCAAGTTTGGACATGAGGTTGTGGAGGTATAAATTCTTCTCTTTTGTTTTATTTCTATTAGATATTTCTTTTTAAGCATAATTAGATTAATTAGATTAATTCTAGTTGCAAATTCTAAAATTCAAGTTAGGGTTTGCAAATTCAAGAGGTGGTTTTTGTTAATTAATTAGGGTTATAATAGCTAGTTTAACATCTTTTAGAGTGGAAAATTCTTGCATGGTGGTGGTATAATAAATTGTTTATCGAAATTGTTTTAATTAAACTATTTAGCTAACTAGATTTTTCTAAAATGTGTTGTGGGTAAAATAAAATTCTTATTAAGGGTGTTATCATTAGATGGTAATTTTAGTGAGAATATTAGCATATTAATTGAATGAAAAACTTAGTTTGATCACTAGATTACTTTGATAATTGGAAAAATAGTAATAAAATGCTATTATTTTGCAAACTAGATTTTAGGAATTTCTAAATAAATGCGATTAAAAATATAATATTGGTTTCATTATATCATTATCATCATAAATTGTGGTTTAAGTCATTAGTTTATGCAAAATCATGTTTTGAGGTGGAATTGTGGTATTTTGCTTGGAAAATGTTAAAATTGTTAAAAAGTTGCAAACTAGAAATTTCAAATAAATGCAAAATTGTGTAATAAAAATATAGTAATGGTTTGTATAGTCTAGTAATGCTATATAATGAGTTTTATAACTATTGGTTTCATTTAAATGTCATGTTTTGATGAAAAACGGTAAATTGGCAATTTCGGTTTTTGCGAAATTGGGCGGTTTGATGGATTTTAGGGTTTCGATGGATTTAATCGTATTTTATGGTATAAGTAATGTGTTTTAAAACTATAAGTTGTTTGATTATGTTATCTCGATCCATCGGAGTTTGTACGCCGATATCGAGCGGTATTTGGTTCTTTTGCGTGGACGGGACATAGGTTTTAACCTGTGCTTGTTCCTTGTATCGTTTGACTTTTGTATGTGATTCGGTTTACGATGCTATTTATATGCTTGCGTTTAGGTACCCCTCATGTGGACTGCGGGCGATAAAGAGGAGGATGGCGACACCGTCTTCGGCAGACATGGACCAGGTGAGTAGATGCATATCTACGGGGGGAAGTCGGGTGGATGGTGTAAGTCCATATTGCGACCCCCGGTACTTACGGGGAGGCGGAAACGGTATAAAAAACGAATTTTTATCGCAAGAGGAAACATGGACTAAACTTTGTCGGGATCGTTGTCTAAACTAAAACTAGTTAACAAGCTAAAGAGAGTTAGCTACTATGGAAGATGGTTATACCTAAACTTGAACTCCTTCTTCTTCAAACCTTGTAGAGGTTGATGGTTCTCTTTTCGTCGCCTTCTCCCGTCGAAGATGGATCCACCTCGAAGGTTCGACTTTGGGCTCTTCCTCGATCTTTGAGTGAACTAGGGTTTCCGGCTTGCTAAACCTTCATCCTAGAATGAGTAGAGAGTGATTAGGGTTTGCTTTTCTATCTAAAGAGAATGATTCTCAACACATGAGAAGGTTTCTCTTTTCAAGAGGAAGAAGAAGATGAAATGAGGAGAGAGAGTGAGAATGATAGAATGAGCAATATTTTCTCTTTCTTGCAACCATATTGCAAAAAGAAAAGAATTATCTAAATGATAATAATTGAAATAAGAATAGTTGATGGTTATTTTAGGAATGACCACTATCATGCTTCTTTAAATGAAGTGTAAGCATGAATCAAGGAGGATCTTCAAAGCATGATGGTGGTCAAAGGTCAACAAGTCAACCAAGGTCAACAAGTCAACAAAAAATCAACCATAACATAATTCTCATTTAATTACTATTTTTAATAGATAATATACAAATCCATTAGGGTTTGGAAAAAGATAACTGTCAACTGTGCATACGCACCCGATCCGAAACCCTAATGAAAAACCTCATTCTCCGCCTCAAGCAACTGTGCATACACACCTGCATTCTCGTTCCGAGGAACAAGAATACCAAGAATAAAAAGCAACCCCCAAAACATATACCAGTATCTGGCTCAAACCAGAGCCTGCCAGTATAATCCGTCCGGACTCCAAACGTGCACAAGTGCGCGGATGAGAACGAACCCTGTCGCAAAACCATGCGACCTCCACTCTGTTTTGCCCAGAGGCGAATACCCTCTGTGTGGGACTCTAAAGACTCGACACTACGCTGGCAGTGGGTTTAACCACAGACCGCAAGCGGCACTAGCTGTGCGTAACGGTCCCCAGGTAGATGCCGACAAGAAGGCTGACGAGGTGAAACCCCATCTGAACTCCTACTGAGTCTGAATGTGACATTCTCCGTACAGTCCGGTCTGTTCGTCTGATACATCGCATGGCGGGCCTAGGGGGCGGTAAAACGTCAGTCCCCCAATAGCGGTACAAGTCGTGTCGGAGTGAAGCCCAAAACACCCTGAGATAACACTGGAAACCTACCAGTATATCTCGCTTGCCCTGGCCAGGGACTACTCGTGTAATGGCTCTCCTAGACACAGCGCGATGTCAACCCCCAATACCGGGAGAGACGAATCCTGTCTAACCGTCACTGCCTCCAAGTGCTTCGGGACTGCACCCAACCACCACCTGTTTGCACGACTCCTTTGAGCCGTGGTAGGGTAGTGATCAAAGTGCAGTGGGAACACACTCGAGGCGAAGTGTCAGTGTCAAGTCAGCGGACTAAGCTGTACTCATGTCACCTGGGAACTGATAACTGACGATAGGTATAATACCAACCTGTCAGTTCCCGACGAGTCCTGTCCAGTGTACTCGTAACCCAACGAGCACCCGTATACTATCTCCAGTACGGCGTACTGATGGCTTGTGGGACAGACCATCTCCCACACTGGGATGAGAAGCGCATACGCTAGTCTACTCCGGAGTATCGATGCCCTGTCTCGATAGTCCTACGACTAGGGACCTGTAAAAGGATGTGCCTATAGATTACCCAGCCCCCACTAGTGTGACTGCCATCACAACGCTGGTAATCAAGCAAAGATCCTAAGGGCTCCACTAATGTGTATAAGTGATATACTGAAATAAACACAAGTACACATTGAAGTAGAAACAAACCAAGTAGCATACTACTATATTTGAGCAAGATTGTTTATACAAGGTGAATATCCCAAGCTTCCATTAAGTAATATACAAACTAGTATGATACAGTAATGGCCTCTAGGGCATATACACTAACAATCTCCCACTTGCACTAAGGCCATGTACTGGCGTATCGAAGACCTATCATCTCGATCAGCCGCTCGAACTGAGTCTGGGGTAGGGCCTTGGTGAATGGATCTGCAGTGTTCTCTTCTGAAGCAACCCTCCGAACCTCGATCTCCTTGCGATCCACGATCTCCCTGATCAGGTGATACCGCCTCAAGATGTGCCTGGATCTCTGATGGGACCTGGGTTCCTTTGCTAAAGCTATAGCCCCGTTGTTGTCGCAATACAGAGGTACTGGGTCAACAATGGACGGAACCACCTGAAGTTCTTTTAAGAACTTCCTTATCCAGACAGCTTCTTTTGCGGCATCAGATGCAGCGATGTATTCCGCTTCCATAGTCGAGTCTGCAACGGTTTCCTGTTTGGAACTCTTCCAACACACCGCCCCTCCATTGAGGGTAAAGACAAAACCCGACATGGACTTGGAATCATCCTTGTCACTCTGGAAGCTGGAGTCAGCAAAGGCCTCAATCTGGAGGTCTTTTCCGCCATACACCAAGAACATCTCCTTAGTCCTCCTCAGGTACTTGAGAATGTTCTTTACCGCTATCCAATGTTTCTCCCCAGGGTTTGACTGATACCGGCTTACTACACTCAGTGCATAAGCTACATCCGGTCTGGTACACAACATCGCATACATTATAGAGCCTACCGCAGAAGCGTAGGGTATAATAGACATGCGATCCCTCTCCAAATCAGTCTTGGGAGACATCTCTTTAGAGAGGGTGATCCCGTGACAAGCCGGTAAGTTACCGCGCTTGGAATCTTCCATACTGAATCTTTTCAGTACGGTGTCGATGTACCTGGACTGTGAAAGTCCTAATATCCTCTTGGATCTATCACGATGGATCCGGATCCCCAGGATGTAAGAGGCATCACCCAGGTCTTTCATGGAGAACCTGTGTGACAAGAAACCCTTGACAGATTGTAGCATAGGAATGTCATTTCCTATTAAGAGAATGTCATCCACGTATAAAACAAGGAATACCACAGTTCTCGCTACAAATCTACTATAGATGCACGGTTCATCTGGATTTTTGATAAAGTCAAATTCCTTGACCGTCTCATCAAAACAGATGTTCCAACTCCGCGATGCCTGCTTTAGTCCATAGATGGACTTAAGCAACTTGCACACCTTTCCGCTGCTCCCACTCTGAATGAAACCCTCTGGCTGATCCATATAGACACACTCCTCTAAATTTCCATTTAGAAAAGCGGTCTTTACGTCCATTTGCCAAATCTCATAATCGTGGAAGGCAGCAATGGCAAGAAGGATCCGAATGGATTTCAGCATAGCCACTGGAGAAAAGGTTTCGTCATAGTCCAAGCCAGGTCTTTGACGGAAACCCTTTGCTACAAGTCTAGCTTTATAGGTCTCAACCTGTCCATCTACACCAATCTTCCTTTTGAAGATCCACTTGCATCCTACGGGTTTTACCCCGTCTGGAGCAATGTCCAACGTCCATACTTTGTTGGTGTACATGGACTCCATTTCGGTCCGCATTGCATCCAGCCATTTTACCGAGTCAACGCTCTGAACGGCCTGCTGGAAGCTAGTAGGCTCATCATAATCTATGATGCAATCCTCTCTATCCCCGTCTATGAGAAAACCGTAGTATCTCTCGGGCGGATGAGACTGCCTACTACTCCTGCGGAGCGGCGTAGGAATGTCCTGTTCATTTGAACCCTCTGGTTCCACTAAGCTTTCAGTAATAGTCTGTGGTTCTGGAATTTCTTCCAGTTCTACTGCGCTCCCACTTAATTCTTTTTCTAAGAACTGATGTTCTAGAAAGTGGGCATGACGAGAAACAAGAACTTTTTGTTCCTCTTCGTAGTAGAAGAGATATCCCTTGGAATTCTTTGGATATCCCACAAACTTACACAGTACTGAGCGCGCCTCGAGCTTGTCCGCATGCTGCTTTTTAACAAAAGCTGGACTTCCCCAAGTCTTAATGTGACTGAGATGGGGTCTCTTCCCACACCACATCTCATATGGTGTAGTAGGCACAGTCTTAGTAGGAACTCGGTTCAAAAGGTACGCAGCTGATTCTAGTGCATACCCCCAGAATGATCGCGGTAACTCAGCGTTACTCATCATGGACCGTACCATATCCAATAGGGTCCGGTTCCGTCTCTCCGATACACCGTTATGTTGCGGGGTGTATGGAGGAGTAAGCTGAGAGAGAATCCCATTCTCTTTTAAATAATTCAGGAACTCAGCACTTAAGTATTCTCCACCTCGATCCGATCTTAGAATCTTGATACTTTTGCCGGTCTGTTTTTCTACTTCATTCTTAAATTCCTGGAATTTTTCAAAAGCTTCGGACTTATGTTTCATTAAGAAGACATAACCGTATCTTGAAAAATCATCCGTAAAAGTAATGAAGTAAGAATAACCGCTTCGTGCATGTGTAGACATTGGACCGCACACGTCGCTGTGTACGAGTCCCAAGAGCTCGCTCGCTCTTACTCCGTGTCCAGTGAACGGAGTCTTTGTCATCTTTCCTTTGAGACAGGATTGACAAGTGGCATACGATTGATATTCGAACGGATCCAAATATCCTTCTGTATGTAACTTAGTCAACCTTCTCTCATTGATGTGACCCAGTCTACAATGCCATAAGAAAGTCTGATTGATATCTGGAGACTTTCTTTTGTGTGTATTCTGGATATTGAAAATCTGTGGTTGGTTTAATACGTATATACCATTGCTCAATGTACCTGACCCAATCAGAACTTGATTAAGGTGAATGTTAACAACATTACTTACAAACGCAAATTCATAACCTTCTTTAGAAACCAAAGATACAGAAATGATATTACAAGTTGCGTTGGGTACAAAAAAGCAATTACGCAAAACCAAAACATGTCCATCTGACATTCCTAGGTGATAGTCCCCCACGGCTTTAGCATCCATGCTAGCTCCGTTCGCAACTCTGAGGGTCATGTCACCTGCCTTCAAAACCCTACGGTTTCTCAACGCCTGCAAAGAATTACAGATATGAGATCCTGATCCGGTATCCAATACCCAGGAAGTAGAGTTTATAGATAGACAGTTTTCAATAACATACACACCTGAAGCTGAAGCCGCAACCTGCTTCAGTTCCTGTGTCCTGGCTTTCCAAGCCCTGCAATCTTTCTTCCAGTGTCCACTCTTGTGACAATAGAAGCATTCCTCTTTACCAACAAGCTTCCCCGCTATCTTTGTTGCCTTTTCCTTTCCCTTCGCACCCACTTTACTAACACCGCCCCTTGGTTTGGCGGGGGCTTTCCTCTTCTTTCCCTTGGCTTTCGCCTTGGACCTAGAAGAAGAAGATCCTCCTACAAACAAAGTGGATGTATCCCTACCCTTCTGTAGGGTGCCCTCTGCGCTCCTCAGCAGGTTGAGGAGTTCTGAAAGTTCAACTTCCTTTTCTTGCAAGTTGAAATTCAGTATGAACTGGGCGTAAGTGGATGGAAGGGACTGGAGAATTATATCTGTGTAGAGTTCACTATCCAACGTGGTCCCAAGTTCCGCGAGCTCCTCAGTGTAGCCAATCATCTTAAGCACGTGGTCCGCTACCGATGATCCGACGGCCAACTTAGTCGAAAATAACTTCTTCGACACTTCGTATCTTGCGATACGAGACTGCTCTCCATACAGTTCTTTTGTATGAAGAAATATGGATTCCAAATCCATATTCTCGTGCCTCCTCTGATGGTCGTTGTCCATCGAGGCAAGTACGAGGCATCTGGCCTTCGCGCTGTCAATCTCCCAAGTCTTACGGATTTCCTTATCCGCGACGCTGGAGGTGGGACCTGGGACGGGGGGAGCTTTGCTGGTAAGAAGATACCCCAGCTTGTCGTAAGAGATTGCCAATTTGACATTCCTGAGCCAATCTTTGTAGTTTGGCCCTGTCAATATGTTTTTATCTAGAAGTAACTTAAGTCCAGTCATTTCGATTTGGTCGCTGCAGGGGGAGAGAAGAAACACTTAGCACGATGCTCTTGCAAGTTTAGAATGGTTTTTAATTTGTCTAAACAGGATGGCTCCCACTGTCTCTCGAATCCCTCCTCAAACCACAAAGGAAGAATTAGCCGGGATCAATCCCACCGTACAATACTTGCTTAACCGTTCAGCCAGGCCAGTGTCGGTACTTCGAGGGAGGTTTTCCAACGCTTTCGCGAAGTTCCTTAATTTAAGAACCTCTTTTCCCTGGGGGCGTAGCCCCGCTAACACCTTTCTAGGCACCTACTAGGTTTATAGCATTGATCGTTTAGTGAGAAATTTCCCGAGGAGTAGCATATACTCACAGTAGGATCGGGATCCAAATATCATCGCGTGACGAAAATGAAGGAATCCTACCATAATCATCACACTCCAAATGGTATGCAAATCTAGCAAGTTTCAGTACTTATGAAACTCCCGATGTGGATTTTTGCCCCATGCTCTTATGACCTTGACTTTGGCCAAAATATCATAAGTCACATGTCAAGTTCTTCCCGTCACTTTCCAGGTTAATTTGGATCCATCCGTACATACCCTTGACTTTGGCCAAAATGGCAGCACGACTGTCCCAAACCAACGCATCTATCTATGCTACACATGAACACCCAATAGCTACCAATCACTGTGCCTTGACTTTGGCCAAAATACACAGCTTGAATACTATTGCCTATTCATGCGAAACGACGGAGGGCTACGAATGGTTTTGGTAAAACCGTGAACGTAGTGAACTTGATATAATCGATGGAACGAGATAGCTTTTAGAAGGAGTGGCTCAGGCTCCGCATTTAAAAGTTAGTTTTGAAAAGAACCGAGTGGTTTTTCGAAAGTGTTCCATCGACTTAAACTTGGTTTATTATCTTGCATTAGTTCTTTTAATGCGTGATATTCTTGCATTAGTTCTTTTAATGCGTCCCATCATTTAATTCCTACCATTGCAGAAAACAACCAAAATATGACGTACGCTTATGCCATTCGCATTCGCCACGGGGTCCCGTCATCACTCGTTAGGTTACTTAACTAACGACAGAGCGGGGGCTGGGCTAGCGCGGCTGTAAAACATAAGCAACGCCTAAATAGAAAACAATGATAGACATTACAGATCACAGATGAATACATTGGATATACTAGCAATCCGCATTCCTTTCGAGCCTGAAACGAAAAGCGGATAACACGGTCGCGGTGAATAGCAAATACCCCACCCAAGACCCCTACGGGTGCGGCAAACTACCCTCCATGTTGCCGGTAGTTTGTGCACCCCACCATGGGTCTATCCTAGGAGCAAAAACAGTAAAAAGAATTATACAATGACGGCTACAACCCCGACCCGGTTGTGCGGCCAAACAAATAATATAATTACATCAATTTACATTTACAATGAATGAAAGAAAAACAAAAGCTCATCTCACATCCACCCCGGCTATTCACCCGCGACAGTCCAACACATTCATATACACATTCCAGAACATTACAGATCATGTATAACCCCGACTAATCGACTTATAGCGATTAGCCGACGTTCAATACATGCAAACATCACAGATATAACCAACATAGCCAAAGTGCAGTGAAGTTCGGAAAAAAATACGGAATTATAGGACCCCAAAAGTGAATTTCAGTTCTGGAAAATCTGGGTACATATAATATATCTTAAAAATCCCAAAACCAACACAGAAGAACACTGCACGAAAAACGATGCAAAGAAGACACCAACTTGCGGCGGTTCCGCGGCCAGATGAGTAGGTGAGGCCGCGGAAGCGCGGCGGTTTGGAGGAAACATGATATCGTTTTTCTTGTGTGTTCTTATAAAACCCTGAGACGATTTTACAAGTATAAAGTTTTTCATTTTGAGCAGAAAAAATTTCAACAGAAAGTTAGGTTTTCGTTTTTCCGGTTTTGCGATTTTTCGGTTCCGAACTTCGTTACACTTCACTACCAAGCTAGTTTAAGTTTAGTTAGTCTCTGATACCACTGTAAGTCCATATTGCGACCCCCGGTACTTACGGGGAGGCGGAAACGGTATAAAAAACGAATTTTTATCGCAAGAGGCAACATGGACTAAACTTTGTCGGGATCGTTGTCTAAACTAAAACTAGTTAACAAGCTAAAGAGAGTTAGCTACTATGGAAGATGGTTATACCTAAACTTGAACTCCTTCTTCTTCAAACCTTGTAGAGGTTGATGGTTCTCTTTTCGTCGCCTTCTCCCGTCGAAGATGGATCCACCTCGAAGGTTCGACTTTGGGCTCTTCCTCGATCTTTGAGTGAACTAGGGTTTCCGGCTTGCTAAACCTTCATCCTAGAATGAGTAGAGAGTGATTAGGGTTTGCTTTTCTATCTAAAGAGAATGATTCTCAACACATGAGAAGGTTTCTCTTTTCAAGAGGAAGAAGAAGATGAAATGAGGAGAGAGAGTGAGAATGATAGAATGAGCAATATTTTCTCTTTCTTGCAACCATATTGCAAAAAGAAAAGAATTATCTAAATGATAATAATTGAAATAAGAATAGTTGATGGTTATTTTAGGAATGACCACTATCATGCTTCTTTAAATGAAGTGTAAGCATGAATCAAGGAGGATCTTCAAAGCATGATGGTGGTCAAAGGTCAACAAGTCAACCAAGGTCAACAAGTCAACAAAAAATCAACCATAACATAATTCTCATTTAATTACTATTTTTAATAGATAATATACAAATCCATTAAGGTTTGGAAAAAGATAACTGTCAACTGTGCATACGCACCCGATCCGAAACCCTAATGAAAAACCTCATTCTCCGCCTCAAGCAACTGTGCATACACACCTGCATTCTCATTCCGAGGAACAAGAATACCAAGAATAAAAAGCAACCCCCAAAACATATACCAGTATCTGGCTCAAACCAGAGCCTGCCAGTATAATCCGTCCGGACTCCAAACGTGCACAAGTGCGCGGATGAGAACGAACCCTGTCGCAAAACCATGCGACCTCCACTCTGTTTTGCCCAGAGGCGAATACCCTCTGTGTGGGACTCTAAAGACTCGACACTACGCTGGCAGTGGGTTTAACCACAGACCGCAAGCGGCACTAGCTGTGCGTAACGGTCCCCAGGTAGATGCCGACAAGAAGGCTGACGAGGTGAAACCCCATCTGAACTCCTACTGAGTCTGAATGTGACATTCTCCGTACAGTCCGGTCTGTTCGTCTGATACATCGCATGGCGGGCCTAGGGGGCGGTAAAACGTCAGTCCCCCAATAGCGGTACAAGTCGTGTCGGAGTGAAGCCCAAAACACCCTGAGATAACACTGGAAACCTACCAGTATATCTCGCTTGCCCTGGCCAGGGACTACTCGTGTAATGGCTCTCCTAGACACAGCGCGATGTCAACCCCCAATACCGGGAGAGACGAATCCTGTCTAACCGTCACTGCCTCCAAGTGCTTCGGGACTGCACCCAACCACCACCTGTTTGCACGACTCCTTTGAGCCGTGGTAGGGTAGTGATCAAAGTGCAGTGGGAACACACTCGAGGCGAAGTGTCAGTGTCAAGTCAGTGGACTAAGCTGTACTCATGTCACCTGGGAACTGATAACTGACGATAGGTATAATACCAACCTGTCAGTTCCCGACGAGTCCTGTCCAGTGTACTCGTAACCCAACGAGCACCCGTATACTATCTCCAGTACGACGTACTGATGGCTTGTGGGACAGACCATCTCCCACACTGGGATGAGAAGCGCATACGCTAGTCTACTCCGGAGTATCGATGCCCTGTCTCGATAGTCCTACGACTAGGGACCTGTAAAAGGATGTGCCTATAGATTACCCAGCCCCCACTAGTGTGACTGCCATCACAACGCTGGTAATCAAGCAAAGATCCTAAGGGCTCCACTAATGTGTATAAGTGATATACTGAAATAAACACAAGTACACATTGAAGTAGAAACAAACCAAGTAGCATACTACTATATTTGAGCAAGATTGTTTATACAAGGTGAATATCCCAAGCTTCCATTAAGTAATATACAAACTAGTATGATACAGTAATGGCCTCTAGGGCATATACACTAACAGATGGCGTTTAGCACCCCCGCAACGTAGAATAGGAATAGTACTTATTGACATTAGGAAACCAGACGTGACCCTAGTAGGACCCTAGTATTGACCCTAGGCTGGACTAGACTGATTTAGGAAAACCATATCAGAGGATGAGTACCTTGGAAGAGATTCGTAGGTTTCAGATAGAAACACACCCACGCACACACTGAAACTCGACATGGGGTACGTGTATGTGTATATATATAGAACTAGGTATAGGTATATACATATATATACAACACGTATAGGTGATTCATTGATGAGATATGATATCCGATGTATGATGAAACAGTATAACTGGGCTTGATGCCGTGATTCTTGACTATACAGTCGTAATAAAGTGTTAGCGGATCATTAGAGAATGAGACAATGAACATGAATATATAAATTATAAAGAGTGGTGGTGATATTGATGTACATGGGACGCTAGAATAGTACTCGGACTGTAACTTGTGACTGAACACGATATGATATAGGTATAACTTGATTACGACATTATATTGGTGTGACCTGATGCCGATATCATATAAGTATGACCTAGTCACAATATGATACATATGACATGATATTTCTGAGGATAAACTAATGATGCTTATCATGATGGCAATGATATATGATTGAGGTATGCGATCACAGTTTAGCACCTTGATCATGAGATGTGTTGATGATGACATTATACGAATGAAGAGACACCTAGGAGATGAGATACTTGACCGTACCCCGATATTGGGATGCCGTACGATGGATGTTACCGTACGAGGCTTAGATTTGATGATCGATCCGCACTCTTGATTCGAGGAAGCCGTACTACGTACGTGACGTTATGGAGGCAGGATCGCCGACTATTAGAGATATTGATTTAGACCTTAGGTAGACTCTTGTTTCTTACTGACTAGTCTATTAGCTTTAGTTCCTTAGGATGTTAGATGGACACTGGTTTAGGTTCGACTCACATAGTGGTAGTTGTACTCGTATCTCGCAGAGGAGTGGATAATGCACACCTGTATTTACATTCATACTATAATCATCATGGTGCATGTTCTTTTATATGTTGCTATAATCAATATAAACTTTACCTGTTAGGACACCAGCACCATTACCGATGATGCGCATATTCCACGCACACTTATTTGCCGGCTCACACACATCATCATCGGTAATTGCTATGCCACGTACACTTTAGATCATATTATCTTTTATTGATAGAATCAGTTAACAACTAAACCGATATAATATTGTGATCACTCTCTGATGTTAGTATAAGACATGATATTCATTACTTAGACATTCATGCATTCATATTTTCATGTTATCATGCAGTATTATGGGCATATGCCGACACTTATCATATAGTTACTCATGATTTTGAGATTTGGATTTCTATGAGATTTCTGGGTTTTTGGGGAAAACCGTAAAAATATATAAAAACTTCTCTCTCTCTCCTCTTCTCTTTTTAAAATAAGATGCTGTTTTCTCGTGATGTATGTGTCGTCCACCATGAGTATTTCATGTTTTCTGTTGGATTTCGAGACCCGATTCGAGGAGTGGATGAACCGTCTCGGGTACATGGTGGGCCCGGTATGGTACCCCGGGGCAAGAAGATCGAGTTGTAGACGATGAGCCTGGCAGGGGAAGGCTACCTACCGGTGATGTCTGGCGCGGCGGATATCCGGAGGATACCGACCGTTGTCGTGAGATTTGATGATATGGGCCTATCCGGACTGACGGAGCCCAAGATATTGAGACTTGAGATTACATGTGTTGTGTCGATGTTTGACACGGATATCCATGGATTTCATTATTGAGATTTCAGATTTCTTATACATATATATCTGGATTTCAGGATTTGTTACTGTACATTCATGGTGCATGTATTTCATTCATATGACATAGTATTATATGAGGTACTGACACGACACGGAGTAGTTGCACTTACACGTAGTATTACCCTGCTATTACTAGATGTTTGGGATATATTAGTGCATTATTATGACCTAGGATAGCGTTGTGCATTCGATTTCTTTTCGTAGATGTCTTCTACTCACGAGTTGGCAACTCACCCCCGTTGTGCCAAATTCTTTTCAGGTACGATGTACAGGTTTTCGTGGCAGCTTGTTGGCACATCTTTTCTTCAGGATGATTTGCACGGTAGGTTGGTTCACTTGTATCCGAACCACCATTGTACTTTTATTCACTCATTTGTATCTAGTAAGCTCCATCAACCATATTTGTATTACTTGATAAGTTATTGGACCAGTCTTTTATTTCGACCTTAGAGTCGTGTATGTATTATTCTGATATGGTGGTTTTGTTTTCTTTTGAGTTTTGAGCCTCTCCTTTTGGCGTTGTATATTATTGTGTTTGTTGTGGTTGTTTCCGCCTGTTGGCGTTGAGCTAGCACCCGTTTGGGGATGCTTTTTATTGTTTATACATATTATACTTGTTGTACCCGTTTGGGGGCCAGTTTTTACAGAGGAGACTCTGCCGAAATTTTTGGTAAAATTTGCTGATGTTTTTATACTTGTTTTCTTTTCTTTTCTTCTTTTTCTTCTTTTATGGTTTAGATTTCTGGGCTTCGGCTTACTTAGGTCACGTGGCGCCTTTAGACGCTTCGTAATCTAAGTGCCGGTCACGTTCCGTACTTTCGGGTCGTGACAACTTCGTAAAAACGTCGCCTAATGTTCTAGGTCGGCTCTGATACCAATGTTAGGTTAGTATGGCACCCTATGAAGTGTTTTGAAGCATCACATGACCCAAAGTTATAATTTTTAAGGTGCTAAACTAACATGCAAAGGGATCGATCCTAGAAAATTAGGGTTATGAAACATTAAGCTAGAAAAGATTAGGGTTTGAAGGCTACAACCTTTGTAGCTCCCCTTTGCTAGACTCCTTGGTGTCTTGGGTGTTGAATCGAGGTCCTCTCGAAGTTCCCTTGCGTCCACGACAATCCACCATGGAGCACTCCGTCCAAGCTCGCTTCTTTGGAAAACCG
Organism: Agapanthus africanus; assembly: GCA_030015575.1. NCBI lineage: Eukaryota > Viridiplantae > Streptophyta > Magnoliopsida > Asparagales > Amaryllidaceae > Agapanthus > Agapanthus africanus. The sequence goes on from JASDDO010000026.1 coordinate 372,923,579, forward strand.
AAGGAAACACTCTAATCAAGTCGGCTAGACTTGAGTAGAATGATGTTGTGGTTTGGAATCTCACTTCAAAAACCTATCTTTAAGTGGTATTTGCTCACTAGGAAAATCAAGAGAGCAAAGGAGCTAGAGGAAGAAGATGGTGGCAATTTTTTAACAAGAGATAAAAAGATAACTCAAGTGAAGAAAAAGAAATATATCAATATATATTTTATTCCTTCATGCTATGAACCATGGTTAAAGTGATGGAGACATTATTTAACTTTGGTTTGGAATGATAAAGAGAAGGATAACCTTAGGTTAGTGGTAGTTGAGCATGGTTAGGTCAAAGGAAGAATGTAGAAGCATGAAAGATTATCCTTTCCTTTTTCATTTTCTTTTAAATCCAAAATTAAATAATAATCCATTATATAATCCATGGTGTGAGTCTTATATTGCCACCATTTCCATATGCTAACAACCATGATGGATGAGTGTATGTATGTGTGCAAGTATGCACATCCACATGTGCATGAAACTAGCATGAAAGAAAGAAAGAAAAGCACACATGCATGCACACATCCATCATCCAAGAAAAGGTTTTAAGTGAGAAAACTAATGGTTAAATGATAAATCAACACTTGATTTATCAATCCGGTCATATCTCATATGACCCCACCAAAAGTAGTTCACCCGATCAATGTTCGGTATCATATACGCACATTTCAATCGGGTGCATGCGCATATCGCATACGCGCACCACAACGTTTCGTCTGGACTGGGTAACTCCTTTGTGGGACTCTAAGACTCGTCAATACGCCGGCAGAGGGTGATGATCATATCAGGTACCCTCAAGCCGCAAGCGGTCAGCTAAACGTAACGGCCACCCGGGTATTAAGCGATCAGAAGACAACAAGCGAACCTGCTACAACTCCCGTCGAGCCATCCGGCAACACTACCGTACAGTCCGGTCTCTTCGTCAGATATGCTGCATATCGAGCCTAGGGATGGTCACGTCGACCCCAATAACTCAATAAGTCGTGCCGGTGAATGGTCTATAACAGATCAAGAAACTACTGATAACACTTATCAGCAAATCTCAGCAGCCCTGGCCAGGGACTTGCTGTTATAACCAGTCGGGCACAGCACAGCATCAACTCCCAATACCGGGAGAGACGAAACCCCTCCTATCGCTCATCGTCTTCATGTGTCTCGGGACTGTACCCAACGGCCACCTGTTTGCACGACTCAGTAGAGCCGTGGTAGGGTGGCAATCAAAGTACAGTGGGAGAACACACAAGACTCCATGACGATCTCGGGTCTACAGACTAACCTGTACCAGTGTCACCTGAGAACTGCTATCCGACGATAGATATAATTCCATATAGGAGTTCTCGGTGAGTCCGTCCAGTGTACCCAGTCACCACTGAGCACCCGTATATGATCTTGATGTCAAACATCGATGAATGTGGGAACATCCATCGCCCATCGTATGGGTCTAGTATCATATACGCTAGTCTACTCTGGTATATCGATGCCCCGTCTCGATATACCTACGACTAGGGACTTTCCAGGATATGCTTATAGACTACAGATGTCCCACTAGTATGATCTCCATCATAATCAGAGTAGTCAAGCCGATATCCTCAGGGCTTTATCAGCATGTATGAATGAATAAAAGCATGATCAAATCAACATGTCAGATAAAGAAGAACCAGATAGCATACTATCATGTCGAGCAAGAATGCAAACTGAATATATATACATGTATAGATACATCGACTATCACATAATGGCCTCTAGGGCATACATATATCCAACACATCCATCGTCCATCTGTACGGGTCGAGAAGGTACACGCTAGTCTACTCTGGTATATCGATGCCCCGTCTCGATACACCCTCGACTAGGGACTTTGAAGGATGTACTTATGGACTACCATGTCCCCACTAGTATGATCCGCATCATAGTCCAGGTAGTCAAGTACGCATCCTAAGAGCTTTACCAACATGTAACAGAGAGACAATCAGTATACACGTTAAGGTAAAGAGCAACCAGATAGCATACTATCATGTCGAGCAAGAAAGTCCACCCTATATATGTCCCAGCATCCACTACAATATACATCCTATGTATAGTAATGGCCTCTAGGGCATACATATAACTAACAATCTCCCACTTACACTAGGGCCATCTGATAGCAGTGGTTGTAGTATCTCATACTCAACCATCCCATAAAAATCTCTCTCTGGGAACAGGCCTTTGTGAGTGGATCCGCTGTGTTGTCCTCTGAGTCTACTCTCCTAACCTCGATCTCCTTAGAGATCAACCATTTCCATGATCAGGTGATACTGCCTTAGAATATGTCTGGATCACTGATGGGACCGGCGTTCCTCGGCATGAGCCACAACTCCATTGTCTCACAATGGTAGGAACGTAGTTCATCTCATGAACTAATGTACACCCAAACATCCTCTTTAGTAGCATCTTAAGTAGCGATGTATCCTTCCTTTATCGTCTAGTATGTCACGGTATCTAGCTTGGAACTCTTCCAACATACCGTCCCTTTACTGAGGGTAAAGACAATGCCTGCGACTGACATTCAGTCATCTTTATCACCCTGGAACCCTTCCAGTGATTCTCCCCAGGATCGATTGATACCATCTCACTGCAACTAGTGAGTATCCTAACATCCAATTAGATCTATCTCATAGATCCAAAACTCAGGATTTAGGAGGTATCATTTTGATCCTATGTGGAGAATCATTGTGATAAGCGGAGATTGATCGAGCGTAGCATAGGAAACTCTTTCCCTATCAAGAGTATGTCATCCACGTACTTTACGAGAATCGCCACCATACTCCCTACTACCTTTTTGTATATACAAGGTTCATCTACCATTTTGATGAAGTCAAACTTTTTGACTACGACATCAAAACAGACGTTCCAACTCCGCGAGGTTGTGTACTATAAAGTATCTTGCACACGTTTCCGCTGCTCCCACTGTCTACGAGGCCCTCTGGCTGTGTACTTATAGACGCTCTCTTCTAAAACATCATTTAGAAAAGCTGTCATGACACCCAACCACCAGATATCGTAGTCATGGTATGTAGCCGTGGCAAGTAGGATCCGGATGGACTTAAGCATAGCTACTGGAAAAAGGTTTCATCATTATCCACGCCTGGTCGATGACGAAAACCTTTAACAAGTCTAGCTTTGAAAGTCTTAACTTTTCCATGTACACCAAGTAATCTTCTCAAGATTTACTTGCTCCTGATGGGGATTTAACCCTTCAGATATAGCAACCAAAGTCCATACTTTGTTGGTGTATAAGGATTCCATCTCAGATCGCTAAGCATCCAGCCATTCTTATAGAGTCTTACTCCTGATGGCCAGCTCGAAACTAGTTGGGTCATCATCTCATGATGCAATCCTCGCTCCCACTGTCATAGAGAAACTGAAGTATCTCTCAGGTGGGTGAGGAACCCTACTAGATCGGCGGAGAGGCTGAGGTTCGTTGGTAACTATTGAATCCTTTGGTTCTATCAAATCATCAGCTGTATTTTGTATAGCTGGAACCTTTCCAGTTCTACATAACAGATCTTGCCTCGAGCTTGTCCGGATTTTGCTTTTAGACATAGGCCGGACAACCCCAAATCTTAACTAACTTAAGATATGGGCTCTTCCCTTTCCATATCACATATGAAGTGGTAGGCATTGATTTGATCGAACCCTATTCAATAGGTATGCAGCTTCTCAAGTGCATAACTCCCAAAAGGAAATAGGTAACTCAGTAGTACTCATCATAGAGCACACCTTATCATATAGGGTGTGATTGCTCCACCCTGATATACCATCGTGCTATGGTGTATACGGAGGAGTAATGCTGAGAGAGAATCTCATTCTCTTTTAGAAAAGGCCAGGATTTCCATGCTCAAGTATTCTCCTCCTTGATCTTATCAAAGGACATAATACTTATACCCTTATTTTGGTTCTCTACTTCTAACTTATATTCTGTGAATATCTCAAAAGGTTCGGACTTGTGTTTCAACAGGAACATAGGTCTGAATCTCGAAAGATCATCAGAGAATGTAATGAAGTACAAAGAACCGGTCCTGGCATGTGTAGACAGGGGACCTACATACATCAACATGTATCATCCCAAGAGTTTACTAACTCTTTCTCTGTTTCCAGTAAACGGAGCTATGGTCATCTTGTCTCTGTGACATGACTGGCAAGTTTCACAAGATGTAAATTCAAACTGATTTAAATATGCATCTAAATGTAACTTTAGCCAGTCGGGTCGCATTGATATAACCTAGTCTACAATGCCTCAAGAAGGATCCATTCATTTCTGAACTCTTCTTCTTGTGTGTGTTCAGTATACTAAAGAACTGTAGTTTGATTTAGAACATCAATGCTTTTAGATAACGTGCCTGAACTGATCAACTTTTGATATAGGAAATGTTCAAAACATTATCCAACAATACAAAATTTTATCATTTCTTTACTAATAAAGAGACTGATATGATTTTGAATATCAGGTTCGGTATTTAATAACATTCGTTCAGAATCAATGTATTTGGAATACAGGGTGACAGTGACCAACAGACTTGGCTGCAACACTTGCCCCGTTTTCTGCCTCATGAAACTTATCACCCGTTCTCAGTTCTCTACCTTTCTGTAGCCCTATGTAACATATTACATATCTGGGATCCTGATCTGGTATCACATACCCAGGACGTAAAGGATACTGAGAAACAGTTCTCTGTAATGAACACACCCGAAGATGATGCATCAACATGCACTCTCTTCGTTTGGGCGGCATAGGAATTCTGGTAATCCCCAATTTCCTGCTCTGTCTTACAACAATTATAAGTTGGAGCGGGACCAACGTTCCCCAGCTCAGTTTAACAAGCGGGTTCGGTCAATATTCCGTATTATTATCTTGATTAAGGCGTGATATGGTCACTACCTGGAGAGAGAGAGAAGAATACACTCAGCGTGCGCTCTTGCAAGAATAGATTGGTTATTATTTTATCTAATCAGGATGGCTCCCACTGCTTTTTATCAAATCTTCCTTCAAACCCTAAAAGGAAAGACTAGCCGGGATTAATTACACACTACAAGTTCGCCAATCTTTCAGCCAGGCCAGTGTCGGTACTTTGAGGGAGGTCCCCCGTGCTTTCGCACGAACCTAATTACTGTAAACCTCGTTTTCCCAGTGGCGTAACCTCGTTGACACCTTTCTAGACACCTACTTGATCGGCTAATTGTAATGTATAAAACTCTCCCAGGAGTAACTCTTACTCGCAGCGGGTATCGGGATCCAACTATCTCATAGAAGGTATGCAATCTCATTGCAAATTTCAACACTTGAAATTCCCGATAATATTTTGCCCCTAGCGTCCTATGACCTTGACGCAGGCCAACAAACCATAGTCCGCTAGTCAAGTTCAACCCTTCATTTCCTGATTGAATTAAACCCACCCGCACGACCCTTGACGCAGGCCACCAAAGTCGCACAACTATCCTAATCCAATCTGCATCATATGCATAAGCAGATAAATACCAGTTAGCTACCGCACACTACGCCTTGACGCAGGCCAACAAACGTAGCACGAATACTAACTACTACTTATCTGAAATGACGGAGGGCTACGACAGGTTTTTCTGAAAACCTTTTGCGTAATGAACTTGATATCGTTGTAGAATCAAATGATTTTGAAATGGAGTGTTTTTGAGGCTTTTCTAGTTTTGCTAAAGGAGTCACTCCCGGTGAAGGGATCGTCGGTCCTTTCCTCGTCGAATGAGGTGCAGGATATATCATATATATCACTGTGCAAAGCAAAAACTCTTAAAAGCAATCAAAAGACAAACCGAGTGTGTAGCATCTGCCAGTTATTGCTAAAGGAGTCACTCCCGGTGAAGGGATCTCGGTCCTTTCCTTATCGAATAAGGTGCAGGATATATCATATATACCGCTGTGCAAAGCAAGAACTGTTGCTACCTGTTTTAATTTTGAAATTCGATTCCACAACATCTTAGGTTTCTTTTATTTCATTAATCTCATTAATGAAGTCCCATCATTTAAATATCTAAACATCACAGATAAATACGACGTACACTTATGCCATCCGCATTCGCCTCGATGTCCCCTCGTGCACCGTTAGGTTAGGTAACTAACGGTAGAGCGGGGCAGGGCTAGCGCGGGTGTAAAACATAAGTAACGTCTATATAATATATCATATATACTATATACTGTATCTATCACAGAACATCACATGATCACATCACAGATATCGCAGCAGAAGAAACATATGAAATATTGGATATACTAGGACGTCCGTGTTTTCAATACGAGCCAGTATAAAACACGTATTCCACGGTCGCGATGAATAGCCAAACCCACACCCCTAGACCCCTACGAGAGCGGCAAGCAACCTACCAATTCCAGAGTTAGGAGACCCTGACTCGACTCCTCGAGTTGGTCTCCCACTGGACTCCAGAACCCGGTTACTTGTGCTCCCCTCCTTGGGTCTATCCTAGTGCGGAAAAGCAAATAATATACAAACGGTGACATCTTCCGCAACCTGGAAGTGTCCCAATAAAAGAATATTACATACAAGTTTTTACATGAATGAAAATGAAAAACACTCATCTCACATAAAAACCCCCGGCTATTCAAACACGACGATCCAATATAACATATCCAGCAACACATAACATCACATGTCATCAACGTAAGTAAACATGCGTGTCCCAATTGTCGTTGACATATAGCAACGAAACCGGCGATATCACATATTACACTTACGGTCACAGAAAAGAAAATGTAAAACTACAACAGTTGGAATCCGCAATCTGCATAGACATCGCATGCCTAATCAAATGAATTCTTTAGACATCGCATGCCTAACAATTATAAACCCCGCATTTTAGTCTCAAAATCGAAAACACTTTTCAATACCAAGTCAAGCAATTCAACAAGATTCCCGACATCCTGATCAAATGCTCGTCGCAAACTTCAGTAGGCGGCCGCACCCCCGATGCCGTCGACGAAGTGCACCAAGGCGGAACACCGCTACCGCGAGCACCCGAACGGATGCTTTCGGCGACGGGGTTCTCCTACAGTCACTTGGTCGGGGCTATGGAGTGAGGCTGTCTATTAAGTTTACCCGGCGAGTATCCGCGTACGCTACGTGATTGCGACGGACTTTTGATCACATCAAAATTCCGTGGCACCGATCAAGTGAGACTAAACTGCTATGTTTATAACATTCATTCAGTTATCTCATAACTCATTGTGAATTCCAATTATTGTATCCCATTCCAGATAAATAGAAAATGTTAAACTTTTCGATCGAACAGTCAAACACCCAAGTTTTCCCGATACAGATCAACACATGAAACAAGTCTAACAACATTCAGTTCATGCCTCAGTACCAACGGTCCAGCCGTAGAAGGGTCAAGCCAACGCCTCACATGTGGCACGCCGTACTGCCCCAAACCCGAAGGTTCAAAGGGCAGTTCAAGACGGTCACATAATCGAGTTAAGGTTTGTTGTCTTCTGGAGGGACCATCGTGTTACTTGCACTACTTAGAACGTCGTTAAACTACGGAAAAATCCAACACTTGGAAATTTCCCGACAGGGGAAAAATTGGGTATTTATATCCGGTCGAACTTTTTAACATATTCAAAAATTATCCGGAAAGCCACATAGACAAAATCTGATACTCCGATCGAAACGCCGAATCCCCAAAACAACCCCAGAAAACTCAACTGCATAGCATATATTAAAATTACCCAGAAAACACAGGAATTAATTATAAACATTACTGTGCAAAAAGGAGTCAAAGAGTCAACAATATGGCCGCGGAACCGCCGCGCCACGTGGGCTCAGGCCGCGGTTCCGCGGCGTTATGACGGAGTTAGGTCTCCGTTTTTCACAGTAATTCATAAAAAACCCTGCTTAATTTTCTGCATATTTTTAATATCGAAAAATCCACAATTTTCAAAAAAGGACAGAGAGCATGTTTGGAATTGGGTTTCGGGTTCGTTCGGACATCAAATTGCGTCTAGACTTCGCCTAAGGCTCTAGCTAGGCTCTGATACCACTGTAGGGTTCCTAGACACTCTCAAGAGGTCTCATAAGGCATCAACCAAGCCAATTTCAAATTTTACGGTGCCGGGAAACCCTAAACTACGGATCGTTGGCTAGATGTCTAGGCGAAAAAGAAACTAGTTAACAACTTAACTAAAGTTTAAACGGAAATACAACCTTTGTAGATCCGGTGCTCCACCTCCATAGCTCCGCAACGAAGTCCCCTCGCTGTCCAAATGAATTCCTGGGCTCTAGCGTCGTCTTCGTCGGAGAAATGGCGAGCTAGGTCGTCGATTTCCATGCCGAAGATGATCTACGTCGAGGCATCGCTAGATCAGGCTCCAACTTCACCAAGTCTAGAAAACTTGTGAAGGAAACACACTCTACTACTTGGCAAGAGGTAGAGGATGAAGAAATAGGAAGTGGGTAGACTTTAGAATTGGATTTCTCACTTGTTTTCATCAATCACCATTGATGAAGTAAGGTTTCTTCTTTGAAGAAGATGAAGAAGAAGAAGAAAGTGTTATGATAAGTTAATTTAAAATCAAAAGTAAATCAATACTTATCATAAAATGAACCATGGTCAAGTGTAGAGATTAAACTAGGGTTAATGGAGTGGTTAGGGTTAAGCATGAGACAAAATGGTCACTTTGGTCAAAGCTTCATGAAGCTTCAACTAGAAAACAAACAAAGCCACCATTTTCCTTTATGCTTTTCATTTTTCCAAAAAGAATAAATAAATAAATAAAGGAATAAGAAAATGAAAACCCTAACCAATCTACAACCATGGTTTAATCTTCACACAAACCCTAGTGAGCATGTATCATCAAACATGATACAAACTTGTGTACAAAAGTATATCACATATACAATGTGCACAACCGAGTGAGAAAATCCATTTAAAGTGAACCAATACTAGTTAACGTAAAGTAATATATCAAATATATAATTATGCATTAAATCATTAAATCAACACTTGATTCAATGATCCGGTCATATCACATATAACCGACTAGTATCCAATGTATCGGCTTATCGAATCAACCCTCGATTCGATAACTAGGTTATATCGCATATAACCATTCGATACATTCATCACGAGAATAGAATACGGTATCACATACACGCATTATTCTCGGTCCCGCACATATCTCATATGCGCTCCTATTTCGTTTCGCTTGAGCCAGGAAACCTCTGTGTAGGACTCTAAAGACTCGTCAATACGCCGGCAGCAGGTGATGATCATATCAAACACCCACAAGCCGCAAGCGGTCTGCTAAACGTAACGGCCACCCGGGTATTGAGCGATCAGAAGATCGACGAGCAAGCCCGCTCACACTCCAGTGAATCCAACCAGTAACACTACCGTACAGTCCGGTCTGATCGTCTGATATGTCGCATATCTCGCCTAGGGGTGGTAAACGTCAGACCCCAATAGCTCGATGAGTCGTGTCGATATGAGGTCTATAACACTTCGAGAAACTACAGGTAATACTTACCAGTAAATCTCAGCAACCCTGGCCAGGGATTTCCTGTTATAGCCAATCGAACACAGCGCAACATCAACTCCCTATACCGGGAGAGACGAATCCCCTCCTATCGCTCATTGCCTCCATGTGATTCGGGACTGTACCCAAAAACCACCGTTTTGCACGCCCTCTTGGACATGGTAAGATGGAAATCAAAGCACAGTGGGAACCACACAAGACTCTATGACGATCTCGGGTCAACAGACTACTCTGTACCAGTGTCACCAGAGAACTGCCATCTGACGTAAGGTATAATACCATCTGGGAGTTCTCGGCGAGTCCGTCCAGTGTACCCAGTCTCCACTGTGCACCCGTATATCATCTCTGATGTCAAACACCAATGGATATGGGATCATCCATCGCCCATCTGTATGGGTCGAGAAGGTATACGCTAGTCTACTCTGGTATATCGATGCCCCGTCTCGATACACCCTCGACTAGGGACTTTGAAGGATGTACTTATGGACTACCATGTCCCCACTAGTATGATCCGCATCATAGTCCAGGTAGTCAAGTACGCATCCTAAGGGCTTTACCAACATGTAACAGAGAGACAATCAGTATACACGTTAAGGTAAAGAGCAACCAGATAGCATACTATCATGTCGAGCAAGAAAGTCCTCCCTATATATGTCCCAGCATCCACTATAGTATACATCCTATGTATAGTAATGGCCTCTAGGGCATACATATAACTAACACGGGGCACTTCTCGAAGATTGAGTTGCGATCAGGCTACCATCAGCTACGGGTTCGGCAGGACGATATTCCGAGGACGGCTTTTCGCACACGTTACGGACACTATGAGTTTTTGGTGATGTCGTTCGGATTCACCAACGCACTAGCAGCGTTTATGGACTTGATGAACCGCATTTTCAGGCCGTATCTTAATCAGTTCATCATCGTGTTTATTGACGACATTTTGGTTTATTCCCGGAGCCGAGCGGAGCACGAGCAGCACCTGCGGATCACATTGTAGACTTTGAGGGAGCACCGGCTATTCGCTAAATTCTCCAAGTGCGCGTTCTGGCTCGACAGCGTTGATTTCTAGGGTGACGTGATTACCCTAGATGGTATACGTGTGGACACGAAGAAGATCGAGGACGTTCATCTTTGGCCCAGACCAGCGTCTGTTATTGTGATCCGCAGCTTCCTAGGACTGGACGGCTACTATCGACGATTCATACAGGACTTCTCCCATATTGCTACACTGTTGACCGGGTTGACCCGGAAGGGTGTTCCTTTTGTTTGGACAGAGGCGTGCGAGCATAGCTTTCAGCAGTTGCAGACTCGTTTGACTACGGCGCCGGTGTTATCTTTGCCTTTGGGATCAGGCGGATTTGTGGTTTATTGTTGTTAGTTATATGTTTGCCGTAGAGGCCATTACTGTACATGAGATGTATATTGTAGTGGATGCTGGGACATATATAGGTTGGACTTTCTTGCTCGACATGATAGTACGCTATCTGGTTGCTCTTTATCTTAACATGTATACTTGCTGTCTCTCTATTACATGTTGATAAACCCTTTAGGATGTGTACTCGACTTGCAGGACTATGATGCAGATCATACTAGTGGGGCCTGGGTAGTCCAAGAGTACATCCTTCAATGTTCCTAGTCGTGGAAATATCGAGATGGGGCATCGATATTCCAGAGTAGACTAGCGTATATCTTCTCGACCCATGTGATGGGCGATGGATGATCCCATATTCATTGGTGTTAAACATCAGAGACGGTATGCGGGTGCTCAGTGGAGACTGGGTATACTGAACGGACTCGCCGAGAACTCCCAGATGGTAATATACCTCACGTCAGATGGCAGTTCTCTCGTGACATTGGTACAGCTTATTCTGTTGACCCGAGATCGTCATAGAGGCTTGTGTGTCTCCCACTGTACTTTGATTTCCACCCTACCATGGCTCTACCGAGTCGTGCAAACAGATGGTTTTTGGGTACAGTCCCGATTCACATGGAGGCAATGAGCGATAGGAGGGGATTCGTCTTTCCCCGTATTGGGGGTTGATGTTGCGCTATGCTCGACAGGACATAACTGGAAATCCCTGGCCAGGGTTGCTGTGATTTACTGGTAAGTGTTATCAGTAGTTTCACGCTTGTTATGGACCTTACATCGGCATGACTTATCAAACTACTGGGGTCTGACGTTTACCACCCCTAGGCAAGATATGCGACATATCAGACGAACAGACCGGACTGTGCGGTAAGTGTTACAGATTGGATTCGCAGGAGTGTGAATAGGCTTGCTCGTTGATCTTCTGATCGCTCAATACCCGGGTGGTCGTTACGTTTAGCAGACCGCTTGCGGCTTGTGGGTGATTGATATGGTCACCGCCTACTGCCGGCGTATTGATGAGTCTTTAGAGTCCTACACAGAGGTTTCCTTGCTCAAGCGAAACGAAATAAGAGCGCATATGAGATATGTGCGGGACCGAGAATAATACCAATATGTGATAATGTATTCTATTCTCGCGATTTGCATCATCAGACGGTTATATGAGATATAGCCGGGTTACCGAATCAGGTGTTGATTCGATACATTGATACACTAGATATTAGTCGGTTATATGCGATATGACCGGATCATTAAATCAAGTGTTGATTTAATGTATAATTATATATGTGATATATTACTTTACATTAACTAGTATTTACATTAACTAGTATTTGTTCACTTAAGATTGACTTTCTCACTTTATGTGCACAAGTTGTATATGTGATATATGTTTGTGCATTAGTTTGTATCATGATTGATGATACATGCAAACATGGGTGTGTGTATGACTTACACCATATTTAAGATAATGGTTTAGGTTTTTATTTATTTTGGTAAAAAAATGGTGGTTTTCTTTGTCTTGGCTTGAAGCTTCATGAAGCTTTTAAGCATCTTTGACAAAGTCCACTCATTTTGTTTTGCATAAGATTTTTATTAACCAAACCATTAACTAAAACTATGGTTTAGTCTCTACAAAGGTTAACTCATCCATGGTTGCATTATGATAGACTTCACTTGATTATTCTTTTTACATTATTTGATTTTATACTTATTCTTTTCTTTTCTTCTTCTTCTTCTTCAAGAAGAAGAAAAGCTTGCTAGAAAATTTTCAAGTGATGAAATTGAGTGAGAAATCCAAATCCAAAGTGAACCCACTTCCTATTTCATCATCCTCTACTACTTTCCATTTAGTTTAGGGTGTTCTCTTCACAAAGTTTTTGACCTAGTGAAGATGGAGCTTGAGTTTGAGTCTACTCGACGTAGATCATCTTCGGCCTCAAAGTCAACGACCTAGCCTGTTCATTTCTCCGAGGAAACCATCGCCAGAGTCCGGGATCACGATGATCGCAGCAAAAGGACGTAAACACGGAGCTTTAGAAGTGAAGGACCGGATCTACAAAGGTTGTAATCCCTTTCACTTAGTGCTAAAATGTTTAACATGCTAGTCTTTGCATAATCTCTAGTATACGATCTTGGTTAGGGTTGTTAGGCACGGCTAATTTTTTGAATCGGGCATGGTTGATGCCTTGTAGAACCTTGTTATAGTGCCTAGGAACCCTACAGTGGTATCAGAGCCATGCTAGAGCTTTACGCGAAGTCTAAACGAAGTTAGAAGTCCGATCGAACCCGTAAACCCTAACGAATACCCTTCTCTGGATATTTTTTTAAAATGTTGATTTTTTAGTATTAAAAATGCTCAGAAAATTGAGCAGGGAAATCTAAGAATAACTGTAGAATACGACCTCCTAACTCCACTGTAGCACCGCGGAACCGCGGCCGTACCCTGGTTTTGGCGGCGGTTCCGCGGCCGTATGTGAAGATTAGGGACTCGTTTTTCTATAGTTACACCCGTAGTTGTTTCCTCTTTTTTCTGGGAAGTTTTAATTCGACTCAAGAGTTGAGTTTTCTGGGTTGTATTGGGGACTCGTTGATTCGATCGGATAATTTAACTTTGTTTAGGTTGTCTGGGTAATTTTTTGAACGTGTTAAAAAGTTCGAACGGATATCAATAACTCACTTTTTCCCGACCCGGAAAATTTCCAAGTGTTGGATTTTTTTCCGTAGTTTAAGAATGTCTAAATCGTGCAAGTTACGCAATGGACCCTCTAGAAGACAACAAACCTTAACTCGATTATGTGACCGTCTTGAACTGCCTTTTGAACCTTAGAGTTTGGGGCAGTACGGCGTTGCCACATATGAGGCGTTGGCTTGACCCTTCTACGGCTGGACCATTGGTACGGTGGCATGTGATGGATGTTTTTAAACTCCCCTCAAGTGTTGAGAACTATTTGGGAAATCTTGGGTGTTTGTTTATTCGATCGGAAAGTTTAACATTGTCTATTTATCTGGAATGTGATACAATATTTTGAATCCACAAGTAGTTATGAGATAACTAATTTGAATGTTATAAATCTAGCACTTCAGTCTCAAATGATCGGTTGCCATGGGATTTTGATGCGATCAAAAGTCCGTCGCAATCACGTAGCGTACGCGGATACTCGCCGGGTAAACTTAATAGACAGCCACGCCCCATAGCCCCGACCAAGTGACTGTAGGAGAACCCCGTAGCCAAAAGCATCCGTTCGGGTGCTCGCGGTAGCGGTGTTCCGCCTTAGTGCACTTCGTCGACGGCATCCGGGGGTGCTTTTGTCTACTAAAGTTTGCGACGAGCATTCGATCAGGATGTCGGGAATCTTGTTGAATTGCCCGACTTTGTATTGAAAAGTGTTTTCGATAATGAGACTAAAATGCGGGGTTTATAATAGTTAGGCATGCGATGTCTAAGGAATTCATTTGGTTAGGCATGCGATGTCTAAGGAGGTTGCGGATTCCAACTTTTGTAGTTTTACACTTTCTTTTCTGCGACCGTAAGTCTAATATGTAGTGTATCGCTGGTTTCGTTGCTATACATCAACGACAATTGGGATACACATATTTACTTACATTGATGACGTGTGTTGTTATGTGTTGTTGGATATGTTATATTGGATCGTCGTGTTTGAATAGCCGGGGGTTTTGTTATGTGAGATGAGAGTTTTTCTTTTTCATTCATGTAAAATTCATTGTATGTAATATTCTTTTATTGGGGCACTTCCGGGCTGAGGATGATGTCACCATTGTATATTATTTACTTTTCCGCACTAGGATAGACCCAGGAAGGGAGCACAAGTAACCGGGTTCTGGGGTCCAGTGGGAGACCATCTCGAGGAGTCGAGTCCGGGTCTCCTAACTCTAGAATTGGTAGGGTTGTTTGCCGCTTTCGTAGGGGTTTAGGGGTATGGGATTGGCTATTCATCACGACCGTGGAATCCGTGTTTTATAAAGGCTCAAAATAAAACATGGACGCCCTAGTATAACTAATATTTCATACGATGTTTTTCTCTGCGTTATCTGTGATGTGATCATGCGATATATTCAGATAGATATTGTATATAGTATATATGATATATTATATAGACGTTGCTGATGTTTTACACCCACGCTAGCGCTGCCCCGTTCTGCCGTTAGTTACCTAACCTAACGGTGCAGACGGGACATTGAGGCGAATGCGGATGATATAAGTGTACGTTGTATTTATCTGTGATGTTTAGGTGGACTTAAATGATAGGACATTCATTAATGAGATTAATGAAAGAAAATAAACCTAAAAGATGTTGTGGAATCGAATTTCAAAAATTAGGTAGCTCTAGTTGTTGCTTTGCATAGCGGTGTTCCTTGTAGAACATCCAGCATCTTATTCGATAAGGAAAGAGCCGAGATACCTTCACCGGGAGTGACCTCTTTAGCAATAACTAGCAGATGCTACAACCTTCGGTTTGTCTTTTGATTGCTTTTCTAGTTCTTGCTTTGCATAGTGGTATTGTGAATATCCTGCACCTCATTCGACGAGGAAAGAGCCTACATCCCTTCACCGGGAGTAACCTCTTTAGCGAAACTAGCGAAAGCCTCAAAAACACTCCATTTAAAACCATTTGATTCTACAACGAGATCAAGTTCAAAGCGTTAAAGGTTTTCTTAAAAACCATCCGCAACCCTCCGTCATTTTAGGAAGTAGAGTACTTAGTATTCGTGTTATGTTTGTTGACCATAGTCAAGGCACAGTGTACGGTAGTTAAGTGATGTCTTCCTACACAGCATATGATGCGATTAGTTAGGACAGTCATGTGACTTTGTTGACCTTAGTTAAGGGTCATGTGGGTGGGTCTAATTAATCACGAAATGACGGGTAGAGCTTGACTAGTGCTAATGATTTGTTGACCATAGTTAAGGCCATAAGTGCTAGGGGTAAAAACCATTATCGGGAGTTTCAAGTGTTGAAATTTGCAATGAGATTACATACCTTCTATGAGATAGTTGGATCCCGATACCCACTGCGAGTAATTGTAACTCCTGGGAGAGTTTTGCACTTTGCAATTAGCCGATCAAGTAGGTGTCTAGAAAAGTGTCAACAGGGTTACGCCCCTGGGAAAACGAGGTTTATTTTAATTAGGTCCATGCGAAAGCACGGGGAACCTCCCTCAAAGTACCGGCACTGGCCTGGCTGAAAGATTGGCGAACTTGTAGAGTGTAATTAATCCCGGCTAGTCTTTCCTTTTAGAGTTTGAAGGAAGATTTGATAGAAACAGTGGGAGCTATCCTGATTAGATAAAATATATAACCAATCTAATCTTGCAAGAGCACACGCAGAGTGTTTTCTTCTCTCTCTCTCCAGGTAGCGACCATATCACGCCTTAATCAAGATAATAATACGGATGTATTGACCGAACCCGCTTGTTATACTGAGCTGGGGAACGTTGGTCCCGCTCCAACTTATAATTGTTATAAGAACGAGCAGGAAATAGGGGAATACCAGGATTCCCATGCCACCCAAACGAAGAAAATGCATGTTGACGCATCTTCTTCAGGTGTGTTCATTACAGAGAACTGTTTCTCACTATCCTTTACGTCCTGGGTATGAGATACCAGATCAAGATCCCGCATATGTAATATGTTACATGGGCTACAGATAGGTAGAGAACTGAGAACGGGTGATAAGTTTCATGAGATAGAAACGGTGTAAGAGTTGCAACCAAGTATGTTAGTCACTATCACCCTGTATTACCAGAATACATTGATTCTGAATGAATGTTATTAGTTACCGAACCTGATGTACAACATCATATCAGTCTCTTTATTAGAAAAGAAAGGATATAATTTTGTATTGTTGGATAATGTTTTGAACATTTCCTATATCAAGCGTTGATCGGTTCAGGCACGTTATCTAAAAGCATATACATTCTAAATCAAACCACAGTTCCTTACGTACAGAATACACACAAGAGGAAGAGTTCAGAAATGAACGAATTCTTCTTGAGGTATTGTAGAATAGGTCATATCAATGTGACCCGACTAGCTGAAGTTACATTTAGATGCATATTTAAATTAGTTTGAATTTACATCTTATGAAACTTGCCGGTCATGTCACAGAGATAAGATGACCACAACTCCGTTTATTGGAAACAGAGAAAGAGTTTGTGAGCTCTTGGGACTGATACATAGTGATGTATGAAGGTCCCTTGTCTGCAGATGCCAGGACTGGTTCCTTATACTTCCTTACATTCAATGAGAATCTCTCAAGGTTCGGACACTTGTTCCTGTTGAAACACATGTCTGAAACTTTTGAGAATTCAAAGAATGTGAGATAGAAGTAGAGAACCAAAACCGGGTAGAAGTATTATGTCCTATGATGAGATCAAGGATGAGAATACTTGAGCACGGAATTCCTGGACTATTCCAAACGAGAATGAGATTCTCTCTCAGCATTACTCCTCCGTATACACCACAGCACGTCGGTGTCTCGGGGCGGAGCAATCACACCCTATTTGATATGGTGCGCTCTATGATGAGTACTACTGAGTTTCCTATTTCCTTTTAGCGAGTTATGCACTTATGAAGTTGCATACCTATTGAATAGGGTTCTGATCAAATCAGTTGCCTACAACTTCATATGAGATGTGGAAAGGGAAGAGCCCATATCTTAAGTTTGTTAAGATTTGGGGTTGTCCAGCCTATGTCTAAAAGCATAATCCGGACAAGCTCGAGGCAAAGTCAGTTCTGTAGAAGTTTGTTGGATATCCTAAGCATACGCAAGGGAATATCTTCTACCAAACCGAGGAACAAAAGATGTTTTGTTTCTCAATATGCCACCTTTGTAAAATGGAATTTCTTGTGAAGAAATTAATGGTCATAAGGTAGAACTGGAAAGAGTTCCAGCTATACAAACTACAGCTGATGATTTGATAGAACCAAAGGGTGTAATAGTTCCCGACGAACCTCAGCCTCTCCGCCGATCTAGCAGGGTTCCTCATCCGCCTGAGAGATACTTCGGTTTCTCGATGACAGTGGGAGCGAGGATTGCATCATGAGATGATGACCCAACTAATTTCGAGCAGGCCATCGAGAGTGATGACTCTGTAAGAATGGCTGGATGCTTAGCGATCTGAGATGGAATCCATGTACACCAACAGAGTATGGACTTTGGATGCTATATCTTAAGGGTTAAATCCCCATCAGGAGCAAGTATATCTTGAGAAGATTACTTGGTGTAAATGGAAAAGTTGAGATTTTCGAAGCTAGAATTGTTAAAGGTTTTCGTCATCGACCAGGCGTGGATAATGATGAAACCTTTTTCCAGTGCATGTGCTTAAGTCCATCTGGATCCTACTTGACATTGCTACATACCATGACTACGATATCTGGTGGTTGGGTGTCATGACTGCTTTTTTAAATATTGATTTAGAAGAGAACGTTTATAAGAACACAGCCAGAGGGCTTCGTAAACAGTGGGAGCAGCGGAAACGTGTGCAAGATGCTTTGTGTGATAAAGCAGGTATCGCGGAGTTGGAACATCTGTTTTGATGTGGTAGTCAAAGAGTTTGACTTCATCAAAATAGTAGATGAACCTTGTACATACAAAAAGGTAGTAGAGTGTAAGGTGGTCATCCTCGTATTATACGTGGACAACCTACTCTTGATAGGAAAATAGTTTCCTATGCTACGCACGGTCAATCTCCTCTTATCAAAAGGATTCTCCAAATAGGATAAAGGTGATACCCCTAAATCTTGGGTTTTGGATCTATGAGATAGATCTAAATGGATATTAGGATTCTCACTGGGTGTAGCGAGATGGTATCAATCGATCCTGGGGAGAATCACTGGACATCTTCCAGGGTGGTAAGGTTGACTAAATGTCAGTCACAGGCATTGTCTTTACCCTCAGTGGAGGGGCGGTATGTTGGAAGAGTTCCAAGCTAGATACCGTGGTAGACTAGACGATAAAGGCTGGTGACATCGCTATCAAAGATACTACCAAAGAGGCAGTTTGGGTGTATATTAGTTCATGAGATGAACTAGGTTCCTACCATTGTATGACAATGGAAGTGTGGTTTTGACCCAGGAACCACGGTCCTATCAGTGACCTAGACATATTCCAAGGCAGTATCACCTGATAATGGAGATAGTTGATCTCCAGGGAGATTCAGGTTAGGAGAGTAGATTCAGAGGACAACACGGCGGATCCACTCACGAAGGCTTTTTCCCAGAGAGAGACTTATATGGGATTGTTGAGTATGAGATACTGCAACCACTGCTACAGATGGCCCCAGTGCAAGTGGGAGATTGTTAGTTATATGTATGCCCTAGAGGCCATTACTATACATTAGATGTATATTGTAGTGGATGCTGGGACATATATAGGTAGGACTTTCTTGCTCGACATGATAGTACGCTATCTGGTTGCTCTTTATCTTAACATGTATACTTGCTGTCTCTCTATTACATGTTGATAAAGCCCTTAGGATGTGTACTCGACTTGCAGGACTATGATGCAGATCATACTAGTGGGGCCTGGGTAGTCCAAGAGTACATCCTTCAATGTTCCTAGTCATGGGAATATCGAGACGGGGCATCGATATTCTAGACCCATGTGATGGGCGATGGATGATCCCATATCCATTAGTGTTTGACATCAGAGACGGTATGCGGGTGCTCAGTGGAGACTGGGTACACTGAACGGACTCGCCGAGAACTCCCAGATAGTAATATACCCCACGTCAGATGGCAGTTCTCTGGTGTCACTGGTACATCTTAGTCTGTTTACCCGAGATCGTCATAGAGTCTTGTGTGTCTCCCACTGTACTTTGATTTCCACCCTACCACGGCTCTACTGAGTCGTGCAAACAGGTAGTTTTTGGGTACAGTCCCGATTCACATGGAGGCAATGAGCGATAGGAGGGGATTCGTCTCTCCCGGTATTGAGGGTTGATGTTGCGCTATGCTCGACTGACCATAACTGGAAATCCATGGCCAGGGTTGCTGTGATTTATTGGTAAGTGTTATCAGTAGTTTCACGCTTGTTATGGACCTTATATCGGCATGACTTATCAAGCTACTGGGGTCTGACGTTTACCACACCTAGGCGAGATATGCGACATATCAGACGAACAGACCGGACTGTGCGGTAAGTGTTACTGATTGGATTCGCAGGAGTGTGAGCAGGCTTGCTCGTTGATCTTCTGATTAGCGGACCGCTTGCGGCTTGTGGGTCATTGATATGATCACCGCCTACTGCCGGCGTATTGACGAGTCCTTAGAGTCCTACACAGAGGTTTCCTGGCTCAAGCGAAACGAAATAGGAGCGCATATGAGATACGTGTGGGACCGAGAATAATACCAGTATGTAATACTGTATTCTATTCTCGCGATTTTTATTAATCGGACGGCTATATGAGATATAGCCGGGTTACCGAATCAAGTGTTGATTCGATACATTGATACACTAGATATTAGTCGGTTATATGCGATATGACCGGATCATTAAATAAAGTGTTGATTTAATAATTTAATGTATAATTATATATGTGATATATTACTTTATATTAACTAGTATTTGTTCACTTAAGATTGACTTTCTCACTTTATGTGCACAAGTTGTATATGTGATATATGTTTGTGCACTAGTTTGTATCATGATTGATGATACATGCAAACTTGGGTGTGTGTATGATTTACACCATATTTAAGATAATGGTTTAGGTTTTTATTTATTTTGGTAAAACAAAATGGTGGTTTTCTTTGTCTTGGCTTGAAGCTTCATGAAGCTTTTAAGCATCTTTGACAAAGTCCACTCATTTTGTTTTGCATAAGATTTTTATTAACCAAACCATTAAATAAAACTATGGTTTAGTCTCTACAAAGATTAACTCACCCATGGTTGCATTATGATAGACTTCACTTGTTTATTCTTTTTACATTATTTGATTTTATTATTATTCTTTTCTTTTCTTCTTCTTCTTCTTCAAGAAGAAGAAAAGCTTGCTAGAAAATTTTCAAGTGAAGAAATAGAGTGAGAAATCCAAATCCAAAGTGAACCCACTTCCTATTTCATCATCCTCTACTACTTGCCATTTAGTTTAGGGTGTTTTGTTCACAAAGTTTTTGACCTAGTGAAGATGGAGCTTGAGTTTGAGTCTCCTCGACGTAGATCATCTTCGGCCTCAAAGTCAACGACCTAGCCCGTTCATTTCTCCGAGAAAACCATCGCCAGAGTCCGGGATCATGATGATCGCAGCGAAGGGACGTCAACATAGTGCTTTAGAAGTGAAGGACCGGATCTACAAAGGTCGTAATCCCTTTCACTTAGTGTTAAAATGTTTAATATGCTAGTCTTAGCATAATCTCTAGTATACGATCTTGGTTAGGGTTGTTAGGCACGGCTAATTTTTTGAATCGGGCATGGTTGATGCCTTGTAGAACCTTGTTAGAGTGCCTAGGAACCCTACAATTGTGACGCTTCTACAGTGGGTCTAGGCTGTGTATTGATGCAGCACGGCAGGGTTATCGCGTATGCTTATCGGCAGCTGAAGAGGCATGAATAGAACTACCCCACTCACGATTTGGAGATGGCTGCGGTGATCTTTGCGCTCAAGATCTGGCGACATTACCTATACGGCGAGTCGTGCCAGATTTTCACTGACCACAAGAGCTTAAAGTATATATTTCTGCAGCGAGCCTGAACCTTAGACAGCGTCGTTGGATGGAGTTAGTGAAGGACTACGATTGTGAGATTCTGTATCACCTGAGCAAGGCGAATGTAGTGGCAGACGCTTTGAGTAGGAGGCTCGAGGGTAGTCTTTCTTGTTTGAGCACAATGCAGAGGCAGTCGTCGGCAGATTGGCAGATTTTATGCGACAGCCTAGTGCAGTTCGAGTTCACTCCGATCGGGAGATAGCTTGCGCATATACATGCACGTCCAGAGTTGCTTGACCGTATGCATGAGGCACAGTACAGTGATGACCATTGTTCAGAGATCATGGCACAGATGGGACAGGGCAGATTTTCCGAGTTCGTGATCGATGATCAGGGGATACTACGATTTGGGACTAGACTGTGCGTACCAGATGCTGAGGGACTAAGGCATGAGATTCTTTATGAGGCACATCGATCGGTGTACAGTATTCATCCAGGTTCCACCAAGATGTACCATGACTTGAGAGATGTTTATTGGTGGGACGGGTTGAAGAGGGACGTCACAGACTTCGTGTCGAGATGCCTGACTTGTCAGCAAGTCAAGGCCGAGCACCAGAGGCCAGCGGGAGAGTTGCAGCCTTTGCCTATTCCGGAGTGGAAATGGGAGAAGATTTCGATGGACTTCATCGTGGGTCTACCCAGGACCAGTCGAGGGTATGACTCCATCTTGGTAATCATGGATCGATTGACGAAAGCGGCTCACTTCCTGCCAGTGAAGACCACTTTCGGATTTGCTAAGTATGCCCAGATTTACATCGACGAGATCGTACGGTTGCACGGTGTCCCGATGTGTATTGTGTCCGACAGAGGCACCCAGTTTACCAGCCGACTATGGCAGAGGCTTCAGGAGGCTTTGGGCACCCGCTTGAGTTTTAGTACAGCATTTCATCCGCAGACCGACGGCCAGTTAGAGCGGACTATTCAGACTCTCGAGAACACGCTTAGAGCATGCGTTTTAGACTTCAGAGGTAGCTGGGATCACCATTTGCCCTTAGTAGAGTTCTCCAACAACAACAGTTTCCAGGAGACCATTCAGATGGCACCATTCGAGGCTCTATATGGGAGGAGATGGAGATCGCCCGTCTGTTGGATAGAGCTCAGCGAGAGCAGTATATTGGGGTTGCAGATTGTTGAAGAGACGACCATGAAGATCCAGTTGATTCGTGATAGGATGAGAGCAGCCCAGAGCAGGTAGAGATCTTATGCGGACCGTCGTCGGCGCAGACTTGAGTTTTCTGTTGGTGATCATGTTTTCTTGAGGGTCTCCCCAATAAAAGGTGTGATAAGATTTGGGAAGAAGGCAAAACTTAGTCCCAGATATGTGGGCCTCTTTGAGATCCTCGAGCGTATTGGTGCAGTTGCGTATCGGTTAGCTCTTCCGCCCAGTTTTCCTGACGTTCATCCCGTATTCCACGTTTCGATGCTCCGCAAGTATCTTCATGATCCTTCGCATGTGATTCAGCACTCGACGATCCAGCTGGAGCGCGACCTGTCTTTTGCAGAGCAGCACGTGTTCATCCTGGATCGGCAGGTGAAGAAATTGAGATCGAAGGTTATACCGTCCGTCAAGGTCCTTTGGCGTGGCCCGAGCAGCGAGGAGGTTATCTGCGAGACCGAGGACGAGATAAGGAAGAAATATCCCCATCTCTTTGAAGGTACGCGTAGCTAGATTTTTAAATTCGGGGACCAAATTTCTTTAAGGGGAGAAGATTGTAACACTTTGAAATTTAGTTTAGATTAATTTCGTGTTAATTAGCGATAATGCGTGTTTTTCATAAAATCTCGTGAACTTTAAATTTCCACTTAAACTAGATTAAATCAAGTTTTAATTGTGAAAATATGTGTTTTTATATATAATTATGTTTTATTAATTAGTAATTAGCTTAGTGTTCACTTAATTAAAATTTTCCTTAATTATATTTTTCCAAGCCACTTAGTGTAACTTGCATGCACACTTAACACATATGGTAACACTTTTTTTTTTCATTTTTTCCCTCATAAACTTTTTCCTTTCCTTAACCATAACAAATAAAACACTAAAAGAAAATAGAATTTGAGAGAAAAAAGAGAGCATGGGGGGCATTTATTAAGGCATGGGAGGCTTTGACTTGGGGCAATCTCTCTCTCACACTCTCTCTCCTCTCAATCCCCCAGCAGCAGCAGCAGCAGCAGCAACACCTTCATCATCATCATCATCATCTTCTTCTTCTTCTTCTTCTTCTTCTTGCATCCCAAGCCTCAATCCTCACAAAAATCTATCCTTTCTTAATTAAAAACCTTGCAAATCACCTCCTTTGTTGGTCTAATGGCAAGACTTGGTCTTTGAAGGCAAGTGCAGCAAGCTAGACTCCCCTAAGACCTATTGTAAGGTATTAATCTTGCTTTAATCACTTATTTGCTTAAATTGTAGTTTAATTAGCTAAATCTAGTGTTTTAGTGGGTTTTAGTGCTAATTAGATGGTTTAAGTGAAGATTAGGTTAAGTTAGGGTTATTTGGGTTTAGTTAACTTAATTAAGTGCTGTTAGTGCTGTCTAAACCTTGCAATTGTTTCAGTTTGCATTGAAATACCCTTTTTGTACCAAATTAGTGTTTTTAAAACGTTTTTGAACAAAACTATAGGATACGGCGAATCTGCTTTATCTGGGATTGTTTTCTTGTTTTCCAAACATATACAGTTTGTTGTGCAGGACTTGTAGAGTAGTGTGTAGGAATACGAGTCCCTCCCCTTCCCACAAATCCGGCGACATCCTCCCCTTTTCCGAGCTCGCCGGCCTCCAGAAGGAAATGGGGGTTGGAGCTTTGTAGGTGGGTGTCTGTGTGTATTTTTCTGTGGTTGGCTTTGTTTATTTTCTAGGTTTACTTCCAGGTAAAAATCTGGGACCTATTACCCTTTAGGTTTGTTTTGTGACTTGCGCGACACGTACGCTTCGAGTCTGGTTTAGTGGGTTCTGTGCGTCACAGCGCATCGGGGAAATTCTGGGCTTTGCACACACACGTTTTAGTGTTTTGATTCACGCGTTTAGCTTACGGCGCTAGTTTTTGTATTTGTCTTTATATCGCGTTTTTTCAGGGTATTAACTTACCGTATGTTGTTTTCTATAAACCCTAGGATCGGTCGCGGAGACATCGGACGCGGAGCGGAAAGGAAAGGCGGTGGTTGGACCCGGCTAGCTTAGATACTCCGGTGAGTAGATGTACACATCTACGGGGGAAATCGTATGGATGGCGCATGACGCCCAATAGTTAGAATGTAGTTTGGAACTGTAATTATATGCATAGTTCCTATTTCATTATTCCGTTGCATTGCATCATTCGTCATATAAATGTATACTGTGCTAGTAACTTATAGGACACTCGGACTATTACCATTAGCTTATGCTGCATGGGCACTATTCATGGGAACACACACGCCTTGGTAATTGTTATGCCGTGAACACTTAACTAGTTAAATCCAAATCTTATCACTTGCACCATTATGTTTAACAACCTGCAAATGATATATTTGATTCATTAATATGGATATGTAGGATTTGCTAGACTCATGTATACACCTTATTACATCACTGTTCATGCATAGCTTTCCAGTTTCCGCATTGCATTGCATATTATTGATATCATAGACATTCATGTATCATGATTTACTCGAGGATTTAAGTATTTAAGATGTTTATGGATTTAGAGGAACCGTAAGGATCTGAAAACATATTACCATTTTAAAAAAATGTAAGTTTGCGGTTTTATCATGATATGATATATGTGTCGTCCACCATGAGTTTTCTGATGGTTTTCGAGACCCGTTTGGGGTACTTGGTGGGCCTGGTAGGTACCCCCGGGCAAGATGTTTGAGTGTAGTCGATGAGCCTGGCAGGGGCAGACTGCCTACCGGTGATTGTTGGCGCGGCGGACATCCATAGGATACCGATCGTGGTCGTGAGATATTGATATTTGATGAGCCGGTCCGGATTGCCGGAGCCCAGATCTACTGAGATATTCATATTGGTGTCGATACTGACACAGACTTATATTGATTTCATTGATAAAACTACAACCAAAATTTCAGAAGTTTATTTAACATGAAACACAGATTTCTCATGTTATTTATATTCAGATCTCGCATTTTATTGTATTCATGTTGCATGCATTTTATTACATCGCATCATGTTAGTATATGTAGGTTGTGATCATTTTGTACATGCTTACGAAAGCCATTTTAGATGTTATTTTTACTCACGAGTTGGCAACTCACCCCTGTTGTGCCACAGTGTTTTGCAGGTCTGACCCGTCAGCATAGTAGCGGCGGGCGCACCTCCTCTTTTGCATCATTTTGCTTGGACTCGCAGCTTGTTCGTGTTAGTGTATATGCCGTAGAGTCCATTACTATATCATACTAGTTTGTATATTACTTAATGGAAGCTTGGGATATTCACAGTTGTATAGACAATCTTGCTCAAAATGGTAGTATACTACTTGGTTTGTTTCTACTTTAATGTGTGCATGTGTTTCTTTTAGCATATCGCCTATACACATTAGTGGAGCCCTTAGGATCTTTCCTTGATTACCAGCGTTGTGATGGCAGTCACACCAGTGGGGGCTGGGTGATCTATAAGAACATCCTTATACAGGTCCCTAGTCGTAGGATTATCGAGACGGGGCATCGATACTCCGGAGTAGACTAGCATATGCGCTTCTCATCCCAGCAAGGTAGATGGTCTGTCCCACAGCCATTAGTACGTCGTACTTGAGATAGTATGCGGGTGGTCGTTAGGTTACGAGTACACTGTAGGGTTGCTAGGCACGCGCATAAGGGTCTACGAGGCATCAACCATGCCCGATTAAAAATTTAGCCGTGCCGAACAACCCGAATACGGAACTTTAAACTAGAGATTAGGCGAAAACGAATATGTTAACAACTTCAACACTAAGTGAGAGGGATTACAACCTTTGTAGATCCGGTCCTTCACTTCATATGCTCCGTGTTGTGGTCCCTTCGCTGCGATCATCGGGATCCGGACACTCGAGAGGTTCCACGAAGAGAAAGACGCAACCTTTGCTTCCGATCTTCGATACTAAGATGATCTACCTTGAAGTTTCTTTAACACAAGCTAATACTCATGAAATGATGTGAACAGCCTCATCTAAATGGCAAGGGAAGATGAGGATGATGAACTAGGATTTTTGCTCTCTTTATTTATCTTTTTCTCATATTTATCCATCACAAAAATCAAAGCAAGAAACCATTTCAAGCAAAGAAGAAGAAGGAAGAAGATGATGAACAATATTAGAATCCTTTTGTGATGAATAGGAAAAGGAGATGATATGATGAATAATGTAACCATGGTCAAACTAACCCTTGTAGAGATTTGACTAAGGTTAAAGGTTTGGTTAGGTTAAGGAAATATCTAGCATAATATCTTAACAAAGACAAAGAAAGAAAGCTTCTAGAAACTTCTAGAAAACCTTAACCCTAATCAAACCCTAACCATGTTCAATCTCTACTAAACAAGTTGCATTAGTTATCATATCATGTTACTATATTATATATCACATATATAATATTTATCGTAACAAAATAAAATAATACAATTAACATATATCGCATATATATCAATGTATTATCCGAGTGAGAAAAAGAATCTTTTAGTGAGCAAATATTAGTTAATGCAATTTAATATATCATATATATTATTATACATTAAATTATCGAATCAACACTTGATCCGAAAATCCGGCTATATCGCATATAACCGACTAATATTTATCCGTACCGATTCATCGAATCAACACTTGATCCGATGACCCGGCTGATATCAAATATCGCGAGAATACAATACGGTATCACATATCGCATTATCCTCGGTCCCGCACATATCACATATGTGCCCCTACTCCGTTTTGCCTGAGTCAAGAAACCTCTGTGTAGGACTCTAAAGAATCGTCAATACGCCGGCAGTAGGTGATGATCATATCAAACACCCACAAGCTGCAAGCGGTCAGCTAAACATAACAGCTACCCAGGTATTGAGCGCTCAGAAGATCAACAAGCAAGCCTGTACATTCTCCTGCGAATCCAAACAGTAACACTCCCGTACAGTCCGGTCTCGTCGTCTGATATGTTGCATATCTCGCCTAGGGGTGGTACACGTCAGACCCCAGTAGCTTGATAAGTCGTGTCGATTTGAGGTCTATAACAGTTCGAGAAACTACTGACAACACTTACCAGTAAATCTCAGCAACCCTGGCCAGGGATTTCCTGTTATAGCCAATCGAACACAGCACAACATCAACTCCCTATACCGGGAGAGACGAATCCCCTCCTATCGCTCATTGCCTCCATATGATTCGGGACTGTACCCAAAAGCCACCTTTTTGCACGCCCTCTTGGACGTGGTATGATGGAAATCAAAGCACAGTGGGAATCACACAAGACTCTATGACGATCTCGGGTCAACAGACTACTCTGTACCAGTGTCACCGGAGAACTGCCATCTGACGTATGGTATAATACCATCTGGGAGTTCTCGGCGAGTCCGTCCAGTGTACCCAGTCTCCACTGAGCACCCGTACACCATCCTTGATGTCAAACACCGATGGATATGGGATCATCCATCGCCCATCATATGGGTCAAGATGCGTATACGCTAGTCTACTCTGGTGTATCGATGCCCTGTCTCGATACACCCTCGACTAGGAACAGTTATAGGATGTACTCACCGACTACCGTGGCCCCACTAGTATGATCTCATCATAGTCCCAGTAGTCGAGTACATATCCTAAGGGCTTTATCAATATGTAACATAGAGACAATCAGAGTACATGTTAAGATAAAGTACAACCAGATAGCATACTATCATGTCGAGCAAGAAAGTCTTCCCTATATATGTCCTAGCATCCACTACAATATACATCGTATGTACAGTAATGGCCTCTAGGGCATACATATAACTAACAATCTCCCACTTGCACTAGGGCCAACTGTTATGGTATCGCATACCCAACAATTAGCTGCGGTTGAAGTATCTCATACTCAACCATCCCATAAAAGTCTCTACTGGGAAAAAGGCCTTTGTGAGTGGATCCGCGCTGTTGTCCTCTATGTCTACTCTCCTAACCTCGATCTCCCTCAAAATCAACCATCTCCATGATCAGGTGATACTGCCTAAGAATTATATCTGGATTTCTGATGGGACGGTAGTTCCTTGGCTGAAGCCACAACTCCATTGTCACACAATGGTAGGAACGAAGTTCATCTTATGAACTTATATATATCCAGACTGTCTCTTTGGTAGTATCCTTGGTAACGATGTATCTTGCCTTTAATCATCTAGTATGTCACGGTATCTAGCTTGGAACTCTTCCAACATACCGTCCCTCCACTGAGGGTGAAGACAATGCCTTCGACTGACATTCAGTCGTCCTTATCACCCTGGAACATTTCCAGTGATTCTCCCCAGGATCGATTGATACCATCTCACTACAACTAGTGAGAATCCTAACATCCAATTAGATTTATCTCATAGATCCAAAAACCCAGGATTTAGGAGGTATCACTTTTATCCTATATGGAGAATCCTTGTGATAAGCGGAGATTAACCGAGCGTAGCATAGGAAACTCCTTCCCTATCAAGAGTATGTCATCCACGTACTCTACGAGGATCACCACCATACTCTCTACTACCCTTTTTGTATATACAAGGTTCATATACCATTTTGATGAAGTCAAACTCTTTGACTACCACATCAAAACAGATGTTCCAACTCCGCGATGCCTGTTTTATCATATAAAACATCTTGCACACGTTTCCGCTGCTCCTACTGTCTACGAAGCCCTCTGGCTGTGTACTTATAGACGCTCTTTTCTAAAACATCATTTAGAAAAGCAGTCATGACACCCAACCACCAGATATCGTAGTCATGGTATGTAGCCGTGGCAAGTAGGATCTGGATGGACTTAAGCATAGATCCTTAGAAAAAGTTTCAACATAATCCATACCTGGTCTATGATGCAAACCTTTAACAAGTCTATCTTTGAAAGTCTCAACTTTTCCATGTACACCAAGTAATCTTCTCAAGATATACTTGCTCCTGATGGGGATTTAACCCTTCAGATAAAGCAATCAAAGTCCATACTTTGTTGGTGTATAAGGATTCCATCTCAGATCGACAAGCATCCAGCCATTCTTACAGAGTCCCACTCCTGATGGCCAGCTCGAAACTAGTTGGGTCATCATCTCATGATGCAATCCTCGCTCCCACTTTCATAGAGAAACCGAAGTGTCTCTCAGGTGGGTGAGGAACCGTACTAGATCGGTGGAGAGGCTGAGGTTCGTTGGAAACTATTGAATCCTTTGGTTCAATCAAATCATCTGCTGTTGTTTGTATAGCTGGAACATTTCCAGTTCTACATAACAGACCTTGCCTCGAGTTTGTCCGGATTTTGCCTTTTAGACATAGGCCGGACAACCCCAAATCTTAACTAACATAAGATATGGGCTCTCCCCTTTCCATATCACATATGAAGTGGTAGGCATCTGATTTGATTTGAACCTTATTCAATAGGTATGCAGCTTCTCAAGTGCATAATTCCCAAAAGGAAATAGGAAACTCAGTAGTACTCATCATAGAGCGCACCATATCACATAGGGTGTTATTGCTCCGCCCCGATATACCATCGTGCTATGGTGTATACGGAGGAGTAATGCTGAGAGAGAATCTCATTCTCCTTTAGAATAGTCCAGGAATCCCGTGCTCAAGTATTCTCCTCCCTGATCTCATCAAAGGACATAATACTTATACCCGTTTTTGGTTCTCTACTTCTAACTTATATTCTGTGAATATCTCAAAAGGTTCGGACCTGTGTTTCAACAGAAACATATATCTGAATCTTGAGAGATTATCAGAGAATGTAATGAAGTAGAAAGAACCGATCTTGGCATGTGTAGACAGGGGACCTTACATACATCAACATGTATCAATCCCAAGAGTTCACTAACTCTTTCTCTGTTTCCAATAAACAGAGCTATGGTCATTTTATCTTTGTGACATGACTGGCAAGTTTCATAAGATGTAAATTCAAACTAATTTAAATATGCATCTAAATGTAACTTCAGCCAGTCGGGTCGCATTGATATGACCTAGTCTACAATGCCTCAAGAAGGATTTGTTCATATCTGAACTCTTCCTCTCGTGTGTGTTCTGTATACTAAGAACTGTAGTTTGATTTAGAACGTCAATGCTTTTAGATAACGTGCCTGAACCGATCAACTCTTGATATAGGAAATGTTCAAAACATTATCCAATCAATACAAAATTATATCCTTTCTTTACTAATAAAGAGACTGATATGATTTTGTATATCAGGTTCGGTATCTAATAACATTTGTTCAGAATCAATGTATTCTGGTAATACAGGGTGACAGTGACCAACAGACTTGGCTGCAACACTTGCACTGTTTTCTGTCTCATGAAACTTATCACCCGTTCTCAGTTCTCTACCTATCTGTAGCCCATGTAACAGATTACATATACGGGATCCTGATCCGGTATCACATACCCAGGATGTAAAGGATACTGAGAAACAGTTCTCTGTAATGAACACACCCGAAGATGATGCATCAGCATGCACTTTCTTCGTTTGGGCGGCACGGGAAATCTGGTATTCCCCAATTTCCCGCTCTGTCTTATAACAATTATAAGTTGGAGCGGGACCAACGTTCCCCATCTCAGTATAACAAGTGGGTTCGGTCAATATATCCGTATTATTATCTTGATTAAGGCGTGATATGGTCGCTACCTGAAGAGAGAGAGAAGAAAACACTCAGCGTATGCTCTTGCAAGATTAGATTGGTTATCTAATATATCTAATCGGTCAAATCTTTCTTCAAACCCTAAAAGGAAAGACTAGCCGGGATTAATTACACGCTACAAGTTCGCCAATCTTTCAGCCAGGCCAGTGTTGGTACTTTGAGGGAGGTCCCCCGTGCTTTCGCACGAGCCTAATTAAAGTAAACCTCGTTTTCCCAGAGGCGTAACCCCGTTAACACCTTTCTAGACACCTACTTGATCGGCTAATTGTAATGTGTAAAACTCTCCCAGGAGTAACTCTTACTCGCAGCGGGTATCGGGATCCAACTATCTTATAGAAGGTATGCAATCTCATTGCAAATTTCAACACTTGAAATTCCCAATAATATTTTGCCCCTAACGTGCTATGACCTTGACGAAAGCCAACAAACCATAGCCCGCTAGTCAAGTTCAACCCGTACATTTCTTGATTGAATTAAACCCACCCGCACGACCCTTGACGAAAGCCAACAAATCCGCACGACTACCCTAATCCAATCGCATCGTATGCTAGCAGATAAGCAGCATATAGCTACCGCACACTGCACCTTGACGAAAGCCAACAAATGCAGCACGAATACTATATACAACTTATCTGAAATGACGGAGGGCTACGACAGGTTTTTCTGAAAACCTATTGCGTAATGAACTTGATATCGTTGTAGAATCGAGTGATTTTTAATGGAGTGTTTTTGAGGCTTTTCTAGTTTTGCTAAAGGGGTCACTCCCGGTGAAGGGATCGTCGGCCCTTTCCTCATCGAATAAGGTGCAGGATATTTCACAAATACCACTATGCAAAGCAAGAACTATAGAAGCAATCAAAAGACAAACCGAGTTTGTAGCATCTGCCAGTTATTACTAAAGGAGTCACTCCCGGTGAAGGGATCTCGGTCCTTTCCTTATCGAATAAGGTGCTGGATGTTCTACAAGGAACACCGCTATGCAAAGCAAGAACTAGAGCTACCAGTTTTTATAAACAAGTTTCTACAACATCTTAGGTTTCTTTTATTTCATTAATCTCATTAATGAAGTCCCATTTTATTATGCTTCACAAGCATCTCTTTTGAAACGAAATCTGCAATATAACATATATCTCATATATATATAATATAATCATTCGTCTCAGGCAGTAATATGATCTCATCACAGAACATTGCAGCAGAAGAACATATATGAAATATTGGATATACTAGGACGTCCGTGTTTTCAATACGAGCCTGTATAAAACACGGATTCCACGGTCGCGATGAATAGCCAAACCCACATCCCTAGACCCCTACGAGAGCGGCAAGTAACACTGCCAATTCTAGGGTTAGGAGACCCGGTCTCGACTCCTCGAGATGGTCTCCTACTGGACCCTAGAATCCGGTTACTTGTGCTCCCCGCCTTGGGTCTATCCTAATGCGGAAAAGTAAATAATATACAACGGTGACAGCTTTCGCTACCTGGAAGTGCCCCAATAAAAGAATATTACATACAAATGAATTTTACATGAATGAAAAAGAAAAAACTCTCATCTCACATAAAACCCCCGGCTATTCAAACGCGACGATCCAATACAACATATCACAGCAACACATAATATCTCATATCATCAACGTAAACAAGTATGCGTATCCCGATTGTCGTTGATGTATAGCAACGAAGCCGGCGATACACCACATACTACGCTTACGGTCACAGAAAAGAAAGTGTAAAACTACAACAGTTGGAATCCGCAACTTCTTTAGACATCGCATGCCTAACCAAATGAATTCCTTAGACATCACATGCCTAACAATTATAAACCCCGCAATTTAGTCTCATTATCGAAAACTCTTTTCAATATCAAGTCGGGCAATTCAACAAGATTCCCGATATACAGATCGAATGCTCGTCGCAAACTTTAGTAGGCGGCCGCACCCCCGATACCGTCGACGAAGTGCACCAAGGCGGAACACCGCTACCGCGAGCACCCGAACGGATGCTTTCGGCGACGGGGTTCTCCTACAGTCACTTGGTTGGGGCTATGGGGCGTGGCTGTCTATTAAGTTTACCCGGCGAGTATCCGCGTACACTACGTGATTGCGACGGACTTTTGATCACATCAAAATTCCGTGGCAACCGATCAATTGAGACTAAACTGCTATGTTTATAATATTCAAATTAGTTATCTCATAACTACCTGTGGATTCCAAATATCGTATCACATTCAAGATAAATAGAAAAAGTTAAACTTTCCGATCGAATCATCAAACACCTAAGATTTCCCCAATATATCTCAACACTTGAAATCAGTTTAAAAACATTCATCACATGCCACAGTACCAATGGTCCAGCCGTAGAAGGGTCAAGCCAACGCCTCACATGTGGCACGCCGTACTGCCCCAAACCCTAAGGTTCAAAGGACAGTTCAAGACGGTCACATAATCGAGTTAAGGTTTGTTGTCTTCTAGAAGGTCCACCGCGTTACTTGCACGACTTAGAACGTTCTTAAACACGAGAAAAAATCCAACTTTTGAAAAATTTTCCGACAGGGGAAAAAGTGAGTTATTGATATCCGCCCGAACTTTTTAACAGTTTCTAAAATTATCCGGACAAACTAAAAAAAGTTATAATATCCGGTCGAAACAAGTAGTCCCCAATACAACCCAGAAAACTCAACACTTGAGTAGAAATAAAAATACCCAGAAGAATCAGGAAGTACAGACGGTCATTACTGTGCAGAAACTAACCATCAATCAACAGTAAAG
Organism: Agapanthus africanus; assembly: GCA_030015575.1. NCBI lineage: Eukaryota > Viridiplantae > Streptophyta > Magnoliopsida > Asparagales > Amaryllidaceae > Agapanthus > Agapanthus africanus. The sequence continues at coordinate 372,957,838 of JASDDO010000026.1, forward strand.
GCCGCGGAACCGCCGCCAATGCCTAGGTTTGGCCGCGGTTCCGCGCTTAAATAGTTGATTTAGAGTGTCGTTTTTCACAGTAATTCCTAAAATACCCTGCTGAATTTTTTGAGCATTTTTAATTTGAAAAAAATCACAGTTTTGAAAAATTTCCAGAAACTAGGGTATATCGGGTTTTCCGGGTTCGATCGGACTTTAAACTTCGCCTAGACTTCGCCTAAAGCTCTAGCCTGGCTCTGATACCACTGTAGGGTTGCTAGGCATGCGCACAAGGGTCTACGAGGCATCAACCATGCCCGATTAAAAATTTAGCCGTGCCGAACAACCCGAATACGGAACTTTAAACTAGAGATTAGGCGAAAACGAATATGTTAACAACTTTAACACTAAGTGAGAGGGATTACAACCTTTGTAGATCCGGTCCTTCACTTCATATGCTCCGTGTTGTGGTCCCTTCGCTGCGATCATCGGGATCCGGACTCTCGATAGGTTCCACGAAGAGAAAGACGCAACCTTTGCTTCCGATCTTCGATACTAAAATGATCTACCTTGAAGTTTCTTTAACACAAGCTAACACTCATGAAATGATGTGAACACCCTCATCTAAATGGCAAGGGAAGATGAGGATGATGAAGTAGGATTTTTGCTCTCTTTATTTATCTTTTTCTCATATTTATCCATCACAAAAATCAAAGCAAGAAACCATTTCAAGCAAAGAAGAAGAAAGAAGAAGATGATGAACAATATTAGAATCCTTTTGTGATGAATAGGAAAAGGAGATGATATGATGAATAATGTAACCATGATCAAACTAACCCTTGTAGAGATTTGACTAAGGTTAAAGGTTTGGTTAGGTTAAGGAAATATCTAGCATAATATCTTAACAAAGACAAAGAAAGAAAGCTTCTAGAAACTTCTAGAAAACCTTAACCCTAATCAAACCCTAACCATGTTTAATCTCTACTAAACAAGTTGCATTAGTTATCATATCATGTTACTATATTATATATCACATATATAATATTTATCGTAACAAAATAAAATAATACAATTAACATATATCGCATATATATCAATGTATTATCCGAGTGAGAAAAAGAATCTTTTAGTGAGCAAATATTAGTTAATGCAATTTAATATATCATATTTATTATTATACATTAAATTATCGAATCAACACTTGATCCGACAATCCGGCTATATCGCATATAACCGACTAATATTTATCCGTACAGATTCATCGAATCAACACTTGATCCGATGACCCGGCTGATATCAAATATCGCGAGAATACAATACGGTATCACATATCGCATTATCCTCGGTCCCGCACATATCACATATGTGCCCCTACTCCGTTTTTCCTGAGTCAAGAAACCTCTGTGTAGGACTCTAAAGAATCGTCAATACGCCGGCAGTAGGTGATGATCATATCAAACACCCACAAGCTGCAAGCGGTCAGCTAAACGTAACAGCTACCCAGGTATTGAGCGCTCAGAAGATCAACAAGCAAGCCTGTACATTCTCCTGCGAATCCAAACAGTAACACTCCCGTACAGTCCGGTCTCGTCATCTGATATGTTGCATATCTCGCCTAGGGGTGGTAAACGTCAGACCCCAGTAGCTTGATAAGTCGTGTCGATTTGAGGTCTATAACAGTTCGAGAAACTACTGATAACACTTACCAGTAAATCTCAGCAACCCTGGCCAGGGATTTCCGGTTATAGCCAATCGAACACAGCACAACATCAACTCCCTATACCGGGAGAGACGAATCCCCTCCTATCGCTCATTGCCTCCATATGATTCGGGACTGTACCCAAAAGCCACCTTTTTGCACGCCCTCTTGGACGTGGTATGATGGAAATCAAAGCACAGTGGGAATCACACAAGACTCTATGACGATCTCGGGTCAACAGACTACTCTGTACCAGTGTCACCGGAGAACTGCCATCTGACGTATGGTATAATACCATCTGGGAGTTCTCGGCGAGTCCGTCCAGTGTACCCAGTCTCCACTGAGCACCCGTACACCATCCTTGATGTCAAACACCGATGGATATGGGATCATCCATCGCCCATCATATGGGTCAAGATGCGTATACGCTAGTCTACTCTGGTGTATCGATGCCCTGTCTCGATACACCCTCGACTAGGAACAGTTATAGGATGTACTCACCGACTACCGTGGCCCCACTAGTATGATCTCATCATAGTCCCAGTAGTCGAGTACATATCCTAAGGGCTTTATCAATATGTAACATAGAGACAATCAGAGTACATGTTAAGATAAAGTACAACCAGATAGCATACTATCATGTCGAGCAAGAAAGTCCTCCCTATATATGTCCTAGCATCCACTACAATATACATCGTATGTACAGTAATGGCCTCTAGGGCATACATATAACTAACATACACTGGACAGGACTCGTCGGGAACTGTTGGTTGGTACTATACCTATCGTCAGTTATCAGTTCCCAAGTGACATGAGTACAGCTTAGTCCGCTGACTTGACACTGTCACTTCGCCTCGAGTGTGCCCACTGTTCTTAGATTGCTACCCTACCACAGCTCAAATGAGTCGTGCAAACAGGTATCAGTTGGGTGCAGTCTCGAAGCACTTGGAGGCAGTGACGGTTAGACAGGATTCTTCTCTCCCGGTATTAGGGGTTGATATCGCGCTGTGTCTAGGTAAGCCATTACACAAAGTCCCTGGCCAGGGAAAGCAAGATATAGTTGTAGGTTTTCCAGTGTTATCTCATGGTGTTCTGGGCTACACTCCGACACGACTTGTACCGCTATTAGGGGACTGACGTTTACCGCCCCCTAGGCCCGCCATGCGATACTCTTAGACGAACAAACCGGACTGTACGGAGATTTTCACATTCAGGCTAAGTAGGAGATCGGATGGGTTCACATTATCAGTCTTCTTATCGGCATCTACCTGGGGACCGTTACGTACAGCTAGTACTGCTTGCGGCCTGTGGTTAAACCCACTGCCAGCGTTGTGTCGAGTTTTTAGAGTCCCACACAGAGGGTTATTCGCCTTTGGGCAAAACAGAATAAAGGTCGCATGGTTTTGCGACGGGGCTCGTTTACATCCGCGGACTTGTGCACGTTTGGTGTCCGGGCAGTTATTACTAGCGGGCTTTGGTTTAAGCCAGATCCTAGCATTTTTTTTTCGGATTGGTTTTGTCTCATTGTATTCATGTTCCTCGAAACACGGATGCGGGTGTGTATGCACAGTTGACAGAGGCAGAGGATTCTCATTAGGGTTGTTGACCGTTGATTTTTTCCAAACCCTAATGAGAATGAGAAATATGATTAATGATATTAATTAAGGATAATTGTTCCATGGTTAGGTTGACCATTTGACTTTTGTTGACTTTTTGACAATTTGACCATCATCATTTCACATGAAAGATGCTTATCGATTCTTGCAAAATTCATTTAATGTGATATGATAATGGTCATTCCAAATGAACCATCACAATTTCTTTAATTATTATTATTATTTTCATAATTCACACATATGAGAGTATGGTTGTAAAAAGATATTCATTCTCTCTTGCTCTTTCTCTCTCATATGTTTGAGCTCTCCCTCTTCCTCTCAAAGCTCTCATCTCTCATGTGTTGAGAACCATGAGCTCTTGAGATAAAACTTTCAAGACTTCACTCTACTCATTCTAGGGTTCTAGGTTTAGCAAGCCAAGCACTTTAGTTACCTCTAGGTTGAGGTAGGAGCTCAAGGTAGAGGCCTTCGGGTGGATCTTTCTTCGGCAAAGAGAAGACGACGAGGAGGAGCCGTTCACACCACTCCAAGGAGCAAGAAGAGAAGGAGTTCAAGACCTAGGTATAACCTTCTAACTGAGTAGCTAAACTTGTAGTTAGTTTGTTAGTTTTTGTTTAGCAAAGATCCTCTAGTTCTAGTCCATGTTACCTTGTGTTAAAAATCGTTTTTACCTATTCCGCATCCCCGTAAGAACCGGGGTGGGTAACGTAGACTTACAGTTCGTAGGTGGGTTGCGGGGTTTATTTTGTTGTCACTTGTATCATTATTGTATCTAGAGTACTCCTTCTACTGTAGCTACCTTATATATATATATATCAGTTGTACTATTATATTGTGACCTAGAGACGAGACAGTGAGATTTGTGTATTTATATGATATTTATATAATATTTATATGATATTTCTCTAGGTTGTGCTTACCTGAGCCGACCTGTTGCTTTATTTCTTTTGTGCTTTATTTACTTCTGCACAGTTATGATATATATTGCGTGGGATTGTGAATCCACTTTTGGGCGAAGAGCTGGCTCCCGCTTGGGGATGCCTTATTTCATGTTATTCATATATTCCTGTTTTGTACCCGTTTGGGGCCAGTATTTACAAAGGAGACTCTGCCGAAATTTTCGGAAAAATGGATGTTTCTTTTAAAAATCTTGATGTGACTTATTTGATTAAAATCGTTTTCAAAATTGGTTTTCCTTCACTCATTATTCTTAATTGGGTTTTGATTTATAAGTTTTGGCTTACTTAGATTCCGTACGCCTTGAGACATTCCGTAATTTAAGTGCCAGTTATGCTCCGTACTTTTCGGGTCGTGACATACGTGTTATTGGTAGATTGCAAATATATACTTGTTATATTGTTATATGCTTTCAGGATCGCAGGCAGGGACTTCGGGTGCTGCGAAGAAGGAAAAGCGAGTGGTTGGCTTTACTTTGCCAGGATTGTGTAGGGTTCCTAGGCACTCCAAAGATGTCTCACAAAGCATCAACCATACCAATTTCAAAAATTACGGTGCCGAGAAACCCTAATACGGATCGTTAACTAGAATTTTAGGCGACAAAGAAACTAGTTTACAACTAAACTAAAAGAACGGAAATACAACCTTTGTAGATCCGGTTCTCCACCTCCATAGCTCCATGATGAAGTCCCTTCGCTGTACAAAACGGATCCCGGGCTCTAGAGTCGGCTTCATCGGAGAAATGGGCGGGCTAGGTCATCGACAACGATGCCGAAGATGATCTACGTCGAGGCATCACAAGATCAAGCTTCACCTTCACCAAGCCATGAAAACTTGTGAAGGAAACACCCTATACTACTTGGCAAGAGGTAGAGGATGAAGAAATAGGAAGTGGGTTCACTTTAGAATTGGATTTCTCACTCTTTTTCTCAAGTTGCCATTGATGAGACAAGCTTTTTCTTCAAGTAGAAGATGAAGAAGATGATGAAAAGAATATGATAAGTTTTTTTTGCAAAATAGAAAATCCATGAATACTTATCATTATCCAACTCTAGTTAGGTGTAGAGAATTAACTAAGGTTAGGTTGTATGGTTAGGGTTAGAGAAAGAAACAAAATGGTCAACCATTTCAAAGCTTCATGAAGCTTCAAGGATAATCCAAAATGGCCACCATTTTATTTCTTTCACAAATCAATGAATAAATAAAAGAATAAGTAAATGAAGCATAAGAAACCCTAACCATTAACCAACCATGGTTTAAACCATACACCAAACTATCATGTGTTATCAAACATGATACATACAAGTGCATAAAACTATATCACATATACAATGTGCAAATGAACAAGTGAGAAAAACCATTTAAAGTGAACCAATACTAGTTAATGCAAAGTAATATATAAAATATATAATTATGCATTAAATCATTAAATCAACACTTGATTTAACGATCCGGTCATATCGCATATAACCGACTAATATACAATGTATCGATTTATCGAATCAATCCTTGATTCGATAACTAGGTTATATCGCAAACAACCATATCGATACATTCATTGCGAGAATGAAATACGGTATCACATACACGCATTATTCTCGGTCCCGCACATATCTCATATGCGCTCCTATTTCGTTTCGCTTGAGCCAGGAAACCTCTGTGTAGGACTCTAAAGACTCGTCAATACGCCGGCAGCAGGTGATGATCATATCAAACACCCACAAGCCGCAAGCGGTCTGCTAAACGTAACGGCCACCCGGGTATTGAGCGATCAGAAGATCGACGAGCAAGCCCGCTCACACTCCTGTGAATCCAACCAGTAACACTTACCGTACAGTCCGGTCTGATCGTCTGATATGTCGCATATCTCGCCTAGGGGTGGTAAACGTCAGACCCCAATAGCTCGATAAGTCGTGTCGATATGAGGTCTATAACAATTCGAGAAACTACCGGTAACATTTACCAGTAAATCTCAGCAACCCTGGCCAGGGATTTCCGGTCATAGCCAATCGAACACAGCGCAACATCAACTCCCTATACCGGGAGAGACGAATCCCCTCCTATCGCTCATTGCCTCCATGTGATTCGGGACTGTACCCAAAAACCACCGTTTTGCACGCCCTCTTGGATGTGGTAAGATGGAAATCAAAGCACAGTGGGAACCACAAAAGACTCTATGATGATCTCGGGTCAACAGACTACTCTGTACCAGTGTCACCAGAGAACTGCCATCTGACGTAAGGTATAATACCATCTGGGAGTTCTCGGCGAGTCCGTCCAGTGTACCCAGTCTCCACTGAGCACCCGTATATCATCTCTGATATCAAACACCAATGGATATGGGATCATCCATCGCCCATCTGTATGGGTCGAGAAGGTATACGCTAGTCTACTCTGGTATATCGATGCCCCGTCTCGTTACACCCACGACTAGGGACTTTGAAGGATGTACTTATGGACTACCATGTCCCCACTAGTATGATCCGCATCATAGTCCAGGTAGTCAAGTACACATCCTAAGGGCTTTACCAACATGTAACAGAGAGACAATCAGTATACACGTTAAGGTAAAGAGTAATCAGATAGCATACTATCATGTCGAGCAAGAAAGTCCTTCCTATATATGTCCAAGCACCCACTACAATATACATCCAATGTACAGTAATGGCCTCTAGGGCATACATATAACTAACAATCTCCCACTTGCATTAGGGCCATCTGATAGCAGTGGTTGTAGTATCTCATACTCAACCATCCCATAATAGTCTCTCTCTGGGAAAAGGCCTTTGTGAGTGGATCCGCCGTGTTGTCCTCTGAGTCTACTCTCCTAACCTCGATCTCCTTGGAGATCAACCATCTCCATGATCAGGTGATACTGCCTTAGAATATGTCTGGATCACTGATGGGACGGGTGTTCCTTGGCATAAGCCACAACTCCATTGTCACACAATGGGAGGAACGAAGTCCATCTCATGAACTAATATACATCCAGACTGCCTCTTTGGTAGCATCTGAAGTAGCGATATATCGAGCCTTAATCGTCTAGTATGCCACGGTATCTAGCTTGGAACTCTTCCAACATACCGTCCCTTTACTGAGGGTAAAGACAATGCCTGTGACTGACATTCAGTCGTCCTTATCACCCTGGAACCCTTCCAGTGATTCTCCCCAGGATCGGTTGATACCATCTCACTACAACTAGTGAGAATCCTAACATCCAATTAGATCTATCTCATAGATCCAAACTCAGGATTTAGGAGTTATCACTTTGATCCTATAGAGATTCATTGTGATAAACGGAGATTGGCCGAGCGTAGCATAGGAAACTCCTTTCTTATCAAGAGTATGTCATCCACGTACTCTACGAGGATCAGCTCCATACTCCCTACTACCTTTTTGTTTATACAAGGTTCATCTACCATTTTGATGATGTCAAACTCTTTGACTACTTCATCAAAACAGATGTTCCAACCCCGCGATACCTGCTTTATCCTATAAAGCATCTTGTACACGTTTCCGCTGCTCCCACTGTCTACGAAGCCCTCTAGCTGTGTACTTATAGACGTCCTCTTCTAAAACATCATTTAGAAAAGCAGTCATGGCACCCAACCGCCAGATATCGTAGTCATGGTATGTAGCCGTGTCAAGTAGGATCTGGATGGACTTAAGCATAGCCACTTGAAAAGGTTTCATCATTATCCATGCCTGTTCGATGACGAAAAGCTTTAACAAGTCTAGCTTTGAAATTCTCAACTTTTCCATCTACACCAAGTAATCTTCTCAAGATATACTTGCTCCTGATGGGGATTTAACCCTTCAGATATCGCAGCCAAAGTCCATACTTTGTTGGTGTACATGGATTCCATCTCAGATCACTAAGCATCCAGCCATTCTTACAGAATCCCACTCCTGATGGCCAGCTCGAAACTAGTTGGGTCATCATCTCATGATGCAATCCTCACTCCCACTGTCATAGAGTAACCGAAGTATCTCTCAGGTGGGTGAGGAACCTTACTAGATCGGCGGAGAGGCTGAGGTTCGTTGGTAACTATTGAATCCTTTGGTTCTACCAAATCATCTGCTGTAGTTTGTATAGCTGGAACCTTTCCAGTTCTACATAACTGACCTTGCCTTGAGCTTGTCCGGATTTTGCTTTTAGACATAGCCCGGACAACCCCAAATCTTAACCAACTTAAGATATGGGCTCTTCCCTTTCCATATCACATATGAAGTGGTAGGTAACTGATTTGATCGGAACCCCATTCAATAGGTATGCAGCTTCTCAAGTGCATAACTCCCAAAAGGAAATAGTAAACTCAGTAGTACTCATCATAGTGCACACCATATCACATAGGGTGCTATTGCTCCGCCCCGATATACCATCGTGCTATGGTGTATACGGAGGAGTAATGCTGAGAGAAAATCTCATTCTCCTTTAGAAAAGTTCAAGAATTCCGTGTTCAAGTATTCTCCTCCTTGATCTCATCAAAGGACATAATACTTATACCCATATTAGTTCTCTACTTCTTGCTTATATTCTGTGAATATCTCAAAAGGTTCGGACTTGTGTTTCAACAGGAACATATGTCTGAATCTTGAGAGATTATCAGAGAACATAATGAAGTATAAAGAACCGGTCTTGGCATTTGTAGACAGGGGACCTGACATACATCAACATGTATCATCCCAAGAGTTTACTAACTCTTTCTCTGTTTCCAGTAAACAGTGCTATGGTCATCGTATCTTTGTGACATGACTGGAAAGTTTCATAAGATGTAAATTCAAACAGATTTAAATATGCATATAAAATGTAACTTCAGCCAGTCGAATCGCATTGATATGACCTAGTCTACAATGCCTCAAGAAGGATTCGTTCATTTCTGGACTCTTCCTCTTGAGTGTCTTCCGTATACTAAGAACTGTAATTTGATTTAGAACATTAATGCTTTTAGATAACGTGCCTGAACCGATCAACTTTTGATATAGGAAATGTTCAAAATATTATCCAACAATACAAAATTTTATCGTTTCTTTACTAATAAAGAGACAGATATGATTTTGCATATCAGGTTCGGTATCTAATAACATTCGTTCAGAATCAATGTATTGGTAATACAGGGTGACAGTGACCAACAGACTTGGCTGCAACATTTGCCCCGTTTTCTGTCTCATGTAACTTATCACCCGTTCTCAGTTTTTCTACCTTTTTGTGGCCCTATGTAACAGATTACATATCTGGGATCCTGATCCGGTATCAAATATCCAGGATGCAGAGGATACTGAGAAACAGTTCTTTGTAACGAACACACCCGAAGATGATGCATCAACATGCACTCTCTTCGTTTGGGCGGCACGGGAAATCTGGTATTCCTCAATTTCCTGCTCTGTCTTATAACAATTATAAGTTGGTGCGGGACCAACGTTCCCCAGCTCAGTATAACAAGCGGGTTCGGTCAAAATTCCGTATTAATATCTTGATTAAGGCGTGATATGGTCGCTACCTGGAGAGAGAGAGAGAAGAAAACACTCATCGTGCGCTCTTTCAAGAATAGATTGGTTATTATTTTATCTAATCAGGATGGCTCCCACTGCTTTTTATCAAATCTTCCTTCAAACCCTAAAAGGAAAGACTAGTCGGGATTAATTACAAACTACAAGTTCGCCAATCTTTCAGCCAGGCCAGTGTCGGTACTTTGAGGGAGGTCCCCCGTGCTTTCGCACGAACCTAATTAATGTAAACCTCGTTTTCCCAGAGGCATAACCTCGTTAACACCTTTCTAGACCCCTACTTGATCGGCTAATTGTAATGTGTAAAACTCTCCCAGGAGTAACTCTTACTCGCAGTGGGTATCGGGATCCAACTATCTCATAGAAGGTATGCAATCTCATTGCAAATTTCAACACTTGAAATTCCCGATAATTTTGCCCCTAGCGTCTTATGACCTTGACGCAGGCCAACAAACCATAGTGCGCTAGTCAAGTTCAACCCGTCATTTCCTGATTGAATTAAACCCACCCGCACGACCCTTGACGCAGGCCAACAAAGTCGCACGACTACCCTAATCCAATCTGCATCATATGCATAAGCAGATAAATACTAGTTAGCTACCGCACACTACGCCTTGACGCAGGCCAACAAACGTAGCACGAATACTAACTAGCACTTATCTGAAATGACGGAGGGCTACGACAGGTTTTTCTGAAAACCTATTGCGTAATGAACTTGATATCGTTGTAGAATCAATTGATTTTAAAATGGAGTGTTTTTGAGGCTTTTCTAGTTTTGCTAAAGGAGTCACTCCCGGTGAAGGGATCGTCGGTCCTTTCCTCGTCGAATGAGGTGCGGGATATATCATATATATCACTGTGCAAAGCAAAAACTCTTAAAAGCAATCAAAAGACAAACCGAGTGTGTAGCATCTGCCAGTTATTGCTAAAGGAGTCACTCCCGGTGAAGGGATCTCGGTCCTTTCCTCATCGAATAAGGTGCAGGATATATCACATATACCGCTGTGCAAAGCAAGAACTATAGCTACCTGTTTTATTTTGAAATTCGATTCTACAACATCTTAGGTTTCTTTTATTTCATTAATCATATTAATGAAGTCCCATCATTTAAGTACCTAAACATCACAGATAAATACGACGTACACTTATGCCATCCGCATTCTCCTCGATGTCCCCTCGTGCACCGTTAGGTTAGGTGACTAACGGCAGAGCGGGGCAGGGCTAGCGCGGGTGTAAAATAAAAGTAACGTCTATATAATATATCATATATACTATATATAATATCTGTCACAGAACATCACATGATCACATCACTGATATCGCAGCAGAAGAATCATATGAAATATTGGATATACTAGGACGTCCGTGTTTTCAATACGAGCCAGTATAAAACACGGATTCCACGGTCGCGAAGAATAGCCAAACCCACACCCCTAGACCCCTACGAGAGCGGCAAGCAACCCTACCAATTCTAGAGTTAGGAGACCCGGACTTGATTTCTCGAGTTGGTCTCCCACTGGACCCTAGAACCCGGTTACTTGTGCTCCCCTCCTTAGGTCTATCCTAGTGCGGAAAAGTAAATAATATACAAAAGGTGACATCTTCCGCAACCTGGAAGTGCCCCAATAAAAGAATATTACATACTAGTTTTTACATGAATGAAAATGAAAAACACTCATCTCACATACAAACCCCCGGCTATTCAAACACGACGATCCAATATAACATATCCAACAACATATAACATCACATGTCATCAACGTAAGTAAATATGCGCATCCCAATTGTCGTTGACATATAGCAACGAAACCGGCATATCACATATTACACTTACGGTCACAGAAAAGAAAGTGTAAAACTACAATAGTTGGAATCCGCAACCTCCATAGACATCGCATGCCTAATCAAATGAATTCCTTAGACATCGCATGCCTAACAATTATAAACCCCGCATTTTAGTCTCATTATCGAAAACTCTTTTCAATATCAAGTCGGGCAATTCAACAAGATTCCCGACATCCTGATCGAATGCTCGTCGCAAACTTCAGTAGACGGCCGCACCCCCGATACCGTCGACGAAGTGCACCAAGGCAGAACACCGCTACCGCGAGCACCCGAACGGATGCTTTCGGCGACGGGGTTCTCCTATAGTCACTTGGTCGGGGCTATGGAGCGAGGCTGTCTATTAAGTTTACCCGGTGAGTATCCGCGTACGCTACGTGATTGCGACGGACTTTTGATCACATCAAAATTCCGTGGCAACCGATCAAGTGAGACTAAAGTGCTATGTTTATAACATTCATTCAGTTATCTCATAACCTTTTGTGAATTCCAATTATTGTATCACATTCCGGATAATTAGAAAATGTTAAACTTTCCGATCGAACATTCAAACACCCAAGTTTTCCCGATACAGATCAACAAATGAAACAAGTCTAAAAACATTCAGTTCGTGCCTCAGTACCAACGGTCCAGCCATAGAAGGGTCAAGCCAACGCCTCATATGTGGCACGCCGTACTGCCCCAAACCCGAAGGTTCAAAGGGCAGTTCAAGACGGTCACATAATCGAGTTAAGGTTTGTCGTCTTCTAGAGGGACCATCGCGTTACTTGCACTACATAGAACGTTGTTAAACCACGGAAAGATCCAACACTTGGAAATTTCCCGACAGGGGAAAAAAATGGGTATTTATATCCTGTCGAACTTTTTAACATATTCTAAAAATACCCGGAAAAACCCACTGACAAAATTAGACAATCCGATCGATACGTCGAGTCACCAATACAACCCAGAAAAAACAACTCTTGAGTAAATATTAAAAATTCCCAGAAAACTCAGCATAATATGATAGGAATTACTGTGCAAAAAGTATTGGACAATTTGATAATACGGCCGCGGAACCGCCGCAGAAGCCATGCTTCTGCCGCGGTTCCGCCGCACACTTGACGAATTGGCCCACCGAATTTCACAGTAATTCTAATAGGACCCTGCTGAAATTTTTAGAAATTTTTAATCTGGAAAAATCCCAGTTTTTAAAAAAAGTCTAGAGAGCCATTTAAAATCGGGGTTTCGGGTCGATCGGACTTCTAACTCCGTCAACGCATCGCCTAAGGCTCTAGCTAGGCTCTCATACCACTGTAGGGTTCCTAGGCACTCCAAAGATGTCTCACAAAGCATCATCCATGCCAATTTCAAAAATTACGGTGCCGAGAAACCCTAATACGGATCGTTAACTAGAATTTTAGGCGACAAAGAAACTAGTTTACAACTAAACTAAAAGAACGGAAATACAACCTTTGTAGATCCGGTTCTCCACCTCCATAGCTCCATGATGAAGTCCCTTCGCTGTACAAAACGGATCCCGGGCTCTAGAGTCGGCTTCATCGGAGAAATGGGCGGGCTAGGTCATCGACAGCGATGCCGAAGATGATCTACGTCGAGGCATCACAAGATCAAGCTTCACCTTCACCAAGCCATGAAAACTTGTGAAGGAAACACCCTATACTACTTGGCAAGAGGTAGAGGATGAAGAAATAGGAAGTGGGTTCACTTTAGAATTGGATTTCTCACTCTTTTTCTCAAGTTGCCATTGATGAGGCAAGCTTTTTCTTCAAGTAGAAGATGAAGAAGATGATGAAAAGAATATGATAAGTTTTTTTTGCAAAATAGAAAATCCATGAATACTTATCATAATCCAACTCTAGTTAGGTGTAGAGAATTAACTAAGGTTAGGTTGTATGGTTAGGGTTAGAGAAAGAAACAAAATGGTCAACCATTTCAAAGCTTCATGAAGCTTCAAGGATAATCCAAAATGGCCACCATTTTATTTCTTTCACAAATCAATGAATAAATAAAAGAATAAGTAAATGAAGCATAAGAAACCCTAACCATTAACTAACCATGGTTTAAACCATACACCAAACTATCATGTATCATCAAACATGATACATACAAGTGCACAAAACTATATCACATATACAATGTGCAAATGAACAAGTGAGAAAAACCATTTAAAGTGAACCAATACTAGTTAATGCAAAGTAATATATCAAATATATAATTATGCATTAAATCATTAAATCAACACTTGATTTAACGATCCGGTCATATCGCATATAACCGGCTAATATACAATGTATCGATTTATCGAATCAATCCTTGATTCGATAACTAGGTTATATCGCATACAACCATATCGATACATTCATCGCGAGAATGAAATATGGTATCACATACACGCATTATTCTCGGTCCCGCACATATCTCATAGGCGCTCCTATTTCGTTTCGCTTGAGCCAGGAAACCTCTGTGTAGGACTCTAAAGACTCGTCAATACGCCGGCAGCAGGTGATGATCATATCAAACACCCACAAGCCGCAAGCGGTCTGCTAAACGTAACGGCCACCCGGGTATTGAGCGATCAGAAGATCGACGAGCAAGCCCGCTCACACTCCTGTGAATCCAACCAGTAACACTTACCGTACAGTCCGGTCTGATCGTCTGATATGTCGCATATCTCGCATAGGGGTGGTAAACGTCAGACCCCAATAGCTCGATAAGTCATGTCGATATGAGGTCTATAACAATTCGAGAAACTACTGGTAACACTTACCAGTAAATCTCAGCAAACCTGGCCAGGGATTTCCGGTCATAGCCAATCGAACACAGCGCAACATCAACTCCCTATACCGGGAGAGACGAATCCCCTCCTATCGCTCATTGCCTCCATGTGATTCGGGACTGTACCCAAAAACCACCATTTTGCACGCCCTCTTGGACGTGGTAAGATGGAAATCAAAGCACAGTGGGAACCACACAAGACTCTATGACGATCTCGGGTCAACAGACTACTCTGTACCAGTGTCACCAGAGAACTGCCATCTGACGTAAGGTATAATACCATCTGGGAGTTCTCGGCGAGTTCGTCCAGTGTACCCAGTCTCCACTGAGCACCCGTATATCATCTCTGATGTCAAACACCAATGGATATGGGATCATCCATCGCCCATCTGTATGGGTCGAGAAGGTATACGCTAGTCTACTCTGGTATATCGATGCCCCGTCTCGATACACCCACGACTAGGGACTTTGAAGGATGTACTTATGGACTACCATGTCCCCACTAGTATGATCCGCATCATAATCCAGGTAGTCAAGTACACATCCTAAGGGCTTTACCAACATGTAACAGAGAGACAATCAGTATACACGTTAAGGTAAAGAGTAACCAGATAGCATACTATCATGTCGAGCAAGAAAGTCCTCCCTATATATGTCCAAGCACCCACTACAATATACATCCAATGTACAGTAATGGCCTCTAGAGCATACATATAACTAACAGATTGTTGTGAGTAGATTTAACATCTACAGGAGAATCGCCCATATGGCGTTATACGTCTGGGCTAGATTAAATGATATGATTATTAGCTAGTTGTATATGGACATTGATTTTTCATGTGTACCTTTGTTGCATATCTCATTTCCTATTGCGCATGGACTTAGTATTAATGAGACATACACCATTATTGACAATTCATGTTTCACGAGCACTAATTGTATGCTACACACACACCGTCGATAATTGCCATGACACGCACAACACCTATACATATGTGATATTGTATTGTTTAGGGACATTGAGACATGATCCTTATATCCTTTTGTGCATATAACATATAGCATACCTGTATACCTACATGCTTACACATATGCCTTGACATACTTACATGCTATTTACCTATATACCGATATGGTATTGTACCATTATTGATAAGTATATACATATAAGAGACATAGCTACATGAACATCTTGCATATATGCTTATGCATATACCTGGAGGGTATTACATAATTATTGATTGGTAGATACACATATCTTTCTATGCCGACATGGTTACGCACACCTGGCTATAGCTACATGTGCACCTTTATTTGATGTTATATGGACTTGGAGAAATTAGGAACCTCATGATATATATTAATTTGTTGCAGTTAAATAGCGGTTTTTCCTTTATATGCTCACATTTCAGTTTTATGTTGCATATATTATATTCATGGATTTTTGCATCGAGATATGGATTTTTCATGATGTTTTCTAGATTTGAGGACCGTGGTAGTTTCATGAAATTATGCATTATTTGAAAAACCCTGTTTCTCTTGATATGATATTTCAGCATCCACCATGAGATTTCTCGGTTCTGATATATACCCCATGCGAGGAGGCGTCGTGGGCTGTGTGCGGGTACATGGTGGAACCCGGTTGGTTCTTCGGGGCAAGAAGATCGACGGTACATGCCGATGAGCCTGGCTGGGGGCGTGTGCCAACCGGTGATAGTATTTGGACTCGAAGAATATTTTGGGGATATCGATCGAGGTTATGTACGCACATGCCTTGTCGATTTCGGGAGTGCACACTTAGGTTCTATAGGATGTATGTACATGACATAGGAGGGCCAGTCCCAGGTGACGGCGCCTCAGAGTTGAGTATTTATGTGTCGATGCTAGACACTTGTTTTCATGATATTTTTACTCCTAAGTATATGTAATAGTGGAATGGGACGTTGTTATATATGCATATATATATATATATATTAGTGGAATGGGACGCTAATATATGTGTATACATATCTAATTTATATACATCATCATAATAATCTTGCAAATATACTTATTCATGATATGAGGGCCGATCTTATGGCCGATATGAGAGCCGATATTATGGCCGATATGAGGGCCGATATAAGGGCCGACCTGAGGGCCGATTTGAGGATATTTGGGATTTAGATTGTCTTGATGGACTTTGGTCCTGCCACGAGGTCAGGATTCCATGAGGATGACGTGTTTTATCCCATACTCCGCATTTACTTTATATGCATTCCTTCATGTATTCGTAATACCAGATAGAGTACCTTTCATGACTGTTGCATATACATATTGCCATTTATTACTTCATGTATTAGTAGTACCTGATAGAGTACCTTTCATGACAGTTGCATACATATGGCCATTTATTGTTGTTAGCTTGCATGTGATAGATTCGCGCAGTATGTGCATACTTGCGATTACCGGCATATGTTATTTATTATTCACGAGTTGGAAACTCACCCCCCGTTGTGCCACAGGGTTTGCAGGTTGTTCTTCAGAGTAGTCGAGGCAGGGCTTCTACCTATCAGATCATCTTTTGCAGCGGATACCGCTTGGGCTGACTGCGTGCAGTTTTGCTATAGGTTGGTTTTGCGGTTATCCGATGATGCTCTTTGTATATCTTTGTACCTTGTTCTCTCAATCTACCATTCTCATGTATTGACTTAGTGACGAGATGTGAGGACGATATTGTATATTTTGGTGACTTGTATGTCGTTTATGCAGTTTTACTTATATCGTCTTTTATTTCTTCGCTACGGCATCATATATCTGTTTTGTTGGTTGTTTTCCACCGTTGGGCGTGGATTTGCTCCCGTTTGGGGATGCTTTACTTATATTTATGTTGTACCCATTTTTGTGGTTAGTTTTTACAAAGGAGGTGCTGCCAAAATTTTTAAGAAAGTAAAGTTAGACTTTAAAGAATTTGTATTCGAGATTTTAAAAAGTTTTAACAATGTTCTTATCACTTACTACTTTTGATGGTTTAGATTGCTGGGTTTTCGGCATACATAAATTGCGTTACGCCTGTAGACGTTGCGTAGTTTAAGGGCCGTCACGTGCCAAGTTTTTGGTCGTGACATTTTTTGACTTCATCAGAATAGGGGATGGATCTGTTAAGAAGGCAGTAGGGTGTGATGTCCTGGTATTTGGATGACATTCACTTTGTAGGAAGTGAAATTCCTATACTACAGTCGGTTATACTCTGGTTGTCACACAGCGGTTTCTCCACATAGGATATAGATATAATATCAGGCATTCTGGTTACTAAATCTATAGTTTTATATCTAGATTTGAGTAGTTTCCCAATCTGGGTACTTAGACAGTATTCTAAAGGTGTTTCAGAATGGACGACTCCTGGCATGGTGGTCTACCTGCAGGTGATGGAGTCACCCTCTCTAAAGGTGTCTTACAGACTAAAGGGGAGAGGGATGTGCATGATTGGAATATCACTTGCTTAGGCAATTGAGTCAATCATGAGATGTCAAGTACCACACCAAATGTTGTTTTTGCACTGGCTGCGATAAGTTTATATATTTACCCAATCCTGGAGAAACGTTCGGAAGCAGTTTATGAACATAAGTGGATGTTCTAGGGATTTGGTAACGACAGCCTCCTTCAGGAGACGGTTATCATTCCAGGCTTCCAAGGTGACCTGGATGACAGAATGACTGTTAGAGTTATAGTTTTCCCTCTTTTTGATGGGCAGTAGTTCGGACAGGTGGTCCAAGAAGATACTGAGGAAGGCATGGTGTAGGATTCTGATTAAATTCAGTGGACGATAAAGTCTAAGAAGTTTGCTGGATTTGGAGTTCATTTTTGAACTGGGTCCCATCAGATATCCAGACATATTCTAAGACAGGTATTGCTCATTTCGGGAGATGGCTTTTTCCGCGAACTTGAGATAAAGAGAGACATAGAAAGAAACCTTGGAGCGGATCCACTCGCTGAAGCTATTTATCTAACGCAATAGTTTTACAAACAAGCTTTGTGAAACAGATTAGTTGAGAAGTTGGGTGTTCGATATCACACGGGCTATGAGTATGCGACACCGCAATAATTAGCCTTTAGTGCAAGTGGGAGATTGTTGCCTATAGTGCCCTCAAATCAATTATTGGATCGCAGGCACGTGATTGCAATGATTGAGGTATGACCTATACTGGTAGAACAGTCTTACTCTAGATGATAGTATTCTATCTGGTTTATCTTTATCATCGTGTACATGCTTTAGGTGACATTACAGATCACTATTATATGTTGATAGAGCCCATAAGATTCTTGCTTGACTACCAGCAGTATGATTATGTGTGAGCTGGGTGGTCTATAAGCACATCCTTAAATGTCCCTAGTCGAGGGAGTTTCGAAACCGGGCATCGATACTCCATAGTAGACTAGTGTATACTGATCGAGACCCCGATGAGGGGCGGTGTCCGGTCTCACAGGCCATTGGTGTCAGTTTGTTAACTTAAGATGAATACAGGTGCTCATTAGGTTATGAGTACACCGGAAAGACTCGCCGGGAACATGCTAGTTGGTATTATACCTATTGTTAGATAGCAGTTCCCTGGTGATATGTGTACTGGTTAGTCTATCGACCTGAGATCGTCATTTGTCTCATGTGAGTTTCCACTGTGCTTTGATTACTATCTTACCATGGCTCAAAGGAGTCGTGCAAACAGATTTTAGTTGGGTACAGTCCCGAGCTACATGGAGGCAGTGAGCGGATCGTCGGGGGATTCGTCTCTCCCAGTATTAGGGGTTGATGTCGCGGTTGTGCACGAATGGCCATCACCATAAATCCTTTTCCTAGGTTTTCGTGAATTATTGATCTAGGATCAGTTGTTTCTCATGTGGTGATCGGCTTCATACCGACACTAAATGGTGTGTTATTAGGGGTCTGACTTTATCCACCCCCCTAAACTCGAAATGCGATACTCATAGACGAACGAACCAGACAGTACGGATAATGTCACTGTCAGGCTCAGTAGGGGTTTCAGGATGAGTTTGCTCGTCGGCCTCCCTTTCGCTTAATACCTGGGTAGCCGTTACGTACAGCTAGTGCCGCTGACGTGCTTGTGGTTAAACCCACTGCCATCGTATTGACGAGTCTTTAGAGTCCCACACAGAGGGTTTCCCTGCTTCGGGCGAAACGTTGTAGAGGCCGTATGGTTTTACGGCAGGGTTCGATCACATACGTGTACATGTGCACGGATATTGTTCGGACGGATAATACTAGTGGGCTTTGGTTTAAGCCAGATCCTAGTATTACATTGTTGGATTATTTTTGTCTCTTTGTATTCGTATTCTTCGAAATACGGATGCGGGTATGTATATACAGTTGAGGGGTATTCTTGTAATTTATTACAAGATTACTTTTAGAAGATTACACCTCATCATGGTTTAGACCTTTTCCGATTAAAAGGTTATTGAGGTATAGGAAAAGGTGTTTATTGCATTTTTTGGTGGCATGGCTAATTAGTGACCCATGGTTACTGTTCTAGCATGCTTAGGGTTTTGTTTGTTGTGAGATTATGTTGACTTGAGATATTTTTGTTGACTCTAGATATTTTGGAGACTTGACATATTTATTGTGATGGCTCCATTATTTCTAATCAACCCTCACAACACACAGTAAAAAAAGAAAAGCCATTATTCATTTCTTTTTCTCTCTCTTGAGTTGCTCTCAACACCTCATTCTCATGGCATCTTCTTCTTCCTCTAGCTCGACCCAAACCCTCTCATGAGTTGAGAATCCTTGGGTGTCTTGAGACAAATTAATCCTTCATCACTCTCTACTTTATCTATGGTATCTAGAGTAGCGATCTAGGTGCCCTAGTTGCGTCGGATATGAGGTTGGAGCTCGTTGCATAGACTCTAGGGTGGATCATCTTCGATGGAGGGAGACTGTAGATCAAGCTTGATCAAGGAAGACCCTAGGAGCTTAGGATGATGGTTGAAGACCGAAGGGCACCGATCTATTCGGTATAACCATTCTAACTCCTTTGCATGTTTTTTTATCTAGGGCTTATGGGTAAATCCGAGTAATTGGTTGTGGTAGCGCCAAGTTTTATAAATTTTTGTTCCGCATTTGGTCACGGATTGATGGCCGGGGCGCTTGCATAACCCAACAGCTGTGGGACATACCATCTCCCCTCCTGGGATGAGAAGCATATACACTAGTCTACTCTGGAGTATCGATGCCCTGTCTCGATAATCCTGCGACTAAGGACCTTTGTATGGATGTGCTTGTAGACTACCCAGCCCCCACTAGTGTGACTGTCATCACAAAGCTGGTAGTCAAGCAAAGATCCTAAGGGCTCTATCATATGTATTAGCGATACGTTAAAAGAAACATATACACATATTAAGATAGATACAAACCAAGTATCAAACTACTATATCGAGCAAGACTGACATAAATCCATGTATTTATCCCAAGCTTCCAAAATGTAATATACAAACTAGTACTATACAATAATGGCCTCTAGGGCATATTACACAAACAATCTCCCACTTGCACTAAGACCATGTGCTGGCATATCGCAGACCTATCGTCTCGAATAGCCTCTCGAACTGCGTCTGTGAGATGACCTTTATGAATGGATCGGAAGTGTTGTCCTCAGTAGCAACTCTCCGTACCTCGATCTCCCA
This sequence comes from Agapanthus africanus, assembly GCA_030015575.1. NCBI lineage: Eukaryota > Viridiplantae > Streptophyta > Magnoliopsida > Asparagales > Amaryllidaceae > Agapanthus > Agapanthus africanus. The sequence goes on from JASDDO010000026.1 coordinate 372,978,892, forward strand.
GCGATCCACGATCTACCTGATATGGCGACACCGCCTCAAGATGTGTTTGGACTTCTGATTGGACCTGGGTTCCTTTGCTAAAGCTATAGCTCCATTGTTGTCACAATACAGAGGTATTGGATCAACAATGGATGGAACCACCAGAAGTTCTGTTAAGAACTTTCTCATCCAGACTGCTTCTTTTGCGGCATCTGAAGCTGCGATATACTCCGCTTCCATCGTCGAGTTAGCAACGGTGTCTTTCTTGGAACTCTTCCAACATACCACCCCTCCAATGAGGGTACAGTCATAACCGACGTGGACTTGGATTCATCCTTGTCACTCTAGAAGCTGGAGTCAGCAAAGGCCTCGATCTGGAGGTCTTTTCCGCCGTAAACCAAGAACATTTCCTTAGTCCTTCTCAGGTACTTGAGAATGTTCTTTACTGCTATCCAGTGCTTCTCCCCAGGGTTTTACTGATACCGGCTTACGGCGCTTAGTGCATAAGCTACATCTGGTCTGGTCCACAACATCGCATACATTATAGAGCGTATCGCAGAAGCGTAGGCTAGACATGCGATCCCTTTCCAAATCATTCTTGGGAGACATCTCTTTGGAAAGGCTGATTCCATGACAAGCCGGTAAATTACCGTGCTTTGAATCTTCCATACTGAATCTTTTCAGTATAGTGTCGATGTACCTGGACTGTGAAAGTCCCAACATCCTCTCAGATATATCATGATAGATCTGGATCCCCGGAATGTAAGAGGCATCACCCAGGTCTTTCATGGAGAACCTTTGTGACCAAAACCCTTTGACAGATTGTACCATAGGAATGTCATTTCCTATCAAGAGAATGTCATCCACGTACAATAAGAAGAATACAACAGTTCTTGCTACAATCTTACTATAAATGCATGGCTCATCTGGATTTTTGATAAAGTCAAATTCTTTGACCGTCTCATCAAAACAGATGTTCCAACTCCACGATGCCTGCTTTAGTCCATAGATGGACTTAAGAAACTTGCACACTTTCCCTCTGCTCCCACTCTGAACGAAACCCTCTGGCTGGTCCATATAGACGCACTCTTCCAAATATCCATTTAGAAAAGCGGTCTTTACGTCTACTTCCAAATCTCATAATCGTGGAAGGCAGCAATGGCAAGAAGGATCCGAATGGATTTGAGCATAGCTAATGGAGAAAATGTTTCATCATAGTCCAAACCAGGTCTTTAACGAAATCCTTTTGCAACAAGTCTAGCCTTATAGGTTTCAACCTGTCCATCTATATCAATCTTCTTTCTGAAGATCCATTTGCAGCCTACGGGTTTTACCCCTTCTGGGGCAATGTCCAAAGTCCATACTTTGTTGGTATACATGGACTCCATCTCGGTCCGCATTGCATCCAACCATTTTACCGAGTCTGTGCTCTGAATGGCTTGCTGGAACTTAGTTGGCTCATCATTATCAATGATGCAATCCTCTCTATCCCCGTCTATGAGAAAACCGTAGTATCTCTCCGGCAGATGAGACAGCTTACTACTCCTGCGGAGTGGCGCGGGAATGCCCTGTTCTTCTGAAACTTCTGGTTCTATCAAGCTTTCAGCAATAGCTTGTGGTTCTGGAATTTCTTCCAGTTCTATTGCGCTCCCACTAATTGCTTTTTCTAAAAATTGATGTTCCAAAAAGTGGGCATGACGAGAAACAAAATCCTTTTGTTCCTCTGCGTAATAGAAAAGATACCCCCTGGAGTTCTTTGGGTATCCCACAAACTTACACAGTACTGAGCGTGCCTCGACTTTGTTCGCATGCTGCTTTTTAACAAAAGCTGTACATTCCCATATCTTCAGATACTGAAGATAGGGTTTCTTCCCACTGCACATTTGATATGGTGTGGTAGGCACAGTCTTGGTAGGAACCTTGTTCAAAAGATAGGCAGCTGATTCTAGTACATAACCCTAGAATGATCGCGGTAACTCAGCTTTACTCATCATGGAACGTACCACATCCAATAGGGTTCGGTTCCATCTCTCCGATACACCGTTGTGTTGTGATGTGTATGGAGGAGTAAGCTGAGAGAGAATTCCATTCTATTTTAGGTAATACAGGAACTCGACACTCAAGTATTGATTGTTAGAGATTTTCTGTGTTTAAATTTACCGCAATCAAGACGGTGTCGCTTGGTAGCTAGCCGGTTGAGTACGGATCGATCCACAGGTAGAAGGAATTCTTTTCTTTATGTTCTAACGAGTTAAGTCCAATTATATTGGGTTTTGTTTTAAGATCTAAGAATGAGAATAAGTCGATAAAAAGCTTGCTAAGGTTAGAATTGGGTTAGTTCGAAATGGGGACCTTCTCACTTCTTTCAATGCCTTAGTTATGAATATAGTTTCTTCCTTTTAGTCCTTGTCCGTCCGTTCTTAGCTCTTAGCCCTAACCCCCGGTTAATTCAAGCACAACCGGTCTAACTAGGGAATCACCGCTATCATGTAGGATAGGGTGCCGTAGTGAGCGGATTATGGTTGATTTAAAGGGAGTCTGTTTTTAAAATTATTTGGGCAAAAAAAGGAGTGAGAGAGATTTCCTTCTCTCAAAGCTTCCCTTTCCTACCCCTAACAAGTGAGCAATTACTCACTCATTAGGAAGATAACAATAAAATTCATTTTTTATTTTTATTGATGACCTAAATTGCAGACAAATAAAGAACAAATAAAAGTGCAGATAATAAATTGCAGATAAGAAGAATGCGAGATAAAATACAATACTTACTTTATTGATGACCTCTCAAGAACGTATTACAATTGAATTTAAAATTTAGATCTAGAAATTAAAAAGAGACATGAAAAATAAAGAGAGGCATCCTAAAAGAGGCGCCCAAAAGAGGCACACTTTATTTGGCTTTGAGCTCTCCTATTTATAGATAGGAAAACCCTAGGTTTACACTCCGATCCTTACACGAAATTACAAAACGACCCTAAGAGAGCTGAGTCAAAGCACCGACACTGCCACCGACACGTGCATTGCACAGCCGCGGAACCGCGGCAGATGTGCCTGTTTGGCCGCGGTTCCGTAGCTATTTGATGGTCTTGGTGGTTCATTTTTCCAGGGCTTCTTCATGTTATTTTTTTCTTCTTTTTGGCACACTTGGTTTCTCGAAAGCTCTTCAGTTCTCTTCCAGATATTCAGCAGTGGACTTTTGCTTTGAGCTTCGCGTTAAAGTCTTGGATCTTGTGCTGCCCTTATGCTTTGTGCATTAAAATGCCCAATGATTTTCCATTTGTTCCTTGAACTGGTAGGCGGCATTATACGGATAGTGTGCGGAAACCCGTATTTCTCTGTTTGTTGGTCGTAGTCCCACATTTGTTGCGACTTTTCATGAATTTGACTGTAAAGAGCTGAGAACCTGGAACTACAACTATTTAGAAGACATGGATCAAAAGTACATACTTATATGCAATGTTATTAAGAATGGGCAGTATAAAATGCAAAAATCTGATATGAACAAATACCCCCAAACTTATCTTTTGCTCGTCCTGAGCAAAGCCAATTTTATTCTTAAAAATTCCTAATTTCACTTTCACAGGAAAAACGATTGCACTGAGCTCGTGCAATAGGCCGTTAAACCTCTAAGTGCCCCTAGTAGGAGGAGTGTTGTCTCCTGAGGGTTTTCAGCGGATACTACCCACAAAATCCGATCAATTTGGCCGTTGACTCTAATTCTTCAATTCAATATTCTAGCAAGAAATTCTATTATCTTCAACTTAGAAACCATCAACCCGTATTTTTCACGCTTCCTTTTCATTTAACTTAAGATCATATACGTTTTGCAAATTTATAAAGCTTTCAGCATCTCCTAAGTTTTCCTTCTAAGGTGCAATCTTAACTCAGGAATTTTTATCATTTCTACTGAAGATATAAGCCCTATCTTTTATAACTATTTCTCCTCCAAACTCCAATTATATACCCCTACGTGTGTAATTATCACCCCTATACTTGAAAATTCAATTCAAGCTATCATACTCTTATCCATCTTCCAAAATACTTTTAGTTGGTGAATTTTAGATGAAATTGCTCACACATCCTTCATGCGACCGTTAATACTTCTTGAGGTACTAAACGACCGATTACAAAATGTGCTTGCACATTTTAGGCGTAATTCCTCGTCTTGCAATACCTAAGGCTTAGCAGTGACTCCCAAACCAGTTGGTCTAAGGCACTAGGTGATAAAGCACCCTCGCTATATTTTTTTTATTTATACCGCCTTAAGTAATTAAAAAACCAGTGTTCGTTTTTTTATCTCTTTATTCACCTCTTATACTTTTATTTTATTTTCATTCATACTAAGGATTTTAGACAAGAGCATTTCAAGATATCCTCTACTATCCCAAGTTTCAAGATGCGTGTGAGTGTGTAAAGTAGGGTATATATTTTCAGAATTTGGACGTAAGGTTCAGAAGTATTTTTTTCAGACTTATACTTCAAATAGAGCTTTCAATACTCTTCCCTTATTTCGATTTAGCCCAAGAACTGAACTCAAAAAGTCATGATCCGAAAAGTACGGAACATGACCGGCACTTAAACTACGAAACGTCTCGAGGCGTACGTAATCTAAGTAAGCCAAAACCCAGAAATCCAAACCAAGTAAAGCAGTAGAGTGAAGGAAAAACCAATTTTAAAGCAAGAAGTTTAACAACATAAGTCGAAGTATGCATTTTTAAAATCTCAAGTCTTTTCTGAAAATTTCAGCAGAGTTTACTTTGTAAAAACTGACTCCAAACGGGTACAAACCTGATAATGCATATATAATGAATAAATGCATCCCCAAGCGGGAGCTAGTTCTTCGTCAATTGACGGTCACAACCACGCAAGCAATACTATACAACACCGAAAGGCGAGGATCAAACTCAGGATAAAATCAAACATCATCAAGAAAACCAGAGGAAAACCATATAATACAGCGTGCGACTCTAAGGTCGAAAGAATATACACAGGCCTTCTATGTCTATCAAATAATACAAGTCTGGTTGATGGAGTTTTTACTAGATGCAACTGAATAACAAATATACAATGATGGTCCTGATGCAAAAGAACCCACCTACCAAAGCAATCACCCGGAAGGAACGGTGTGCCAGCAAAACCGCAACGAAACCTGTACGGCAAAACCTACAGTGAACTGTGGCACAATGGGGGTGAGTTGCCAACTCGTGAGTAGAAAACATCACAGAGCAAAAATCGCATGTATGACGCTATCCTAGGTCATACGATCAGTAATATCCTCAAAATAATAATATGGCCTGAAGCATAATATAATGGTAAGGGTAAACATCTATCCCTAAGTGTAATACTAAGTACTCGTGTCAGTTCCTCAGGTAACAACATGTTACAAATATGATGTGCAAATGTCAGGTAGCAATATGTCACTAAAATGATGTGCAAATGCATATAATGAGAACATAGTACATCATGAATCGAAGAACTGTTTTTCTTTATTTAATGAGATTTTTGTATGTATATAAGTCGAGATATCATCAATGAAATCAATATAGGATCCGTGTCAAGCATCGACACAAAACATAAATCTCAAATCTCAATATCTCAGTACCTCGGGCTCTGTCAGTCCGGATCGGCCCATATCATCAATCACACGACCACGAACGGTATCCTTCGGATATCCGCCGCGCCAGACAATCACCGGTAGGAAGTCTGCCCCTGCCGGGCTCATCGTCTACAACTCGAGCTTCTTGCCCCGGGGTACCATACCGGGCCCACCATGTACCCGCAGACGGTTCATCCAACTCCTCGAATCGGGTCTCGAAAACCATCTCAGAACCGAGAAAATATCATGGTGGACAAGACTCTTCATAGCAAGGAAAACCGCATTTTTCTCTTTAAAATAAATCAACAGTTTATAAAACTTTCACATGCGGTTTCCAAATCCAGAAAATCTCAAGAAGGATCCGAAATCATCAAATCACCATGTCAATAAACAGTGAAAACCAGCATATATCTCTATAATACTGCATAACCAATGAATATATGAATGCATCTGCTATCATGCAATGAATGCAATAGATAAACTAGCATATGATAACGATAACATATTGCAACCATCAGCTAGCAAGCTATGTCAATGAAATAGTATTCTCTAAATTGTACGTGACATGGCAATTACCGATGATGATGTGTGTGAGCCGGCAAGCAGGTGTACGTGGAACATACGCATCATCAGTAATGGTGCTGGTGTCCTGACAGCAGGGTTTCATAATAATTACAGATAACATATATATAAGCTTGCAATGCGATGAAACATCATGAATATACAGAAAGTGATAGTAACAACAACACTGAAGAATAAACCTACCCAATATACGAGTCATACCATTTGGTATTTAAAATACTCACAATTCTCCACTTTTGAAAACAAGTATGACTCGAGCCCAATCAAAAGGGTAAGGAAATCCACCTAAGTCTGAGTCGATCTATATATATATATCTAGAGGTCGGTGATCTCGCCTCAATTGTATCACGTACGATAAAAAATATATATGACATCCACGAGTCAAGAGTGCGGATCTAACATCATAAATATATCTCGTACGATAAATCTATCGTACGGCATCCCCAAATCTGGGTACGGGTCAATATCATATTTATCTCATTACTCATCTGATATCCTTATCATCATATATCGTGAACAGGGAGGGTACTGATCTATGTCTAGTACATTGCTAATACGATCAACATAAATGTATGCGTGTGTGCAAATACATATCGCCCAGTCAATCCGCTAATATCACGTCGTATCTCCTAATACGAACTAATCACATCACCGATCTCATGGCACCATACTCAAACTCATCGACTCATCTCCAAATACCATATACTATCCTCAATCATCCGTGTATATGTATATGTATATATATATCAACCCACGCACCCACATCTATCTATAAACATATAACATATACACCCAAAACCATATCCCGTGCATGTATGTGTATGTGTAACTGCCTTACTCAAGGGTTTCGCGACTACGAAATAAACTAAAGTCCTTTCTTCACTTCTCGCTAACACTAACCCATAATCTCCTAATGTTTTTCCTGCTAAGTGTTCAAATCTCTCACTAACATAAAAATGTATATCTATATCACATCATATTATTTCTTATGACTTTGCGGGGGTGCTATACGCCACCCACCCGACTTCCCCCGTAGATATAATCTACTCACCTTGATTTTCGCTCTCTGGAGTCGATGACGCCACGCTCATCCTCGTCGTCTCGAAGTCCACGTGAGGTACCTACACATTATAACGTATCTTATTGCATTAAAATCCAAGTCAAAGCCAAAATGACACGCTAAAAGCCTATAGGTTCGAACCTACGGACTGCGCCTTCAAAACCACCAAACAACTCTCGATATCGTCGTACAAACGTCAAACCATCGGGTTAAAACCAAATTCCTAAAATCCAGAATTCAAAATACGCAAAACAAAATCCCGAATCAAAACAGCAAAACAAGGAAATGGTCCCAGATTTTACCCTAGGCCAAATTGGTCAATTTTGCACATATGGAAGGTCTAGTTTACAGCTAAAGGGACCAGAGAACAAATACGAATCAGTTCCAACCCACCCTGGCCGCAATTTGCGGCCAGATGGAATAAATCTTCGGCCTTGGCTTTGGGTTAGGGGCTCGGGTCTTCAGGGTACACTCCAGGTTGCCTGCACGACTCCCAGTATTCGCTAAATAATTTTTAGTGTCTCCGGGTTACTCCAGATTTCTTTGCACACCCCAAACACTCACAAAACCGACATGGGTCAATTCTAAAGTCTTTATTCTCTGTTCTACACTCAGTTCCAGGTCTCTAATTTGAACCCTAGGGTCTTGTACAGCCACTAATTCCCCAAAATTCTCAAACCCTTCTCTTGAATTTTTTTAAACACCACATACCCTAACCAAACACATTCTAAAGTAATCTAGAATACAAGAAAACTAAAACTAAACTAAATGGAAGAATTTATACCTCCTTTAGGCCACTCAAGGCAGCCCTAGCTCCTCAAAGTTGTCAAAACCCTATTTTGCTTGGTCCAATGTGCTTCCTTTTAGCTTGCGCATGTTTTAAAGAAATGGGTATGGGGTTTTGGTGAATATTTTGATATGGGTCAATGAAGATAGAAGATGGAGGGAGATGAGGAAGAAGTAGAAGAAGAAAATGGTGGAGGAACAATGAGGCAACACCCCCCCCCCCTTCTCTCTCTCTCAAGCATGGTCTCCTATCATGATTATGTCCCTTTTTCTCTCTCCTCAAGTCATCATTACACCCTTTTTTCCATTCTTTTTATTTCTCACCACAATAAAACCAAATACATAACACAAATGAAATGAAACAACATGTAACATGTCACGGTACCATAGCCATGAAAACTGTAGAAACACGGATTTGGCTCAATCTCGATTAGCAGTGCACTAATCAGGGTTTTATCAAAACTGCATATAATAAATTTTAAAAATGCCAAATCCTTTAAATATATTTTTAAATGAATAAATCATTTTAATTTCCATTTATTTCATAATTATTGTTATATATGTATACTCTTTTCGAAAACCCCAATTTCGCAAATCGGGCAGTTTTCGGGAAAAATATTATTTTAATATTAAATTCCAAAAATAATATTTTATATTTTTTGAAATGTTACAATCTTCCCCCCTTCAATAAATTCGGTCCCCGAATTTAGATTTAAACCCCCAAATTCTAAAACATTTCAATAATCAGATCGAATCAACGGGGCTCCGAAATCACGGAAGATATAGAAACTGTACAGCGCATCGTGTGCGCCTGAAAGACGAGTAAAAAACTCAAAATCGAACCCCATCAAGCGTCTCGCAAATCATCAGATTCGCACGCATATCATCGGAGTCATGGCGAAGAGATCAATGTCAAATCCTAAAACGAAACCAACATGATATACATCAAAACTATACATGTAAACATCATTAAAACGTCGGAAAAATGTGCATGCCAAACTTTTTCATGTTGCTGTGCGATGCACGTATCGTGGCACAGTGGCGGACGTCTATTTTAAGAAAATAACTCTCTCTCTCTCTCTCTATATATATATATATATATATATATATATATTTTATTTAATTTGCACGTCCCGCCGTTTTGAAAACAATGCTAGAAGGGTTTCCTTTATAAAATGTTTCGTGTTATCTCGGACACATAGGTAAATACTGAGATTATAGCTCCATTTTGGAAATCCCTTCGATAGCTATCAATGCATGCAAAATATATCCAGGTACCGTCCTCTGACTAGTTTTGCTCAGTACGAAACAAATAGTAAATCTCATATAAACGTACTGCCCCAAAAATCAATCCCAAAATGTTCATAAGAATGCCGCGTGCGTCTGGTGCGCACGAAGATCGAAATCAATAAATGTGCCATATATGTGCACAGAAACAAAATCTAAGTGCAACAGGTGTGCACGAAAACCCCTATCAAGGGCAACGGTGTGCCTGACAGCAATATCAGGTGCATCTGATGTGCACGAAGAATCTCGATTTAGTGCATCTGGCGTGCACCAAAATCGCATCAAGCGCCCAAATATGCGCAAGAATCCAAATCCAGTGCACGAAATACAATACAGTGCAACAATCGCACAAAAATACGAATATGGTGCATCAAGTGCACAAAATACCAAACCCAGTGCATCCAGTGCACGAAATACAATATAGTGCAACAATCGCACAAAAATTCTAATCGGGTGCAACAAGTGCAGGGAAATGCATCAATAACTCAAATGTGTATAAAAAGCAATACCGAGTGTGCCAAGGTGTATAAAATCCTAAACGCGTGCAACTGCATGCACAAAACACGTATCCACGCACTGCATGACATGTAAGCTATAACGAGTGCAAAAACCAAATCGAGTGCATACCACCTGCACAAAAATCAAATCAGCTGTATGCAATCCATGAAATCATAAACATGTGCAGCCAAGGCACAAAACTGAATCAAGTGCAATAAACCTGCAAAATTCATAAATCAACACAATGGTGTATAAAGCATATCTCAAGTGCAATAACTATGCACAAAACGTAAATACTCAGTAGGTGCAGCCATGGTGCACGAAAACAAATATCATGAAACTCAGTCATCAAAACTCAATCATGCGAATAGATCGCCCAAAATACCGAAATCAAGTATAGCGGAATAGTCCCGCTCACGCACATCATCTAAGAGTCTCTGGCCAACTGTCGTGGTCACTCATAACATGTCTCGTCGACGATGCCCAACTCTGGCCTACTGGGTGTGCATAATAGGACCGCTCATGGGTCCAAGTCTTCTCGTAAATTATTCCAGGAAGGTCCTGTCGAGCTCTCTCCCAAATCTCGTCTCTGCTGAACTGTCCGGAGGTTATCACCCTTTATTATATCTGTTTCTGGTTTCGGAATGGCTGCATACTCATCGCGACTCCTTCCGGAAGATATATCCATATACAACGCTTCTGCATGCGTATCACATCTCTGATGTCAGCGAAGTGGAACGTCATCTCATCAAGATCTCGTACAAACCTCTTACTCCACTTTTCTCTCATGTCGACTGATTCGAACTCGTCTCCTCGTGGCTGCATAGACTGCTCTCCAACGACTATACTCGTATCTGGAGTCTCCTAAGCAATGCATCCCATCACATGATATCCGAATGATGTCAAACTTTTCGATCGATTCGTCAAGGTTCCATAATCACCCAAGGGCTCAACATCTTGGGTACAGCTTAATAGTATCAAATACATGCCACAACACCTGTGGACCGACCGTAAAAGGGCAAATCCAAGCCTCACTAATGGCACCGCTGAACTGCCGCAAACCCTAAGGTTCAAAGGCGTTCCATGGTCATTATGTCAAGTTAGGATTTCATTCATCTAGAGGGTCCATAGCATTACTTGCATTTGTCTCTGAATACTTTAAACTTGGAAAATGGCTCCCGACATTCGATCGTCTCTATCGACTACAAACGTATCTGTGTGAAGTCTTCTCAAGCTGGAATCAAGCAATCTGATGACCTCGTATCGGTGTAAGCGAACGAACCACATGTCCTAGTCATTCATCCTTGGGTGCCTAGCGATCTTCTATCATATCTCTATGTATAAACTCGTGCTGCAACAGCTCCAACATCCAGGCGATATCTCGTCATTTGCAGCAGCAACTGAATCTGTCGTCTGCACGCGAAACAGTGCCATCAATCATCATGAATAGTCGGTGCATCGACGGTCATCACATTCTGGCTGGCCTCTATCAGTGGCGCAATCCTCTGGTGCTGATCTGCAAGTCTGAGTAATCTTGTAAAAGCGATCCATCAAACGCTCATGGAGAGAAAACACAACTAAACAACGCATCTATGCAAATCGTATGTCCCCGGAATCACGCCCTGGTCAGTCCTCGTCCGTGACGAGCTCGTGCTAACCGCAACTCTAGCCGTAGCTCTACACGCCCGTACAACCGTGGTAACAAAACCATAAACCGATACTGAAGAGGATAGATCATAAGAATGAAGGTAATACTATGCAAAGAAATGTACATCCTAAGGTTTCTTAAGCGGAGTATCGTATCATAAGTATGCCGCGGAACATACACATGGTACGTCACTCTACTGGAGTCACCTACTCCATCAACCAAGGGTCATCCTACACTCCGAAGGTAAAACCAAATGCTCTGATACCAAATTTGTCACGACCCGAAAAGTACGGAACATGACCGGCACTTAAACTACGAAAAGTCTCGAGGCGTACGTAATCTAAGTAACCCATAACCCAGAAATCCAAACCAATTAAAGCAGTAGAGTGAAGGAAAAACCAATTTTAAAGCAAGAAGTTTAACAACATAGGCCAAAGTATGCATTTTTAAAATCTCAAGTCTTTTCTGAAAATTTCCGCAGAGTTTCTTTTGTAAAAACTGACACAAAACGGGTACAAACCTGATAAAGCATATATAATCAATAAAGGCATCCCTAAGCGGGAGCTAGCTCTTCGTCAATTGACGGTCACAACCACGCAAGCAATAATATACAATGCCGAAAGAAGATGATCAAACTCAGGATATAATCCAACATCATCAAGAAAACCAGAGGAAAACCATATAATACAGCACGCGACTCTAAGTTCGAAAGAATATACACCGGTCTTCTATGTCAATCAAATAATACAAGTCTGGTTGATGGAGTTTTTACTAGATACAATTGAATAACAAATATACAATGATGGTCCTGATTCAAAAGAATTCACCTAGCAAAGCAATCACCCGGAAGGAACAGTATGCCAGCAAAGCCGCAACGAAACCTGTACGGCAAAACCTGCAAGGAACTTTGGCACAACGGGGGTGAGTTGCCAACTCGTGAGTAGAAAACATCACAGAGCAGAAATCGCATGTATTACGCTATCCTAGGTCATACGATCAGTAATATCCTCAAAATAATAATATGACCTGAAGCATAATATAATGGTAAGGGTAAACATTTATTCCTAAGTGTAATACTAAGTACTCGTGTCAGTGCCTCAGGTAACAACATGTCACGAATATGATGTGCAAATGTCAGGTAGTAGTATGTCACTAAAATGATGTGCAAATGCATACAATTAGAACAGAGTACATCATGAATCGAAGAACTGTTTTTCTTTATTTAATGAGATTTCTGTATGTATATAAGTCGAGATATCATCAATGAAATTAACATAGGATCCGTGTGAAGCATCCACACAAAACATAAATCTCAAATCTCAATATCTCAGTACCTCGGGCTCTGTCAGTCCAGATCGGCCCATATCATCAATCACACGACCACGAATGGTATCATCCAGATATCCGCCGCGCCAGACAATCACCGGTAGGCAGTTTGCCCCTGTCGGGCTCATCGTCTACAATTCGAGCTTCTTGCCCCGGGGTACCATACCGAGCCCACTATGTACAGGCAGACGGTTCATCCAACTCCTCGAATCGGGTCTCGAAAACCATCTCAGAACCGAGAAAACATCATGGTGGACAAGACTCGTCATAGCAAGGAAAACCGCATTTTTCTCTTTAAAATAAATCATCAGTTCATAAAACTTTCACACGCGGTTTCCAAATCCAGAAATCTCAAGAAGGATCCTAAATCATCAAATCACCATGTCAATAAACAGTGAAAACCGACATATATCTCTATAATACTGCATAACCAATGAATATATGAATGCATCTGCTATCATGCAATGAATGCAATAGATAAACTAGCATATGAAAACGATAACATATTGCAACAATCAGCTAGCAAGCTATGTCAATGAAATAGTATTCTCTAAAGTGTACGTGACACGGCAATTACCGATAATGATATGTGTGAGCTGGCAAGCAGGTGTACGCGGAACATACGCATCATCGGTAATGGTGCTGGTGTCCTGACAGCAGGGTTTCATAATAATTATAGATAACATATGTATAAGCATGAAATGCGATGAACCATAATGAATATACAGAAAGTGATAGTAACAGCAAAACTGAAGAATAAACCTACCTAATATACGAGTCATACCATTTGGTATTTGAAATACTCATAATTCTTCACTTTTGAAAACAAGTATGACTCGAGCCCAGTCAAAAGGGTAAGGAAATCCACCAAAGTCTGAGTCGATCTATATATATATATATAGATATCTATTAGTCGGTGATCTCGCCTCAATAATATCACGTATGATACAAAATATATATGACATCCTCGAGTCAAGAGTGCGGATCTAACATCATAAATATATCTCGTACGATAAATCTATCGTACGACATCCCCAAATCTGGATACGGGTCAATATCATATTTATCTCATTACTCATCTGATATCCTTATCATCACATATCGTGAACAGGGGGGTACTGATCTAAGTCTAGTACATTACTAATACCATCAACATAAATGTATGCGTGTGCGCAAATACACATCACCCAGTCAATCCGCTAATATCACGTCGTATCTCCTAATACGAACCAATCACATCACCGATCTCATGGCACTATGCTCAAACTCATCGAATCATCTCCAAATACCATATACTATCCTCAATCATCCGTGTATATGTATATGTATATATATATCAACCCACGCATCCACATCTATCTATAAACATATAACATATACACCCAAAACTATATCCCGTGCGTGTAGGTGTATGTGTAACTACCTTACTCTAAGGTTTCGCGACTAAGAAATCAACTAAAGTCCTTTCTTCACTTATCGCTAACACTAACCCATAATCTCCTAAAGTTTTTCTGCTAAGTGTTCAAATCTCTCACTAACATAAAAAATGTATATCTATATCACATCACATTATTTCTTACGACTTTGCGGGGATGCTATACGCCATCCACCCGACTTCCCCCGTAGATATAATATACTCACCTTGATCTTCGCTCGCTGGTGTCGATGACGCCATGCTCATCCTCGTCGTCTCGAATTCCACGTGAGGTACCTACACATCATAACGTGTCGTATCGCATTAAAATCCAAGTCAAAGACAAAACGACACGGTAAAAGCCTATAGGCTCGAACCTATCGACTACGCCTTCAAAACCACCAAACAACTCTCGATATCGTCGTACAAACGTCAAACCATCGAGTTAAAACCAAATTCCTAAAATCCAGAATTCAAAATACACAAAACAAAACCCCGAATCAAAACAGCAAAACAAGGAAATGGTCCCAGATTTTATCCTAGGCCAAATTGGTCAATTCTGCACATATGGAGGGTCTAGTTTACAGTTAAAGGGACCAGAGAACAGATACGAATCAGTTCTAACCCACCCTGGCCGCAATTTGCGGCCGGATGGAATAAATCTTCGGCCTTGGCTTTGGGTTAGGGGCTCGGGTCTTCAGGGTACACTCCAGGTTGCCTGCACGACTCCCAATATTCGCTAAATAATTTTTAGTGTCTCCGGGTTACTCCAGATTTCCCTGCACACCCCAAACACTCAAAAAACTGACATGGGTCAATTCTAAAGTTTGTATTCTCTGTTCTACACTCATTTCCAGGTCTCTAATTTGATCCCTAGGGTCTTGTACAGCCACCACACATCACTAATTCCCCAAATTTCTCAAACCCTTCTCTTGAATTTTTTTAAACACCACATACCCTAACCAAACACATTCTAAACTAATCTAGAATACAAGAAAACTAAAACTAAACTAAATGGAAGAATTTAAACCTCTTTTAGGTCACTCAAGGCAGCCCTAGCTTCCCAAAGTTGTCAAAATCGCATTTTGCTTGGTCCAATGTGCTTTCCTTGAGCTTGTGCATGTTTTTAAAGAAATGGGTATAGGGTTTTGGTGAATATTTTGATATGGGTCAATGAAGGTAGAAGATGGAGGGAGATGAGGAAGAAGAAGAAGAAGATAATGGTGGAGGAACAATGAGGCAGCACCCCCCTTCTCTCTCTCTCAAGCATGGTCTCCTATCATGATTATGTCCCCTTTTCTCTCTCCTCAAGTCATCATTACACCATTTTCCTATTCTTTTTCTTTCTCACCACAATAAAACCAAATACATAACACAAATGAAATGAAACAACATGTAACATGTCATGGTGCACTAGCCATGAAAACTGTAGAAACATGGATTTGGCTCAACGCGATTAGGAGTGTACTAATCGGGTTTTTATCAAAACTGCATATAATAAATTTTAAAAATGCCAAATCCACTAAATATAGTTTTAAAGGAATAAATCATTTTAATTTCCATTTATTTCATAATTATTGGTATATATGTATACCCTTTTCGAAATCCCCAATTTCGCAAATCGGGCAGTTTTCGGGAAAAATATTATTTTAATATTAAATTCGAAAAATAATATTTTATATTTTCTGAAATGTTACACAAAATTTGCCTATTTCTAAATAAAATACAAGGACGTATATTTTCTACAGTTAAACTTTAAGAAAGATTAATTTTAGGGTTTTTAATTTACTAAGTTTAAGATCTAGTTTTTCCTAACCAGTCAACTGTCATGATGAACTTAAGTCAAATATGGCCAAAATTGAACTTTTCAATTTTTATAATTTTTTAAAAATTTTCAATTTTTATGGGTTTTAAAATAAGTATGCAAATGCAAAAATATGCATATTAATGCGAAAGAAGAAAGCTTACCGAGCACACCCCCAAACTTAAACTTGACAATGCCCTCACTGTCAGGCTATACCAAGAGGGTCAAAATTGTCGGCACTCCCCTATTTATTTATTTATTATAATTTTTTTTATTAACAGAAAAAGAAAAAAAATATATATATATATACACAAAAAGGCCCCCCCAAACTTAAGTGAAACATTGTTTCCACTGTTTAAGCGTTAAAGTTCAGAGTTAAGGGGGATAAAAATACAGTATTAAGCTATACAAGGCCTTACAAAGGCCAAAGGTTAGAACCAACCATTCAAATAATTTATCAGTGAAGCGCACCGGTTGGTGGAAGAACATGTTGTATAGAGTCAGGAAGAAATGGGGTAAAGATATGTGGTGTAATGGAAAAGGTTTACGTCTCGATTGGTAGAGACGAAACAATAATGGTGAATGAAAACGAGAACGTGGATGATTAGGAATAGGAAGAATGGTCACATTCTCGTATGGGATAAGAAGAAATGGTTGTGGTTCGACTTCTTCGGGTGGAGGTTGATTAATCAAAAAATCCTTGTCGTTTAGGAATGCGAGTTCGTCGGCGAAAATATCTTCGAAACTTTCATCGATGGCCCGATTGAACGTTTCAATGTCAATAAGTGTCGCGCCAGAATTCAACACACTTGATTTTTCAAAAATTATAAAGGTAGGAGACTCGTAAAGCTCATTTACCTTATTCTCAAAAGAGACTAAATCAAGTTGTTTTTCTAGAATTATCGAACTCAAAATATCAGATTGTGATTCATTAACACTCTTTATCATTAAAGGAAGATTAGAAGAAGAACCGGAGAAAGTGAGAGAAAGAAGTGGAATAAGAACTTGAGGGTGGAAATGGATTGTATAAATTAGCACAATTTGTAATGACCGATGTGTGAAAAGCAATTGTGCTAATCTATCATCCCACTGAGAAATGAGGTCAAATCCCTCAAGATTCGTGAGAAAACATGGGTACGTCGAACTTGGTAAACCAGACATTGAAAATGAAAGTTATACGGTTTCTTGCGCGGTCGGAACGATGGAAAGGATGAAGGGGAGTGATTTAGGAAAGGTAACAATTAAAGGTTCAGGAGGGTGTACACAGTCAGTGGAAGGGACGGGATGAATTGGAAAATCCGACTCATCAAACAAAACTGGTTCATCCTCAATACTATCCTCATAATTCCCCTCAAAAGTTATCGCATCCATGCAATTATCATCAAAATCCAGACGCATAAGAAGTTCGGGAAAAACATTTAGTGACTCGGGATGATGAATTGGAGAGAAAAATTCAGTCAAATCTGTGGGTTCCTCATCCAAAATATTCCCTGCGTCAATATCCTTAATCAAGTGAAAATTAATTTTCTCAGACACCTCAACAAAATCATGGATATCAATCAATTCAGGTTCTATAGTGGAGGTGTAGAGGTCAAAAGGATTAGTGATGGTTTCATTCGAAAGGGACTCTTCACAATCAGGTAAATCAAACACTACAAAATCGCACAACTCATTAAACGTATTATCTTCAACTGGTGAATCATTTGGAACACTTGATAGACATTCAAAACCGGAGTTGTGGGATTCAATTGGGGATGGGTAGGTTTGATTTGGAAGGGTGTACAGCTCACTCTCACCACTCAAATTGTCAATCTGTCAAACCGCCTCATCATACATTGGAAAATTTGGAGCTAGTTGGAAACCAGCTACCGGGTTAGTAGGCTGTATGAAGGCAGCCATGGACGCATTCAAATCCATCATCTGTTTGCATGACGCTACCCTAAAGTCTTCCAACGACTGTTCCAGACTAGACATGGGTTTTGAAGGAGTTTCAGTAAAATATTCAAATTTGTTTGGATACTAAAAACTCCCAAATGGCTGTGTAGAAGCAATGTCCAGGGAAGGTGCAAAAGTTGGGTAGGATGGATAGGAATAGAATGGTTGGACAGGGGTAGGATCAACATACGGATAAGAAGGTGAATGGAATTGTTGATCCAAAGAATTCGTAGTGGTGAAAGGAGTGAAAGATCGGTTATGAGATTGTTCAATATGTTTAGCTATAGACATGGGTTTCGGAATTACAACAGGACTCAAAAAAGAAGTATCAACGTAAGAAGGTGGCGAAGGTTGAAATGGTTGATACAAGGTGGATTGCGGAGTCCAATTGGTTGTCCTAGACTTGTCTATCCGATCTTTCAAAGAAATTTTGGGCATGGAGGGGGCGTTCGAAATTCGACCAAAACAAGAACCGTAGGAAGTAATGTCTGGTTGTGGGTACCAAAGTTCGGCAAGAGTTTTGCGAGGTAGGGTACCCATGATGTGATGAGAGAAAGGAGAAGAAAAAGAATGTGATTTTTTTTAAAATTTTATTGTTTTTTTATGTTTTTGAAAAAAATTGTTTGTTTTTGGAGTTTTTGAAAGTTTTTTTTAGAAAGCGTTTTTGCAAGAATGTGTACGGACAAACAATCATAGTTTAAAACATGCACAATCAAACCTAGAGCTATGGTCATCTAAGTCCACTAGACTGCTCCTAACTGTTCCAAAGTGACAAGTTGTGAGATATCCCTCAAATCGCCTCTTCACCGCCAATTGTGGCCAGGTAAGCACAAATGAAGAAAGGAGGGTTCCGCTCACGAATCACCGTGAGACGGGCCTTTTAAAATTACCTTTCTCACTTTTCTAGCCTAGGCACCACAAAGTCAGGTTTAGATAAACGACTGAATGCCCACAACCTTCCTCTGTCTTAATGAGCGCGGCAATCCTTAATTGGCTGAGTCTAGATATTTTTTAATTAACTCAAGGGTGATGCATATGCTTTTTAGTGATTTTTGGAGTCTTAGGAAGGGTAATGAAATCCCCACCCAATCTTGATTGGTGTCATAGCCCTTAGATTCCGTATTAATTATGCAAAGCAGTAACACACCAAAAATCTAACACACTTGCAATTTTTTTTTATTTGGCAGCACAAAGAATCATCCACAAAAACAATTTATTGGATAAGAAAAAGAGAATCTGTGCAAAGAAAACTGCAGGAATTTTTTTTTCAGTGGAGTGCAAGGGAGAGGAGAGAAGAAAAGAAATACTCACGGAGAAAATTGTTGCTGACGTCACACTTTGACCTCGGTTCCGCGGTCAAAGTCCTGATTCTGCTGCGGTTCCGCGGCAGAGAAGTAGGTTTAAATCTCCTGGTTTCTTCTCTGTGCTAAGTTAGTTCTCCTTATCCTGTTTGGATCCCCTGTTTCTGGATTTGTTCACTGAGCTTGCTCTAAATCTGAATCAATCCATCTTCCTTTCCTGCACAATTCGCACAAAAACCAATAAAAATAACAAGATGATTTTTTTTGTTTTCAATTTTTTCAATTTTCAATTTTCAATTTATATTTTTTATTTTATGTTTTTTTAACCCGAAATTACACAAAGAAATAAAACTACCGTCTCCCCGGCAACGGCGCCATTTGATTGTTAGAGATTTTCTGTGTTTAAATTTACCGCAATTAAGACGGTGTCGCTTGGTAGCTAGCCGGTTAAGTACGGGTCGATCCACAGGGAGAAGGAATCCTTTTCTTTATGTTCTAACGAGTTAAGTCCAATTAAGTTGAGTTTTGTTTTAAGATCTAATAATGAGAATAAGTTGATAAAAAACTTGCTAGGGTTAGGATTAGGATAGTTCGAAATAGGGATATTCTCACTTCTTTTAATACCTTAGTTATGAATATTGGTGTTAGGGTAATCGGCAACAACGGGGATTAGCACGACTAGGAAGAAACTTAGTTTCTTCCTTTTGGTCCTTGTCCGTCCGTTCTTGGCTCTTAACCCTATCCTTTGGTTAATTCAACCACAACCGGTCTAAATAGGGAATCACCGCTATCATGTAGGAAAGGGTGCCGTAGTGAGCAGATTATGGTGTAGCATTTTGAAAATTTAGAAATAAACTAATTTAATTAGTTAAATAATAAAATTTTAAATTAAAAAGTTATTAATACCAAATAAGACATTGTCATAAGTAGTATGTAAAACAAATTAAATTAAAATTTTAATATGTAACATAAATAAATTATAAGGATTTTAACGAGAAATTTAGCTTCATTTTAATTAAAATGGTGTTATGTAAATAACATAAGTAGTGAGGGGTGTTTATGTAAAGTTTAGGAAATTGTGCAAATTGGAATTTTTAAGGGAGCAAGAAGAAAAGAGGTTAAATGAGGTTTTGTTCAGAAATTTTATCAAAAGATAAATCAATTTGGAAAAGAAAATTCATTGCCACATCCTTCTTGCATGCACACACACTACACCTCTTCATTGCATGAAGATGGCGCCCTTTGGTCTTTGACACCTCTTCCTACATCTCATCCTTTGCTTTCCCCATATATAACATGTGTTCAGATCTATTAGCTAATTTAAAATCCGAAAACTTAAAAGAAAGAAAAAGAAACTAGAGAGAATAAAGAAGAACCAAAGAAAAGAGAAGAGATAAGCCATGTTCTAGGATTTCCATCATTAAGCTAAGGACTTGGAGCTTGTGCATCTTGGAGGGAGTTCTTCCAGCCAATTCCTTGTAGGTAAAATCCTTAATCACTGTAGGAATTTAGTTCTGTAATTAGTTTAGCTTAGAAATCACAAATGTCTCTAATGTCGTAGTTTAGGCAAAACTGAACTCTGTAGTAATCTGCTATTAGTCAGAAAGCAATCAACTTAACCAAACAATGCCAAAATGTTGTATGTTGGACCTAGAACAAAACATAGGAACACGAACCCAGGGACTCAGAATTTGGCCGGCGACCCACAATAGAATTCCGGTGTCGCCGGATTTTTGAAGAGGTTTTGTGTTTTGGCTTTTTGGGTAGGTCTCTGTGTATGTGTTTGGTTACTTTGGTATTGTTTAATCAAGTTAGTTTAACTGTATATAAAATCTGGGAACTAATATCGGAAAAGAGATCAAAATTCTAACATACGACACGGGTAAAACGTAACGCGTTCTGTTTTCAGTCGTGATGCAGCGTTGGGTTAAATTTCAGTGACGTTAAGTGTATGATCGGTTGCAATAGTCGTACGTAATGTAATTAGCACGTACAACTTGTGTTTTCTTCACTGTTGCCGTATCGGAATGCAGCCGTTTTCTTATACAAGTTATTTAAATGTTAGATTTGAGTGCGGGAATTTCGGAGGCCGCAACGAAAGGAAAGGGATTGGCGATTTCTGAATAGTTTACGACGTATTCTGGTGAGTAGACTAAACATCTACCGGGGGATTGTGTAAAGATGGCGTGATACACCCGTATTTGGTTAAATTGAAAGATTGACTTTATAAGAGAAGTTGATAAGCATTCATATATACCTATATATCATCATGTTAATAGTTGTTAGAACACTGCACAATTACCGACGAGTTATGCCGCACGTGCACACCTTTACATGTTACACTGCACCTCGTCGATATTAATAAGTCACTTTTACACTAATTAATTATCTTGTTAAATATGATTCTATCATACCTTAAACATCATTAACAATAGTACCTTGCATAAATAACATCATGTTTCGTATTTAAATGTTCGAAGTTGATATAAGAGAAAATTTTATTATTGGGGATTTATGGTTTTGAGCTCTCCTATACTATTGCATAAATCCCGTGATTTTTCATGATTGATGTGACATGTCCACCATGAGATGTTTTTATAATTTTGTTTTTATTCCGAACTGAGTTGGGGGTCATACGGTTGTGGATTTATAAGTTATACAGACTGAGTCGGGGGCATACAGTTGGATACATGGTGGATCCAGTCGAGACCGAGGGGCAGGATAGCCGCATGATAGGCGGGGAGCCTAACGAGGATACTCGATACCGGAGATAGTTGTGAAACACGGCGTATATCCAGATGATATCGACCGGTGTTATTGATTACAGGATCGTTCGAGGAACGGTGACTAAGAGAATGGAAGATTTGTGTCGATGATGGACACGGAAAAATGAAATTTATTTGGAAATAAATGATGAGATTTTAGTTTTGATTATGTGATTGGTAGTACGGATTCATGTTTTCCACATGTTATCATGTATGATAATTATCCTTATTGTAGTTAGTGGAAGTTTGTCATATTTACATTATCAGCCGTCATATATTAGTTTTATTCACCGAGTTGGCAACTCACCCCCGTTGTGCCACAGTTCCTTACAGGGGTAGAGTGGACGGTTAACAGCAGTGCAGATACACTTTTGCAGCTTTTACCGCATCTTTTGATAGGTGGGTTACATATGTAGTAAGCTTCTCTTTTGGTATTGTATTTTGGATCTAGAAAATCTCCATCAGACCTTTTACTGTGACTTAGAGTGAGAAAGGGTTATATGTATATTAATTGACAGATGAGATCATTTAGTTCTATAAATAGTTATCTCTTTTACTTATGTTTTAAATTCTTATTGATGTCATATACGTTTTAATATTTATTTCTACTATTGACATTGTTGATCCCAACTCGGAATAGAACCCAACTTAACATTTGTAATTTCTTTTACTATGAATTCACTAGTGAGTTACTGTTAGGATATTAATTACATAAAACTGTGATTTTTACTTAAAAACTAAAATTTTATAAAAATTCCTTAAAAAGGATTTTGATCTTGGTTTTTCGACTTACTCGGATTGTGTAAATATTTTAAGATATTGTACAATCTAAGTGTTGGTCATATCCAAAGTTCGGGTCGTGACAAAGTTGGTATCAGAGCTTAGGATTAAGCTTACGGAATCGAGTAGTGAGTTAAGGTAAGTCGACATGAGTTCGTTACGTAGGGTGACCTTTGGTTTGATGGAGTGGGTGAATTAGGATGAGTGCAGTACCGTATGTATGTTCCGCGGCATATTTACGCTACGATACTCAGCCTAAGTAACCTTATGAGATGGTTGTTCATATTTCTTCCCTTGATTCCATGTATCTTGTGATTCGATTGAAATGTCCTTATCAAATCCTGTTTCTTACTCCAGCCACTATGTCATCAACGACTACGGGGACTCAGAGTACCGTTGTTCGAGATGATATTGGAGCAGGCTCGTCTGAAACAGGGACAAACCTGGGCAGTACGCCTATCTTTCATGAACCAATTGGTCCACCCTATATTGATCGTATAGATAGGACGGAGGCAAGTGTTCAAGAGATGCACCTAATGATCGGATCCTTGTTAGAGATTAGTCGAGCACGGAGATCGGCCACTACTCCACGTACGGTGGTTCAGAGACCAAGGCAAATTTGTAACAATACATCAGCACCTAGACGTGTTCGTAGAGGCCGTGGAAAATTCTATATGAATCGGTCCTGTCACATATACCCATATGTTCAGCAGCCTGTGCAAAGATGTTTCAGGTGTGGGTGTCCGTATCACTTTATTCGGAATTGTCCTGTGAGGCGACAGGGTGAGGCATCGGTCTCACATGTGACTTCACCACCCCCTCCGAGCACATTACCTCATACACCTGTTGTTGTTCCACGCCAGATCAACGCCCATAGAGGCCTGGGTTGTGATGGTCGTAATTCAAGAAGACGAGGAGGTCGAGGCAGATTTATTCCAGGCCACAGTTTTGGTCGAGATAGGACTCAGGGCCAGATGTTCAGCTTTTACCCTGTTGAGCAGAGGCCGCTCTGTTTTAGTTGTGGACGTCCAGGGCATTTCGCTAGGAATTGTAGACTCTAAGGAGGGACGTCAGGATGCTGGTAGGGGCCAGGCATTCAATACAGTCGTAACAGGTACTCTTGCAGTATGTTCCTTAAACGTGCATATTTAAATTGATTCTGTTTCTACGCATTCAAACGTAATTGCACGTTTTGTATTTTCTCTGGGAAGAGAGTTGTCATTGTTAGAGTTACCGCTAGTTGTGATTACTCCTGTGGGAGATCCTTTAATAGCTCGACACATATTCAGGTCATGTTTAGTACGTATTGGTGATAGGGACTTAATAGTGGATTTGATTCTCAGTTTGATATACTTCTTGATATGGTTTGGTTGGCCGCTTGTCATGCGTATTAGATTAACGGAGAAAAGCGGTCAGATTCCGTTTTCTAGGTGAACCGATCTTTGTTGGGCAGGGAGACTGTAATATAACTCCGGCCAACATGAATTCTGCTTTTTGGACGGTACGACTGTTAAGGAAGAGTTTTCATAGGTTTCTAGTGTTGTTGGAGACGTTGTAGCCGTTGAAGTCCCTAGGACCAGGTTTCGATCGCACGAGAATTTCCGGATGTGTTTCCTGCTGAATTACCGGATTACCGCCAGAGCGCGATATTGAGTTTTGTATCGACTTGATTCCGGGTGCGGGACCTATTTCTATACTACCTTGTCGGATAGCCCGACGGAGTTGAGGGAAACTCAAAAGTCAGTTGCAAGAGTTAGTAGACAGAGGGCTTGGTCGTCCAAGTGTATCGCTGTGGGGAGCACCTGTCTTGTTGTTAAGAAGAAGGACGGTAGCAAGAGACTGTGCGTAGATTTCAGGCAGCTGGATCGAGTTACTGTGTGAATTAGGTATCCGCTACCTAGTATAGATGACGGGTTCGATCAGCTGCAGGGGCCTGACTACTTTTCGAAGGTTGATTTGAGGTCAGGGTATCACCAGTTGAGTGTTCGGAAGGATAATTTGGCAAAGAATGCTTTTCGCACACATTATGGGCATTACGAAATTCTGGTGATGTCGTTCGGACTCACCAACGCCCCAGCAGGTTTTATGGATATGATGAACCGTATCTTCAAGCCCTTCCTTGATCAGTTTATTATAGTATTCATTGATGATATTCTCGCTTATTCCCGGAGCAGAGAGGAACACGAGCAGCATTTGCGTATCACGTTACAGACCTTGAAGGAGTATCAACTGTTCGCAAAATTCTCAAAGTGTGCTTTCTGGTTGGATAATGTGGATTTCTTGGGTCACGTAGTTACAAGAGATGGGATACGTGTAGACCCAAAGAAGATCGAAGCGGTACAACACTGGCCCTGACCTGTGTCAGTTACTGAGGTTCGGAGTTTCTTAGGTCTGGCGGGTTATTACAGGAGTTTTTTGCAGGATTTTTCTCGGATCGCTGCCCAATTGACCGGATTGACTAGGAAGGAGGTTCCCTTTGTTTGGAAAGATGAATATGAACAAAGTTTTCAGCAGTTGAAGTCGCGCTTGACGACTGCACCAGTCTTATCTTTACCTTCTGGGTCAGGTGGTTTTGTTGTGTATTGTGATGTATCTCGAGTGGGTTTTGGCTGTGTATTGATGCAGCACGGCAGGGTTGTAGCTTATGCTTCTCGACAGTTGAAGAGGCATGAGCAGAACTACCCCACTCATGATTTGGAGATAGCTGCTGTAGTTTTCGCACTGAAGATTTGGAGGCATTACTTGTATGGCGAGTCATGCCAAATTTTCACAGATCATAAGAGCTTAAAGTATATTTTTTAGCAAAGCGATCTGAATCTAAGGCAGCGTCGATGGATGGAACTCGTGAAGGATTACGATTGTAAGATCTTGTATCATCCAGGCAAAGCGAATGTTATAGCAGATGCTTTGAGTCGGAGGCCTGGAGGTAGCTTATCTCATTTGCGCACCTTGCAGAGACAGTCTTCTACAGACTGGCAGATTTTATGTGATAGCTATATATAGTTTGAGTTCACATCGACAGGAGTACAGTTAGCACATGTTCGCACCTGTCCTCAGTTACTGGATCGTATTCGAGAGACACAACCCGCAGATCCTCGTATACCGGAGATTATGGATCAGGTTAGGCAGG
The DNA here is from genome assembly GCA_030015575.1 of Agapanthus africanus. Taxonomy (NCBI): domain Eukaryota; kingdom Viridiplantae; phylum Streptophyta; class Magnoliopsida; order Asparagales; family Amaryllidaceae; genus Agapanthus; species Agapanthus africanus. Next base: position 373,004,783 of record JASDDO010000026.1, read on the forward strand.
GCAGAGAGTCGGAGTTCATGATAGATAACCGTGGAGTATTACATTTTGGGACTCGTCTTTGTGTGCCAGATTCGGATGGACTGAGACGTGAGATCTTAGAGGAAGCCCATAGATCAGCATACAGTATTCATCCTGGTTCCACCAAGATGTATCATGACTTGAGGGATGTTTATTGGTGGGAAGGAATGAAGAAGGACGTTGCGGAGTTTGTTTCGAGATGCAAGTCTGTAGGGTTACTAGGCACTCTAAGGAAGTTCTACAAGGCATCAACCATGCCCGATTAAAATTTTAGCCATGCCGAATAACTCTAAACAAGATCTTTGCTAGATAATTAGGGTAACACATGCTAGTAAATAACAATAATCACTTAGTGAATACGAAATACAACCTTTGTAGATCGGTCCTTCACTTCTTAAGCTCCTTGTTGTAGTCCCTTCGCTGCGATCATCGAACACCTGGGCTCCATGAGAAGAGGCAACGGTATTGCTTGAATTCTTCAAGGCCGAAGATGATCTACGTCGAGGGAATACGAACTCAAGCTTCTACTTCACTAACTAAAGAATTAGTGAAGCAAACACCCTAAACTAAAGTGCTATTCTAGTAGAGGATGATGAAATAGGAAATGGGTACACTTTAGAATTTCTTTTCTCACAATGTATCTCTCTCTTTATGAAACCCTAGAAAGAAATTGAAGGAGGAAGAAGATGAGCTCAAAATGAGAATGAAAAACTAATCAAGAGAGAGAGAGTTAGCTAACCATGGGTGAGTGTGTATCATATACTAACTCATGCAGAGACATAACCATGGCTAATTATAGTGGTTAGGTTTATAAAAATCCTAAGTAAAAACAAAACTAGTGGACTTTGGTCAATGCATTCATAAGCTTCATGAAGCTTCATGCACTTGAATAATTATCCACTAATTTTGTATTTACTTTATATATTAAAACCCCACCAATATAATTACAATGGTGTATGTCTCATACACCCATGTAGTATGTATCAACTACCATGATACAAAATGTACACAAATAAATATATATCACATATATATTAAGTTGTGCACAAGTGAGAAAAATAAATGCTTAAGTGAACCAATGTTAGTTAATGTAAATTAGTATATCACATATACAATTATACACTAAATTATTAAATCAACACTTGACTTAATAATCCGGTTATATCTAATATAACCGACTAACACAAAATGTACCAACTTATCGAATCAACACTTGATTCGATAACCCGACTATATCTCATATAACCGGCCGATACAATAGTCGCGAGAATAGAATACGGTATCACATACACGCATTATTCTCGGTCCCACACATATCACATATGCGCTCTTATTTCGTTTTGCCTGATCCAGTATAACCTCTATGTAGGACTCTAAAGACTCGTCAATACGCCGGCAGTAGGTGATGATCATATCAAGCACCCACAAGCTTCAGCGGTACTAGCTGGACGTAACAGCTACCCGGGTATTGAACGATCAGAAGATCGGCAAGCAAGCCCGCTCCAACTCCTGCAAAAAGCCCGACAGTGACACTACCGTACAGTCCGGTCTCCTCGTCTGATATGTCGCATATCAAGTCTAGGGGTGGTAAACGTCAGACCCCAATAACCGATAAGTCATGCTGATATTAGGCTCATAAAGGGTCGAGAAACTACTGGTAACACTTACCAGTAAATCTCTAAACCAGTCCTGGCCAGGTACTTCCCTGTTATGGCCAATCGAGCATAGCGCAACATCAACCCCCAATACCGGGAGAGACGAAACCCCTCTTATCGCTCATTGCCTCCATGTAACTCGGGACTGTACCTAAAAACCACCGTTTTGCACGCCCTCTTGGACGTGGTAAGGTGGAAATCAAAGCACAGTGGGAATCACACAAGACTCTATGACGATCTCGGGTCTACGGACTAACCTGTACCAGTGTCACCAGAGAACTGCCATCTGACGTACGGTATAATACCATTTGGGAGTTCTCGGCGAGTCCGTCCAGTGTACCCAGTCTTCACTGAGCACCCGTATATCATCTCTGATGTCATACACCAATGGATATGGGATCATCCATCGCCCATCTACATGGGTCGAGAAGGTATACATTAGTCTACTCTGGTATATCGATGCCCTGTCTCGATACACCCACGACTAGGGACCTTGAAGGATGTACTTATGGACTACCATGTCCCCACTAGTATGATCCGCACCATAGTCCAGGTAGTCAAGTACACATCCTAAGGGCTTTACCAACATGTAACAGAGAGACAATCAGTATACACGTTAAGGTAAAGAGTAACCAGATAGCATACTATCATGTATAGCAAGAAAGTCCTCCCTTTATATGTCCAAGCATCCACTACAATATACATCTCATGTACAGTAATGGCCTCTAGGGCATACATATAACTAACAAAGTCAAGGCCGAGCACCAGAGGCTGGCAGGAGAGTTGCAGCCCTTGCCCATTCCAGAGTGGAAATGGGAACAAATTTCCATGGATTTCGTTGTGGGTCTACCCAGGACTAACAGAGTGTATGATTCCATTTGGTTGATTGTAGATAGATTGACAAAAGCGGCTCTCTTTCTTCCGGTGAAGACGACGTATGGGTTTGCTCAGTATGCTCAGATTTATATCGATGAGATTGTACGATTATATGGAGTTCCGACGTGCATAGTTTCAGATAGGGATACCCAGTTTACGAGCAGGCTATGGCAGAAACTTCAAGAAGCTCTTGGTACAAGACTAAGTTTTAGTACAGCTTTTTACCTACAGACAGATGGTCAGTCAGAGCGGACCATTCAGACTTTAGAGGATATGCTTCGAGCTTGCAGCTTTGATTTTGGTGGTAGTTGGGATCGTTACTTACCTTTGATACAATTCTCGTACAACAACAGTTTTCAGGAGACGATCCAGATGGCACCCTTTGAAGTTTGGTATGGGAGGAAATGTCGATCACCCGTTTGCTGGACGGAACTGAGCGAGAGTAGAATTTTGGGACCGCAGATAGTACAGGAGACTACGAAAAAGATTCAACTGATACGAGACAGAATGAGAGCAGCCCAGTGCAGAAAGAAATTATATGCAGATCGATGATGTCGTAGACTCGAGTTGAGGTGGGGGATCATGTGTTCCTTTGTGTATCTCCGATGAAAGGTGTGATGCGTTCGGAAAAAGGGAAAGACTGAGCCCCAGATATGTAGGACCCTACGAGATTCTGGAGAGAGTAGATGATGTAGCTTATCGTTTAGCACTTCCACCGAGTTTTCCCGATGTGTATCCAGTATTTCACGTAATTATTCTTCGCAAGTATCTTCACAATCCTTCTCACGCGATTCAGCATCAGACCTTACAGCTTGAGCCGGATTTATCCTATACAGTGCAGCCAGTCGCTATTCTAGACAGGCAGGCAAAGAAACTGAGATCAAGGTTACTTCCATCTGTAAAGGTTCTTTGGCGAGGAACGGATCGCAAAGAGATTACTTGGGAGACCGAGGATGCGATGTGAAAAAAATTTTCACATCTTTTTGAAGGTATGTCTAGTTAAGTTTTAAATTCGGGGATCGAATTTTCTTAAGGGGGGAATATTGTAGCATTTTGAAAATTTAGAAATAAATAAATTTTATTAGTTAAATAATAAAATGTTAAATTAAAAAGTTATTAAAACCAAATAAGACATTGTCATAAGTAGTATGTAAAACAAATTAAATTAAAATTTTCATATGTAACATAAATAAATTATAAGGGTTTTAATGAGAAATTTAGCTTCATTTTAATTAAAATGGTGTTATGTAAATAACATAAGTAGTGAGGGATGTTTATGTAAAGTTTAGGAAATTGTGCAAATTGGAATTTTTAAGGGAGCAAGTAGAAAAGAGGTTAAATGAGGCTTTGTTCAGAAATTTTATCAAAACATAAATCAATTTGGAAAAGAAAATTCATTACCACATCCTTCTTGTATGCGCGCGCACACACACACACTACACCTCCTCCTTGCATGAAGATGGCACCCTTTGGTCTTTGACACCTCCTCCTACACCTCACCCTTCCCTTTCCCCATATATAACATGTGTTCAGATTTATTAGCTAATTTAAAATCTGAAAACATAAAACAAAGAAAAAGAAAACTAGAGCAAATAAAGAAGAACCAAAGAAAAGAGAAGAGATAAGCCAAGTTCTAGGATTTCCATCATCAAGCTAAGGACTTGGAGCTTGTGCATCTTGGAGGGAGTTCTTCCAGCCAATTCCTTGTAGGTAAAATTCTTAATCACTGTAGGAATTTAGTCCTATAACTAGTTTAGCTTAGAAATCAAAAATGTCTCTAATGTCGTATTTTAGGAAAAACCGAACTCAGTAGTAATCTGCTATTAGTCAGAAAGCAATCAACATAACCAAACAATGCCAAAATGTTGTATGTTGGACCTACAACAAAACATAGCAGCACAAACCCAGGGGCTCGGAATTTAGCCGTCGACCAACAATAGAATTCCGGCGTCGCCGGATTTTTGAAGAGGTTTGGTGTTTTGGCTTTTTGGGTAGGTCTATGTGTAGGTGTTTGGTTACTTTGGTATTGTTTAATCAAGTTAGTTTAACTGTATATAAAATCTGGGAACTAATATCGGAAAAGAGATCAAAATTCTAACATACGACACGTGTAAAACGTAACGCGTTCTGTTTTCAGTCGTGATGCAGCGTTTGGTTAAATTTCAGTGAGGTTAAGTGTTAGATCGGTTGCAATAGTCGTACGTAATGTAATTAGCACGTACAACTTGTGTTTTCTTGACTGTTGTCGTATCGGAATGCAGCCGTTTTCTTATGCAAGTTATTTAAATGTTATATTTGAGTGCGGGAATTTCGGAGGACGCAAGGAAAGGAAAGAGATTGGCGATTTCTGAATAGCTTACGACGTATTCCGGTGAGTAAACTAAACATCTACCTAGGGATTGTGTAAAGATGGCGTGATACGCCCGTATTTAGTTAAATTGAAAGATTGACTTTATATGCGAAGTTGATAACATGCATTCATATATACGAGTTATTCCGCACGTGCACACCTTTACATGTTACACTACACCTCGTCGATATTAATAAGTCACTTTTACACTAAATAATTATCTTGTTAAATATGATTCTATCATACCTTAAACATCATTAACAATAGTACCTTGCATAAATAACATCATGTTTTGTATTTAAATGTTCGAAGTTCATATATAAGAGAAAATTTTATTATTGGGGATTTATGGTTTTGAGCTCTCCTATATTATTGCATAAATCCCGTGATTTTTCATGATTGACGTGACATGTCCACCATGAGATGTTTTTATGATTTGGTTTTTATTCCGAACCGAGTTGGGGGTCATACGGTTGCGGATTTATAACTTATCCAGACTGAGTCGAGGGGCATACAGTTGGATACATGGTGGACCCGGTCGAGACCGAGGGGCAGGATAGCCGCATGATAGGCGGGGAGCCTAACGAGGATACTCGATACCGGAGATCGTTTTGAAACACGGCGTATATCTAGATGATTTCGACCGGTGTTATTGATTACAGGATCGTTCGAGGAACGGTGCCTGAGAGAATGGAAGATTTGTGTCGATGATGGACACGGAAAGATGAAATTTATTTGGAAATCAATGATGAGATTTTAGTTTTGATTATGTGATTGGTAGTACGGATTCATGTTTTCCACTTGTTATCATGCATCATAATTATCCGTATTGCAATTAGTGACAGATTGTCATATTTACATTATCAGCCGTTATATATTAGTTTTATTCACTGAGTTGGCAACTCACCCCCGTTGTGCCACAGTTCCTTGCAGGGGTAGAGTGGACGATTAACAGCAGTGCAGATACACTTTTGCAGCCTTTACCACATCTTTTAATGGGTGGGTTACATATGTAGTAACCTTCTCTTTTGGTATTGTATTTTGGATCTGGAAAATCTCCATCAGACCTTGTACTGTGACTTCGAGTGAGAAAGGGTTATATGTATATTAATTGACAGACGAGATCGTTTAGTTTTATAAATAGTTATCTCTTTTACTTATGTCAGAAATTGTTATTGATGTCATATACGTTTGAATATTTACTTCTACTATTGACATTGTTGATCCCAACACGGGATGCAACCCAACTTAACATTTGTAATTTCTTTTATTATAAATTCACTAGTGAATTACTGTTAGGATATTAATTACATAAAACTGTGATTTTTACTTAAAAACTAAAATTTTATAAAAATTCCGCAAAAAGGATTTTGATCTTGGTTTTTCGGCTTACTCGGATTGTGTAAATATTTTTAGATATTATACAATCTAAGTGCTAGTCACATCCAAACTTTGGGCCGTGACATATGGTTGATTTAAAGGGAGTCCGTTTTTAAAATTATTTGGGCAAAGAAAGGTGTGAGCGAGATTTCCTTCTCTCAAACCTTCCATTTCCTACCCCTAACAAGTGAGGAATTTCTCACTCATTAGGAAGATAACAATAAAATTCATTTTTTATTCTTATTGATGACCTAAGCTGCAGACAAATAAAGAACAAATAAAAGTGCAGATAATAAATTGCAGATAAGAAGAATGCGAGATAAAATAAAAGACTTACTTTATTGATGACCTCTCAAGAACGCATTACAATTGAATTTAAAATTTAGATCTAGAAATTAAAAAGAGACATGAAAAATAAAGAGAGGCATCCTAAAAGTGGCACCCAAAAGAGGCACACTTTATTTGGCTTTGAGCTCTCCTATTTATAGATAGGAAAGTCCTAGGTTTACACTCTGATCCATACACGAAATTACAAAACTACCCCAAGAGAGCCGAGTCAAAGCACCGACACTGCTACCGACACGTGCATTGCAAGGCCGCGGAACCGCGGCAGATGTGCCTGTTTGGCCGCGGTTCCGCGGCCATTTGATGGTCTTGGTGGTTCATTTTTCCAGGACTTCTTCATGTTATTTTTGTTTTCTGTTTGGCACACTTGGTTTCTCAAAAGCTCTTCAGTTCTCTTCTAGATATTCAGCAGTGGACTTTTGCTTTGAGCTCCGCGTTAAAGTCTTGGATCTTGTGCTGCTCTTGTGCTTTGTACATTAAAATGCCCAATGATTTTCTATTTGTTCCTTGAACTGGTAGGCGATATTATACAGATAGTGTGCGGAAACCTATATTTCTCTGTTTGTTGGTCGTTGTCCCACATTTGTTGCGACTTTTCATGAATTTCACTGTAAAGAGCTGAGAACCTGTAACCTGCAACTATTTAGCAGACATGGATCAAAAGTACCTACTTATATGCAATGTGATTAAGAATGGGCGGTATAAAAATGCAAAAATCTGATATGAACAAGTATTCACCACCTCGATCAGATATCAGTGTCTTGATACTTTTATTGGTTTGTTTTTCTACTTCATTCTTATATTCTCGGAATTTCTCAAAGGCCTCGGATTTGTGTTTCATCAAGAAGACATGTCCATAACTAGAGAAATCATTCGTAAAAGTAATGAAATAGGAATAACCACTTCTTGCATGTGTAGACATTGTACCACACACGTCGCTGTGTATTAGTCCTAAGAGCTCACTCGCTCATACTCCGCGTCCTGTGAACGGAGGTTTTGACATCTTTCCTTTGAGACATGATTGACAAGTTGCATATGATTGATATTCGAACGGATCCAAATATCCTTCTTTATGTAACTTGGTCAATCTTGTTTCGTTGATGTGACCCAGTCTACAATGCCATAAGAAAGCATGATTTATTTCTGGAGTCTTTCTTTTATGTGTGTTCTGGACATTGAAAATTTGTAGTTGGTTTAATACGTATATACTGTTGTTTAGAGTACCTGACCCAATCAGACCATGATTAAGGTGGATGTTTACGACATCGCTTAGAAATGTAAAATCATAACCTTCTTTAGATAACAAAGATACAGAAATGATATTACAAGTCAAACTAGGTACATAAAAACAGCTGCGCAAACCCAAAATATATCCACTCGTCAATCCGTGGTGATATTCCCCTACGGACACATCATCCACACTCGCTCCATTAGCAACCCTGAGGGTCATATCACAGGTCTTCAGAACCCTACGGCTTCTCAGTGCCTGCAAAGAATTACAGATATGAGATCCTGATCCGGTATGCAATACCTAGGAAGTAGAGTTGATTGACAGACAGTTTTCAATTACAAACACACCTGAAGCCGAAGCCACAACTTGCTTCGGGTCCTGGTTCTTGGCCTTCCAAGCCCTGCAATCTTTCTTCCAATGGACCTTCTTATGACAGTAAAAGCATTCTTCATTTCCTATTGTCGGCCCTTCTACTCTTTCCTTGCAATTTGCTTCCATCTTACTAACACCGCCTCTCGGCTTGGTGGGGGCCTTCTTCTTTCCTTTGGCTTTCGCCTTAGATCTAAAAGAGGAAGCTCCACTAAAAAGTAGAGCGGGTGTTTCCTTGGCTTTCTGCAGGGTGCCCTCAGCACTCCTCAATATGTTTCCGGAAGTTCAACTTCTTTACCTTGAATATTAAAATTCAAGATAAACTGGGCGTAGGTGGGAGGGAGGGATTGCAGAATTAAGTCTGTATACAGCTCATTCTCTAACGTGATCCCGAGGTACGCGGGCTCCTCAATGTGGCTGATCATCTTAAGGACGTGTTCCCCTACAGATGACCCGACGACCAACCTCGCCTGAAATAGCTTCTTCGAGATCTCGTATCTTGCGATACGAGATTGCACTCCATATAATTCTTTGGTATGGAAGAATATGGATTCAAGATCCATATTCTCGTGCCGCCTCTGATGTTCATTGTCCATAGAGGCCAGCACGAGGCACATGGCCTTCGCGCAGTCAATCTCCCAGGTCTTACGGATCTCAATATCCATGACAATAGAGTCTGGATCTAGGACAGCGGGGGTTTTAGTAGTGAGGATATACCGCAATTTTTCATACGTGATTGCTATCTTGACATTCCTGAACCAATCTTTGTAGTTTGGCCTTGTCAATATATTTTTATCTAATAGTAACTTAAGTCCCGCCATCTTTGGTTGCTGCAATTAGGAGAGAGAGAAGAAACACTATAGCATGATGCTCTTGCAAGTTTAGATTGGTTTTTAGTTTATCTAAACAGGATGGCTCCCACTGTTTCTCGAATCCTTCCTCAAACCATAAAAGAAGAATTAGTCAGGATTAATCTCACCGTACAATACTTGCTTAACCTTTCAGCTAGGCTAGTGTCGGTACTTCGAGGGAGGTTTTACGACGCTTTTGCGAAGTTCCTTAATTAAATAACCTCTTTTCCCTTGATGCGTAACCTCACTAACACTGTTCTAGACACCTACTTGGTTTATAGCATTGATCGTTAAGTGAAAAAATCTCTCGAGGAGTAGCATATACTCACAGTCGGATCGGGATCCAAATATCATGTTTGATAAAGTCGAAGGAATCCTACAAAAATTATCACACTCTAAATGGTATGCAACACTAGCAAGTTTCAGTTTCTTTAGAAACTCCCGATGTGGATTTTTGCCCCGTGCTCTTATCACTTTGACAAAGGCCAACATATCATAAGTCACATGTCAAGTTCTACCTGTCATTGTCCAGATTAATTTGAACCCACCCGTACATACCCTTGATGAAGGCCAAAAAAGCAGTATGACTGTCCCAAACCAACGCATCTATCTATGTTACAGATGAATATTCAGCAGCTACGAATCACTATGCCTTGGCGAAGGTCAAAATACATAGCATGAATACTACTGAATGTCCAACTGAAATGACGGAGGGCTACGAATTGTTTTGCCAAAACCGTGAACGTAGTGAACTTGATATAATCGAAGGAACCTGATAGCTTTTAAAAGGAGTGGTTTAAGCTCCGCATTTTAAAAGTTTTACTGTTCTGAAAAAACCGAGTAGTTTTAAAATTATTCCAACGATTCAGCTTTGGTTTGTTTGCTTTGCATTAATGTAATGCAGTCCCATCAATTAACTTACCATTGCAGAAAAAGACGAAAATACAACGTACGCTTATGTCATCTGCATTCTCCACGGGGCCCCGTCTTACACCGTTTGGTTAGATAACTAACGCCAGAGCTGGGGGCTGGACTAACGCGGAAGCAAAACATAAGCAATGTCTAATATATAATATATATATAATAATATCCATTCGTCAGATGCAATAATAGGAATTCAAGATCACAAGTGAACACATTGGATATACTAGGAATTTCGCGTTTCGTTTAAGTCTGTAACGAAAGACAGATTCCTTGGTCGTGATGAATAGCCAAACCCCACCCCAGACCCCTACGGGTGCGGAAAACTACCCGCCAAATACCCAAAGTGAGGCAACCTCCCTAATCAACGTGAGTAGGCCACTCGGCAGTTCAAAGTACCCGGTAGTTTGTGCACTCCACCATGGGTCTATTCTAGGAGCAATAAACAGTAAATAAAATAATAAAACGGTGGCTACAACCTCAACCCGGATGTGCCCCGTGAAAAAATATTACAACAAATTACAATTTACATTTGAATGAAAGAAACTCTTGTTTCACATCCCCAGCTATTCATTCACGACGATCCAATAAGTCCATATACACAAACCAAACATCACAGAAATGTGCAACCCCCAACTAACCGACATATAGCAATTAGCGAAAGTATACGAATACATATATCATAACTTGAAACATTAAACGATGTTAAACCGCGACTTCGAAACACCCCATATTGCCACAGTGAAGAATTGACAGAATATTCAAAATTGGCAAAAATAAACAACCCTTGAAACACTAGATCCAAGTAACAAAACCACAGACCAAAACACAAAGCATTTCCCTACAATAAAACCAGTGAGGCCGGACTTTCAGGCAATAAGGCTGGTCCAAGTTAGAGGAAAATGTCTCATTTTTATTCTGTGTTCACCTTACAGGTGAAGGAGTACTCTGCAGTTGCTAAAAAAATTTTTAGAGCTTCGTAAAAAATCAACAGAAACTAGGATCTACGTTTCGATGTTTTCGGGTTATTTCGGTTTCTTAGTTTTAGTTGTCGTTTAATCTGTTAGTTATGGTTTAGTCGGCTCTGATACCACTGTAAATCGATGCCACGAACCCCGCGTGGTCGCAGGGAGGCGGAGTTTGCGAAAACGATTTTTATAAGCTTCGTAACATCGACTAAACTCCAGGATTGATACTAAACCCTAACTAACCGTGTAGCTTAGAGGTTTAACTACTATGTGAGAAAGTTATACCTCAATTTCTTGCTGTCCTTCACCTCCTTGCTGTCCTTCTCCACCTCATGATCTCCTCGATGTGAGAACGGATCGTGGTTCCTCGTCGGCTTCTCCAAATCGTAGATGATCCACCAGAGAGTTCCGACTTTGAGCTTAACCTCTAACATGAGATAACTAGGTCACTTGGTGTGCTAAACTAAGTAGCCTAGAATGTGTAGAGAGTGATTAGGAGTCTAGTAGTCTCACAAACCCTAGGATTCTCAACTCATAAGATCGTTAGGGTTTGAAAAGAGATGGAGAAAGCTTGAGGAAAAGAGAGAGGAAAAAAAGTATCTGTAGTTTTCTTTTAGTGAAAAAGATTAATTGAAAAATGGCTAGAGTTTTAGACTTTAAACCATAAGAAAATATCTCATACCAATATCGCAAAATATCTAAGTCAACAAAACCCATATGAGTCCAAGAAAGTCAACATGAAACCCTAATCTCATATTTCACTAAAATGCCATAAAGTTTTCTCTGTCATTTCCTCCACCTCACAAAAGAATTAATCAAAAAAGAAAAACCCTAATTGAGGTGTCATTCTCCAAAAACAATCTTGATCAAATTACAAGAATGTCCCTCTCATCCGTATATACATACCCGCATCCGTATTCCGAGAAACACGAATACTATGAGACGAAACTAATCCAATAATCATATACTAGGATCCGGCTTAAACCAAAGCCCACTAGTATTGTCCGCCCGAACATCATATGCGCACAAATACACGTATGTGATCGAACCCTGTCGTAAAACCATACGACCTCTACATGTTTCGCCCGAAGCTGCGAAACCCTCTATGTGGGACTCTACAGACTCGACAATACGCTGGCAGTGGGTTTAACCATAAGCGCGTCAGTGGTACTAACTGCACGTAACGGCTACCCAGGTATCTGTCGACAAGAGGGTCGATGAGAAAATTCATTCGTACCCAAACTGAGCCTGTCTGTGGCAATCTCCGTACAGTCCGGTCTGTTCGTCTAAGAAAGTCGCATATCGGTACTAGGGGAGGCAAGCGTCAGACCCCTAATAGTGCAATAAGTCTTGTTGGAGTGCGGCCAAAAACATCCTGAGAAACTACTGGAATCCCTACCGGCAAATCTCACTTGCCCTGGCCAGGGACTTTGTGTAATGGCTTTCCAAACACAGCGCGACATCAACCCGAAATACCGGGAGTGACGAATCCTATCTAACCGCCACTACCTCCAAGTGCTTCGGGCCTGCACCCAACTACTACCTGTTTGCACGACTCAGCAGAGCCGTGGTAGGGTAGTAATCTAAGAACAGTGGGAACACACTTGAGGCGAAGTAGCAGTGTCAAGTCTACGGACTAAGCTGTACTCATGTCGCCTGGAAACTGCTACCTGAAGATAGGTATATTACCAACCAGCAGTTCCCCATGAGTCCATCCAGTGTAACTCATAACCCAATGAGCACCTGCATACTATCTGCAGTACGACGTACTAATGGCTGTGAGATAAACCATCTCCCATCCTGGGATGAAAAGCGTATACACTAGTCTACTCTGAAGTATCGATGCTCTGTCTCGATAATCTTGCGACTAGGGACCTGTGTAAGGATGTGCTAGTAGACTACCCAGCCCACACTAGTGTGACTGCCATCACAACGCTGGTAGTTAAGCGAAGATCCTAAGGGCTCTATCAATATGTATTAGCAATACGTTAAAAGAAACATATACACATATTAAGATAGATACAAACTAAGTAGTATACTACTATATCGAGCAAGACTGTCATAAATCCATGTATATATCACAAGCTTCCAAAATGTAATATACAAACTAGTACTATACAATAATGGCCTCTAGGGCATATTACACTAACATTGACTTCTGCTGCAATGTTCTGTGATGAGATCATATAACTGCGTGAGATGAATGTTTTATTATATATATGATAAATAATAAAATTGCTTATGTTTTGCATCCGCGCTAGTCTTGCCCCCGCTCTGCCATTAGTTATGTAACCTAACGGTGCATGACGGGACCTCATGGCGAATGCGGATGGCATAAGCGTACGTTCTATTTTCGTTTCTTCTGTGATTTTTATGAAAACATAAATGATGGGACTTCATTAATGAGATTAATAAAAAGGAAAGAAACCAAAAGATGTTGTAGAATCAAATTTTTCAAAAAGGTAGCTCTAGTTATTGCTTTATATAGTGGTATTCCTTAATGAATATCCTGCACCTCATCCGATAATGAAAGAGCCGAGATCCCTTCACCGGGAATGACTTCTTTAGCAAAAGCTGGTAAATGCTACAACCCACTCGGTTTGTTTTGAAAACTATTCAATTTTAAATTGAGGAGCTTAAGCCACTCCTTTTCAAATCACTCGATTCTAGAACGATATCAAGTTCATTACGCAAAAGGTTTTTTTCAAAACCTGTCGTAGCCCTCCGTCATTTCAGATAAGGACTATTTACTATTCGTGCTGCGTTTCTTGACCTTGTCAAGGTGTAGTGTGCGGTAGCAGATTGGTGCTTATCTGTAACCATATGATGCGATCTGATTAGGGTAGTCGTACGGCCTTGTTGACCTTGTCAAGGGTCGTGCGGGTGGGTTTAATTCAACCAGGAAATGAACGAGTTGAACTTGAATTGCGGTTTATGGTTTGTTGACCTTGTCAAGGTCATAAATCGCTTGGGGAAAAAGATATTGGGAATTTCAAGTGTTGAAATTTTCAATGAGATTGCATACCTTCTATGAGTTAGTTAGATCCCGATACCCACTGCGAGTAAGAGTTACTCCTGGGAGAGTTTCGCACTTTACAATTAGCCAATCCAGTAGGTGTCTAAGAAAGGTGTTAACGGGGTTACGTCCCTGCGGAAACGAGGTTATTTAATTAGTTCCATGCAAAATCATAGGGAGACTCCCTCGGAGTACCAATACCTACCTGGTTGAACGTTTAGCGAACTTGTAGGGTGTAATTAATCCCGGCTAGTCTTACCTTTTAGGGTTTGAAGGAAGATTTGATAAAAACAGTGGGAACCATCCTAATTAGATAAAATAGTAACCAATCTAATCTTATAAGAGCATACGCTAAAGTGTTTTCTTCTCTCTCTTTCTCCAGGTAACGACCATGACATGCCTTAATCAAGATAATAATATTGATGTATTGACTGAACCCGCTTGTTATACTGAGCTGGGGAACGTTGATTCCGCTCTACCTTATAACTGTTATAAGTCTGAGCAGGAAATAAGGAAATACCCGGATTCCCATGCGACCCGAACGAGGAATGAGCATGTTGATGCATCTTCTTCGGGTGTGTTCATTACCGATAATTGTTTCTTAGTTTCCTCTACGTCCTGAGTATTAGATAACGGATCAGGATCCCACATTTGTAATATGTTACATGGGCTAAAGAAAGGTAAAGAACTGGAATAGGTGATCATTCTCAGAGTAGGGAATGGTGTAATGGTTGCAGCCAAAACAGTTGGCGAATATCACCTAGTATTACTTGAAGGTAATATATTGATTCTGAACGACTGTTATTATGTAACAGAAATGATGTGCAATATTATATCAGTATCTTACATAAAAATGGATATAATTTTGTATTGCAGGATAATGTTATGAACATTTTCCTAAATCAAGTGTTGATTGGCTTTGGCACGTTCTGTAACGGTATATACGTTCTAAATCAAAATACAGTTCTTAACATACAGAACACACACAGGAGGAAAAGTTTAGAAACGAACAAATCCTTCTTGTGGCATTGTAGACTAGGTCATATCAATGCGACACGACTAGCTAAGTTACATAAGGATGGATATTTGAATCCGTTCGAATTTACATTTGATGAAACTTTCCAGTCATGTCTCAAAGGAAAAATGACCAAAACTCCGTTTACTGGACACGGAGAAAGAGCTACTGAACTCTTAGGACTGATACATAGTGATGTACGCGGTCGCATGACTTCACATGCCAGAAATGGTACCACGTACTTTATTACATTCACTGATGATCTCTGAAGATACGAACATGTGTTCCTGTTGAAACATAAGTCTTAAGCTTTTGAGAAATTCAAGGAATATAAGTGCGAAGTAGAGAACCAAATGGGTAAAATTATTAAAATCCTTCGATCTGATCGGGGAGGAGAATACTTAAGCACGGAGTTCCTGGATTATTTAAAAGAGAATGTGATTCTCTCTCAGCTTACTCCTCCATATACACCACAGCACATTAGTGTATCGGAGCGGAGAAACCGCACCCTATTAGATATGGTGCGCTCTATGATGAGTACCGCTGAGTTACCTATTTCCTTTTAGGGTTATGCGGTTGAAACAACAGCATACCTATTGAATCAAGTTCCAACAAAATCGGTGCCTAAAACACCATATAAGATATGGAGTGGAAAGAGACCATATCTTAAACGATTTAAGATATAGGGTTGTCCTGCCTATGTTAAAAAGTAAAATCCGGACAAACTCGAGGCAAGATCAGTTCTTTGCAAGTTTGTGGGATATCCAAAGAATTCATATGGATATCTATTCTACCACAGTGAGGAAAAAAAGGTGTTTGTTGCTCAACATGCCACCTTTTTAGAAAAGGAATTTCTTGTAAAAGAAATTAGTGGTAAAGAGGTAGAGTTGGAAGAAGTTCCAGCTACACAAACTACAGCTGATCATTTGGTGGAGCCGGAGGATTTAATAGTCCCCGACGAACCTCAGCAACTCCGCAGATCTAGTAGGGTTCCTCATCCGCCTGAGAGATACTACGGTTTTCTCATTGACGGTGGGAGTGAGGATTGCATCATGGAAGATGATGACCCAACTAGTTTCGAGCAGGTGTAACACCTTAAAACGCGATTAGTGTTAATTAAGCGATAATGCAGTTTTTTAATGAAAAGTTAACCGATAAATATTTTAATATATTTTATTATTTTAAATTAATATTTTAATATTATTTTGATAACTGCACATAACTTTTGCATGTTAACCATAATATTTTGTAACATGACATGTTGTGTACAAGTTTAAGATTAAGTGTTGGGTTAATTAGTAATAAGGGTTTTCTTTTAATTTTGAATTTGTGAAGAGAGGGAATGATGAGGCTAAGGCATGGGGAGACAAAGCATGCTTAGCATTTAATGAGGAGAGAGGGAGAGGCATGCTTACTCTCATATACTCCTCTCACTCTCTCTATTATTTCTCACACAATTATTCTCAACTCATTTTCTTTCTCTCATTCTCCAACTCCTCAAACTGAAACCTTTCACTTGTTCTTCAATAAATCCTCACAATCCTCACTAATCTTCATACGTCTCACTAAAAACCCTTCACTAAACTTGACCTAAAACCTATAGAGATGACTTGGAGCATGGAAAGCTAGGGTTTTGAGCATGTTGGGTAAGTTAGTGCTCTCTACTGCTAATTAGGTCCATTTTGTTGGGATACCTACAATGGCAGCAAGGTTTCGAGTGGCATCTCACATGACAATTTCAAATTTTGCCATTATAGATAACCCTAAACCAAGATCATTAACTAGAGAATCAAACAAAACTAGCATGTTTACATATTAACATCTAAGAGTTTGGGATTACAACCTTTGTTGTCTGTTCCTTCGCTTCATAAGCTCCGAGTTAAGATCCTTTCGCTGGGATCATCAAGTACCCGGACTCTACAGAGGCTCAGTGAAGAGAATGATGCAACCTTGCTTCTAATCTTCAAAAACTAAGATGATATACCTTGATGAAACACTAACCCAAGCTCTCACTTAACTAATCAAGTATTAGTGAAGCAAACATCCTAATCTAAGTGGATAGAATAGATGAGGATGATGAAGTAGGAATTTTGCTCTCTTTTGTTTTCAATTTCTCACAAAACATCCATCACAAATGAAAAGCTAGAAAGCTTTTGGAGTGAGCAAGAAGAAGATGAAGTTGTGATGAATGAATTATTGTTGAGGTTAGAAATGCAACCATGCTTTAATATGTGTCATGGCTAAATCATGTAAAGAATTAACCATAAGCTAGGGTTAAACTTAGGTTAACAAATATCAAGGATAAAACAAAGAGGGTGGACAAAGTCAAAGGATCATGAAGCTTCCTTAAAGCTCATCCAAAAGAAAATGAATTATCCATAATAAAATGTTAACTCTAATTTAAAACCCTAGCATGGTTTAAACTCTAAACCATAGTTTTTTTGTAACCCTAACATGTTACAATATTATATATCACATATACAATATTTTTTAACAAAAGAAACTAATACAATTAACATATATCACATGTATATCAATGTATCATCATGTGAGAAAAAGATTCTTTAAGTGAGCTTATATTAGTTGTTGTAATGTAATATATCAAATATATAATTATACATTAGATTATCGAATTAACACTTGATCCGATAATCCGGCTATTTCACAAATAACCGACTAATATAGAATGTATCAGTTCATCGAATCAACATTTGATCCAATGACCCGGCTATATCACATATACCCGGCCGATATCACATATCACGAGAATCGAATACGGTATCACATACATGTATTTTTCTCCGTCTCGCACATATATGTGCTCCTACTCCGTTTTGCCTGAGCCAGGAAACCTCTGTGTAGGACTGTAAGGAATCGTCAATACGACGATAGTAGGTGATGATCATATCAAACACCCACAAGATGCAAGCGGTCAGATAAACGTAACAGCTACCCAGGTATTGAGCAATCAGAAGATCAACAAGCAAGCCTGTACATTCTCCTGTGAATCCAATCAGTAACACTCCCGTACAGTCTGGTCTCTTCGTCTGATATGTCGCATATCTTGTCTAGGGGTGGTAAACGTCAGACCCCAGTAACCGATAAGTCGTGTCGATATGAGGTCCACAACGGTTTGAGAAACTACTGATAACACTTACCAGTAAATCTCAGCAACCCTAGACAGGGATTTCCAGTTATAGCCAATCAAACACAGCGCAACATTAACTCCCAATACCTGGAGAGACAAAACCCCTCCTATCACTCATTGCCTCCATGTGATTCGGGTCTGTACCCAAAAGCCACCGTTTTGCACGTTCTCTTGAACGTGGTTAGGTGGAAATCAAAGTACAGTGGGAATCACACAAGACTCTATGACGATCTCGGGTCTACTGACTAACTTGTACCAGTGTCACCAGAGAACTGCCATCTGACGTGAGGTATAATACCATCTGAGAATTCTCGGCAAGTCCGTCCAGTGTACCCAGTATCCACCGAGCACCCGTATACTTTCTCTGATGTCAAACACCAATGGATATGGGATCATCCATCGCTCATCTACATGGGTCGAGAAGCTATACGGTAGTCTACTCTGGTATATCGATGCCCTATATCGATACACCCTCGACTAGGAACATTTGAAGGATGTACTTAGCGACTACTCAGTCCCCACCAGCATGATCTGCATCATAGTCCTGGTAGTCATGTACTCATCCTAAGGGCTTTATCAACATGTAACATAGAGACAATCAGAGTACATGTTAAGATAAAGTGCAACTAGATAGTATACTATCATGTCGAGAAAGAAAGTCCTCACTATATATGTCCAAGCATCCACTACAATATACATCACATATACAATAATGGCCTCTAGGGCATACATATAACTAACAATCTCCCACTTGCACTTGGGCCATCTGTTGTAGTATCTCATACCCAACAATCAGCAGTGGTTGAAGTATCTCATACTCAACCATCCCATAAAAGTCTCTACTGGGAAATATGCCTTTGTGAGTGGATCCACGCTGTTGTCCTCTGTGTCTACTCTCATAACCTCGATCTCCCAGGAGATCAACCATCTCCATGATCAGGTGATACTGCCTAAGAATATGTCTGGATCACTGATAGGATGGGGGTTCCTAGGCCTAAGCAACAACTCCATTGTCACACAATGGTAGGAACGAAATTCATCTCATAAACTAATATACATCCAGACTGTTGGAGATAGTGCCCTCAGAGTCAATTATTGGATCACAGGCACGTGATTGCAATGATTGAGGGAGGACCTATTCCGGTAGGACAGTCTTACTCAAGATGATAGTATGCTATCTAGTTTATCTTTATCATTGTGTACTGCTTCAGGTGACCTTACATGTCACTATTACACGTTGATAGAGCCCTTAGGATTCTTGCTTGACGACCAGCAGTATGAGGGCGATCATATACGTGGGAGCTGGGGTCTATAAGCACATCCTTAAGAGGTCCCTAGTCGTGGGAGTTTCTAGACAGGGCATCGATACTCCAGAGTAGACTAGTGTATACAGTCGAGACCCCGACGAGGGGCGGTGGCCGATCTCACAAGCCACTGGTGTCAGTTGGATCACCTAAGATGTATACAGGTGCTCATTGGGTTATGAGTACACCGGACAGGACTCGCCAGGAACATGCTCGTTGGTCTTATACCTGACGTCAGATAGCAGTTCCCTGGTGACATGTGTACAGGTTAGTTCATCGACCTGAGATCGTCATTTGTCTCGTGTGAGTTCCCACTGTACTTTGATTACTACCCTACCATGCTCAAAGGAGACGTGCAAATAGGTTTTAGTTGGGTACAGTCCCGAGCCACATGGAGGCAGTGAGCGGATCTGCAGGGGTTCGTCTCTCCCGGTATTGGGGGTGAGGTCGCACTGTGTCTAGGAGAGCCATTACACGAAATCCTTGGCAAAGGCAGGAGATTTACTGGTAGGTATTCCAGTAGTATCTCAGGGTGTTCTGGGCTACACTCCGACACGACTTGTACCGCTTTTGGGGGTCCGACTTTTACCAACCCCTTAGGCCCGCTATGCGATGCTCATAGACGAACGGACCGGACTGTACGGATATTGTCACTGACAGGCTCAGTAGGGTGTCAGGATGAGTTTGCTCATCGACGTCCCTTTTGGTCAATACCTGGTAGCCCGTTACGTATAGGCTAATACCTCTGACGCGCTAGTGGTTAAATCTTCAACCAAAGTATTGACGAGTCTTTAGAGTTCCCCACAGACCAGTTTCTCAAGTTTCGTTGTAGAGGCCGTATGGAGATATGGCAGGGTCCGATCAGATACGTGCGGTATTGCACGGATCATGATCGGACGGATAATACTAGCGGGCTTTGGTTTAAGCCGGATCCTGGTATTGTACAGTGTAGATTTTGTCTCATTGCATTTGTATTCGGTCGGAATACAAATGCGGATATGTATATACAGTAGCGGGGTTTCCTGTAATTCTTTACGGGATCAGTTTTTTTGGAGTTGCCAGTTTACATTCCGTTTCGGCCATTTTCCTTTGTATCTTTCCTTGGCTGAAAATTGGTGGAGGAGGGCTTATATGCAAGCATGTAAATTTGATTTGTAGAGGGTGTTATTTGCATGTTGTTTCTTCATGATGGTTGCACCATCATTTGACTTCTTGACTTCATCATGGCTTGACTTTTGAGGGGACATAGTTTTCATAATAGTTGATGGAGTGTTGGATTAAGTTAGTGATCATTTCTTCTCATGATAACCCTTTCTCTCTCTTGCATTATTCTTGTGGGTCCCTCATTCATACACTTACTCTCCTCTCATTCTCTCCCTTGATGATGGATGGCCGGCCAAAGAGGGAGGGGGCTGTCCAAAAATTTGGTGTGGGGTTTTTCATCTTTTTGGCTTGCTAAAAAACCCTTAGCTCATCTCCAAAGTATATCTCATTCCTCCACTCAAAAGGCAACTTCTAGTAACCCCAATGAGACATAGCACTACATTATTCTACAGCAATTCTTGGGCACGTCGGCTTGCCAACTTCGTGCCCGAGTTGCCTCGGTCCAGAGGTGGGAGCCCGTAAAAGAACCCGGCGTTGTGGTGCCCTTCCGATGAGGAGATGAAGACCGAAGATTCCGCGGGGAGATCGGGACCACGACGAGAAGACCGAAGGACACGGATCGCTCGGTATATCTCTCTACCCCTTCTCTTGTTAGCTAGGACTGTGTTAATGGCCCGATCCGGGTTTAAAGTCCACGGTGGTGCCGGTTTACAAGTTTTGTAAAAAGTTTTGTTTCCGCATTCCGGCGTCGGATTGACGGCCGGGGCGTCGCCGTGCACTTACATGGTATCAGAGCCACGCCATTAACCTAGTTTAGCTTGCTCTAGCGTGTTTACAAGTTCGATCGATCGGATTTTCCAAAAACCACATTTCCATGTCGCACTTTCTGTCGATTTTTTCCTTGCTCTAAAAATTATTTGGTACATTGGAAAATTACGTGCTTGGTTTTTTATGATTTCTGTGAAAAGTTGGTATGCTGATGTTACAGTAGCGCGGCGGTTCAGCGGCCAAAACCACGTTTTGGCCGCGTAACCGCCGCCGTTTTGTGGCCAAACCGTACCAAATTTCTACAGTGGTTTACTGACATGGAAATAGGGTTTCTGGTATATTCTTTTTGGGCCCAGATGTTTTTGAGTGCTACAGTTGTGCTTGGGGCCCGCTTCGGTAAATTTGATCGATCGAAAATTTGAAACAAGTTAGTTCACAGTATTTACATTATATCTGCGACCGTGAATGTCACTCGATCGGTAAATCCAGTCTATCTGCTGTAGCCCTTTTAGACGGATTTGCGAACGTGACATTCACGTTGATGTTTTGTGTTGTGCTGTGATGTTGCGGATTTGTCGTGGTGGATAGCCTGGATGCAATGGTAGTACAGTTTTGTTTTATATGTACATTTGATATTGCGGGGCGAGCGTCCGACATGTGGACTGCCGTCACTGCCCGTTTGTATATTATTCTTTTGGGGCACGACCGGGGTGAGGTCGATGTACCCGTTGTATGCATATTTTACTTTCTGTACTAGGATTACCCCAAGGTGGGGTGCACGGATAGCCGGGTTCTAGAGGGCAACGGGCCCGCATCTGATGGCATTGAGACGGAGGGGGCTTCACTCTAGAATTGGCGGTCTATTCACCGCACTCGTAGGGGGTACAGGTTGGCCCCGGAGGGGTGCCCAAGTTACCGGATTCCGTGAAGTGCTGGGTGGTCCATTCACATTGCTGAAGGGGGCTGCCTCGCTTCAGGTTTTGGCGGGTAACTTGCCGCGCCCATAGGGGTCTAGGATTTCATTGCACAGGCTATCCACACGACCAGAGGAACGTCGGGTTTCAGTAGCGGCTCTATGAAACCCGGGGATCCCAGATATCTGTATTGTTCTGTGATGCTTATTACATTACTGTGATGTTGCATTTTTCACGCCTTGAGCGAATATTATATATTGATATATATACTAGTATATGTTGTATATGTTTTGCATCCGCGCTAGTCCAGTCCCCGCTCTTTCATTAGTTAAGTAACCTAACGGGTAATGACGGGACCCAGTAGCGAATGCGGATGGCATATACGTACATCATTATTTTCATTCTTTATTGGTGTGATCAATTGATGGGACTGCGCTGATTCGGATCAATGCAAGCTAAACAAACCTATTCTGATGTTGTTGGAACAATTTTCAAAAAGCTGTTATTGCAAGGACGTTCTCTTTTGTTTTGCACAGTGGTATTCGGTTATGAATATCCAGCTCCTCAGTCGACGAGGCAAGGGCCGAGATCCCTTCACCGGGAGTGACCCCTTGGACAGAAGTTTGCGTCAGGGCAATAACTTCACTATAGTCATTTACTTTTGCTTTGCATCGTGGTATTCAGTTGGAATATCCTGCACCTCATTCTACGGGGAAAGAGCCGAGATCCCTTCAATGGGAGTGACCTCTTTACCAATGGTTTTCGTCACTATATTTTATAAAAGCTATCCGGTTCCTTCAACGATATCAAGTTCATTACGTTAAAGGTTTTTCGCCAGAAATCATTCGTAGCCCTCCGTCGTTTCAGACGGGTAGCATGTAGTATTCATGCTATGTTTGTTGGCCTTAGTCAAGGCATAGTGTATGGTAGCTGCTTGTTACCTTTCTGCTGCATAGATAGATGCGTTGGTTTGGGACAGTCGTATAGCCTTGTTGGCCCTAGTCAAGGGCTTGTACGGGTGGGTTCAAATTAACCTGGACAATGACGGGTAAAACTTGACATGTGACTTATGATTTGTTGGCCTTAGTCAAGGTCATAAGAGCATGGGGCAAAAATCACATCGGGAGTTTCTAAAGAAACTGAAACTTGCCAGATATGCGCATACGTTCTGGAGTGTGATAACGTGAGCGGATTCCGTCACGTTATCATGCGATGATGTTGGATCCCGATTCCCACTGATGAGTTGGTTTACTCCTCGGGTGATCCCGACTAAATCTTCTTTCAGATTTGGAGGAGAATTTGACGTTACAGTGGGAGCTTTCCAGATTAGATAAATTGGTAACCATTTTGATCTAAGTTAGAGTGCACGCTGAGTGTTTCTTTTCTCTCTCTCTCTTTGGCAGCGACCATGACCCGACCCTTAACTATGACTCAGTGACCAAGTTGATCGAACCTTCTTAAATACTGGCTTTTGGATTGTCAGAGTTGCAAACCTCATTGCCACTCCTACTTTTACCTTTTTTCTCCAGGATAACCCGTACTACTACGAACGTCCACTTCCATTGGATAAAACCATCGTATGGTTATATACGAACTCGAAGGAATTTATTCGAGGATGGTTTCCGGTTCTGGAGAAAACGAATAGGACTATTCAGTTGTCTTTTCCTTTTACCTTCTCTCAGGTTGCGAGTACTCCTTGGTTTAGGAGATAGTACACCTATTATGCAAATTGGATAGTCTTCTTCCAAACCTTAGGCTGGTGCAAAACAGTGGGAAATGAAGAAAACCAATTAGCATAACGATGGTGTACAGAAGGTATTAAGTAAAGACATATCAAGGGATTAGTAAGAGGGCAAAGTAAATTGCGACTGTTATTCACGACCAAACCAAGTATTTCTTTTCCAATCCTAAATCACCTTTGTATTTCTCCAGGACACTCCGTATCACTACGAAGATCCACAGTTTATTGGATACTCCTTCGTATGGTTATATGCGAACTCGAAAGGAACTTGTTCCAGTTCGGGGATGGATTCTGGTTCAGGAGAAATAGGAATAAGGTTTATTCGGTTGTCTTTTATCTTCACCTTCTCTCGCATTGCGAGTGCTCCTAGGATTAGGAGAGTACACCCATTATGCTTATTGGATAGTCTTCTTCCAAACCATAGGCTGGGGCCGAACGGTAGGGAAGGAAGAAAACCATTTAGCCTAAGAGGGTGTGCAGAAGGTAATGACTAAAGACATATAAAGGGATTTGGAAAGATAGCAAAGAATTACACGGTTACAGTTGTGAATCTGGATAATGGAAGAGGCATTACTAGGAATACCAGGATACCCCATCGAAACATTTCAATGTTTCAGTTTCGCTGTGTACTGTTAAAAGAAAACTGATTTCCCAATCAGATCTTGCTCCAGGGTATGTATTTACCAGGTATGATTCTCACATCTGTATGGTTTTACAGATGATGAGTGGGAGTAAGTTATTGGGAATTAGGTGATTATCCTCATTATATCGGAATTCGTTGTAATCGGTGATATTTGAGGAAGTCACCTGGGTTGTTTGCCGAACGACAAATATTTGGTTTTGAATATCCGCTGTTATGCACCAATTTCAAATTGATATATCTGTAAGTCTATTTTTATAGAGTGAGATATACCTTTTTGAAATTATGTCCATGACATTTACCTATATCAGTGGATGGTTAGGTAAGGAGCATTAAACAGCGGTGTAATTCTTCTTAACTATAAGTACAGTTTTCAACCTACGACATACAGGGATTGAGTTATCAGACTCAAGCGACTTATACAGAGTATTGTATGTTGTCCAGTGTCCACAAGGACAGAGGGGTTGGTCCTCGTACTATATTCGGTTTACTTATGACTTCTCTAATTCTTAGATAAGTGCTTCGTAGAAACACAAGGTCTGAGTTTTGAGAAGTTATAGGTATATGAATAAAGTAGAGAACCAGGTGTTGCAAGTATCGGGATTCTTCAAGGTGATCGAAGATGTAGATACTTGTGCAGGGTATTCAGTTGATAGTAATGATTAAAGAACTTGCTTCTCTTTCAGATTACTCATAATTGGAAGCACTCCTAAGTTGAGTAATGCTGATCGGCCTCTCTCCATTTAGTTGACATGCACTGGAGACAGCTGCATGATTTGAATCTGGTTCAATTAAATCAGTGCCTCTGGTTCTATATTGGATATAGAACAGTTTATATCTTAACGATGTTAAGGTACGGGGAGTTGTCCGGCTTATGCTTAAAACCAGACTCTGGATAACTCAAGACACGTTTCTGTAATGGTTGTTTTTTGGGTTGACCCAGGTTATGACGAGGGTTGATTTTCAACCATCTGGAAGATCAATAGTGATATTGTTCTTGACTCGCCACAGTTTTAACAAAAATGGATTTTTTCAGAAAACAGTAGTGGGAGTATGGTAGAACAGGAAGTGATTCCAGAACCGCAGACGATTACTGAAAATTTGATAAGAACCTAAAGATTCAATTTGGTTTGACATTCCATTGGCCACTCCGCAGATATGGTGGGTAACCTTAGGCACCCGAGGGGTACTCCGGTAGCCTCAAGGACGGTGACAGGGAGGTTCTTATTTACCCAGACTTGCCATTGTTGTTGTTCCAGGCTGCGAGATGTAGGGTTCCTAGGCACTCTAATGAGGTCTCACAAGGCATCAACCATGCCAATTTCAAATTTTACGGGTGCCGAGAAACCCTAATACGGATCGTTAACTAGAAGTCTAGGCGAAAAAGAAACTAGTAAACTACTTTACTAAGAGTAAACGGAAATACAACCTTTGTAGATCCGGTTCTCCACCTGCATGGCTCCGCGATGAAGTCTCCTCACTGTCCAAATCAAATTCCGGGCTCTAGCGTCGGCTTCATCGGAGAAATGGGCGGGCAAGGTCGTCGGCTTCGCGCAGAAGATGATCTACGTCGAGGCATCGCAAGATCAAGCTCCCACTTCACCAAGTCATGAAACTTGTGAAGTAAACACCCTATACTTCTTGGCAAGAGGTAGAGGATGAAGAAATAGGAGGTGGGTTCACTTTAGAATTGGATTTCTCACTCAATTACTCAAGTTGCCATTGATGGAGGCAAGCTTCTTCTTGTGAAGAAGAAGAAGAAGATGAATATGTTATGATAAGAATAATTAAAATAGAAAAGAAAATCAATTCTTATCATAAGCCAACCATGGTCAAGTGTAGAGAATAGACTAGGGTTAAGTGGAATGGTTAGGGTTAAGCATGAGACAAATATGGTCACTTAGTCAAACCTTCATGAAGCTTCAACTAGCATCCAAAGAAGGCCACCATTCATTTATTTTGCAAAATAAATAAACAAAATAAATAAATGATAAAGAAAAAGAAAACCCTAACCATTACACAACCATGGTTTAAACTTTACACAAACTCAAGTTAGCTTGTATCATCAAACATGACACAAACTTGTGTACAAAAGTATATCACATATACAATGTGCACAATCCAAGTGAGAAAATCCATTTAAAGTGAACCAATACTAGTTAATGCAAAGTAATATATCAAATATATAATTATACATTAAATCATTAAATCAACACTTGATTCAATGATCCGGTCATGTCGCACATAACCGACTAGTATCCAATGTATCGTCTTATCGAATCAATCTCCGATTCGATAACTAGGTTATATCGCATACAACCAATCGAAACATTCATCGCGAGAATAGAATACGGTATCACATACACGCATTATTCTTGGTCCCGCACATATCTCATATGCGCTCCTATTTCGTTTCGCTTGAGCCAGGAAACCTCTGTGTAGGACTCTAAATACTCGTCAATACGCCGGCAGCAGGTGATGATCATATCAAACACCCACAAGCCGCAAGCGGTCTGCTAAACGTAACGGCCACCCGGGTATTGAGCGATCAGAAGATCGACGAGCAAGCCCGCTCACACTCCAGTGAATCCAACCAGTAACACTTACCGTACAGTCCGGTCTGATCGTCTGATATGTCGCATATCTCGCCTAGGGGTGGTAAACGTCAGACTCCAATAGCTCGATAAGTCGTGTCGATATGAGGTCTATAACAAATCGAGAAACTACTAGTAACACTTACCAGTAAATCTCAGCAACCCTGGCCAGGGATTTCCGGTTATAGCCAATCGGATACAGCGCAACATCAACTCCCTATACCGGGAGAGACGAATCCCCTCCTATCGCTCATTGCCTCAATGTGATTCGGGACTGTACCCAAAAACCACCATTTTGCACGCCCTCTTGGACGTGGTAAGGTGGAAATCAAAGCACAGTGGGAACCACACAAGACTCTATGACGATCTCGGGTCAACAGACTACTCTGTACCAGTGTCACCAGAGAACTGCCATCTGACCCAAGGTATAATACCATCTGGGAGTTCTCGGCGAGTCCGTCCAGTGTACCCAGTCTCCACTGAGCACCCGTATATCATCTCTGATGTCAAACACCAATGGATATGGGATCATCCATCGCCCATCTGTGTGGGTCGAGAAGGTATACGCTAGTCTACTCTGGTATATCGATGCCCCGTCTCGATATACCCACGACTAGGGACCTTGAAGGATGTACTTATGGACTACCTTGTCCCCACTAGTATGATCCGCATCATAGTCCAGGTAGTCAAGTACACATCCTAAGGGCTTTACCAACATGTAACAGAGAGATAATCAGTATACACGTTAAGGTAAAGAGCAACCAGATAGCATACTATCATGTCGAGCAAGAAAGTCCTCCCTATATATGTCCCAGCATCCACTACAATATACATCCTATGTATAGTAATGGCCTCTAGGGCATACATATAACTAACAATCTCCCACTTGCACTAGGACCATCTGATAGCAGTGGTTGTAGTATCTCATACTCAACCATCCCATAAAAGTCTCTCTCTGGGAAAAGGCCTTCGTGAGTGGATCCGCCGTGTTGTCCTCTGAGTCTACTCTCCTAACCTCGATCACCCTGGAGGAACCTAGTTCATCTCATGAACCAATATCTCTAAACAGCCTCTTTGGTAGCATCTTTAGTAGCGATGTATCCTGCCGTTATCGTCTAGTATGTCACGGTATCTAGCTTGGAACTCTTCCAACATACCGTCCCTTTACTGAGGGTAAAGACAATGCCTGTGACTGACATTCAGTCGTCTTTATCACCCTGGAACCCTTCCAGTGATTCTCCCCAGGATCAATTGATACCATCTCACTACAGCTTGTGAGTATTCTAACATCCATTTAGATCTATCTCATAGGTCCAAAACCCAGGATTTAGTAGGTATCACATTGATCCTATGTGGAGAATCATTGTGATAGGCGGAGATTGATCGAGCGCAGCATAGGAAACTTCTTCCCTATCAGGAGTATGTCATCCACGTACTCTACGAGGATCGTCACCATACTCCCTACCACCCTTTTGTTTTATACAAGGTTCATCTACCATTTTGATGATGTCAACTTCTTTGACTAATCCATCAAAACAGATGTTCCAACTCCGCGATGCCTGCTTTATCCTATAAAGCATCTTGCACACGTTTCCGCTGCTCCCACTGTCTACGAGGCCCTCTGGCTGTGTACTTATAGACTGCCTTTTCTAAAACATCATTTAGAAAAGCTGTCATGACACCCAACCACCAGATATCGTAGTCATGGTATGTAGCCGTGGCAAGTATAATCTGGATGGACTTAAGCTTAGATACTGGAAAAAGGTTTCATCATTATCCACGCCTGGTCAATGACGAAAACCTTTCACAAGTCTAGCTTTGAAAGTCTCAACTTTTCCATCTACACCAAGTAATCTTCTCAGGATATACTTGCTCCTGATGGGGATTTAACCCTTCAGATATAGCAACCAAAGTCCATACTTTGCTGGTGTACATGGATTCCATCTCAGATCGCTAAGCATCCAGCCATTCTTACAGAGTCCTACTCCTGATGGCCAGCTCGAAACTAGTTGGGTTTGTAAGTCCGAGGCGACGCCCCGGCCATCTAACAGATGCCGATATGCGGAACAAAACTTTTACGACTGGCGCTATCGCGTACTTTCTCCCGGATCGTCCATTAAAGCTAAACTAACAAATTGTAAAGAGAGTAGAATTGTTATACCGAATGATCCGAGTCCTTCGGTCTTCAACCATCATCCCACGCTATGTTGCAACTGATCCAAACTTGCTTGATCTCCGTTCTCATCGTCTAGGTGGCACCACGTCGACGGATCTTTAAACGGGCTCCCGCCTCTGAACCGAGGCAACTCGATCGTCAAGTTTGCCAAAAGAGACGACCAAGATGAAGTAGAAAATGAGTAGAATACTTTGTCTCGTTACGTCCAAGGCTATGGACGAACGGTTAAAAGAAGTTGCCAATTGGAATCGGGTAAATGGAAATTGATCTATGTGAAATTTCCATACACTAAATTTCTTATATCTTTTCTCAAAAATGAAAACCCACACACCCACAAAGGGGCCGGCCACTATATGAAGAGGGGAGGAGGGTGAGTGTAGGAGCAAGGAGGAGGGTGACCATATCCCTTCATGCTTATCACAAAGAATGAATCATCAAAAGACATTAAAAGCTAACCTATCACAATTAACCTAGTCATGCTTTATCATTAATGAACCATTAATGACAAAGCCACCTCACTATCCTAGTCACCATCCTAGTCACCTCTTCTAGAAGTTTCCACACAAAACCCAAGAAAAGATAAATCCGCATTTAACCGAATGTCAAAATACGGCTGATAGAAAACTGGAAACTGGCAACTTCCAAAAATCATCCCGAAACGAATTTCAGGATAACTCCGTATCAGTATAAACATACCCGCATTTATATTACGACCGAATATAAATGCAACTGAGACAAAGATATTATATCTACACAGTATAATACTGGGTTCCGGCTTAAACCAAAGCCTACCAGTATTATCTTCCCGAAAACTGACACGTGCGAAAATGCACGTGCATTTTCCGAACCTTGCCATAAACCCATACGGCCTCAACAACGTTTCGCCCGAACTTGGGAAAGTGTCGGTGGGGGACTCTAATGACTCATCAGTACACTGGCACTGGGTATAACCACTAGCATGTCAGAGGTACAAGCTGTACGTAACGTTTTGCCTATGTATTGATTGGAAGGGAAGCTGACGAGCGAACTCATCTATAAACCCTACTGAGCCTGAAGTGACAATAACCGTACAGTCCGGAACATTCGTCTATGAGTATCGCATATACGGCCTAGGGGGCCAGTAAACGTCAGACCCCAACAGCGATATAAGTCGTGTCAGAGAGCAGCCCAGAACACCCTGAGATTCTGATGGTATACCTACCAGTATATCTCGATTACCCTGGCCAGGGATTTCGTGTAATGGCTCTCCTAAACACAGCGCGATCTCACCCCCAATACCGGGAGAGACGAATCCCCGAAGATCCGCTCACTTGCCTCCAATGTGGCTCGGGACTGTACCCAACTAAAACCTGTTTGCACAACTCCTTTGAGCTTGGTAGGGTAGTAATCTAAGCACAGTGGGAACTCACACGAGACAAATGACGATCTCAGGTCGATGAAGTAACCTGTACACATATCACCAGGGAACTGCTATCTGACGATATGTATAATACCAACTAGCATGTTCCCGGCGAGTCCTGTCCGGTGTACTCATAATCTAATGAGCACCTGTATACATCTTAGGTGATCGAACTGACACCAGTGGCTTATGAGACCGGCCACCGCCCCTCGTCGGGGTCTCGACTGTATACACTAGTCTACTCCGGAGTATCGATGCCCTATCTCAAAACTCCCACGACTAGGGACTCTTTTAAGGATGTGCTTATAGACCCCAGCTCCCACATATATGATCGCCATCATACTGCTGGTAGTCAAACAAGAATCCTATGGGCTCTATCATGATGATAAAGACAAACCAGATAGCATACTATCATCTCGAGTAAGACTGTTTTATCGGTATAGGTCCTACCTCAATCATTGCAATCACGTACCTGTGTTCCAATAATTGACTTAGAGGGCACTATATCCAACAGGGTCATCATCTCATGATGCAATCCTCGCTCCCACTGTCATAGAGAAACCGAAATATCTCTCAGGTGGGTGAGGAACCCTACTAGATCGGCGGAGAGGCTGAGGTTCGTTGGTATCTACTGAAACCTTTGGTTGTACCAAATCATCTGCTGTAGTTTGTATAGATGGAACCTTTCCAGTTCTACATTACAGACCTTGCCTCGAGCTTGTCCGGATTTTGCTTTTCAGACATAGGCCGGACAACCCTAAATCTTAACTAGCTTAAGAGATGGGCTCTACCCTTTCCATATCACATATGAAGTGGTAGGCAACTGATTTGATTTGAACCCTATTCAATAGGTATGCAGCTTCTCAAGTGCATAACTCCCAAAAGGAAATAGGAAACACAGTAGTACTCATCATAGAGCACACCATATCATATAGGGTGCATCTGCTCCGCCCCGATATACCATTGTGCTATGGTGTATACGGAGGAGTAATTCTGAGAGAGAATCTCATTCTCCTTTAGAATAATCCAGGATTTCCGTGCTCAAGTATTCTTCTCCTTGATCTCATCAAAGGACATAATACTTATACCCGTATTTTGGTTCTTTACTTCTAACTTATATTCTGTGAATATCTCAAAAGGTTCGGACTTGTATTTCAACAGGAACATAGGTCTGAATCTCAAAAGATTATCAGAGAATATAATGAAGTACAAAGAACCGGTCTTGGTATGTGTAGACAGGAGACCTTACATACATCAACATGTATCATCCCAAGAGTTCATTAACTCTTTCTCTGTTTCCAGTACACGGAGCTATGGTCATCTTATCTCTGTGACATGACTGGCAAGTTTCACAATATGTAAATTCAAACTAATTTAAATATGCATCTAAATGTAACTTCAGCTAGTCGGGTCACATTGATATGACCTAGTCTACAATATCTCAAGAAGGATCCGTTCATTTCTGAACTTTTCCTCTTGTGTGTGTTCAGTATACTAAGAACTGTAGTTTGATTTAGAACATTAATGCTTTTAGACAACGTGCCTGAACCGACCAACTTTTGATATAGGAAATGTTCAAAAACATTATCCAACAATACAAAATTTTACCGTTTCTTTACTAATAAAGAGACAGATATGATTTTGTATATCAGGTTCGGTATCTGATAACATTCGTTCAGAATCAATGTATTGGTAATATAGGGTGACAGTGACCAACAGACTTGGCTGCAACACTTGCCCCGTTTTCTGCCTCATGAAACTTATCACCCGTTCTCAGTTCTCTACCTTTCTGTAGCCCTATGTAACCGATTACATATCGGGGATCCTGATCTGGTATCACATACGCAGGACGTAAAGGATACTGAGAAACAGTTCTCTGTAATGAACACACCCGAAGATGATGCATCAGCATGCACTCTCTTCGTTTGGGCGGCATGGGAATTCTGGTAATCCCCAATTTCCTGCTCTGTCTTATAACAATTATAAGTTGGAGCGGGACCAACGTTCCCCAGCTTAGTATAACAAGCGGGTTCGGTCAAAAATCCGTATTATTATCTTGATTAAGGCGTGATATGGTCGCTACCTGGAGAGAGAGAGAAGAAAATACTCAGCGTGCGCTCTGGCAAGAATAGATTGGTTATTATTTTATCTAATCAGGATGGCTCCCACTGCTTTTTATCAAATCTTCCTCCAAACCCTAAAAGGAAAAACTAGCCGGGATTAATTACACACTACAAGTTCGCCAATCTTTCAGCCAGGCCAGTGTCGGTACTTTGAGGGAGGTCCCCCGTGCTCTCGCACGAACCTAATTAATGTAAACCTCGTTTTCCCAGAGGCGTAACCCCGTTGACACCTTTCTAGACACCTACTTGATCGGCAAATTGTAATGTATAAAACTCTCCCAGGAGTAACTCTTACTCGCAGCGGGTATCGGGATCCAACTATCTCATAAAAGGTATGCAATCTCATTGCAAATTTCAACACTTGAAATTCCCGATAATTTTGCCCCTAACGTGCTATGACCTTGACGAAAGCCAACAAACCATAGCCCGCTAGTCAAGTTCAACCCGTACATTTCTTGATTGAATTAAACCCATCCGCACGACCCTTGACGAAAGCCAACAAAGCCGTACGACTACCCTAATCCAATCGCATCGTATGCTAGCAGATAAGCAGCATATAGCTACCGCACACTGCACCTTGACGAAAGCCAACAAATGCAGCACGAATACTATATACAACTTATCTGAAATGACGGAGGGCTACGACAGGTTTCTCTGAAAACCTATTGCGTAATGAACTTGATATCGTTGTAGGATCGAATGAATTTTGAAATGGAGTGCTTTTGAGGCTTTTCTAGTTTTGCTAAATGAGTCACTCCCGGTGAAGGGATCGTCGGTCCTTTCCTCGTCGAATGAGGTGCGGGATATATCATATATATCACTGTGCAAAGCAAAAACTCTTAAAAGCAATCAAAGGAAAAACCGAGTGTGTAGCATCTGCCAGTTATTGCTAAAGGAGTCACTCCCAGTGAAGGGATCTCGGTCCTTTCCTCATCGAATAAGGTGCAGGATATATCACATATACCTCTGTGCAAAGCAAGAACTGTAGCTACCTGTTTTATTTTGAAATTCGATTCTACAACATCTTAGGTTTCTTTTATTTCATTAATCTCATTAATGAAGTCCCATCATTTAAGTACCTAAACATCACAGATAAATACGACGTACACTTATGCCATCCACATTCGCCTCGATGTCCCCTCGTGCACCGTTAGGTTAGGTAACTAACGACAGAGCGGGGCAGGGCTAGCGCGGGTGTAAAACATAAGTAACGCCTATATAATATATCATATATACTATATAAAGTATCTATCACAGAACATCACATGATCACATCACAGATATCGCAGCAGAAGAATCATATGAAATATTGGATATACTAGGACGTCCGTGTTTTCAATACGAGACAGTATAAAACACGGATTCCACGGTCGCGATGAATAGCCAAACCCACACCCCAAGACCCCTACGAGAGCGGCAAGCTACCCTACCAATTCTAGAGTTAGGAGACCCGGACTCGACTCCTCGAGTTGGTCTCCCACTGGACTCCAGAACCCAGTTACTTGTGCCCTCCTCCTTGGGTCTATCCTAGTGCGGAAAAGTAAATAATATACAAAGGGTGACAACTTCCGCAACCTGGAAGTGCCCCCAATAAAAGAATATTACATACAAGTTTTTTACATGAATGAAAATGAAAAACACTCATCTCACATAAAAACCCCCCGGCTATTCAAACACGACGATCCAATATAACATATCCAGCAACACATAACATCACATGTCATCAACGTAAGTAAATATGTCCATCCCAATTGTCGTTAACATATAGCAACGAAACCGGCGATATCACATATTACACTTACGGTCACAGAAAAGAAAGTGTAAAACTACAACAGTTGGAATCCGCAACCACCTCAGACATCACATGCCTGACCAAATGAATTTCTTAGACATCGCATGCCTAACAATTATAAACCCCGCATTTTAGTCTCATTATCGAAAACACTTTTCAATATCAAGTCGGGCAATTCAACAAGATTCCCGACATTCTGATCGAATGCTCGTCGCAAACTTTAATAGGCGGCCGCACCCCCGATACCGTCGACAAAGTGCACCAAGGCGGAACACCGTTGCCGCGAGCACCCGAACGGATGCTTTCGGCGACGGGGTTCTCCTACAGTCACTTGGTCGGGGCTATGGAGTGAGGCTGTCTATTAAGTTTACCCGGCGAGTATCTGCGTACGCTACGTGATTGCGACGGACTTTTGATCACATCAAAATTCCGTGGCAACCGATCAAGTGAGACTAAAGTGCTATGTTTATAACATTCATTCAGTTATCTCATAACTAATTGTGAATTCCAATTATTGTATCCCATTCCAGATAAATAGAAAATGTTAAACTTTCCGATCGAACAGTCAAAACACCCAAGTTTTCCCGAAACAGATCAACACATGAAACAAGTCTAAAAACATTCAGTTCGTGCCTCAGTACCAACGGTCCAGCCGTAGAAGGGTCAAGCCAACGCCTCACATGTGGCACGCCGTACTGCCCCAAACCCGAAGGTTCAAAGGGCAGTTCAAGACGGTCACATAATCGAGTTAAGGTTTGTTGTCTTCTAAAGGGACCATCGCGTTACTTGCACTACTTAGAACATCTTTAAACCACGGAAAAATCCAACACTTGGAAATTTCCCGACAGGGGAAAAGTTGGGTATTTATATCCGGTCGAACTTTTTAACATATTCAAAAAATTATCCGGAAGCCACATAGACACAGTCAGACAATCCGATCGAAACACCAAGTCCCCAATACAACCCAGAATACTCAACTGTATATTAAACATTAAAATATCCCAGAAAATACAGCACTGTACAATAGGAATTACTGTGCAGTTATCAACTGAAGAAGTGACTAGATGGGCGCGGAACCGCCGCATGAGCCATGCTCATGCCGCGGTTCCGCCGTGCTTTTGGGGAATCGTGCGCACGTGCTTCACAGTAATTCATGAAAAACCCTGCTGAATTTTCTGCATATTTTTAATATTGAAAAATCCAGATTTTTAAAAAATGGACAGAGAGCACTTTGGATTTTGGGGTTTTGGTTCGATCGGGTTTCAAACGTCGTCTGGACTTCGCCTAAGGCTCTAGCTAGGCTCTGATACCACTATAGGGTTCCTAGGCACTCTAATGAGGT
Organism: Agapanthus africanus; assembly: GCA_030015575.1. Classification (NCBI taxonomy): domain Eukaryota; kingdom Viridiplantae; phylum Streptophyta; class Magnoliopsida; order Asparagales; family Amaryllidaceae; genus Agapanthus; species Agapanthus africanus. Next base: position 373,040,823 of record JASDDO010000026.1, read on the forward strand.
CTCACAAGGCATCAACCATGCCAATTTCAAATTTTACGGGTGCCGAGAAACCCTAATACGGATCGTTAACTAGAAGTCTAGGCGAAAAAGAAACTAGTAAACTACTTTACTAAGAGTAAACGGAAATACAACCTTTGTAGATCCGGTTCTCCACCTGCATGGCTCCGCGATGAAGTCTCCTCGCTGTCCAAATCAAATTCCGGGCTCTAGCGTCGGCTTCATCGGAGAAATGGGCGGGCAAGGTCATCGGCTTCGCGCCGAAGATGATCTACGTCGAGGCATCGCAAGATCAAGCTCCCACTTCACCAAGTCATGAAACTTGTGAAGTAAACACCCTATACTTCTTGGCAAGAGGTAGAGGATGAAGAAATAGGAGGTGGGTTCACTTTAGAATTGGATTTCTCACTCAATTACTCAAGTTGCCATTGATAGAGGCAAGCTTCTTCTTGTGAAGAAGAAGAAGAAGATGAATATGTTATGATAAGAATAATTAAAATAGAAAAGAAAATCAATTCTTATCATAAGCCAACCATGGTCAAGTGTAGAGAATAGACTAGGGTTAAGTGGAATGGTTAGGGTTAAGCATGAGACAAATATGGTCACTTGGTCAAAGCTTCATGAAGCTTCAACTAGCATCCAAAGAAAGCCACCATTCATTTATTTTGCAAAATAAATAAACAAAATAAATAAATGATAAAGAAAAAGAAAACCCTAACCATTACACAACCATGGTTTAAACTTTACACAAACTCAAGTTAGCTTGTATCATCAAACATGACACAAACTTGTGTACAAAAGTATATCACATATACAATGTGCACAATCCAAGTGAGAAAATCCATTTAAAGTGAACCAATACTAGTTAATGCAAAGTAATATATCAAATATATAATTATACATTAAATCATTAAATCAACACTTGATTCAATGATCCGGTCATGTCGCACATAACCGACTAGTATCCAATGTATCGTCATATCGAATCAATCTCCGATTCGATAACTAGGTTATATCGCATACAACCAATCGAAACATTCATCGCGAGAATAGAATACGGTATCACATACACGCATTATTCTCGGTGCCGCACATATCTCATATGCGTTCCTATTTCGTTTCGCTTGAGCCAGGAAACCTCTGTGTAGGACTCTAAAGACTCATCAATACGCCGGCAGCAGGTGATGATCATATCAAACACCCACAAGCCGCAAGCGGTCTGCTAAACCTAACGGCCACCCGGGTATTGAGCGATCAGAAGATCGACGAGCAAGCCCGCTCACACTCCAGTGAATCCAACCAGTAACACTTACCGTACAGTCCGGTCTGATCGTCTGATATGTCGCATATCTCGCCTAGGGGTGGTAAACGTCAGACCCCAATAGCTCGATAAGTCGTGTCGATATGAACTCTATAACAATTCGAGAAACTACTAGTAACACTTACCAGTAAATCTCAGCAACCCTGGCCAGGGATTTCCGGTTATAGCCAATCGGACACAGCGCAACATCAACTCCCTATTCCGGGAGAGACGAATCCCCTCCTATCGCTCATTGCCTCCATGTGATTCTGGACTGTACCCAAAAACCACCGTTTTGCACGCCCTCTTGGACGTGGTAAGGTGGAAATCAAAGCACAGTGGGAACCACACAAGACTCTATGACGATCTCGGGTCAACAGACTACTATGTACCAGTGTCACCAGAGAACTGCCATCTGACGCAAGGTATAATACCATCTGGAAGTTCTCGGCGAGTCCGTCCAGTGTACCCAGTCTCCACTGAGCACCCGTATATCATCTCTGATGTCAAACACCAATGGATATGGGATCATCCATCGCCCATCTGTATGGGTCGAGAAGGTATACGCTAGTCTACTCTGGTATATCGATGCCCCGTCTCGATATACCCACGACTAGGGACCTTGAAGGATGTACTTATGGACTACCTTGTCCCCACTAGTATGATCCGCATCATAGTCCAGGTAGTCAAGTACACATCCTAAGGGCTTTACCAACATGTAACAGAGAGACAATCAGTATACACGTTAAGGTAAAGAGCCCAGATAGCATACTATCATGTCCAGCAAGAAAGTCCTCCCTATATATGTCCCGGCATCCACTACAATATACATCCTATGTATAGTAATGGCCTCTAGGGCATACATATAACTAACACGAGACCCGGCAGGAGGATGAGTATAGCGTCGTTCTAAACTAGCTTTAGAAGTGTACGTGTATATGACTCTGCCATAGGGTTGTCGTAGTCAGTGGGAGCAACGAAAGCATTGGTGGACAAGTGGCTTATGTCTATTTATAGACTAAAGCAGATATAGCGGAGATAGATCATCTATTTCTAATGTGACAGCCATAGGTTTGACTTCATCAGAATATGGATGGATCTGTTAAGAAGGTAGTAGGATGTGATGTCCTGGTACTTGGATGACATACACAGAGTAGGAAGTGAAATTCCTATACTACGGTCGGTTATACTTTGGTTGTCACACAGTGGCTTCTCCACATAGGAATTGGGTATTATATCAGACATTCTGGTTACTAGATCTATGGTTTTAGATCTAGATTTGGGTGGTTTCCCAATCAGGGTACTTAGACAACATTCTAAGAGTTTTTAGAATGGAAGACTCCTGGCACGGTGGTGTACCTGCAGGTGATGGAGTCACCCTCTCTAAAGGTGTCTTACACACTAAAGGGGAGAGGTATGTGCATGATTGGCAGATCACTTGCTTAGGAAATTGAGTCGATCATGAGTACCACACCAGATGTTGTTTTTGCAATAGATGTAATAAGTTGATATTGATCCAATCCGGGAGAAACGTTCGGAAGCAGTTTTAGAACATAAGTGGATGTTCTAGGGATATGATAACGACAGCCTTCTTCGGGAGACGGTTATCATTCCAGGTTTCCAAGGTGACCTAGATGACAGATTGGTTGTCAGAGTTATAGTTTTCCTTCTGACGAGGGGCAGTATTTTGGACAGGTGGTCCAGGTGGATACTGAGGGAAGGATGGCGCAGGATACTGATTATGTTCAGTTGATGATACAGCCTAAGATGTTTGGACTTGGAGTTTATTTATGAGCTAAGTCCCATCAGACATCCAGACATATTCTAAGGCAAGTATTGCTCATTTCGGGGATGGCTTTCTCCGCGAACTTGAGATATAGAGAGATATAGAAAGAAACATCAAAGCGGATCCACTCGCTGAGGCTATTCCTCGAACGCAATAGTTTCACAAACGGGTTTTGTGAGACTGACTAGTAGAGGAGTTGGGTGTTCGGTATCACACGGGCTGTGAGTATACGACATCGCAATAATTAGCCTTGAGTGCAAGTGGGAGATTGTTGGAGATAGTGCTTTCAGAGTCAATTATTGGATCACAGGCACGTGATTGCAATGATTGAGGGAGGACCTATTCCGGTAGGACAGTCTTACTCAAGATGATAGTATGCTATCTGGTTTATCTTTATCATCGTGTACTGCTTCAGGTGACCTTACATGTCACTATTACACGTTGATAGAGCCCTTAGGATTCTTGCTTGACGACCAGCAGTATGAGGGCGATCATATACGTGGGACTGGGGTCTATAAGCACATCCTTAAGAGGTCCCTAGTCTTGGGAGTTTCGAGACAGGGCATCGATACTCCAGAGTAGACTAGTGTATACAGTCGAGTCCCCGACGAGGGGCAGTGGCCGGTCTCACAAGCCAGTGGTGTCAGTTGGATCATCTAAGATGTATACAGGCGCTCATTGGGTTATGAGTACACCGGACAGGACTCGCCGGGAATATGCTAGTTGGTCTTATACCTGACATCAGATAGCAGTTTCCTGGTGACATGTGTACAGGTTAGTTCATCGACCTGAGATCGTCATTTGTCTCGTGTGAGTTCCCACTGTACTTTGATTACTACCCTACCACGCTCAAAGGAGACATGCAAACAGGTTTTAGTTGGGTACAGTCCCGAGCCACATAGAGGCAGTGAGCGGACCTGCAGGGGTTCGTCTCTCCCGGTATTGGGGGTGAGGTCGCGCTGTGTCTAGGAAAGCCATTACACGAAGTCCTTGGCCAAGGCAGGAGATTTACTGGTAGGTGTTCCAGTAGTATCTCAGGGTGTTCTGGGCTACACTCCGACACGACTTGTACCGCTTTTGGGGGTCCGACTTTTACCAACCCCCTAGGCCCGCTATGCGATGCTCATAGACGAACGGACCGGACTGTACGGATATTGTCACTGACAGGCTCAGTAGGGTGTCAGGATGAGTTAGCTCATCGACGTCCCTTTTGGTCAATACCTGGTAGCCCGTTACGTATAGGCTAATACCTCTGACGCGCTAGTGGTTAAATCCACAACCAAAGTAATGACGAGTCTTTAGAGTCCCCCACAGACCAGTCGGGCGAAACGCTGTAGAGGCCGTATGGAGATATGGCAGGGTCCGATCAGATACGTGCGGTATTGCACGGATCATGATCGGACGGATAATACTAGCAGGCTTTGGTTTAAGCCGGATCCTAGTATTGTACAGTGTAGATTTTGTCTCATTGCATTTGTATTCGGTCGGAATACAAATGCGGATATGTATATACAGTAGCGGGGTTTCCTGTAATTCTTTACGGGATCAGTTTTTTTTGGAGTTGCCAGTTTGCATTCCGTTTCGGCCATTTTCCTTTGTATCTTTCCTTGGCTGAAAATTGGTGGAGGAGGGCTTATATGCAAGCATGCAAATTTGATTTGTGGAGGGTGTTATTTGCATGTTGTTGCTTCATGATGGTTGCACCATCATTTGACTTCTTGACTTCATCATGGCTTGACTTTTGAGGGGACATGGTTTTCATAATGGTTGATGGAGTGTTGGATTAAGTTAGTGATCATTTCTTCTCATGATAACCCTTTCTCTCTCTTGCATTATTCTTGTGGCTCCCTCATTCATACACTTACTCTCCTCTCATTCTCTCCCTTGATGATGGAAGGCCGGCCAAAGAGGGAGGGGGCTGTCCAAAAATTTGGTGTGGGGTTTTTCATCTTTTTGGCTTGCTAAAAAACCCCTTAGCTCATCTCCAAAGTATATCTCATTCCTCCACTCAAAAGGCAACTTCTAGTAACCCCAATGAGACATAGCACTACATTATTCTACAGCAATTCTTGGGCACGTCGGCTTGCCAACTTCGTGCCCGAGTTGCCTCGGTCCAGAGGTGGGAGCCCGTAAAAGAACCCGGCGTTGTGGTTCCCTTCCGATGAGGAGATGAAGACCGGAGATTCCGCGGGAAGATCGGGACAACGACGAGAAGACCGAAGGACACAGATCGCTCGGTATATCTCTCTACCCCTTCTCTTGTTAGCTAGGACTGTGTTAATGGCCCAATCTGGGTTTAAAGTGCGCGGTGTTGCCGGTTTACAAGTTTTGTAAAAAGTTTCGTTTCCGCATTCCGGCGTCGGATTGACGGTCGTGGCGCCGCCGTGCACTTACACAGACTACCTCTTTGGTAGCATCCTTGGTAGCAATGTCTTCAGCCTTTATCGTCTAGTTTACCACGGTATCTAGCTTGGAACTCTTCCAACATACCGTCCCTCTACTAAGGATAAAGACAATACCTGTGACTGACATTCAGTCGACCTTACCACCCTGGAAGCTATCCAGTGATTCTCCCCAGGATCGATTGATACCATCTCACTACACCTAGTGAGAATACTAACATCCATTTAGATCATCTCATAAATCCAAAACCCAAGATTAAGGAGGTATCACCTTGATCCTATATGGAGAATCTATGTGATAAGAGGAGATTGCCCGAGTGTAGCATAGGAAACTCCTTTCCTATCAAGAGTATGTCATCCACGTACAATACGAGGATCACTATCATACTCCCTACTACCTTTTTGTATATACAAGGTTTATCTACCATTTTGATGAAGTCAAACGCTTTGACTACCACATCAAAACAGATGTTCCAACTCCGCGATGCCTGCTTTAACCCATAAAGCAACTTGCACATGTTTCCGCTGCTATCACTGTCTACGAAACCCTCTGTCTGTGTACTTATAGACGCTCTCTTCTAAATCACTATTTAGAAAAGCAGTCATGACACCCAACTGCCAGATATCGTAGTCATGGTATGTAGCAATGGCAAGTAGGATCTGGGTGGACTTAAGCATAGCTTTGAAAGTCTCAACCTTTCCATGTACACAAATTAATCTTCTCAAGATATACTTGCTCCTGATAGGGATTTAACCCTTCAGATAAAGCAACCAAAGTCCATACTTTGTTGGTGTATATGGATTCCATCTCAGATCGCTAAGCATCCAGCCATTCTCACAGAGTCCACACTCTTGATGGCCTGCTCGAAACTAGTTGGGTCATCATCTCATGATGCAATCCTCGCTCCTACTTTCATAGAGAAATCGAAGCATCTCTCAGGTGGATGAGGAACCCAACCAGATCGGCGGAGAGGCTGAGGTTCGTTGGAAACTATTGAATCCTGCGGTTCTACCAAATCATCAGCTGCAGTTTGTATAGCTGGAACTCCTTCCAGTTCTACCTCATGACCACTAATTTCTTCACAAGAAATTCCCTTTCCAAAAGGTGGCATGCTGAGAAACAAAACACCTTTTGCTCCTCAGTGTGGTAGAAGATATTCCCTTGCGAATGCTTGGGATATCCAACAATACTTCCACAGAACTGACCTTGCCTCGAGCTTGTCCGGATCATGCTTTTGACATAGGCCGGACAACCCTAAATCTTAACATACTTAAGACATGGGCTCTTCCCATTCCATATTATATATGGAGTGGTAGGCACCTGATTTGGTTGGAACCCTATTCAATAGGTATGCAGCTTCTCAAGTGCATAACCCCTAAAAGGAAATAGGCAACTCAGTAGTACTCATCATAGAGCTCACCATATCAAATAGGTGCGATTGCTCCACCCCGATGCACCGACGTACTGTGGTGTATACGGAGGAGTAATGCTGAGAGAGAATTCTCATTCTCCTTTAGAATAGTGCTGGAATTCCGTGCTCAAGTATTCTCCTCCCTGATCACATCAAAGGACATAATACTTATACCCGTTTTGATTCTATACTTCTAACTTATATTATTTGAATATCTCAAATGGTTCAGACTTGTGTTTCAACAGGAACATGTGTGTGAATCTTGAGAGATCATCAGTGAATGTAATGAAGTACAAAGAACCAGTCCTGGCATGTGTAGACAGTGGACCTACATACATCATCATGTATCAATCCCAAGAGTTCACTAACTCTTTCTCTGTTTCCAATAAACGAAGCTATGGCCATCTTATCTTTGTGACATGACTGGCAAGTTTCACAAGATGTAAATTCAAAGTGATTTAAATATACATCTGTATGTAACTTCAGCTAGTCGGGTCATATTGATATGACCTAGTCTACAATACCTCAAGAAGGATTTGTTAATTTCTGAACTCTTTCTCTTGTGTGTTTTGTATGTTAAGAACTGTGGTTTGATTTAGAACGTATATGCTTTTTGATAACGTGCCTGAACTGATCAGCTCTTGATATAGGAAATGTTCAAAACATTATCCATCAATACAAAATTATATCATTCTTTACTAAATAAAGCTATTGATATGATTTTATATATCAGGTTCGGTATTTAATAACATTCGTTCAGAATCACTGTATTTGGTAATACAGGGTGATAACTGCCAACATACTTGGCTGCAACACATGCACCATTTTTAACTCTTAAAACTTATTACCCTTTCTCAGTTCTCTACCTATCTGTAGCCCATGAAACAGATTACATATGTGGGATCCTGATCTGGTATCTTATACCCAGGTCGTAAAGGATACGGAGAAACAGTTCTCGGTAATGAACACACCCGAAGAAGATGCATCAACATGCACTTTCTTCGTTTGGGAGGTACGGGAATTCTGGTAATCTCGAATTTCCTGCTCGGTCTTATAACAATTATAAGTTGGAGCGGGACCAACGTCCCCTAGCATAATATAACAAGCAGGTTCGGTCAATACATCCGTATTTTTATCTTGATTAAGGCATGACATGGTCGCTACCTGGAGAGAGTGAGAAGAAAACACTTAGCGTATGCTATTGCAAGATTAGATTGGTAATTATTTTATCTAATCAGGATGGCTCCCACTGTTTTAGTCAAATCAGCCTTCAAACCCTAAAAGGAAAGACTAGCCGGGATTAATTACACCCTATATTTTCACCAATCTTTCAGCCAGGCCAATGTCGGTACTTTGAAGGAGGTTCCCCGTGCTTGTGCACGGACCTAATTAAAATAAACCTCGTTTTCCCAGTGGCGTAACCCCATTGACACCTTTCTTGACACCTACTTGATCGGCTAATTGTGATGTGTAAAGCTCTCCCAGGAGTAACTCTTACTCGCAGTGGGTATCGGGATCCAACTATCTTATAGGAGGTATGCAATCTCATTGCAAATTTCAACACTTGAAATTCTCGATAATATTTTACCCCTAGCGTCCTATGACCTAGACAGAGGTCAACAAACCATAGGCAGCTAGTCAAGTTCAACCCGTCATTTCCTGATTGAAGTAAACCCACCCGCACGACTGTCACGACCCGAAAGTACGGAACATGACCGGCACTTAAACTACGAACGTCTCGAGGCGTACGTAATCTAAGTAAACCGAAAACCCAGAAATCCAAATCAAGAAAAGTAGTAGAGTGCAGGAAAAACCAACTTAAAGCAAGTAGTTTCAATAGCATAAGCCATATTATGCGGTTTTTAAAAACATCAAAAAATTTACTGAAAATTTCGGCAGAGTCTCCTTTGTAAATACTGGCCCCCAAACGGGATACAACATGAATAGTATACGAAATCAAGAAAAAGGCATCCCCAAGCGGGAGCTAGCTCTTCGTCAATCGACGGTCACAACCACACAAGCAATATAATATACAACGCCAACGGAGAGGATCAAAACTCAAAAGGAAACTCAAAACCACCAGAAATATAACGAGCGACTCTAAGGTCGAAAGAATAAACAACACTGGTCTCTATCTCAATAAATACATGTTTGGTTGATGGAATTTACTAGATACAACGGAATAATGTTATACAAGGTAATATGATGGGTACGATACAAGAAAAACCCACATACTAGCAAGTCACCCGAATGAAACTGAGCCCGCAAAGCCGTAATGAAACCTGTACGGCAAACCTGCAAGAAACTGGGGCACAACGGGGGTGAGTTGCCAACTCGTGAATAGAAAAACATCTACGCACAGAAATCGCATAAATAACGCAATCCTAGGTCAATGATCATAATATAGCCTCAAAAATGTATATAACATGCAGCCTATAACAATGGCTAGCGTAAATATCTAACCCGAGTGTAAACTCATGTGCCCGTGTCAGTGCCTCTGGTAGCAATATATCATATGAATGAGGTATGAATGCATGAAAACAGAATACATGTAAATGAAGAAACTGTTTTCATAAATTAGTGAGATTTCCTTCGTATTTTTAAACTGAGGTATCATAAATAAAATCAGTATCAATAGTGTCTAGCATCGACACAAAATATAAATCTCACTGTCTCGAAATATCAATGTCTCAATCTCAATATCTAGAGCGCCGTCAGTCCAGACCGGCCCCTACCATCCATCTCAAGACCACGACGGTATCCTCCGGATATCCGACGCGTCGGGTAATATCACCGGTCGGTAGTGCTCCCCTGCCGGGCTCAACGTCAACACCACATTCCTCTTGCCCCAGGGTACCGCACCGGGCCCACCATGTACCCGAAACGGTTCCTCCACTCCTCGAATCGGGTCTCGAAATCCATCAGCAAACTCATGGTGGACGACTCATACATCATGGGAAAACCGCACTTTTTATTTTAAAAGGGAGAAAAGGTTTATTTATGTTTTTGCGGTTTTCCTCCAAATCCAAGAAATCTCATGAAATCCGAATCCAAGTCATCAATAGCATGTAAACAGTGAATATAGGCATGAGAATCCATGAATGCGACACAACAGTGAATAATAACATGCATGAAGTAGTAGGCAATAACTACAATGTCTAACTAGCATATAAGGCAAGTACACTAATATCATGTCTAAACTATTAGCTAACAACCTATGTCAAATGAAATAGTATTTTCTAAAATGTTCGTGACATGTCAATTACCGATGAAAATGTGTGTGAGCCGGCAAGTAAGTGTACGTGGTACATACGCGTCATCGGTAATGGTGCTGGTGTCCTAACAGCATGATATTAATAATGCAATAAGAAATTATAATATAAGTATGCGATGCGGAGCGAACAGTAAAAATGAGCGGGAGCTGAATACTAGACGCAACTATAACTAATCTGCACTAATCTAATATAAGCCCTACAAATGGTGCCTTTTGAAATAACACGAATCATGGGGTTTTGAAAATAGGGGCTACGGTGTTTTTAAGAAAAGATACGTTTTTGAAATATCCGTAGAATCCCTTAACCTGTCTTTTAAAATACGCATGATTCGTAAGTTTTGAAATAGGTAAGAATCGAATCTAATCTAACAACTAAACTAAACTAAAGGGCTAAGCTAACAAGCTGGACTACAGGTAAGGAAACCGCCTAACGTCTGAGTCGATACATATACATACCTATATATATATTAGTCGGTGATCCCGCCTCAATAATATCATATCCGATACCATATCTATAATCAGACATCCCAAGTCAAGAGTGCGGATCAATCATCAAGATATAGCTCGTACGTAAATCCGTCGTACGGCATCCTCCAATTCTGGGTACGGGTCAAAATCACATTCATCATACTATTCACCTGGTATCCTCTTTATCAATATTATGATCTGGTACTGATCTACGTCTAGTACAATACTGATATCGCCTAAGTATGCATGCACGTGTGTAAAAACTACGTCAAGGACCCGCTACAACATCATGTCGTATCTCAAATACGAACCCCGCTATATCACCGATCTCACGGCCTCAAATCAAATCTCATCGACTCATCATAAATCCCAAGTACTATCCTCAAATCCGTATGTGAACACACAGTCTCATACCTATGTGAACACATAACTATATATTCCCGAATAAGCACAAAAGAAAAAAGAAAGTATGCAAGTATGGGTGCATGTGTGGAAGTGTGGTGCGACCGCTACTCTAGGGTTTCGCGACACTCAATCATCCAAGAACGCCAAATATCCATATTTATCATCAATAACTCAAACAACATATAACCAATATATATATGTGTGTATACGTGTCCATATACATCACCACGAACTGCGGGGGTGCTATACGCCATCCACCCGACTTCTCCCCGTAGATATAAATCTACTCACCTGGTCCTCGCTCGCCGGTGCCGACGTCTCCACGCGCTTGCTGGTCGTCTCGAAGTCCACATGGGGTACCTACATATCATAACGCACCGTATCGCATTAAAACTAAATTCGAAATCGAAACAGCATACGAAAATCAAATCGGCACGCGTATCACGCATAGGTCCAAACCTATCGCCTACGTATGCAAGAATAGTCAAACCAACCCTCGATGTCGATGTACAAACGTCAAACCATCGAGAAAAATCCAATCACACTCATTTGCGCATACACGAACACTAATTTTAATATAAACTAGGTTAAAACTCACAAAAACCCCAATTTCACTTAAAAAGTCATTTTTCCGAAAATCTAGCATGCACAATTCGTCGTTTTTGTACAAAACATGATGTTTAAATGAATGTAGCGGCCAATATATTTATTAAATATCTTAAATAAGTCATATAAACAATTCCCGGAATTTTATCTCGTTAAATTCCAAAAACCCTAATATTCTAGTTTACAAAATACCTAAAATTTAACAATTTCAAAGTAAAAATGCACAAACTACAATTTAGCTTAGATTTGCATGATCTAAAGCATTAAACCACACTTAATAAAGTTAATGAAGTCATGAAAAACCTAAACACATTTTTAATCCCAAGTATTTAACCAATTTCAAAAACCTAGTAAGCAAATTAGCAAATTAACACAATTTTTAAACAAACCATTAGCACAAGCTACTAATCTTGTATTAACATGACAAAAAAGCCTAAATATAACACACAACCATACACCAATTTTATAAAACCCTAACTTGCATTCAAATTCATAACTTGAATTCCAAAACTTGCAACTTAAGCCTAATTAACACTTAAGTAGTTTAGCTTTAAGAAATTAGTAACAAATTAAGCAAAAATGTTTTAGAATTATACCCAAAAACATTTGAAGATCCACAAGCATCCATGGCCTCCCAAAATGCTCTCTTTTCACAAAGATCCATGCTATACGGGCTAAGCTAAAATGGGTAGGAGTCGGATTTGGGTTTTGGGAATTTTTTTGATGGATTTGAGGCAATTTTTGATGAAGTTTGAAGAGAAAAGAGAAGGGAAATGGGGGGGCTGCTGTTGCTGTAGGAGGGAGGGCGGCTGGAATGGGAGTGGGAGAGGAGAGAGAGGGAGGTAGAGAAAGTGGGGGGAGAAGTCAAAGTCAATTCAAGATCAAAGGTCCACCTCATTTCTCCATTTTCTTTTCTTTTCTTTCCTTTCATTTCTTTCCTTTGAAATTCAAGTGGGGAAAAAAATGGGGGCTGCTGAATTCTTCAAGGGGAGAAGTGAATGGGAGTGTGTGGATGTGGGTACGGGTGTGGGGTGATGAAAAATGATAAATACAATACCCCAAACATCCATTTACGCCAAAAAAAAGCATTTTTTCTTCAATAATTTCTAAACCGTTTTGGCAAATGATTTCGTTTCAAAAACCACATGATAAAATTTTATTTAATGTTTTATGATGCACAAAATTTGTTTCAACTCATTCCAATTTGTAATTTTCCCTAATTAAATGTATTAGTGACGGCTTAAAATAATAATAAAATAATATTTTTTTCAGAAAATTTGAAATTTCACCAGCGGCTCAATAAACACCAAATAATAGCAATTACATAGCTAGAATATGTATATTTAATTTTTGTAATAAGATATTTGTATTTTGACTTTTTACAGAAAACCCCTTATTTTACCGATTTTTCGAAATTTCACCGAAACGATTTTCAAAACGTTACAATCTTCCCCCCTTAAAGAAATTCGGTCCCCGAATTTAAATTAAAACTCCTCCCAAATACTAAAATATCTAAGCAAAACCATCAAGTCGTCGGGGCTCCGAAATCATAAATACATAAAACAAATCGTAGCGCAGCGCATGCGCGTGAAAAATAAGCATATAACTCAAATCAAAACTCCATCCAGCATCCCGCAATCATCGGAGTCATGGTGAAGACATAATGTCCAAATCCAAAATGAAAATCAGTATGATATAACTCGAAACTATACATGTAAAATATATTCAGGTACTGTCCTCTGACTAGTCCTGCTCAGTACGAAAACACATAACAATATCATAAAAACGTACTGCTCTATAAGATAAATCAATCCCAAAATACGCGTATGAATACTACGTGCGTCTGGTGCGCACGAAAATCAAAATCCAAATAGGTGCCATACATATGCACAGAAACAACATCTAAGTGCATCGGGTGTGCACGAAACATCTGTCGTAGGCAACATGTATGCCTGACAGCAAAATCAGGTTCATCTGACATGCACGAAAAATCTCGATTTAGTGAATCTGGTGTGCACCAAAATCACACTTCAAAACATGCGCCCAACACGCGCGAAAATCCAAATCAGGTGCATCCATCGTGCACGAAATCATGAAATCAAAATATCAAGTGCCGAACATGCGCAAAATCAAATCAGGTGCACAAAACAAATATCGAACAACACCATCGAAATCAAAGTCCAATGCATCTAAGTGCACAAAAGGCGTATCACTGCACTGCAAGCATATATAAACTATACAGAGTGCAGGAACCAAATCGTGTGCGTGAATACGCACAAAATCAACTCAAATGTCTAAAACCGTAAAATCACAAACATGTGAAACCCAAGCACGAAAACGATATCAAGTGCAACACTGTGCAAAGATCATAAATCCTCAATCATCAAAATCAAATCATTCGAGTAAATCACCAAAAACATCGAAATCAATAATGGCGGCATAGTACCGCTCAGCGCATCCTCTAAGAATCTCGGGCCAACTGTCGCGGTCACTAATGGGACGTCTCGTCGATGATCATGAACTCTGGCCTGCTGGTGTGCGTAACCATGACCACTCCTGGGTCAAGGTCTTCACTGTGAATTACCAATCTTTCGGTCCATCGGCTCATCGGCCCTGTCGGGTGTGCTAACGGGGATGATCCAGTTCTGGCACGTCTCTTGTCATCTTCCGGTCAATCATCACGACCACTCGTAAGACAGCATATCACTGGCGTCGGCCTCTGGCTCTCTGAATGTACATGACACATCTGATCCTGGGTGCAAGTATCATTGCAGCAGTGTCCTGGAAGGAATCCTGCTCAAGGTCTCTTCCATGTCTCGTCTCTGCCAACTGTCCGGAAGTCATTGTCCTTTCCTATATCTGCATCTTGCTCTGGAACGGCTGCATACCCATCGCGACTCCTTCTGGAAGGTAAGTCCAAGTACCATGCCTCGGCATGCGCATCGCCTCTCTGATGTCGGCGGAGTGGAACGTCATCTCATCTAGATCTGGTGCGAACCTCTTACTCCACTTTTCTCTAATGTCATCTGCTTTGGACTCGTCTCGTCGCGGCTGCATGGACTGAGCTCCAACGACTATCCTCGTATCTGGAGTCTTCCAAGAATGCATCTCACCACCAAGCATCTGATTGAAGTCGAACCATTCGATCGATTCGTCAAAACCTCATAATCCCCCAAGAGCTCAACATCTTGGGCACAGTTTAATAGTATCGAATATATATACCACAGCATCGGTGGTCCAGCCGTAGAAGGGTAAACCCAAGCCTCACTAATGGCGCCGTAGAACTGCCGCAAACCCGAAGGTTCAAAGGCTTTCACACGGTCATTAAGTCGAGTTAGGGTTTCATTCTTCTAGAGGGACCATAGAATTGCCTGCATGTCTTTCCGACTACTTTAAACTTGGAATAATAGGTTTCCGACATTCGATCGTCTCTGTCGACCCTCACGTCTCTGCAAGAAGTCGTCTCTAGCTGGAATCAATCTATCTGATGACCTCGCATCGGGGTAAGCGAACGAACCACCTGTCCTAGTCATTCATCATCGGGTGACTAGCGACCTTCTATCATCTATTCGTACAACTCGCCCGCAATAGCTCCAACATATGGGGCGATATCTCGTCGCTCGCAGCAACAACTGGCTCGCTCGTCTGCATGCTGAACAGTGCCTCAATCGTCAGGAGTAAGCAACACACTAACGGTCATCAAAATCTGGCTGGCCTCTATCATTGGCTCAATTCTCTAGTGTCGATCAGCGCCTCCGAGTAACCTTATAAAGGCGATCTGCCAAACACTCGTGGCGCGAAAACACAGTAAAAAGATACATCTCTGCAATCGGGTGTCGCCGGAATTCGCCCTGGTCAGTCCTCGTTCGTGACGAGCTTGTGCTGACCGCAACTCTAGCCGTAGCTCTCCCTGCCGTAACCGTAGCAGCAAAACCAAACTGGTACCGATGAGGCTAGATCAGAAAGGAATATAATACTGAACAAGGAAATGTACATCCTAAGGCTTCATAAGTGGAGTAGCGTGTCGTAAATATGCCGCGGAACATATCAACGGTACGTCACTCTACTTTAGTCACCTATTCCATCAACCAAGGGTCATCCTACGCTCCGAAGGTTAAAACCTAACGCTCTGATACCAACTTTGTCACGACCCGAAAGTACGGAACATGACCGGCACTTAAACTACGAACGTCTCGAGGCGTACGTAATCTAAGTAAACCGAAAACCCAGAAATCCAAACCAAGAAAAGTAGTAGAGTGCAGGAAAAACCAACTTAAAGCAAGTAGTTTCAATAGCATAAGCCGTATTATGCGGTTTTTAAAAACATCAAAAAATTTACTGAAAATTTCAGCAGAGTCTCCTTTGTAAATACTGGCCCCCAAACGGGATACAACATGAATAGTATACGAAATCAAGAAAAAGGCATCCCCAAGCGGGAGCTAGCTCTTCGTCAATCGACGGTCACAACCACACAAGCAATATAATATACAACGCCAATGGCGAGGATCAAAACTCAAAAGGAAACTCAAAACCACCAGAAATATAACGAGCGACTCTAAGGTCGAAAGAATAAACAACACTGGTCTCTATCTCAATAAATACATGTTTGGTTGATGGAATTTACTAGATACAACGGAATAATGTCATACAAGGTAATATGATGGGTACGATACAAGGAAAACCCACCTACTAGCAAGTCACCCGAATGAAACTGAGCCCGCAAAGCCGTAATGAAACCTGTACGGCAAACCTGCAAGAAACTGGGGAACAACGGGGGTGAGTTGCCAACTCGTGAATAGAAAAACATCTACGCACAGAAATCGCATAAATAACGCAATCCTAGGTCAATGATCATAATATAGCCTCAAAAATGTATATAACATGCAGCCTATAACAATGGCTAGGGTAAATATCTAACCCGAGTGTAAACTCTTGTGTCCGTGTCAGTGCCTCAGGTAGCAATATATCATATGAATGAGGTATGAATGCATGAAAACAGAATACATGTAAATGAAGAAACTGTTTTCATAAATTAGTGAGATTTCCTTCGTATTTTTAAACTGAGGTATCATAAATAAAATCAGTATCAACAGCGTCTAGCATCGACACAAAATATAAATCTCACTGTCTCGAAATATCAATGTCTCAATCTCAATATCTAGGGCGCCGTCAGTCCAGACCGGTCCCTACCATCCATCTCAAGACCACGACGGTATCCTCCGGATATCCGACGCGTCGGGTAATATCACCGGTCGGTAGTGCTCCCCTGCCGGGCTCAACGTCAACACCACATTCCTCTTGCCCCGGGGTACCGCACCGGGCCCACCATGTACCCGAAACGGTTCCTCCACTCCTCGAATCGGGTCTCGAAATCCATCAGCAAACTCATGGTGGACGACTCATACATCATGGGAAAACCGCACTTTTTATTTTAAAAGGGAGAAAAGGTTTATTTATGTTTTTGCGGTTTTCCTCCAAATCCAAGAAATCTCATGAAATCCGAATCCAAGTCATCAATAGCATGTAAACAGTGAATATAGGCATGAGAATCCATGAATGCGACACAACAGTGAATAATAACATGCATGAAGTAGTAGGCAATAACTACAATGTCTAACTAGCATATAAGGCAAGTACACTAATATCATGTCTAAACTATTAGCTAACAACCTATGTCAAATGAAATAGTATTTTCTAAAATGTTCGTGACATGTCAATTACCGATGAAGATGTGTGTGAGCCGGCAAGTAAGTGTACGTGGTACATACGCGTCATCGGTAATGGTGCAGGTGTCCTAACAGCATGATATTAATAATGCAATAAGAAATTATAATATAAGTATGCGATGCGGAGCGAACAGTAAAAATGAGCGGGAGCTGAATATAAGAAGCAACTATAACTAATCTGCATTAATCTAATATAAGTCCTACAAATGGTGCCTTTTGAAATAACACGAATCATGGGGTTTTGAAAATAGGGGCTACGGTGTTTTTAAGAAAAGATACGTTTTTGAAATATCCGTAGAATCCCTTAACCTGTCTTTTAAAATACGCATGATTTGTAAGCTTTGAAATAGGTAAGAATCGAATCTAATCTAACAACTAAACTAAATTAAAGGGCTAAGCTAACAAGCTGGACTACAGGTAAGGAAACCGCCTAACGTCTGAGTCGATACATATACATACCTATATATATATTAGTTGGTGATCCCGCCTCAATAATATCATATCCGATACCATATCTATAATCAGACATCCCAAGTCAAGAGTGCGGATCAATCATCAAGATATAGCTCGTACGTAAATCCGTCGTACGGCATCCTCCAATTTTGGGTACGGGTCAAAATCACATTCATCATACTATTCACCTGGTATCCTTTTTATCAATATTATGATCTGGTACTGATCTACATCTAGTACAATACTGATATCGCCTAAGTATGCATGCACGTGTGTAAAAACTACGTCAAGGACCCGCTACAACATCATGTCGTATCTCAAATACGAACCCCGCTATATCACCGATCTCACGGCCTCAAATCAAATCTCGTCGACTCATCATAAATCCCAAGTACTATCCTCAAATCCGTATGTGAACATACAGTCTCATACCTATGTGAACACATAACTATATATTCCCGAATAAGCACAAAAGAAAGAAGAAAGTATGCAAATATGGGTGCATGTGTGCAAGTGTGGTGCGACCGCTACTCTAGGGTTTCGCGACACTCAATCATCCAAGAACACCAAATATCCATATTTATCATCAATAACTCAAACAATATATAACCAATATATATATGTGTGTATACGTGTCCGTATACATCACCACGAACTGCGAGGGTGCTATACGCCATCCACCCGACTTCTCCCCGTAGATATAAATCTACTCACCTGGTCCTCGCTCACCGGTGCCGACGTCGCCACGCGCTTGCTGGTCGTCTCGAAGTCCACATGGGGTACCTACATATCATAACGCACCGTATCGCATTAAAACTAAATTCGAAATCGAAACGGCATACGAAAATCAAATCGGCACGCGTATCACGCATAGGTCCAAACTTATCGCCTACGCATGCAAGAATAGTCAAACCAACCCTCGATGTCGATGTACAAACGTCAAACCATCGAGAAAAATCCAATCACACTCATTTGCGCATTCACGAACACTAATTTTAATACAAACTAGGTTAAAACTCACAAAAACCCTAATTTCACTTAAAAAGTCATTTTTCCGAAAATCTAGCATGCACAATTCGTCGTTTTTGTACAAAACATGATGTTTAAATGAATGTAGCGGCCAATATATTTATTAAATATCTTAAATAAGTCATATAAACAATTCCCGGAATTTAATCTCATTAAATTCCAAAAACCCTAATATTCTAGTTTACAAAATACCTAAAATTTAACAATTTCAAAGCAAAAATGCACAAACTACAATTTAGCTTAGATTTGCATGATCTAAAGCATTAAACCACACTTAATAAAGTTAATGAAGTCATGAATAACCTAAACACATTTTTAATCCCAAGTATTTAACCAATTTCAAAAACCTAGTAAGCAAATTAGCAAATTAACACAATTTTTAAACTAACCATTAGCACAAGCTACTAATCTTGTATTAACATGACAAAAAAGCCTAAATATAACACACAACCATACACCAATTTTATAAAACCCTAACTTGCATTCAAATTCATAACTTGAATTCCAAAACTTGCAACTTAAGCCTAATTAACACTTAAGTAGTTTAGCTTTAAGAAATTAGTAACAAATTAAGCAAAAATGTTTTAGAATTATACCCAAAAACATTTGAAGATCCACAAGCGTCCATGGCCTCCCAAAATACTCTCTTTTCACAAAGATCCATGCTATACGGGCTAAGCTAAAATGGGTAGGAGTCGGATTTGGGTTTTGGGATTTTTTTTGATGGATTTGAGGCAATTTTTGATGAAGTTTGAAGAGAAAAGAGAAGGGAAATGGGGGGGCTGCTGTTGCTGTAGGAGGGGGGGTCGGCTGGAATGGGAGTGGGAGAGGAGAGAGAGGGAGGTAGATAAAATGGGGGGAGAAGTCAAAGTCAATTCAAGGTCAAAGGTCCACCTCATTTCTCCATTTTCTTTTCTTTTCTTTCATTTCTTTCCTTTGAAATTCAAGTGGGGAAAAAAAATGGGGGCTGCTGAATTCTTCAAGGGGAGAAGTGAATGGGAGTGTGTGGATGTGGGTACGGATGTGGGGTGATGAAAAATGATAAATACAATACCCCAAACATCCATTTACGCCAAAAAAAAGCATTTTTTCTTCAATAATTTCTAAACCGTTTTGGCAAATGATTTCGTTCCAAAAACCACATGATAAAATTTTATTTAATGTTTTATGATGCACAAAATTTGTTTCAACTCATTCCAATTTGTAATTTTCCCTAATTAAATGTATTAGTGACGGCTTAAAATAATAATAAAATAATATTTTTTTCAGAAAATTTGAAATTTCACCATCGGCTCAATAAACACCAAATAATAGCAATTACATAGCTAGAATATGTATATTTAATTTTTATAATAAGATATTTGTATTTTGACTTTTTACAGAAAACCCCCTTATTTTACCGATTTTTCGAAATTTCACCGAAACGATTTTCAAAACGTTACAACGACCCTTGACAGAGGTCAACAAGGTCGCACGACTACCTTAAATCAATCACATCATATGCTATGCAGATAAGCACTAATCAGCTACCGCACACTACGCCTTGACAGATGTCAACAAACGCAGCACGAATACTAACTATTACTTATCTGAAAAGTCAGAGGGCTACGACAGGTTTTTAAGAAAACCTTTTGCGTAATGAACTTGATATCTTCGTAGAATCAAGTGATTTTAAATGGAGTGTTTTTTAGGCTTTTACTAGTTCTGCTAAAGAGGTCACTCCTGGTGAAGGGATCTCGGCTCTTTCCTTATCGAATAAGGTGCAGGATATTTCACAAATACCACTATGCATAGCAAAATAGATAAAAGCAATCAAAAGACAAACCGAGGATTGTAGCATCTGCTAGTTTTGCTAAAGAGGTCACTCCCGGTGAAGGGATCTCGACTCTTTCCTTATCGAATAAGGTGATGGATATTCTACAAGGAATACCGCTATGCAAAGCAAGAACTAGAGCTACCTGTTTTTGAAAATTCGATTCCACAACATTTTTAGGTTTCTTTTATTTCATTAATCTCATTAATGAATTCCCATCATTTAAGTTTACCTAAACATCATTGATAAATACAACGTACGCTTATGCCATCCGCATTCGCCTCGATGTCCCCTCGTGCACCGTTAGGTTAGGTAACTAACTGCAGAGCGGGGCAGTGCTAGAGCGGGTGTAAAACATAAGCAACGTCTATATAATATATCACATATAATATATCCTGTATTCATCTCATCATATCAAATGATCACATCACAGATATCGCAGCAGAAGAAACATATGAAATATTAGATATACTAGGTTATCCGTGTTTTATTTTTAGCCTGTATAAAACACGGATTCCACGGTCGTGATGAATAGCCAATCCCACACCCTTAGACCCCTATGAGAGCGGCAAGCAACCCTACCAATTCTAGAGTTAGGACACCCGGTCTCGACTCCTCGAGACGGTCTCCCACTGGACCCTAGAACCCGGTTACTTGTGCTCTCCGCCTTGGGTCTATCCTAATGCGGAAAAGTAACTAATATACAATGGTGACATCATCCTCAACCCGGAAGTGCCCCAATAAAAGAATATTACATACAATGAATTTTACATGAATGAAAAAAAAAATCCTCATCTCACATAAAAACCCCGGCTAATCAAAACACGACAATCCAATATAACATATCACAGTAACACATAACATCACATGTCATCAACGTAAGTAAATATGTGTACCCCAATTGTCGTTTACGTATAGCAACGAAACCGGCGATGCAACACATATTACACTTACGGTCGCAGAAAAGAATGTGTAAAACTACAACAGTTGGAATCCGCAATCTCCTTAGACATCACATGCCTAACCAAATGAATTCCTCAGACATCGCATGCCTAACATTTATAAACGCCGCATTTTAGTCTCAATATAAAAAACACTTTTCAATATCAAGTCGGGCAAATCAACAAGATTCCCGACATTCTGATCGAATGCTCGGCGGAAACTTTAGTAGACGGCCGCACCCCCCGATGCCGTCGACGAAGTGTACTAAGGCGGAACACCGCTGCCGCGAGCACCCGAACGGATGCTTTTGGCGACGGGGTCTCCTACAGTCACTTGGTCGGGGCTATAGGGTGTGGCTATCAATTAAGTTTACCCGGCGAGTATCCGCGTACGCTACGTGATTGCGACGGACTTTTGATCGCTTCAAAATCCCGTGGCAACCGATCAAATGAGATTAAACTGCTAGATTTATAAAATTCAAACAAGTTATCTCATAACTACATGTGGATTCCAAATATTGTATCACATTCCAGAAAAAGTTAGACGATGTTAAACATTCCGATCAAATCAACAAACACCCAAAATTTCCCTAAGTGCTCAACACTAGAACTTAGTTTAAAAGCATCCATCACATGCCACAGTACCAATGGTCCAGCCGTAGAAGGGTCAAACCAACGCCTCATATGTGGCAACGCCGAACTGCCACAAACACTAGGGTTTAGAGACGGTTCTGACGGTCACATAATCGAGTTAAGGTTTCGTTCTTCTAGAGGGCCCACTGTGTCACTTGCACGGTATTTGAATGTTCTTTAACTAAGGAAAAATCCAACACTTGGAAATTTTCCGGCAGGGGAAAAAGTGAGTTATTGATATCCGTTCGAACTTTCTAACACTGTCTAAACAAACCGAAATAAATCTAGAATTGCGAACACGAAACACTCCAAATAGTTAATGCAGTAAATTAGCATCGAATGCAATTTTAGCAAAAACAAACAACACCTGACGTTCCAAACCCCAGAGATCATAACATGACCAAAAACTGGAGCTCAAAACCCACCAAGGGGCCGGCCTGCTCGGAATTTCAAGCCACGTGCTCGACCAAAATCCGAGCACATGGGTCCAGGTTTGGGTTATGTTCATTATCTATCTTATACATGATTTTTCATTTGTTTAAAAAAAATTTAGAATCCATTTAAAAATCGACAGAAACTAGGGTTTGATATCAGGTGTTTCGGAGTTGTTTCGGTATCGTAATCCTACACTTATCCGTCTAATTCTCTAGCTAGGCTCTGATACCACTGTTGGGATACCTACAACGGCAGCAAGGTTTCGGGTGGCATCTCACATGCCAATTTCAAATTTTGCCATTATAGATAATCCTAAACCAAGATCATTAACTAGAGAATCAAACAAAACTAACATGTTAACATATTAACATCTAAGAGTTTGGGATTACAACCTTTGTAGTCCGTTCCTTCGCTTAATAAGCTCCGAGTTGATGTCCCTTCGCTGCGATCATCAAGTACCCAGACTCTAAAGAGGCTCCATGAAGAAAATGATGCAACCTTACTTCTAATCTTCAAAAACTAAGATGATCTACCTTGAAGAAACACTAACCCAAGCTCTCACTTCACTAATCAAGTATTAGTGAAGCAAACACCCTAATCTAAGTGGCTAGAATAGATGAGGATGATGAAGTAGGAATTTTTCTCTCTTTTGTTTTCAATTTCTCTCAAAACATCCATCACAAATGAAAAGCTAGAAAGCTTTTGGAGTGAGCAAGAAGAAGATAAAGTTGTGATGAATGAATTATTGTTGAGGTTAGAAATGCAACCATAGTTTAATATGTGTCATGGCTAACTCATGTAGAGAATTAACCATAGTCTAGGGTTAAACTTAAGTTAACAAATATCAAGGATAAGACAAAGAGGGTGGACAAAGTCAAAGGATCATGAAGCTTCCTCAAAGCTCATCCAAAAGAAAATGAATTATCCATAATAAAATGTTAACCCTAATTTAAAACCCTAGCATGGTTTAAACTCTAAACCCTAGTTGCATTTGTAACCTTAACATGTTACAATATTATATATCACATATACAATATTTTGTAACAAAAGAAACTAATACAATTAACATTTATCACATATATATCAATGTATCATCATGTGAGAAAAAGAATCTTTAAGTGAGCTTATATTAGTTAATGTAATGTAATATATCAAATATATAATTATACATTAAATTATCGAATTAACACTTGATCCGATAATCCGGCTATTTCACAAATAACTGACTAATATAGAATATATCAGTTCATCGAATCAACACTTGATCCGATGACCCGGCTATATCACTTATACCCGGCCGATATCACATATCGCGAGAATCGAATACGGTATCACATACACAAATCACTCTCGGTCTCGCACATATCACATATGTGCTCCTACTCCGTTTTCCCTGAGCCAGGAAACCTCTGTGTAGGACTCTAAAGAATCGTCAATACGCCGGCAGTAGGTGATGATCATATCAAACACACACAAGCTGCAAGCGGTCAGCTAAACGTAACAGCAACCCAGGTATTGGGCGATCAGAAGATCAACAAGCAAGCATGTGCATTCTCCTGTGAATCCAATCAGTAACTCTCCCGTATAGTCTGGTCTCTTCGTCTGATATGTCGCATATCTAGTCTAGGGGTGGTAAACGTCAGACCCCAGTAACTGATAAGTCATGTCGATATGAGGTCCATAACGGTTCGAGAAACTACTGATAACACTTACAAGTAAATCTCTGCAACCCTGTCCAGGGATTTCCAGTTATAGCCAATCGAACATAGCGCAACACCAACTCCCAATACCGGGAGAGACGAAACCCTCCTATCACTCATTGCCTCCATGTGATTCGGGACTGTACCTAAAAGCCACTGTTTTGCACGTTCTCTTGAACGTGGTAAGGTGGAAATCAAAGCACAGTAGGAATCACACAAGACTCTATGACGATCTCGGGTCTACAGACTAACCTGTACCAGTGTCACCAGAGAACTGCCATCTGACGTGAGGTATAATACCATCTGGGAGTTCTCGGAGAGTCCGTCTAGTGTACCCAGTCTCCACTGAGCACCCGTATACTTTCTCTGATGTCAAATACCAATGGATATGGGATCATCCATCGCCCATCTACATGGGTCGAGAAGCTATACGCTAGTCTACTCTGGTATATCGACGCCCTGTCTCGATACACCCTCGACTAGGAACATTTGAAAGATGTACTTAGCAACTACTCTGTCCCCACTAATATGATCTGCATCATAGTCCTGGTAGTCAAGTACTCATCCTAATGGCATTATCAACATGTAACATAGAGACAATAAAAGTACATGTTAAGATAAAGTGCAACCAGATAGCAGACTATCATGTCGAGCAAGAAAGTCCTCACTATATATGTCCAAGCATCCACTACAATATATATCGCATGTACAGTAATGGCCTCTAGAGCATACATATAACTAACACATTTTAATGTTGTGTTGTTAATTAGTTGCAGTTTAGAACACTTAAAGTTTAGATTTTGTGCAAATGTCGTATTTTGGTTATGTTTCGGCGTCCAGTTGAATCTGCTATCAACTCAGGTTGTTGTTTTGAAAGTTGCCAATACTGAGAGGTGTTTGTGAGACATAGAACCCATCACCAAAACCTGAGACCGTTTCCCCCAATCACGGCCGCAAATAAATTAATTCTGGCCGCAATTTGTGGCCAGAGTAGAGTGGGTCGAGGTGAATCTTAGTCGTGGGGTCGCTGGGGTTGTTTTTAGGCATATGGAACTTGCAACAACTTTCACCAATTGTTTGTTTAGCAAAATCTAGGACCTTTTTACTGAAATTCAATCGTTTCGGCAACATGCGATGCGGATTTTCTGATATTTGTTTAAGTGTTTCGTACGATGTGTAGCCATAGCGCTGGTCTAGGAAGTTGTTGCACGCGTTTAGCCGGCTAAGAGATCACTTGGGAGCTTATGGGAGTTGGTTTGTTGTTGCTGTTGTTTGCGTGTGTTATCGAAAAGTTTCTAATGTGCACTTGTTATGTTGTTGTATGATTTTAGGATCGCAGACGGGGACTTCAGACGCCGCCAAGAAGGTAAGCAGGTGGTTGGATTCACTTAGATCGAGATCGTCGGTGAGTAGATTTAACATCTATGGGGAAATCGCCTGTATGGAGTTATGCGTCTGGGCATGATAGGATATTATAGCCGCATGTTTATATATATATATATACATTGATTGTGCATGTGTACCATTATTGCATACCCCATTTCTTGTTGCATATGGACGTAGTATTAATGAGACACATCACTGTTACTAACGGTTCATGTTTGCACAAGCACTAAACTGTATGCCACACACACACCGTTGGTAATTGCTATGACACTAACACTATAGAATTGCCATGGATAATACACTGCTTAGCTTACCTTATCATTAGACATGATTCTTGTTCTATTGTGCATATGAATTGCATTATGCATACATACATACTTGCGTACATACATACTTGCGTACTTATATAACTTGTTATAGCTACGTATATACTCATATGTGATGTTGCATTGGATTTTAGAAAATTGGGAACCGCATGATACATTTAAAAACTGGATTCATTTAAAAGAGCGTTTTCCCCTTGATATGCTCATATTTTGGTTTTATGTTACATATATCATATTGCATGGATTTACGCATTGAGATACGGATTTCATGTGATTTATGGATTTGAGAACCGTGGTATTATTTCAAGAAAGTATGCATTGTTTTGAAAACCTGGTTCTCTTGATATGATATTTCAGTTCATCCACCATGCGTTTTCTCGGTTCTGAGATGTGTGATAGAAACCCGATTCGAGGAGGTGGATGATTCATTTGCGGGTTCATGGTGGACCCGGTATGGTACCCCTTGGCAAGAAATGGTTTTTGTGGTGTAGACAATAAGCCTGGCAGAGGGACTACTACCTACCGGTTATTGGTTGGACCTAGCGGTTATCCGGAAGATACCGACCGGAGTCGAGAGATGGATATAGGACGATTTGTACTGCTTGAGCCCAAGGGCCGATCCGGACAGACGAAGCCCGATATATGTGGATTTGCATGTCAATACTGGACACGAGTATTTCATGATGTTTTCGAGTGCCGATGTTGGGCACTCAGGTTCCATGATATTTACAGGTTATGAGGGCCGATCAGAGTGACGACACCTGAGGTATTGGGATTTAGGGTGTATTTGATGGACACCGGGTTTTCCACGATGATGATTCGTGGTGATGATATGTTTTATCCTATACTCAGCATTCATTGATATGCATTGCATCATGTATTCATAGTACCTGATGGAGTACCTTTCATGATTGTTGCATATCCATATTACCATATTGATACTATCAGATTGCATGTGATAGAGTATCGCAGTACGTGCATACCTGCGATTACCTGTATGATGTTACTTACTATTCACGAGTTGGAAACACACCCCCATTGTGCTACAATGTTTTGCAGGTTGACCCTCAGAGTAGTTGCGGCAGGCTGCTTATTATCTCTATTTTGCTGATACCGCTACGGTTGGCTGTGAACCGTTTTGCTATAGGTGGATTTTGCGGTTATCTGTTTATATTCATTGTACACCTTATTGTATCTAGTACTCTCCATCTACCACTTCATGTATTGATTTAGAGACGAGATGTGAGGACGATATTGTATATTATTTTGTGACTCTGGGTGTCGAGCTCGTGTGAGCCGGCTTTTATTATGCAGTTTTATCTTTTATATTGTTTTCACTTATATTGTCCATTTCTTCCCTACGGTGTCATATATATGCTTGTGGTGGTTGTTTCCGCCTTTGGGCGTGATTTGCTCCCGTATGGGGATGCTTTATTTATGTCATGTGTTGCTTTACTTATATCTTATGCTGTACCCGTTTCGGAGCTAGTTTTTACAAAGGAGGTGCTGCCGAAATTTTTAAGAAAATAAATTTAAACTTTATGGATTTTTACTTGAGATTTCCAAATGTTTTTAACAATGTTTTTATCACTTATTACTTTGATGGTTTAGATTTCTTGATTTTTGGCTTACATAGATTGCGTTACGCCTGTTCATGTTATGTAGTTTAAGTACCGGTCACGTGCCAAATTTTAGGTCGTGACAAAGTTGGTATCAGAGCGCTAGCTTTTGCCTTTCGGAGTGTAGGATGACTTTGGTATGATGGAGTAGGTAGCTTAAGCAGAGTGACGTAGCGTGTGTATGTTCCGCGGCAAACTTACGACACGGTACTCCGCCTAAGTGACCTTAGGACTTGTTGGTTGAAATTCCTTCCGTGATTATATACATCCTTGTGATTAGATTTCCGTGTTCTTATCGAATCCTGTTTTCATTTCCAGCCATTATGCCGCCGAAGACTACGAGGGCGCAGAGAGCGGCCGCGAGAGCCGAGGTCAGAGTTGGCTCATCTGAGACGAGGAATGACCAGGGCGGTACGCCCGTTGTTGAGGAGCAGATTGATCCGCCTTCGGTTGATCGTATTACTAAGCTAGAGGCTGGTATGCAGGATTTGTTCCAGATGATGAGATCGTTAGTCGAGGCCAGTAGAGCGCAGAGACAGGAGGTTGTCCCACCTGTTACGGGGACCGCGATGGTGCCTACTGTTCAGGAAGTTGTACCTGCAGCTACGGAGGTTATCACCATATCGTTATCTGAGTTCATGAGGCTGAAGACTCCAGTTTTCACAGACACTGATGCAGTTGAGGATCCGCAGTCATTTATTGATCGGATGGCCAGGATATGTCATTCACTGAGATGCTCCGACGCGAGATGGGTAGAGTTCTCGAGTTTTCGTCGGGAAGGTCTTGCCCAGAAGTGGTGCGAGTCCTTAAAGAGGGGCAGAGCCGCAGGTCTTTCTCCTATGACCTGGGCTGAGTTCGTGACGGTGTTTCTTGCCCGTTTTCTTCCGCAGAGTGTCAGGGATGCTCGAGCGTGCGGTTTCGAGTCGTTATGCCAGACTCCGGGTATGACGGTGGTAGAGTACGATGTGCAGTTTACCGAGTTATCTGTGTATGCTCCGTATTTGGTGGACACTGAGAAGATGCGAATCAAGAGGTTTGTACGAGGCCTGCTTACCCAGTTGTTCCTCGCTATCAACGCACAGCATTGTGATACATATGCAGCGGCAGTGGATGCAACCCTTTTGGTTAAGGAGCGTCATTCCGAGACGTCGGTCGTTCCGGAACCGAAGAGGGTTCGTACTGGTATATCAGCACGGAAACAGATGTTTAGACGTCGTGACAGATTTCGTTCAGGTACGGGGAGTAGCAGAGGCTCAGGACGAGGCCAGTTGTTTAGCTCTTATCCCCAGGAGGGTCAGCAGTCGTCGTATGGGTGCTTTGGGTGTGGCAGTCTACTTCACATCGTTAGGGATTGTACCGTGATACGCCAGAGAGAGGCAGCTGTACCACATGTTACCTTTCCATCTTCTCCACCTCAGAGAGCGTTGCCTCTTGCGCCTGTTGTTGCTACGCGTAAGACTTATGCTCAGAGAGGTCGTGGTCGTGGAGGGATTGTTCAGAGAGGACAATGTGGCAGAGGAGGAGGACAGCCAGTTGCAGGTAGAGGGCAGGCATGAGTATTTGCTTTGACTCATCAGGACGCGTAGGCGTCCAATGCAGTGGTTTCAGGTACTCTTTCAGTATGTTCTTTTGATGCACACATGTTGTTTGATCCGGGATCTACGCACTCGCATGTTTCTACACACTTCGTGCCGAGGTTGGGCCGAGAGTCGTGTTTGCTGGATCAGCCGCTTATTGTGACCACTCCTGTTGGCGAGTTTTTTGTTACGCGACACGTGTTTCGGTCGTGTGTCGTTCGGATTGGAGATAGAGAGTCGTCCGTCGACTTGATCCTTCTTGAGATGTTGGACTTCGACGTTCTCTTGGGCATAGACTGGTTAGCTAAGTGCTACACGTCTGTGGACTTCTGCGAGAAGACAGTCAGGTTTTGTTTTCCCGGCGAGCCAGTTCTTGTTCTGCAGGGGGACCGTGGTGCCGCCCCTCACAGTTTGATTTCAGCCCTTTGCGCTAGTCGGCTTTTGAGGAGAGGATGTCGGGGATTCTTAGAAGTAGGGACTTTGTGAAATGGCTGGATGCAATTCAATCTAAGATGGAATCCATGTATACAAACAAAGAATGGACTTTGGAAGTTTCTCCTTAAGGGGTAAAAGCCATCGGAAGCAAGTGTATCTTTAAGAAGAAACTTGGTGTAGATGGAAAAGTTAAGACTTTCAAAGCTAGACTTATAGCAAATGGTTTTCGTCAACGACCTGATGTCGATTATGATGAAACCTTTTCTCCAGTGTCTATGCTTACGTCCATCGGGATCCTACTTGCCATCTTTACATAACATGACTACGAAATTTAGCAGATGGATGTCAAGACCGCTTTTCTAAATGGTGATTCCGAAGAGAGCATGTACATGACACAGCCAGAGGGCTTCATAGATAGTGGGAGCAGCGGAAAGGTGTACAAGCTGCTTAAATCAATTTACGGATTAAAGCAAGCATCGCGGAGTTGGAACATCTATTTTGATGTGGCAGTCAAAGAGTTTGACTTCATCAAAAACGTAAATGAACCTTTTATATACCAGAAGGTTATAGAAAGTAAGGTTGTCTTCCTCGTATTGTACGTGGATGACATACTCTTGATAGGAAATGATGTTCCTATGCTACACTCGGTCAAGGTCTTCTTATCATAAAGGTTCTCCTTGAAGGATCTGGGTGATGCCTCCTACATCCTGGGGATAAAGATATATAGAGATAGATCTAAACGGATGTTGGGATTCTCCCAATCTAGGTACATTGACACCATACTAAAGAAGTTTAGTATGGAAGATTGTAAGCATGGAAATTTAACGACGATCTCAGGAATTACTCTCTCCAAAGTGTTGTCCCCAAAGACTAATTTGGAGAGGGCTCGCATGCAAGGGATACCCTATGCTTCGGCAGTCGGGTCTATCATGTATACGATGTTATGTACCAAACCGGATGTAGCTTACGCACTTAGTGTTGTAAGCAGGTATCAATCGGATCCTGGGGAGAATCACTGGACAGTAGTGAAGAACATTTTTAAGTACTTGAGAAGGACAAAAGAAATGTTCTTGGTGTATGGTAATGGTGAACACCAGGTGGAGTTCTTTACCGATTCGAGCTTCCAGAGTGATAAGGACGACAGTAAGTCAGTCTCGGGTTTTGTCTTCACCCTCAATGGAGGGGCGTTATGTTGGAAGAGTTCCAAGAAAGATACCGTAGCAGACTCGATGATAGAGGTTGAATACATCGCTGCCAACGATGCCGCCAAAGATGTTGTCTGGATGAAGAAGTTCATAACTGAACTTGGTGTGGTTCCATCCATTGAGCATCCAATACCTTTGTATTGTGATAATAATAGAGTTGTGGCTTTAGCCAAGGAAACCAGGTCCCATCAGCGATCCAGACATATTCTAAGGCGGTATCACCTGATCCGGGAGATAGTTGATCGCCGAGAGATCGAGGTCAGGAGAGTTGACAAGAAGAATAACACGGCGGATTCACTCACGAAGGCCATTCCCCAGATACAATTTGAGAGACTTTTTGGGATGTTGGGTATGAGATACTACAACAACTGGCCTTAGTGCAAGTGGGAGATTGTTAGTTATATGTATGCCCTAGAGGCTATTATTCTACATGATTGTATATTATAATGGATGCTTGGACATATAGAGAGAGGACTTTCTTGCTCGACATGATAGTATGCTATTTGGTTACTCTTTATCTTAACATGTACACTTGTATAATTATACTCTGTCTCTGTTACATGTTCATAAAGCCAATAGGATGTGTACTTGACTACAAGAACTATGATGTAGATCATACTAGTGGGGCTAGGGTAATCCACAAGTACATCCTTTAATTGTTCCTAGTCGAAGTAGTATCCAGACAGGGTATCGATATTCCATAATAGACCAGTGTGTTCGTTTCTTGACCCTGTATGGGGTGATGGTTGATCCCACAGCCATTGGTGTTTGACATCAAAGATTGTACACATGTGCTCATTGAAGAATGGTTACACCGAACAGGACTCGCCGAGAACTCCTAGATGGTATTATACCTATTGTCAGATAGCAGTTCTCTGGTGACACTGGTACAGGTTAGTCTGTAGACCCGATATCGTCATAGAGTCTTGTGTGATTCCCACCGTGCTTTGATTTCCTCCTTACCACGCTCAAGAGAGTCGTGCAAACATGTGGATTTTGGGTACAGTCCCGAATCACATGGAGGCAATGAGCGATAGGTGGGGTTTCGTCTCTCCCGGTATTGGGAGTTGATGTTGCTTTATGCTCGATTGGCTATAATAGGAAGTCCCTAGCCAGGGCTGATGATGAGATTTACTGGTAAGTGTTATCAGTAGTTTCTCGACCCGTTATGAGCCTCTATCGACATGACTTATCAAGTTATTGGGGTCTGACATTTACCACCCCCAGACTCGATATGCAACATATCAGACGAAGAGACCGGACTGTAAGGTAGTGTTACTTACTGGATCAATTGAGTTTGTACAAGCTTGCTTGTTGATCTTCTGATCGCTCAATACTTGGGTAGCTGTTACGTCCAGCTAGTACCGCTGACGGCTTGTGGGTGACTGATATGATCGTTACCTACTGCTGGCGTATTGACGAGTCTTTAGAGTCCTACATAGAGTTTTCCTAGCTCAAGCGAAACGAAGTAGGGCACATATGTGATATGTGCGGGACCGAGATTAATACGTGTATGTGATACAGTATTCTAATCTCGCGATATAGGTTATATGTGATATAACCGGATTCTTGAATCAAGTGTTGATTGAATAATTTTTTATATGTATATTTGATATACATATAAATAATATTAGTCGGTTATATATGATATAACCGGATTATTAAATCAAGTGTTGATTTAATAATTTAATATATAATTATATATTTGATATATTAATATATATTAACTAATATTAGCTCACTTAAGAATTTCTTTTCTACAAATACATATAAATATATATCAGATATATATTAATGTATTTACTATTGTGTTATGCTAGATGATACATTGGAGATGGGTGTATGAGACTCACACCAAACTAAAGAAAATTTGGGTGATTAATTATTAAGGTAAAATTCAAAATTAGGTGAAAATTAGCATGGCTAAGGATGCTTGTGGAAGCATGTGGAAGCCTTGACTTAGTCCACTAATTTTGTTTTACTTTAGATATTTATTAACCCAACCATTATCTTTAACCATAGTTAAGTCTCTACAAATATTATTTGAGATATTTTTTTCACCATGGTTCATCACTTGATCATCTTCTTCATCTCCTTCTTCGCTTTCTAGCTTTGAGTGAGGTGAGAAAAAAGAAAAAGAGAAACATAATTTTAAAGTGAGCAAAATTCCTACTTCATC
The DNA here is from genome assembly GCA_030015575.1 of Agapanthus africanus. NCBI lineage: Eukaryota > Viridiplantae > Streptophyta > Magnoliopsida > Asparagales > Amaryllidaceae > Agapanthus > Agapanthus africanus. Next base: position 373,073,930 of record JASDDO010000026.1, read on the forward strand.
AATCTATACCAAACTAGTCATTTAGTATAGGTTGTTTACTTCACTAATTCCTCAATTAGTGAAGAGGTAGCTTGAGTTAGGGATTGCTCAAGGTAGATCATTTTCGGCCTCGAAGATCCTTAAGAAAGCTTGTTCCTTTCACCTAGTGGAGCTTAAGAAGAGTTCGGAGGACCACTACTTGGAGCTAAGGGACCACTACTTGGAGCTTTAGAAGTGAAGGACCAGTATACAAAGGTTGTATTCCTTGTTCACTTAATGTAAAACTTGTTTACTAGTTTAAAAACCCTAATTCCCTAGTTCGATTCTTAGATGGCATGTGTTAGCACACTAGATTATTTAAAATTGCATACTTGATGCCTCTAAAAACCTAGTAGTGGTGCTAAGGCATACTTTCAGCAGGGACTCCGGATGTTTTGAAACTTCTGGTTCCACCATGCTTTCAGTAATATTTTGTGATTTCGGAATTTCTTCCAGTTCTATTGCGCTCCCACTTATTTCTTTTTCAAGAAACCGAGTCTCTAGAAAGTGGGCATGCTGAGAAACAAAAACCTTTAGTTCCTCTACGTAATAGAAAAGATACCCCCTGGAGTTCCTTGGGTATCCCACAAACTTACACAGTATTGATCGTGCCTTGAGCTTGTCCGCAAGCTGCTTTTTGACAAAAGCTGGACATCCCCATATCTTAAGGTACTTAAGATAGGGTTTCTTCCCACTCCACATTTCATATGGTGTGATAGACACAGACTTAGTAGGAACCTTATTAAAAAGATATGCAGTAGATTCTAGTGCATAACCCCAGAAGGATCGTGGTAACTCAGTGTCACTCATCATAGAATGTACCATATCCAATAAAGCGCAGTTCCGCCCTTCCGATACACCGTGCTGTTGAGGTGTGTACGGAGGAGTAAGCTGAGAGAGAATTCCATTCCTTTTTAAGTAATCTAGGAACTCGACACTTAAGTATTCACCACCTCGATCAGATCGAAGTGTCTTGATACTTTTGCCTGTTTGTTTTTCCACTTCATTCTTGTATTCTTGGATTTTCTCATAGGCCTCGGATTTATGTTTCATCAAGAATACATGTCCATACCTTAAGAAGTCATCTGTAAAAGTAGTGAAATATGAATAACCACTTTTTGTATGTGTAGACATTAGACCACACACGTCGCTGTGTATGAGTTCAGGAGATCGGTGGCTCTTACTCCGTGTCCGGTGCATGGAGTCTTTGTCATCTTTCCTTTAAGACATGATAGACAAGTTGCATAAGACAGATATTCAAGCGGATCAAAATATCCCTATTTATGTAATTTTGTCAACCGTGTTTCATTGATGTGACCTAGTCTACAATTCCATAAGAAAGCTTGATTTAATTCTGGAGACTTTCTTTTAAGCGTGTTCGGGACATTGAAAACTTGGTGTTGATTTAATATGTGTATACCGTTGTTTAGTGCACCGGACCCAATCAAACCATTGTTAAGGTGGATGTTTACAACATTGCTTACAAATGTAAAATCATAACCTTCTTTAGAAAGTAAAGATACAGAGATGATATTACATCAAACTAGGTACGCAAAAATAGTTACGAAAAAACCAAAATGTGTCCACTTGTCAATCCTAGGAGATATTCCCCTACCGATACATCATCCACGCTTGCTCCGTTAGCAACCCTGAAGGTCATATCACTTGCCTTTATAACTCAACGGCTTCTCAGTGCCTGCAATGAATTACAGATATGAGATCCTGATCCGGTATCCAATACCCAGGAAGTAGAGTTGATTGACAGACATTTTTCAATCATAAACATACCCGAAGCCGAAGCCACAACTTGCTTCGAATCCTGGTTCTGGGCTTTCCGGGCCCTGCAGTCCTTCTTCTAATGGACTTTTCTGTGACAATAGAAGCATTCCACTTTCCCGACCTTCGGCCCCGAAACTTTTGCCTTGCCCTTCCATTGTACCTTATTGACACCTCCTTTCGGCTCTTGGGGGGCCTTCTTCTTCTTCCCCTTGGCTTTCGCCTTCGATCTAGAGGAGGAAGATTCCCCAATAAGCAGAGCGGGTGTCTCCCTGGTTTTCTTCACGGTGCCCTCTGCACTCCTCAACATGTTAAGGAGTTCTGGAAGTGTAACTTCCTTATCTTGAATGTTGAAATTCAAGATAAACTGGGTATAGGTAGAAGGGAGGGACTGTAGAATCAAGTCTGTGTATAACTCGTTCTCCAATTTGGTCCTAAGGTCCGCGGGCTCTTCAATATAGCTAATCATCTTAAGGATGTGGTCCTCTATAGATGACCCGACAGCCAACCTCGCCTAAAACAATTTCTTCGAGATCTCATATCTTGCGATACGAGATTTCTCTCCATATAAATCTTTGTTATGAAGGAAGATGGAAGATAAGTCCATCTTCTCATGCCGCCTCTGGTGTTCATTATCCATTGAGGCCGGCACGAGGCACTTGGCTTTCGCACGGTCTATTTCCCATGTCTTACAGATTTAAATATCCGCGACGGTGGAATCTGGACCTGGGACGGCGGTGGCTTTGGTAGTAAGGAGGTAGCCCAGATTATCATAGGTTATGGCCATCTGCACATTCCTTAGCCAATATTTATAGTTTGACCCCGTCGATATATTTTTATCTAGCAGAAACTTAAGCTCGGTCATTTTGGTCGTTACAATTAGGAGAGAGAAAAGAAACACTCAACATGATGCTCTTGCAAGTTTAGATTGGTTATTAGTTTATCTAAACAGGATGGCTCCCACTGTTTCTCAAATCCTCCTTCAAACTATAAAAGAAGAGTCGGGATTAATAGCACCCTTATAATTCTTGCTTGACCTTTCGGCCAGGCTAATGTCAGTACTTCGAGGGAGGTTTTCCAACACTTTTGCGAAGTTCCTTAATTACATAAGCTCTTTTCCCTGGAGGCGTAGCCCAGCTAATACTGTTCTAGGCATATACTTGGTTTATAGCATTGATTGTTGAAGTGAAAAACTCTCCCGAGGAGTAACAAAACTCACGGTGGGATCAGGATCCAAATATCATCGTATACAACTCTGAAGGAATCCTACCAAAATCGTAACACTCCAGATGGTATGCAAAACTAGCAAGTTTCCTTTTCTTTTGAAACTCTTGATGTGGATTTTTTCCTCAGGCGCTTATGACCTTGACAAAGGCCAACATATCATAAGACGCAAGTCAAGTTCTACCCGTCATTGTCCGGGTTAATTTCAACCCATTCGTACAAACTCTTGACGAAGGCCAAAATAGCTTTACGCATGTCCCAAATCTATCTATGCTACAAGATGAATACCCAGCAGTTACTAATCACTATGCCTTGGCGAAGGTCAAAATACATAGCTTGAATACTACTGAATATCCATCTGAAATGACAGAGGGTTACGGCTGGTTTTGGCAAAAACCGTGAACGTAATAAACTTGATATAGTCGAAGGAACCATGATAGCTTTTAAAAGGAGTGGTTTAGGCTCCGCATTTAAAAGTTGTTTTTCAAGAAAACCGAGTGGTTTTGAAATTGTTCCAACGATTTAAATTTAGTTTGTTTTCTTTGCATTAAACAATATTAATGCGGTCTCATCATTTAACCCTATCATTGTAGAAAGAAACGAAAATATAACGTACACTTATGCCATCTGCATTCTCCACGGGGCCCCGTCATGCACCGATAGGTTACTTAATTAACAGCAGAGCGTAGGCTGGACTAGCGTGGGTGCAAAACATAAGCAACGTTTATTATATACAATATACATATATCCATTCATCTCACGCAATAATAGGCATTCCAAATCACAGATCACAGCAACACAGAAGAATATATTGGATATATTAGAATTTCCGTGTTTCGTTTTAGCCTATAACGAAAAACGGATTCCACGGTCGTGATGAATAGCCAAACCCTACCTTAAACCCCTACGGGTGCGGAAAACTACCCGCTAAATTCCTGAAGTGAAGCAAACCTCCCTCAATGAAATAAGTAGTCCACTCGGCACTTCAAGAACCCGGTAGTGTGTGCACCCCACCTTGGGTCTATCCTAGGTGCAAGAAAAATAAATGAATAAAACAACGGTGGCTACAACCTCAATCCGGATGTGCCTCGCAAAAGAATATTACATCAATTTACAAATATACATGAATGAAAGAAAAGAATACTCTTCTCACATCCCCCCGGCTATTCATTCACGACGATCCAATACTTCATATACATAAACCATCAACAAGATACATATATGTGCAACCCCTACTAATCGACATATAACAATTAGCATACGTTTAGCAACACATATACAAACACAGAAACACAGATTAGCAAAAACTTAGAATTTCGATCGATAACAACGATCCGAGTTTTCCCCATGCACAAACCAGTACACAAACAAATCTAGGAAAAAACAAAATATGGCAAAAATCATATTTCCAAAGACTAGAACCACAGAAAAATTTTAGAGAAAATCGGCCATAACTCGGCCACACAGAGGTTTCTTAGATTCTACAATGATATCAAGTTCATTACGTTAAAGGTTTTCTTCAAAACCAGTCATAACACTCCGTCATTTTAGATAAGTACTATTTAGTATTCGTGCTGCGTTTGTTGACCATAGTCAAGGCATAGTGTGCGGTAGATGATTAGTGCTTATCTGCCGCATATTGATGCTATTTGATTAGGGTAGTCATACGGCCTTGTTGACCATAGCCAAAGGTCGTGCGGGTGGGTTTAATTCAATCACGAAATGACTGGTTGAACTTGAGTAGTGCTTATGATTTGTTGACCATAGACAAGGTCATAAGTCGCTAGGGGTAAAAACAGATATCAAGAATTTCAAGTGTTGAAATTTGCAATGAGATTACATACGTTCTATATGATAGTTGTGTCACGACCTGAAAAGTACAGAATATGACCGGCACTTAAATTACGAAACGTCTCGAGGCGTATGTAATCTAAGTAAGTCGAAAAACCCAGAAATCCAAACCAAGAAAGGTAGTAGAGTGAAGGAAAAACCAATTTAAATCAAGTAGTTTTGCAACATACGCCGAAATATGTATTTTTAAAACCACAAGTCTTTTCTAAAAATTTCGGCAGGGTTTCCTTTGTAAACACTAACCCCAAACGGGTACAAAACCTGATAAAGCATATATAATGAATAAAGGCATCCCCAAGCGGGAGCTAGCTCTTCGTCAATCGACGGTCACAACCACACAAGCAATATAATATACAACGCCGAAGGGCGAGGATCAAAACAGAAAGGGAACTCAAAACAGCAAGAAATCCATAGAAATACGATGCGCGACTCTAAGGTCGAAAAAATAAACATCACTGGTCTCTATCTCTGAAATAAATACTTGTTTGGTTGATGGAGTCACTAGATACAACTGAAATAATAAATAAACAATGGTTGTCCTGATGCAAAAGAACCCACCTACTAGGAAATCACCCGGAAATGGAAGTAGTGCTAGTAAAGCCGTAACGAAACTTGTACGGCAAAACCTGCAAGAAACTGTGGCACAACGGGGGAGAGTTGCCAACTCGTCAGTAAAAAACATCACAAAGCAGAAATCGTATGTATGACGCAATCCTAGGTCATACGATCAATATATAATCCTCAAATGATAAGTCTGATGGATGAAAAGGTGGCAAAGGTAAACATCTATACATAAGTGTAATCCCATGTGCTCGTGTCAGTGCCTCAGGTAGCAATATATCATATGAATGAGATATGAATGTAAAGTAATAAAATGAATGAGACTACTGTTTTCTATTTTTAATGAGATATCTGTATGTATATAAATCGAATAACATCAATGAAATCAACAGGGAAATCCGTGTCAAACATCGAAACAAAACATAAATCCCAAAATCGCAATATCTCAGGCTCCGGCTTCCCGGACTGGCCTGTACCATCAAATCTCAATACCTCAAAATCTCAAAATCTCAGTGTCTCAAATCTCACTGTCTAGGGCGCCGTCAGTCCGGATCGGCCAATAACATCAATCACAGAACCACGACGGTATTTTCCGGATATCCGACGCGTCAGTAAAATCACCGGTAGGTAGTGCTCCCCTGCCAGGCTCATCGAATACAACTCAAACTTCTTGCCCCGGGATACCTTACCGGGCCCACCATGTACCCAAGACGGTTCATCCAACTCCTCGAATCGGGTCTTGAAATCCATCAGCAATCATGAAAACTCATGGTAGACGACTCATACATCATGGGAAAACCGTACTTTTCATTTAAAACGAGAGAGAAAGAAGTTTATAAAAGTTCTTGCGGTTTTCCCCCAAATCCAGGAAATCTAAGGAAAATCCGAAATCCAATCATCAATAGCACATAAACAGTGAATATAGGCATAAAACTCCATAATATGGCATAACGGTGAATAATAATATGCATGAAGTAGCAAGTAAAAACTGCAATGTCTAAACTGGCATATAAGGCAAGTAAACGAATATTATGTCGAAACTATAAGCTAACAAGCTATGTCGATGAAATAGTATTGTCTAAAATGTACGTGACATGGCAATTACCGATGATGATGTGTGTGAGCCGGCAAGTAAGTGTATGTGGAACATACGCATCATCGGTAATGGTGCTGGTGTCCTGACAGCATGATATCAATAATGGTATATGAAATCACAATATAAGTATGCGATGCGGAGCGAATAGCAATAATGTGCGGGAGCTGAATGATAAACATAATGATAACTAACCTGCATTTAATGTAAATATAAGTCATACAATAGTTCCATTTGAAATAACACGAATCGTGGTGTTTTACAGATAAGGGCTACGTTGTTTTTAAGAAAAGATACGTCCTTTGAAATATTCGTAGAATCCTTTGGCCTGTCTTTTAAAATACCCACGATCCGTTAGTTTTGAAATAGGTACGAATCGAATCTAGTCTAACAACTACACTAACTATAGGGCTGAGCTAACAGGCTACACGAAAGGTAAGGAAACCGCCTAACATCTGAGTCGATACATATATAAATAATAGTCGGTGATCCCGCTTCAATAGTATCATATACGATCCAAAATCTATATTATGACATCCTCAAGTCTAGAGTGCGGATCTATCATCAATATAAAACTCGTACGGTACATCCATCGTACGGCCTCCCAAATCTGGGTACGGGTCAATGTCACATCAATCACACTTTTCATCTGGTATCATCTTTATCAAAGATCAAGATCCGGGGTACTGACCTATGTCTAGTACAATACTGATACCATCTATGTATGCATGCATGTGTATGAAACACTACGTCAAAGGACCTGCTAAAACATCATGCCGTATCTCAAATACGAGCCCTGTCATATCACCGATCTCAATCAACTCATTTCAAATCCCAGGTACTATCCTCAAATCCAGTATATGAACACATAGTCCTATACCTATGTGTAAATATACACATCCCTATATACGCACAGGTAAAAGAAAGAATGTATGCAAGTATGTGTGTGCGTGTGTGGGTGCAACCTCTACTCTAGGGTCTCACAACTAACACTTAAGCCAATCCAAGTATACCTAGAATCCATCATTTTCAACAATAAACTCAAAACAACATATAATATATATATGTGTGTATACGTATTCGTACACATCACCACGAACTGCAGGGGTGCTATACGCCATCCACCCGACATCCCCGCGTAGATATAATCTACTCACCTTGCTTCTTATGTGTCAGTGTCGATGTCGCCTTCATCTTCTTCATCGTATGAAACCCACGTGAAGGTACCTACAAAGATAAAACAATCGCAAAAGCACATGAAAATCACATCGAAAAACCAAAACGACACGCTAAGGCCTATAGGTTAGAACCTATGGACTACGCTTTCAACACCATCAAACAACCCTCGATATCGTCGTACAAACGTCAAGTGATCGAGGTAAAACACAAATATGCAAATCTAGAATTCAAAATACGAGAAACGAAACCCCGAATCAAAACAGCAGCTATTGAAAATGGTCCCATATTTCACCCTAGGTCAAATCAGTCAATTTTGCACATAGGAGGGTCAAGTTTACTGGAGATAAAGCTACAGGACCAACACGAATCAAATCCAACATGTTCTGGCCGCAAATTGCGGCCAGAAAGATTAAATCTGCGGCCATAGAGTGGATCCAGCAGATGGGGTCTTTGGTGGTGGTTCCTAGGTGCCTGCACAACTCTCTATCCTAGCAAAATAATTTTTCAGGTCCCTGAGTGTTAGCAGATTTCCAAATACACTCACAGAATCCATAATTCTTTCGATATCGGGTTTCGAAATCCGTATTCTGGGTTAAGTCTCAGGTTATAGTCCAATATGATATCATAACAGGGGTTGTAGTCCCTAATTACACCTCAATTCACATTTGGAAACAATTCAAACACTAAACCCTAACTTGGAATTTCCAAAGTTCACCAAAACCACACAATATCGGTTCTAATTTAACATGGATGTAAAAGCAATGGGAAGACTAAGCTAATGGTTCAGAAAATACCTCATTTGGCAACTCAAGAATTTTCTTGAGTTGCCCCAAGTGTCCAAAATGCAAGCTTTCTTGGTCCATGGGGTAGCTAGTGATCTTGTGCAACTTTTTTATGAAATGGAGATAGGGTTTTGAGGTGTTTTTAATGGAGTTTTGGGGGTTGTAGTGGAGGAGGGAGATAGAGGGGCATCAGCAGCTAGATGAGGAGAGGGGAGAGGAAATGAGTGTAAGGAATGATGCGGGATGGCTCAAGACAAGGGTTGACCCCTCACCCTCTCTTTCTCTCTCTTGCCCATCCCTCTCGACTTTTCTTTTCCTTCCTTTTCTTTTCCTTTTCTATTTCTTCTCTCCTCAATAGTAAACCCAAAACAAATACCCATACACCCCAAATCATATAGGAAAATGTAACAAGTGTAAAAAAAAAGACATGTGCAAAGAACACGCTTAAAATCCGATTAGCGATTTTTAATCGCGATTAGCACAAAATTAGTGTAAAATAGATAATAAACATCTATATTTTGCATGAATATCATAAAGCACCCTCTTCTCAGTAATTTCCATAATTTTCCAAAATTTTCCCCATTTATCGGTATTTAATTATACCGAAATATTAAAATATTCATTAAAATTAATATTAAATTATAAAAATTCCCAAAAATAATATTTTTATTTTTCTGAAATTTTACAATCTTCCCCCTTAAAGAAATTCGGTCCCCGAATTTAAATTTAAACCCCTCGAATACTAAAACATTTCAGTAAAAGACTAAGCTGTCGGGGTCCCGAAACCATCAATACATAAAACGCATCATAGTGCAATGCATGCGCATGAACAATGAGCAGATAACTCAAAATCAAAACTCCGTCAAACATCTCGCAATCATCAGAATCATGGGGAAGACATCAATGTCAAATCCAAAACGAAATCAACATGATATATATGTCAAAACTATACATGTAGTTATCATTAAAACATCGGAACAAATGCACGCCAAACCGTCTAAAATCGCTGCGCGATGCGCATATCGCGGCACAGTGGCGGACGTCTATTATAAGAAAATAATTGTATATATATATCCTTTGTTTACATGCACGTACCGCCGTTTTGAAAACAATTTAGAAGGGTTTCCTTGTTTTAAACGTTTCGTGTCATCTTAGACACGTAGGTAATTACTGAGACTATAGTTCTCTTTTTGGAATTCCCATCAATAGCTATCAATGCATGCAAAATATACTCAGGTACTGTCCTCTAACTAGTCCTGCTCAGTACGAAAACAATAATAAACATCATAAAACGTACTGCTCCATAAGAAATCAATCCCAAAATGTGCATATGAATACTGCGTGCGTCTGGTGCGCACGGAAATCAAAATCCATGAATGTGCCATACATGCGCACAGAAAAAACATCTAAGTGCATTGGGTGTGCACGAAACATCTGTCAAAGGCAGCGGGTGTGCCTGACAGCAAAAAATCAGGTGCATCTGACATGCACGAAGAATCCGATTTAGTGCATCTGGTGTGCACCAAAATCGCATCTCGAATCATGCGCCCAACATGCGCAAAAATCTAAATCAGGTGCATCCATCATGTACGAAATCACGAAGTCCAATATCAAACGTCGAACATGCGCAAAATCCAAATCAAATGCATGGAGTGCAAGAAATCAACATCAATATCAGAATCAAAATCGACGGTATACAATACGGCTCAATCCAAATCAGGTATATCGTGGTATCATATCTCACAACCATGTGCATCAGCATGCACAAAATCAAATCAAAACACTAAAAGTGCATGAAAACCATGCCGAAGACATAAGCTAAATCATATGCATGCCTTAGGCATGAAGTCAAAATCAATACCTCCAACAACATCAAATCGAAGTCCTATGCAACTGTAGTGCACAAAATATGTATCACTGCACTGCAAGCATATGTGAACTATACCGAGTGCAAAAACCAAATCGTGTACGTACATATGCACAAAATAAACTCAACTGTATGAAATCCATGAAGTCATAAGCATGTGCAGCCAAGGCACAAAAACGATATCAAGTGAAATAACGGTGCACAAATCGTAAATACTCAGTAGGTGCAACCATGGTGCACAAAAATAAATATCATGAAACTCAATCATCAAAATCAATCATGCGAACAGATCGTTCAAAATACCGAAATCCAAGGTGACGGATACGTGATAATCGAATCACCAATTCACAAATCATAAATACCGTCGTCGATAGTTCCTCCTTCGAAGTCGAGAAGGTGTCGGTGCATCCAATGCTTAGCAGAGCAGATATCTACTTGCCTCCCGATCATGGCCCGTCGTCTGGTGCCCTTAAGCTCTCGTCTCTCACTGCGAATTGCTAAGTACGTAGCTCCCCGGCTCGACTTTCCAATATGGAAACGATAATGGAAGTAGTCCGCTCTGACACATCCTCTACAGATCTCTGGCCAACTATCTCGTCGACGATGCCGAACTCTGGCCTGCTGGGTGTGCACAATGTGACCGCTCCTGGGTCCAAGTCTTCTCGTACTTTATTCCAGAAAGATCCTGTCGAAGTCTCTCCCAAGTCTCGTCTCTTCCTAATTGTATAGATGTCTTCGTCCTTTACTATATCTGTTTCTTGTTCCGGAATGGCTGCATACTCATTACGACTCCTCCTGGAATATATATCCGTAGTCAACACTTCTGTTTACGTATCGCATCTCTAATGTCGGCGGAGTGGAACGTCATCTTATCAAGATTTCGTATGAACCTCTTACTCCATTTTTCTCTAATGTCGACTGCTTCGGACTCGTCTCGTCGTGGCTGCATGGACTGTGCTCCAACGGCTATACTCGTATCTGGAGTCTCCCAAGCAATGCATTCCATCACATGATATCCGAAAGATGTCGATCCATCCGATCGACTCGTCAAAACCTCATAATCCCCCAAGAGATCAACATCTTGGATACAGTTTAATAGTATCGAGTACATGCCACAGCACCTATGGACCAACCGTAGAAGGGCAAACCCAAGCCTCACAAATGGCACCGCTAAACTGCCGCAAACCCTAAGGTTCAAAGGAGTTCCATGGTCATTACGTCGAGTTAGGGTTTCATTCTACTAGAGGGTCCGTAGAGTTACTTGCATGTTTTCTTCAAACACTTTAAACTTGAAAATGAGTTTCTGACATTCGATCGTCTCTATCGACTCCCAACGTATCCGTGTGAAGTCTCCTCAAGCTGAAATCAATCAATCTGATGGCCTCGTATCGGGGTAAGCGAACGAACCACATGTCCTAGTCTTTCACCCTCGTGTGACGAGCGACCATCTATCAGATCTCTAAGTGCAAATCGTGCTGCAGTAGCTCCAACATCTGGGGCGATATCTCGTCGTTCGCAGCAACTACTGGTTCATTCGTCTGCACGCAGAACAGTGCCTCAATCATCATGAATACGTGATACATCAATGGTCATCACATTCTGGCTGGCCTCTACCAGTGGCTCAATCCTCTGGTGCTGATCTGCACTTCCGAGAAATCTCATAAAAGCGATCCATCAAACGGCCGTGGCGTGAAAACGCAATAACACGGCGCCTCTTTATGCCATTGTATCTCTGCAGTCACGTCCTGGTCAGTCCTCGTCCGTAACGAGCTCGTGCTGACCGCAACTTTAGCCGTAGCTCTCTGTGCCCGTACAACCGTGATAACAAAATCACATACCGATCTCGAAGAGGATAGATCATGAACGAATGTAATACTGTGCAAAGAAATGTGCATCCTAAGGCTTCTTAAGTGGAGTAGCGTATCGTAAATATGCCGCGGAACATACGTACGGTACGTCACTCTACTCAAGCTACCTACTCCATCAACCAGGGTCATTCTACACTCAGGAGGTAAAACCTAGCGCTCTGATACCAACTTTGTCACGACCCGAAAAGTACGGAACATGACCGGCACTTAAATTACGATACATCTCGAGGCATACGTAATCTAAGTAAGCCGAAAAACCCAGAAATCCAAACCAAGAAAAGTAGTAAAGTGAAGGAAAAACCAATTTAAATCAAGTAGTTTTGCAACATACGCCGAAATATGCATTTTTAAAATCACAAGTCTTTTCTAAAAATTTCGGCAGAGTTTCCTTTGTAAACACTGACCCCAAACGGGTACAAAACCTGATAAAGCATATATAATGAATAAAGGCATCCCCAAGCGGGAGCTAGCTCTTCGTCAATCGACGGTCACAACTACGCAAGCAATATAATATACAACGCCTGTAAGTCCACGTTGCCCATCCCGGTGCTTACGGGGAAACGAAAACGGTATAAAAATTCAATTTTTACAACTCAAGGCAACATGGACTATAAAGGAGGATCTTTGGTAAACATAAACTAACAACCAAGCTAAGAGATTTAGCTACTCGGTTAAAGGGTTATACTTAAGTCTTGAAGTCCTTCTCTTCTTGCTCCTTGGAATGAGATGAACGGGTCGTCCTCATCACCTTCTCTTGCCGAAGAAAGATCCACCCGAGGGCCTCTACCTTTGGATCCTACCTCAACCTAGAGGTAACTAAAGTGCTTGGTGTGCTAAACCTAAAACCTTAGAAAGAGTAGAGAGTAATTTTGGTGTTTTATCTCAAAAGCCAAATGGTTCTCAACTCATGAGAAGGGAGAGCTTTGAGAGAGAGGAAGAGGATGAGAGAGAATGAGCATGAGAGAATGAGGATAATATCAAACCTTCTCTCATATATGTGAATTATGATAATTAAATAATTAATCAAAGATAATAGTGATGGTTAACTTGAAATGACCATTATCATTTCATATTAATGAATTTTGCAAGAATCAAAGAGCATCTTTCATGTGAAATGATGATGGTCAATATGTCAACATAGGTCAACAAGTCAACCATAGTTAAATGGTCAACAACCCTAACCATATCACAATTATAATTAATTAATATTAATAATCATATTTCACATAAACATTAGGGTTTAAGAAAAAGACAACGGTCATCAACCCTAATGAAAGTCCTCTGCCTCTGCCTGAGTCAACTGTGCATACACACCCATATCCGTGTTCCGAGGAACACGAATACAATGAGATAAAACCATTCCCAAAACATATACTAGGATCTGGCTTAAACAAAAGCCCGCTAGTATCAACTGTCCAGACACCAAACGTCCACAAGTGCGCGGATGTGAACGAACCCCGTCGCAAAACCATGCGACCTCTACTCTGTTTTGCCTAAAGGCGAATAACCCTCTGTGTGGGACTCTAAAGACTCGACACTACGCTGGCAATGGGGTTAACCACAGACCGTAAGCGGCACTAGCTGTACGTAATGGTCCCCAGGTAGATACCGATAAGAAGACTGACGAGGTGAACCCATCTAAACTCCTACTGAGCCTGAATGTGACAATCTCCGTACAGTCCGGTCTGTTCGTCTAAGAGTATCGCATGGCGGGCCTAGGGGGCGGTAAACGTCAGTCCCCTAATAGCGGTACAAGTCGTGTCGGAGTGTAGCCCAGAGCACCCTGAGATAACACTGGAAACCTACCAGTATATCTCGCTTGCCCTGGCCAGGGACTTTGTGTAATGGATCTTCTAGACACAGCGCGATATCAACCCCCAATACCGGGAGAGATGAATCCTGTCTAACCGTCACTGCCTCCAAGTGCTTTGAGACTGCACCCAACTGCTACCTGTTTGCACGACTCCATTGAGCCGTGGTAGGGTAGCAATCTAAGAACAGTGGGAACACACTCGAGGCAAAGTGACAGTGTCAAGTCAACGGACTAAGCTGTACTCATGTCACCAGGGAACTGATAACTGACGATAAGTATAATACCAACCAACAGTTCCCGACGAGTCCTGTCCAGTGTACTCGTAACCTAACGAGCACCCGCATACTATCTCAAGTACGACGTACTGACGGCTGTGGGACAGACCGTCTCCCAAGCAGGGATGAAAAGCGCATACGCTAGTCTACTCCGGAGTATCGATTGTAGGGTTCCTAGGCACCCTAATGAGGTCTCACAAGGCATCAACCATGCCAATTTCAAATTTAAACGGTGCCGAGAAACCCTAGAACGGATCGTTGGCTAGATTTCTAGGCGAAAATGAAACTAGTTAAAAACTTAACTAAAGTTTAAACGGAAATACAACCTTTGTAGATCCGGTGCTCCACCTCCATAGCTCCGCAATGAAGTCCCCTCGCTGTCCAAATGAATTCCCGGGCTCTAGCGTCGGCTTCGTCGGAGAAATGGCGAGCTAGGTCGTCGATGTCCATGCCGAAGATGATCTACGTCGAGGTATCGCTAGATCAAGCTCCACCTTCACCAACCCATGAAAACTTGTGAAGGAAACACCCTATACTACTTGGCAAGAGGTAGAGGATGAAGAAATAGATAGTGGGTAGACTTTAGAATTGGATTTCTCACTTGTTTTCATCAATCACCATTGATGAAGTAAGGTTTCTTCATGTGTCAAGATGAAGAAGAAGATAGAAATGTGTTATGATAAGTATTTATTAAATAGAAAATAAATCAAATACTTATCATAAACTAACCATGGTCTAGTGTAGAGAATGAATTATGGTTAAGTGGGATGGTTAGGGTTAAGCATGAGACAAAATGGTTACTAAAGTCAAAGCTTCATGAAGGTTCAAAGAATAAAACAAAACTAGCAACCATTCTTCTCATAATCATTTCCATAATAAATAAATAAATAAAAAGATATGAAAATCTAAACCCTAATCATTTAAATAACCATGGTTCAATCTTTACACAAACTCAAGTAAACTTGTATCATCAAACATGATACACCCAAGTGCACAAAATCATATCGCATATACAATGCGCATATCCGAGTGAGAAAATCCATCTTAAGTGAACCAATACTAGTTAATGCAAAGTAATATATCAAATATATAATTATGCATTAAATCATTAAATCAACACTTGATTTAACGATCCGGTCATATCGCATATAACCGGCTAGTATCCTATGTATCGGCTTATCGAATCAATCTTCGATTCGATAACTAGGTTATATCGCATACAACCACTCGACACATTCTTCGCGAGAATGAAATACGGTATAACATACATGCATTATTCTCGGTCCCGCACATATCTCATATGCGCTCCTATTTCGTTTCGCTTGAGCCAGGAAACCTCTGTGTAGGACTCTAAAGACTCGTCAATACGCCGGCAGCAGATGATGATCATATCAAACACCCACAAGCCGCAAGCGGTCTGCTAAACGTAACGGCCACCCGGGTATTGAGCGATCTGAAGATCGACGAGCAAGCCCGCTCACACTCCAGTGAATCCAACCAGTAACACTACCGTACAGTCCGGTCTGATCGTCTGATATGTCGCATATCTCGCCTAGGGTTGGTAAACGTCAGACCCCAATAGCTCGATAAGTCGTGTCGATATGAGGTCTATAACTATTCGAGAAACTACTGGTAACACTT
The DNA here is from genome assembly GCA_030015575.1 of Agapanthus africanus. Classification (NCBI taxonomy): domain Eukaryota; kingdom Viridiplantae; phylum Streptophyta; class Magnoliopsida; order Asparagales; family Amaryllidaceae; genus Agapanthus; species Agapanthus africanus. The sequence continues at coordinate 373,089,878 of JASDDO010000026.1, forward strand.
ACCAGTAAATCTCAGCAACCCTGGCCAGGGATTTCCTGTTATAGCCAATCGAACACAGCGCAACATCAACCCCCTATACCGGGAGAGACGAATCCCCTCCTATCGCTCATTGCCTCCATGTGACTCGGGACTGTACCCAAAAACCACCGTTTTTCATGCCCTCTTGGACGTGGTAAGATGGAAATCAAAGCACAGTGGGAACCACACAAGACTCTATGACGATCTCGGGTCAACAGACTACTCTGTACCAGTGTCACCAGAGAACTGCCATCTGACGTAAGGTATAATACCATCTGGGAGTTCTCGGCGAGTCCGTACAGTGTACCCAGTCTCCACTGAGCACCCGTATATCATCTCTGATGTCAAACACCAATGGATATGGGATCATCCATCGCCCATCTGTATGGGTCGAGAAGGTATACGCTAGTCTACTCTGGTATATCGATGCCCCGTCTCGATATACCCTCGACTAGGAACATTGAAGGATGTACTCATGGACTATCCAGGCCCCACTAGTATAATCTGCATCTCAGTCCTCGAAGTCGAGTACACATCCTAAGGGCTTTACCAACATGTAACAGAGAGACAATCAGTATACACGTTAAGGTAAAGAGCAACCAGATAGCATACTATCATGTCGAGCAAGAAAGTCCTCCCTATATATGTCCCAGCATCCACTACAATATACAACCTATGTACAATAATGGCCTCTAGGGCATACATATAACTAACAATCTCCCACTTGCACTAGAGCCATCTGTAGCAGTGGTTGCAGTATCTCATACTCAACCATCCCATAAAAGTCTCTCTCTGGGAACAGGCCGTTGTGAGTGGATCCGCTGTGTTGTCCTCTGAGTCTACTCTCCTTACCTCGATCCCTTAGAGATCAACCATCTCCATGATCAGGTGATACTGCCTTAGAATATGTCTGGATCACTGATGGGACCAGCGTTCCTTGGCATAAGCCAAAACTCCATTGTCACACAATGGGAGGAACTAAGTTCATCTCATGAACAAATATACATCCAGACTGCCTCTTTGGTAGTATCTTAAGTAGCGATGTATCCTGCCTTTAACGTCTAGTATGTCACGGTATCTAGCTTGGAACTCTTCCAACATACCGTCCCTTTACTGAGGGTAAAGACAATGCCTGTGACTGACATTCAGTCGTCTTTATCACCCTGGAACCATTCCAGTGATTCTCCCCAGGGTCGATTGATACCATCTCACTACAGCTAGTGAGTATCCTAACATCCATTTAGATCTATCTCATAGATCCAAAAACTAGGATTTAGTAGGTATCATTTTGATCCTATGTGGAGAATCATTGTGATAAGCGGAGATTGATCGAGCGTAGCATAGGAAACTCCTTCCCTATCAAGAGTATGTCATCCACGTACTCTACGAGGATTACCACCATACTCCCTACTACCTTTTTGTATATACAAGGTTCGTCTACCATTTTGATGATGTCAAACTCATTGACTTATCCATCAAAACAGATGTTCCAACTCCGCGATGCCTGCTTTAACTTATAAAGCATCTTGCACACGTTTCCGCTGCTCCCACTGTCTACGAGGCCCTCTGGCTGTGTACTTATAGACGCTCTCTTCCAAAACATTATTTAGAAAAGTTGTCATGACACCCAACAACCAGATATCGTAGTCATGGTATGTAGCCGTGGCATGTAGTATCTGGATGGACTTAAGCATAGGTACTGGAAAAGGTTTCATCATTATCCTCGCCTGGTCGATGACGAAGACCTTTAACAAGTCTAGCTTTGAAAGTCTCAACTTTTCGATGTACACCAAGTAATCTTCTCAAGATATACTTGCTCCTGATGGGGATTTAACCATTCAGATATAGCAACCAAAGTCCATACTTTGTTGGTGTATAAGGATTCCATCTCAGATCGCTAAACATCCAGCCATTCTTACAGAGTCTTACTCTCGATGGCCTGCTCGAAGCTAGTTGGGTCATCATCTCATGATGCAATCCTCGCTCCCACTGTCATAGAGGAACCGAAGTATCTCTCAGGTGGGTGAGGAACCCTACTAGATCGGCGGAGAGGCCGAGGTTCGTTGGTAACTATTGAATCCTTTGGTTCCATCAAATCATCTTCTGTAGTTTGCATAGCTGGAACCTTTCCAGTTCTACATAACTAACCTTGCCTCGAGTTTGTCCGGATTTTGCTTTTAGACATAGGCTGGACAACCCCAAATCTTAACTAACTTAAGACATGGGCTCTTCCCTTTCCATATCACATATGAAGTGGTAGGCATTGATTTGATTCGAACCTAATTCAATAGGTATGCATCTTCTCAAGTGCATAACTCCCAAAAGGAAAATAGGTAACTCAGTAGTGCTCATCATAGAGCACACCATATCATATAGGGTGTGATTGTTCCACCCCGATATACCATCTTGCTATGGTGTATACGGAGGAGTAATGCTGAGAGAGAATCTCATTCTCCTTTAGAATAGTCCAGTATTTCCGTGCTCAAGTATTCTCCTCCTTGATCTCATCATAGGACATAATACTTATACCCGTATTCTGGTTCTCTACTTCTCGCTTATATTCTGTGAATATCTCAAAAGGTTCGGACTTGTGTTTCAACAGGAACATAAGTCTGAAACTCGAAAGATCATCAGAGAACGTAATGAAGTATAAAGAACCAGTCCTGGCATGTGTAGACAGGGGACCTACATACATCAACATGTATCATCCCAAGAGTTCACTAACTCTTTCTCTGTTTCCATTAAACGGAGCTATGGTCATCTTATCTTTGTGACATGACTGGCGAGTTTCAAAAGATGTAAGTTCAAACTGATTTAAATATGCATCTTCATGTAACTTCAGCTAGTCGGGTCGCATTGATATGACCTAGTCTACAATGCCACAAGAAGGATTCGTTCATTTCTGAACTCTTCCACTTTTGTGTGTTCCATATACTAAGAACTGTAGTTTGATTTAGAACATCAATGCTTTTAGATAACGTGCCTGAACCGATCAACTTTAGATATAGGAAATGTTCAAAACATTATCCAACAATACAAAATTTTATCATTTCTTTACTAATAAAGAGACTGATATGATTTTGTATATCAGGTTCGGTATCTAATAACATTCGTTCAGAATCAATGTATTGGTAATACAGGGTGACAGTGACCAACAGACTTGGCTGCAACACTTGCCCCGTTTTCTGCCTCATGAAACTTATCACCCGTTCTCAGTTCTCTACCTTTCTGTAGCCCTATGTAACAGATTACATATCTGGGATCCTGATTTGGTATCACATACCCAGGACGTAAAGGATACTGAGAAACAGTTCTTTGTAACAAACACACCCGAAGATGATGCATCAGCATGCACTCTCTTCGTTTGGGCGGCACGGGAATTCTGGTATTACCCAATTTCCTGCTCTGTCTTATAACAATTATAAGTTGGAGCGGGACCAACGTTCCCCAGCTCAGTATAACAAGCGGGTTCGGTCAATATTTCCGTATTATTATCTTGATTAAGGCGTGATATGGTCGCTACCTGGAGAGAGAGAGAAGAAAACACTCAGCGTGCGCTCTTGCAAGAATAGATTGGTTATTATTTTATCTAATCAGGATGGCTCCCACTGCTTTTTATCAAATCTTCCTTCAAACCCTAAAAGAAAAGACTAGCCGGGATTAATTACACACTACAAGTTCGCCAATCTTTCAGCCAGGCCAGTGTCGGTACTTTGAGGGAGGTCCCCCGTGCTTTCGCACGAACCTAATTAATGTAAACCTCGTTTTCCCAGAGGCGTAACCTCGTTAACACCTTTCTAGACACCTACTTGATCGGCTAATTGTAATGTATAAAACTCTCCCAGGAGTAACTCTTACTCGCAGCGGGTATCGGGATCCAACTATCTCATAGAAGGTATGCAATCTCATTGCAAATTTCAACACTTGAAATTCCCGATAATTTTGCCCCTAGCGTCCTATGACCTTGACGCAGGCCAACAAACAATAATGCGCTAGTCAAGTTCAACCCGTCATTTCCTGATTGAATTAAACCCACCCGCACGACCCTTGACGCAGGCCAACAAAGTCGCACGACTACCCTAATCCAATCTGCATCATATGCATAAGCAGATAAATACTAGTTAGCTACCGCACACTACGCCTTGACGCAGGCCAACAAACGTAGCACGAATACTAACTACCACTTATCTGAAATGACAGAGGGCTACGACAGGTTTTTCTGAAAACCTATTGCGTAATGAACTTGATATCGTTGTAGAATCAAATGATTTTAAAATGGAGTGCTTTTGAGGCTTTTCTAGTTTTGCTAAAGGAGTCACTCCCGGTGAAGGGATCGTCGGTCCTTTCCTCGTCGAATGAGGTGCGGGATATATCATATATATCACTATGCAAAGCAAAAACTCTTAAAAGTAATCAAAAGACAAACCGAGTGTGTAGCATCTGCCAGTTATTGCTAAAGGAGTCACTCCCGGTGAAGGGATCTCGGTCCTTTCCTCATCGAATAAGGTGCAGGATATATCATATATACCGCTGTGCAAAGCAAGAACTGTAGCTACCTGTTTTATTTTGAAATTCGATTCTACAACATCTTAGGTTTCTTTTCTTTCATTAATCACATTAATGAAGTCCCATCATTTAAGTACCTAAACATCACAGATAAATACAACGTACACTTATGCCATCCGCATTCGCCTCGATGTCCCCTCATGCACCGTTAGGTTAGGTAACTAACGGCAGAGCGGGGCAGGGCTAGCACGGGTGTAAAACATAAGTAACGTTTATATAATATATCATATATACTATATACTGTATCTATCACAGAACATCACATGATCACATCACAGATATCGCAGCAGAAGAATCATATGAAATATTGGATATACTAGGACGTCCGTGTTTTCAATACGAGCCAGTATAAAACACGGATTCCACGGTCGTAATGAATAGCCAAACCCACACCCCTAGACCCCTACGAGAGCGGCAAGCAACCCTACCAATTCTAGAGTTAGGAGACCCGGACTCGACTCCTCGAGTTGGTCTCCCACTGGACTCCAGAACCCGGTTACTTGTGCTCCCCTCCTTGGGTCTATCCTAGTGCGGAAAAGAAAATAATATACAAAGGATGACATCTTCCGCAACCTGGAAGTGCCCCAATAAAAGAATATTACATACAAGTTTTTACATGAATGAAAATGAAAAACACTCATCTCACATAAAAACCCCCGGCTATTCAAACACGACGATCCAATATAACATATCCAGCAACACATAACATCACATGTCATCAACGTAAGTAAATATGTCCATCCCAATTGTCGTTGACATATAGCAACGAAACCGGCGATATCACATATTACACTTACGGTCACATAAAAGAAAGTGTAAAACTACAATAGTTGGAATCCGCAACCTCCATAGACATCACATGCCTAATCAAATGAATTCCTTAGACATCCCATGCCTAACAATTATAAACCCCGCATTTTAGTCTCATTATCGAAAACTCTTTTCAATATCAAGTCGGGCAATTCAACAAGATTCCCGACATCCTGATCGAATGCTCGTCGCAAACTTCAGTAGACGCCCGCACCCCCGATACCGTCGACGAAGTGCACCAAGGCGGAACACCGCTGCCGCGAGCACCGGAACGGATGCTTTCGGCGATGGGGTTCTCCTACAGTCACTAGGTTGGGGCTATGGAGTGAGGCTGTCTATTAAGTTTACCCGGTGAGTATCCGCGTACGCTACGTGATTGCGACGGACTTTTGATCACATTAAAATTCCGTAGCAACCGATCAAGTGAGACTAAACTGCTATGTTTATAATATTCATTTAGTTATATCATAACTTATTGTGAATTCCAATTATTGTATCCCATTCCAGATAAATAGAAAATGTTAAACTTTTCGATCGAACAATCGAACACCCAAGTTTTCCCGATACAGATCAACACATGAAATAAGTCTAACAACATTCAGTTCGTGCCTCAGTACCAACGGTCCAGCCGTAGAAGGGTCAAGCCAACGCCTCACATGTGGCACGCCGTACTGCCCCAAACCCGAAGGTTCAAAAGGAAGTTCAAGATGGTCACATAATCGAGTTAAGGTTTGTTGTCTTCTAGAGGGTCCATCGCGTTACTTGCACTACTTAGAACGTCTTTCAACCACGGAAAAATCCAACACTTGGAAATTTCCCGACAGGGGAAAAATTGGGTGTTTATATCCGATCGAACTTTTTAACATATTCTAAAATTTATCCGGAAAGTCACATAGACAAAATTTGACAATCCGATCGATACACCGAGTCCCCAAAACAACCCAGAAAATAAAACTCTGGAATAAATATTAAAATATTCCCAGGAAAACCAGCACTGACTATTATTGATTATGGTGCAAATTTCGATGAACAATACGACAAAACGGCCGCGGATCAGCCGCACGAGCCATGCTCGTGCCGCGGATCCGCGGCGTAATGATGGAATTACGTCATCAAAATTCACCGTAACTCTTAGATATCCCTGCTGGTTTTTCTGCATATTTTTAATGTTGAAAAATCCCAGATTTTAGAAAAAGGACAGAGAGCATTTTTTGAGTTGGGGTTTCGGGTCGATCGGACTTCAAACTCCGTCTAGACTTCGCCTAAGGCTCTAGCTAGGCTCTGATACCACTGTAGGGTTCCTAGGCACCCTAATGAGGTCTCACAAGGCATCAACCATGCCGATTTCAAATTTAAACGGTGCCGAGAAACCCTAGAACGGATCGTTGGCTAGATTTCTAGGCGAAAATGAAACTAGTTAACAACTTAACTAAAGTTTAAACGGAAATACAACCTTTGTAGATCCGGTGCTCCACCTCCATAGCTCCGCAACGAAGTCCCCTCGCTGTCCAAATGAATTCCCGGGCTCTAGCGTCGGCTTCGTCGGAGAAATGGCGAGCTAGGTCGTCGATGTCCATGCCGAAGATGATCTACGTCGAGGCATCGCTAGATCAAGCTCCACCTTCACCAAGCCATGAAAACTTGTGAAGGAAACACCCTATACTACTTGGCAAGAGGTAGAGGATGAAGAAATAGGAAGTGGGTAGACTTTAGAATTGGATTTCTCACTTGTTTTCATCAATCACCATTGATGAAGTAAGGTTTCTTCATGTGTCAAGATGAAGAAGAAGATAGAAATGTGTTATGATAAGTATTTATTAAATAGAAAATAAATCAAATACTTATCATAAACTAACCATGGTCTAGTATAGAGAATGAATTATGGTTAAGTGGGATGGTTAGGGTTAAGCATGAGACAAAATGGTTACTAAAGTCAAAGCTTCATGAAGGTTCAAAGAATAAAACAAAACTAGCAACCATTCTTCTCATAATCATTTCCATAATAAATAAATAAATAAAAAGATATGAAAATCTAAACCCTAATCATTTAAATAACCATGGTTCAATCTTTACACAAACTCAAGTAAACTTGTATCATCAAACATGATACACCCAAGTGCACAAAATCATATCGCATATACAATGCGCACATCCGAGTGAGAAAATCCATCTTAAGTGAACCAATACTAGTTAATGCAAAGTAATATATCAAATATATAATTATGCATTAAATCATTAAATCAACACTTGATTTAACGATCCGGTCATATCGCATATAACCGGCTAGTATCCTATGTATCGGCTTATCGAATCAATCTTCGATTCGATAACTAGGTTATATCGCATACAACCACTCGACACATTCTTCGCGAGAATGAAATACGGTATCACATACACGCATTATTCTCAGTCCCGCACATATCTCATATGCGCTCCTATTTCGTTTCGCTTGAGCCAGGAAACCTCTGTGTAGGACTCTAAAGACTCGTCAATACGCCGGCAGCAGATGATGATCATATCAAACACCCACAAGCCGCAAGCGGTCTGCTAAACGTAACGGCCACCCGGGTATTGAACGATCTGAAGATCGACGAGCAAGCCCGCTCACACTCCAGTGAATCCAACCAGTAACACTACCGTACAGTCCGGTCTGATCATCTGATATGTCGCATATCTCGCCTAGGGGTGGTAAACGTCAGACCCCAATAGCTCGATAAGTCGTGTCGATATGAGGTCTATAACTATTCGAGAAACTACTGGTAACACTTACCAGTAAATCTCAGCAACCCTGGCCAGGGATTTCCTGTTATAGCCAATCGAACACAGCGCAACATCAACCCCCTATACCGGGAGAGACGAATCCCTTCCTATCGCTCATTGCCTTCATGTGACTCGGGACTGTACCCAAAAACCACTGTTTTGCACGCCCTCTTGGACGTGGTAAGATGGAAATCAAAGCACAGTGGGAACCACACAAGACTCTATGACGATCTCGGGTCAACAGACTACTCTGTACCAGTGTCACCAAAGAACTGCCATCTGACGTAAGGTATAATACCATCTGGGATTTCTCGGCGAGTTCGTCCAGTGTACCCAGTCTCCACTGAGCACCCGTATATCATCTCTGATGTCAAACACCAATGGATATGGGATCATCCATCGCCCATCTGTATGGGTCGAGAAGGTATACGCTAGTCTACTCTGGTATATCGATGCCCCGTCTCGATATACCCTCGACTAGGAACATTGAAGGATGTACTCATGGACTATCCAGGACCCACTAGTATGATCTGCATCACAGTCCTCGAAGTCGAGTACACATCCTAAGGGCTTTACCAACATGTAACAGAGAGACAATCAGTATACACGTTAAGGTAAAGAGCAACCAGATAGCATACTATCATGTCGAGCAAGAAAGTCCTCCCTATATATGTCCCAGCATCCACTACAATATACATCCTATGTACAGTAATGGCCTCTAGGGCATACATATAACTAACATCGATGCCCTGTCTCAATAGTCCTACGACTAGGGACCTGCATAAGGATGTGCTTGTGGATTACCCAGCCCCCACGAGTGTGACTACCATCACAACGCTGGTAATCAAGCAAAGATCCTTAGGGCTCCACTAATGTGTAAAGGTGATATGCTATAAGAAACACATGCAAATATTAAAGTAGAAACAAACCAAGTAGCATACTACTATTTTGAGCAAGATTGTCTATACAACTGTGAATATCCCAAGCTTCCATTAAGTAATATACAAACTACTATGATACAGTAATGGCCTCTAGGGCATATACACTAACAATCTCCTACTTGTACTAAGGCCATGTACTGGCGTATCGAAGACCTATCATCTCGATCAGCCGCTCGAACAAAGTCTGGGGTAAGGCCTTCGTGAATGGACAGTGTTATCTTCCATAGCAACTCTCCGAGCCTCGATCTCCTGGCGACCCACGATCTCCCTGATCAGGTGATACCGCCTCAAGATGTGTCTGGACTTCTGATGGGACCTGGGTTCCTTCGCTAAAGCTATAGCCCCGTTGTTGTCGCAATACAGTGGTACTGGATCAACAATGGACGGAACCACCTGAAGTTTTGTTAAGAATTTCCTTATCCAGACGGCTTCTTTTGCAGCATCTGCAGCAGCGATATATTCCGCTTCCATCGTCGAGTCAGCAACGGTTTCCTTTTTGGAACTCTTCCAACACACCGCCCCTCCATTGTGGGTAAAGACATAACCCGACATGGACTTGGAATTATCCTTGTCACTCTGGAAGCTGGAGTCAGCAAAGGCCTCGATCCGGAGGTCTTTTCCTCCATACACCAAGAACATCTCCTTAGTCCTTCTCAGGTACTTGAGAATGTTCTTTACCGCTATCCAGTGTTTCTTCCCAGGGTTTGACTGATACCGGCTTACCACACTCAGTGCATAAGCTACATCTGGTCTGGTACATAACATCGCATACATTATAGAGCCTACCGTAGAAGCGTAGGGTATAATAGACATGCGATCCCTTTCCAAATCAGTCTTGGGAGACATCTCTTTGGAGAGGGTGATCCCGTGACAAGCTGGTAGATTACCGCGCTTGGAATCTTCCATAGTGAATCTTTTTAGTATGGTGTCGATGTACCTGGACTGTGAAAGTCCTAAAATCCTCTTGGATCTGTCACGATAGATCCGGATCCCCAGAATGTAAGAGGCATCACCCAGGTCTTTCATGGAGAACCTGTATGACAAGAACCCTTTGACAGATTGTAGCATAGGAATGTCATTTCCTATTAAGAGAATGTCATCCACATATAAAACGAGGAATACGACAGTTCTTGCTACAAATCTACTATAGATGCATTGTTCATCTGGATTTTTGATAAAACCAAATTCTCTGACCGTCTCATCAAATTAGATGTTCCAACTCCGCGATGCCTGCTTTAGTCCATAGATGGACTTAAGCAACTTGGACACCTTTCCGCTGCTCCCACTCTGAATGAAACCCTCTGGCTGGTCCATATAGACACACTCCTCTAAATTTCCATTTAGAAAAGCGGTCTTTACGTCCATCTGCCAAATCTCATAATCATGGAAGGCAGCAATGGCAAGAAGGATCCGAATGGATTTCAGCATAGCCACTGGAGAAAAGGTTTCGTCATAGACCAAACCAGGTCTTTGACGAAAACCCTTTGCAACAAGACTAGCCTTATAGGTCTCAACCTGTCCATCTACACCAATCTTCCTTTTGAAGATCCACTTGCATCCTACGGGTTTTACCCCATCTGAAGCAATGTCCAACGTCCATACTTTGTTGGTGTACATGGACTCCATTTCGGTCCTCATTGTATCCAGCCATTTTACCGAGTCAACGCTCTGAATGGCCTGCTGGAAGCTAGTCGGCTCATCACTATCAATGATGTAATCCTCTCTATCCCCGTCTAAGAGAAAACCGTAGTATCTCTAGGGCGAATGAGACTGCCTACTACTCCTGCGGAGCGGCGCAGGAATGTCCTGATCTTTCGACCCCTCTGGTTCTACTAAGCTTTCAGTAATAACTCGTGGTTCTGGAATTTCTTCCAGTTCTATTGCGCTCCCACTTATTTCCTTTTCTAATAACTGATGTTTCAGAAAGTGGGCATTACGAGAAACAAAGACCTTTTGTTCCTCTGCGTAATAGAAAAGATACCCCCTGGAGTTCTTTGGGTATCCCACAAACTTGCACAGTACTGAGCGTGCCTCGAGTTTGTCCGCATGCTGCTTTTTGACAAAAGCTGGACATCCCCAGATCTTCAGATATTGAAAATAGGGTTTCTTTCCACTCCATATCTCATATGGCGTGGTAGGCACAGTCTTAGTTGGAACTCGGTTCAAAAGGTATGCAGCTGATTCTAGCGCATATCCCCAAAATTACCGTGGCAACTCAGCGTTACTCATCATGGACCGTACCATATCCAATAGGGTTCGGTTCCGTCTCTCCGATACACCGTTATGTTGTGGGGTGAATGGAGGAGTAAGTTGAGAGAGAATTCCATTCTCTTTTAAGTAATCCAGGAACTCGGCACTTAAGTATTCACCACCTCGATCAGATCTTAGTGTCTTGATACTTTTGCCTGTTTGTTTTTCTACTTCATTCTTATATTCCTGGAATTTTCAAAAGGCTTCGGATTTATGTTTCATTAAGAAGACATATCCGTACCTTAAAAAGTCATCCGTAAAAGTAATGAAGTAAGAATAACCGCTTCGCGCATACGTAGACATTGGACCTCACACGTCGCTATGTACGAGTCCCAAGAGCTCGCTCGCTCTTACTCCGTGTCCAGTGAACGGAGTCTTTGTCATCTTTCCTTTGAGACAGGATTGACAAGTTGCATATGATTGATATTCAAACGGATCCAGATATCCTTCTGTATGTAACTTCGTCAACCTTCTCTCATTGATGTGACCCAGTCTACAATGCCATAAGAAAGCCTGATTTGTTTCCGGAGACTTTCTTTTGTGTGTATTCTGGACATTGAAAATCTGTGGTTGGTTTAATATGTATATACCATTGCTTAATGTACCTGACCCAATCAGAACTTGATTAAACTGAATGTTTACAACATTGGTTACAAATGCAAATTCATAACCTTCTTTAGATATTAAAGATACAGAAATGATCTTACAAGTTGCATTGGGTACAAAATAGCAATCACGTAAAACCAAAACATGTCCATCTGACATTCCCAGGTGATAGTCCCCCATGGCCTCAGCATCCATGCTAGCTCCGTTTGCAACTCTAAGGGTCATATCACCTGCCTTCAAAACCCTACGCTTTCTCAATGCCTGCAAAGAATTACAGATATGAGATTCTGATCCGGTATCCAATACCCAGGAAGTAGAGTTTATTGATAGACAATTTTCAATAACATACACACCTGAAGCTGAAGCCGCAACTTGCTTCAAATCCTGGTTTCTGGCCTTCCAAGCCCTACAATCCTTTTTCCAGTGTCCACTCTTGTGACAGTAAAAGCACTCTTCCTTCCCCACAAGCTTTCCCTCTACCTTTGTTGCCTTTGCCTTTCCCTTCGTATCCACTTTACTAACACCGCCCCTTGGTTTGGTGGGGTTTTTCTTCTTCTTTCCCTTGGCTTTCGCCTTGGACCTAGAAGAGGAAGAACCTCCTACAAACAAAGTGGATGTTTCCCTACCTTTCTGTAGGGTGCCCTCTGCACTCCTCAGCATGTAGAGGAGTTCTGAAAGTTCAACTTCTTTTTCTTGCAAGTTGAAGTTCAGGATAAACTGGGCGTAAGTGGAAGGAAGGGACTGGAGAATCAAGTCCGTATAGAGCTCGTTCTCTAACGTGGTCCCAAGGTCCGCGAGCTCTTCTATTTAGCCAATCATCTTAAGCACGTGTTCCGCTACCGATGATCCGACGGCCAATCTCGCCGAAAACAGCTTTTTCGAGACTTCGTATCTGGCGATACGGGATTGATCTCCATACAGTTCTTTTGTATGGAGAAATATGGATTTGAGGTCCATATTCTCGTGCCTCCTCTGATGTTCATTGTCTATAAAGTCAAGCACAAGGCACTTGGCCTTCGCGCAGTCGATTTCCCAGGTCTCACGGATTTCCTTATTCGCGACGCTGGTTTTGGGACCCGGGACAGGGGGAGCTTTGGTGGTATGGAGATACCTCAACTTGTCATAAGTGATTGCCATTTTGACATTCCTGAGCCAATCTTTGTAGTTTGGCCCAGTCAGTATGTTTTTATCTAGTAGTAACTTAAGTCCAGTCATGATGTTTGGTCGCTGCAATTAGGAGAGAGAGAAGAAACACTTTAGCATGATGCTCTTGCAAGTGTAGATTGATTTTTAATTTGTCTAAACAGGATGGCTCCCACTGTCTCTCGAATCCCTCCTCAAACCAAAAAGGAAGAATTAGTCGGGATCAATCTCACCGTACAATACATGCTTAACCGTTCAGCCAGGCCAGTGTTGGTACTTCGAGGGAGGTTTTCCAACGCTTTCGTGAAGTTCCTTAAATAAATAACCTCTCTTCCCTGTGGGCGTAGCCCCGTCAACACCTTTCTAGACACCTACTTGGTTTATAGCATTGATCGTTAAGTGAGAAAGTTCCGGAGGAGTAGCATATACTCACAGTAGGATCGGGATCCAAATATCATCGTGTGACAAAACTGAAGAAATCCTACCAGAATCATCACACTCCAAATGGTATGCAGCGCTAGCAAGTTTCAGTTTCTTTAGAAACTCCCGATGTGGATTTTTGCCCCATGCTCTTATGACCTTGGCGTGAGGTCAAAATGTCATAAGTCACATGTCAAGTTCTACCCATCATTATCCAGGTTAATTTGAACCCTCCCGTACCTACTCTTGACGTAGGCCAAAATGGCAGTACGACTGTCTCAAACCAACGCATTCTATCTATGCAACAGATAAATATCCGGCAGCTACCAATCACTATTCCTTGGCGTGAGGTCAAAATACATAGCTTGAATACTACCGAATATTTAACTGAAATGATGGAGGGCTACGAATGGTTTTGGCGAAACCGTGAACGTAGTGAACTTGATATAATCGATGGAACTAGATAGCTTTTAAAAGGAGTGGTTCAAGCTCCGCATTTAAAAGTTGGTTTTTGAAAAGAACCGAGTGGTATTGAAAGTGTTCCAACGATTTTTACTTGGTTTATTTTCTTGCATTAATTTTAATGCGTCCCATAAATTAATCCTACCATTGCAGAAAACAACGAAAATATGACGTACGCTTATGCCATCCGCATTCGCCACCGGGTCCCAACATCACCCGTTAGGTTATTTAACTAACGACAGAGCGGGGACTAGACTAGCGCGGATGCAAAACATAAGCAACGCCTAAATAGATATCTACATATAGATATATACATTCTTCACATGCAATGATAGCCATTCCAGATCACAGATGAGCACATTGGATATACTAGGAATCCGCATTCCGTACGAGCCTGTAATGAAGAACGGATTACACGGTCGCGATGAATAGCCAAGACCCCACCGTAGACCCCTACGGGTGCGGCAAACTACCCGCCAAGTACCCGAAGTGAAGCAACCTCCCTCAACAACGTTAGTAGGCCACTCGGCACTTCGAGGTACCCGGTAGTTTATGCACCCCATCTTGGGTCTATCCTAGGAGCAAAAACAGTAAAAAAAATTATACAATGACGGCTACAACCCCATCCCGGTTATGCGGCCATATAAATAATATTACATCAATTTACATATTACATGAATTGAAAGAAAAAGAAAACTCTAATCTCACAACCCCCCGGCTATTCATCCACGACAATCCAACGAATTCATATACACAAACCATCAACATTACAGATCACAGGTATGTATAACCCCCACTAATCGACGTATAGAGATTAGCAGACGTTCAATACATATATCACATCACAGATATAACCCATTAGCCAAAGTCTAGAGAAGTTCGATCAAAATACGGATTTGTAACCACCCCAAAAACAAATTTGTTCTCTGGAAAATCTGGGCAGAAACAAACCATCCTAAATATCTCAAAACATCAATACAAGAACACTGCAGGAGAAACGACCCACGGCCGAGTCAACTCGGCCGTGGATCCGCGGCAAGAGCATGCTCTTGCCGCGGTTACGCGGTGGGTTGGTCGACTCGATGGATCGTTTCTCTTGGGTGTTCTGTAAGAACCCTGAGCCGATTTTTAGTGTATGATTTATTATTTTTAAAGCAGGTTTAAAAATCGGCAGAAAGTTAGGTTTTTGAAAAGTGTTTTGCGATTTTTCTCCGATCGAAATTCTAGATACTTTGTTAAGTTGCTAGTTTGTGTTTAGCTAGGCTCTGATACCATTGTAAGTCCACGTTGCCCACCCCGGTGCTTACGGGGAGGCGGAAACGGTATAAAAATTCAATTTTTACAACTCAAGACAACATGGACTATAAAGGAGGATCTTTGCTAAACATAAACTAACAACCAAGCTAAGAGATTTAGCTACTCGGTTAAAGGGTTATACCTAAGTCTTGAAGTCCTTCTCTTCTTGCTCCTTAGAGTGGGATGAATGGGTCGTCCTCGTCGCCTTCTCTTGCCAAAGAAAGATCCACCCGAGGGCCTCTACCTTTGGCTCCTACCTCAACATAGACGTAACTAAAGTGCTTGGTGTGCTAAATCTAGAACCTTAGAAAGAGTAGAGAGTAATTTTGGTGTTTTATCTTGAAATCCAAATGGTTCTCAACTCATGAGAAGGCAGAGCTTTGAGAGAGAGGAAGAGGATGAGAGAAAATGAGCATGAGAGAATGAGGATAATATCAAACCTTCTCTCATATATGTGAATTATGATAATTAAATAATTAATCAAAAATAATATTGATGGTTAACTTGAAATGACCATTATCATTTCACATTAATGAATTTTGCAAGAATCAAATAGCAACTTTCATGTGAAATGATGATGGTCAATATGTCAACATAGGTCAACAAGTCAATCATAGTCAAATGGTCAACAACCCGAACCATAACACAATTATAATTAATTAATATTAATAATCATATTTCACATAAACATTAGGGTTTAAGAAAAAAACAACAGTCATCAACCCTAATGAAAATCCTTTGTCTCTGCCTCAGTCAACTGTGCATACACACCCGTATCCGTGTTCCGAGGAACACGAATACAATGAGATAAAACCAATCCCAAAACATATACTAGGATCTGTGATTGGTTTAATTTTCCGGATTGTGTAATGTAGAAAATTGTAAAGAAATCACAACCAGAGAATTATATTTGACCGCAATCAACTACGGTGTCAGTTGTAGATCGTAAGCGAGTGCGGATCGTCCATAGGGATTGTGCGATTCGTTTCAATGTTTAATTTGTTTGAATCGAAAAGTTAATCGAAAAGAAAAGAAAACACGATTCAAGAATTTATCAATTGATTCAGGTGTCACGATGTTTAATCAAGAATCAAGAAACTGATAAACAATCAAGAATTAGGTTTCGATAATATTTCCAACCAAAATGCCAAGAATCTAAATGAGGCTCGTAGGAATTGATCGGATATATAGACGTGATGTAATATCAAGATTTCGTATTCTCGTCCTTCGAAGGATTGATACTAGATCGATGATGGTCGATGAGAGTTAGGGCTTTCTTGATGAAACTAGGGTTTCATCGTTTAACCCTTGTTCTTTCATCGATTATCATTCACATTCTAGCCTCTAGTAATTTCAAGAAACAATCGTAACTCCCCAATCTCGATGCGATATCAATCAAGAAAGCATCGCAATGAATTGGGTTGTCGATTCTTGATCTTGCTAGGGTTTACAAAACTCGTGGGATTCAAGAATCGATTTACAGTATATTACATCATCATTCTATTGATCGTCACAACTCCTCGACGAGCGGAGTTTTACTCAGACATCACAACAAGAATTATAACTAGAAATTTAGATTGACTCATGATGCAAGAATTTAAAGAGAACAAGATAAAAGAATATCACCTTTTATTTATATCAACAATTTGATTACAGTCGCTCAAGAACTACAAGAGGAAGAATTAAATTGTCGACTTGGCTTTGCTCGGCTCCGTGAGTCGCGAATCGGCTTGGACCACTTGCTCTGTTGAAGACCGGCTCGGCTCCTAAAAGGTTGCAAGGCTTCTTGCTTGAATGGGTACTCGGGATTTTGGCTTTTGATTGGAATTAGGGTTAGGGTTTCACACAAATCCTCTCACTAGATTTGTGGAAGAAGATGATGAAGGGGGTAAAATGAAGAAGTATCTAAGTTTGGATAATGGATCCAAGTATCAAGTATGTAGTATATCCTTTACAAGTGAGCCTAGGGTCTTATTTATAGATCTCCCAAACCCTAAGCCTTTGAGTTCCCTCCAAAAGTTTGTTGAAAGACTTCTAGAAGTAGTTTGTTAGGCTTAGCTTAGGGTTTAAGCTAGGGTTTAGGGAGAAGGTTCTAGAATGATAGGCTAGTTTAGTGTAGATCCCAAAGTTCGCTGATCTGGCAGAAGTATCTGGAGTCTTCTGGAATTTAAGGTACATTTCTGAACTGTAGTCACTGAGAGAAGAGTTTTGATGCAATGATGAAGTGGTGACGTCATCAAGTAGCCGCGGAACCGCGGCGCAAGCAGGCTCCGACCGCGGTTCCGCGGCCATGTAGGAAGGTTGAGCTATGGTCTTTTTGCAGTAGACTTGGGATATTATTTTGGGCTTCATCTGATATGTTGATTTGTATTTGTCCCTCTGGGTTGATGCCAAAATTGAAATCATTGAGTTGGCGTAACGTTTTAGCTGTACCTTGTAAATTTTGGCCTTTCTTCTGGATTTTCCTGCATAGATCTCAAAACAAGTGTTGCGCAATATAGAGATAATGCGATGCCATGAAATGCAGTCAATTTCCTTTATAGTGCCGGTTTTAGAGTCTAACACATGCAATCTGATATTTTGCGACAGTTTTGCTAATATGTGAAATATGAATGCCGAACACTTCTATATGAATGCAAATGATGAGGAAATTGCCGGCTAAAATATGCATTATTTTCGACTAATCAAATTCCCCCAAACTTAATTTCGATCGTCTCGAGCGAACTGTTTTATTAAAAAGAGAAGGTGAAAATAAAGAAAGAGAAAAACTAACTAGCACACTTTCGTAGGCAACACGATTGCACTGAGCATGTGCAACAAGCCTTTAAACCTCTAGGTGTCCCTAGTAGGAGGAGTGTTGTCTCCTGAGAGTTTTCAGCGGATTGCACCCACAAAATCCAATAATAAAAGAAAGATCATGAATATTACATTTAAAGAAAAGAATTGTAAAAGAAAAGCTTTGAAAATTAGGGTTTCCAACTAAGCTAGCTTTTCGGTTGTCATGAGCCCTATCTTAATGGTCATGAAAAGATGTTAGATATCACGTCCTCCCTCAATAAAACATCGTCTTATTTTTCATTCCTATCTTTCTTCCAAACATAGATCATATAACCCTGCGTGTGTGTAAGAGACATCCCTACACCCGGAGAATTCAATTCAAGCTATCATACTCTTACCCGTCAGCCTCAGTACTTTTTAATTAATGAATATTTAGATGAGATTGCTCACACACTTTCATGCGACCGTTAATACTTCTTGAGGTACTAACCGACCGATTACTCATGTGCTTGCTTATTCGGTGTATTTTTCTCGTCTTGCACCACCTCAGGCATAGCAGTGACTCCCAGACCAGTTGGCCTTAGAGCACTAGGTGAAGAAGCACCCTCGCTATATATTTTTTTATTGCCCTTGGTGATAACAAAACCAGTGTTCATTTTTCTCACCACTTATATTTTCTTTATTCATCATTTTTTTTATTTCCTTCATACATCGGCTTAAAGGCAAGAGCATTTCAAGGTATCCTCTACTATCCCAGGCTTTAAGACGTGTGTAAGTGCGAATAGCAGGGTATCAACGTTCAAAATGTTTGGCTTCCAGAATAGAAACTATTTTTCAGACTTATTTTTATCCTCAGATTAGTGACGTCCTTCACCTTACTAACCCTTGGGACAACGGCTCATAACTACTTATTACTAGTTCGTATAAGAAAACTTCTAATTTTCTTAGTTTTCTCAAATTTTTCTAATCTCATGGATGTAATTTTTCACTATCTAAACTTTTATTATCTTATTTATGTACAAAAAAGTGTAAATATTAAAATTATTTTTATACTTTGAAAATTTTTAAATTTTTATGGGTTTTGAAAAATTTTCAATTTTTATAGATTTTTAAAGAAATGTTTTGTGCTTATGCAGATGATATGCAAATGATGCGAAAATAAGCACAAACCTCCCCCAAACTTGTTTTCAACAGTGTCCTCACTGTTGCCAAATGCTATACCTACAAAACTGTAAGCCTGGGGGGAATTATTAGTGGGGGCAAAATATATAAGTGAAGAACTTCCCCCAAACTTACTCTTTTCACTCACCTTCATTCAAAACATGATGCAGTGATTTACTGGACATGAAGGTGAGACGGAGGAATTTTAATCCAAATAAACTGGCTCTTATAAGAACAAGAGCTCCTCCGTGGGGTCAGTGGAAAAATACGGCTTTAGTCTATGTCCATTTACTTTGAAAAAGGTGCCGTTTTTAACATTTTCTACTTCTACTGCCCCGTGCGGGTATACAGACCGCACAACAAAAGGTCCCTTCCATCGAGATCGGAGCTTACCCGCGTGAAGGTGTAATCGTGAATCATAAAGAAAGACTTGTTGACCAGGTGAAAATATTTTCCTCAAAATGTTTTTATCGGGAAAAACCTTATTCCTATTCTTTGTGATTACAGCGTTATCATAAGCTTCATCGTGGAGTTCGCTTAGCTCATTAAGTTGCAGCTTCCGGAAGTTGCAAGCAAGGTTTAGATCAAAATTTATTTCTTTTATAGCCCACAATGCTTTATGCTCTATCTCGACAGGTAAATGACATGCTTTTCCAAACACTATCCTATATGGAGACATTCCTAGGTCGGTTTTTGTCACGTCCGAAAGTACGGAACAAGACCGACACTAAAACGACGAAACGTCTCGAGGCGTACGTAATCTAAGTTAGCCGAAAGCCCAGAAATCCAAACCAAGAAATGTAGTAGAGTGAAGGAAAACCAATTTAAAATCAAGTAGTTTTAATAGCATAAGCCGAATTATGCGGTTTAAAAAAAACATCAAATATTTCCTGAAAATTTCGGCAGAGTCTCCTTTGTAAATACTGGCCCCAAAACGGGATACAACATGAATAGTATACGAAATCAATAAAAAGGCATCCCAAAGCGGGAACTAGCTCTTCGTCAATCGACGGTCACAACCACACAAGCAATATAATATACAACGCCAACGGCAAGGATCAAAATTCAAAAGGAAACTCAAAACCATAAGAAAACCACAGAAATATAACGCGCGACTCTAAGGTCGAAGGAATAACATCACTAGTCTCTATCTCAAAATAAATACATGTTTGGTTGATGGAACTTCTAGATACAACAGAGTAATAATATACAAGTATATAATGGGGGGTACGATACAAGTAAACCCACCTACTAGCAAATCACCCGAAGGAAACTATGCCCGCAAGCCGTAATGAAACCTGTGCGGCAAACCTGCAAGAAACTGGGGCACAACGGGGGTGAGTTGCCAACTCGTGAATAGATAAACATCTACGCACAGAAATCGTATAAAATAACGCAACCTAGGTCAATGATCAGAATATATCCTCAAATATATGAATAACATGCAGCCTATAACAATGGCTAGGGTAATATCTAACCCGAGTGTGATCTCATGTGCCCGTGTCAGTGCCTCAGGTAGCAATATATCATATGAATGAGGTATGAATGCATGAAAACAGAATACATGTAAATGAAGAAACTATTTTCATAAATTAGTGAGATTTCCTTTGTATTTTTAAAATGAGGTATCATAAATGAAATCAGCATCAACAGTGTCTAGCATCGACACAAAACATAAATCTCAATGTCTCAAAACCTCAGGCTCCGGCTATCCGGACTGGCCTGTATCATCAAATCTCAGTACCTCAATATCTCGAAATCTCAATATCTTGGGTGCCGTCAGTCCAGACCGGCCCCTACCATCCATCTCAAGACCACGACGGTATTCTCCGGATATCCGACGCGTCGGGTAAAATCACCGGTAGGTAGTCTCCCCCTGCCAGGCTCATCGTCATCACCACGAGCTTCTTGCCCCGGGGTACCTTACCGGGTCCACCATGTACCCGAAACGGTTCATCCAACTCCTCGAATCTGGTCTCGAAATCCATCCGCAAACTCATGGTGGACGACTCATATATCATGGGAAAAACCGTGCTTTTCATTTAAAAAGAGAAAGAAGAAGTTTGTATATGTTTTGCGGTTTTCCCCAAATCTAGAAAATCTCATGGAAATCCGAATCCAAAACCTCATGTAAAATAGTGAATATATGCATGAGAATCCATGAATGCGGCATAACAATGAATAACAGTATGCATGAAGTGGCAGGTAATAACTGCAATGTCTAAACTAACATATAAGGCAAGTACACTAATATCATGTCTAAACTATTAGCTAACAGGCTATGTCAAGCCATAATATTTTCTAAGGTGTACGTGACATGGCAATTACCGATGAAGATGTGTGTGAGCCGGCAAGTAAGTGTACGTGGTACTTACACATCATCGGTAATGGTGCTGGTGTCCTAACAACATGATATCAATAATGGAGTATGAAACATAATATAAGCATGCGATGCGAAGCGAACCACAATAATGAGCGGGAGCTGAATACTAGACGCAACTATAACTAATCTGCATTAATCTAATATAAGTCCTACAAATGGTGCCTTTTGAAATAACACGAATCATGGGGTTTTGAAAGTAGGGGCTACGGTGTTTTTATAAAAAGATACGTCTTTTGAAATATCCGTAGGATCCCTTTGGCTGTCTTTAAAAATACCCACGATTCGTTAGTTTTTGAAATAGGTAAGAATCGAATCTAATCTAACAACTAAACTAAACTAAAGGGCTAAGCTAACAAGCTGGACTACAGGTAAGGAAACCGCCTAACATCTGAGTCGATACATATACATACCTGTATATATATTAGTCGGTGATCCCGCCTCAATAATATCATATCCGATACCATATCTATAATCAGACATCCCAAGTCAACAGTGCGGATCAATCATCAAGATATAGCTCGTACGTAAATCCGTCGTACGGCATCCCCAATTCTGGGTACGGGTCAATATCACATTCATCAAACTATTCACCTGGTATCCTCTTTATCAAATATCATGATCGGGGTACTGATCTACGTCCAGTACAATACTGATACCGCCTAAGTATGCATGCACGTGTGTGAAACACTACGTCAAGGACCCGCTACAACGTCATGTCATATCTCAAATACGAACCCTGCTATATCACTGATCTCACGGCCTCAAATCAAATCTCATCGCCACATCATAAATCCCAAGTACTATCCTCATTATCCATGCATGCGTATATGAATGTACATATGCATAGTCCCATACCCACGCATATATACATATATACACATCCCAATCTGCGGACAAGAAAGTAAAGTATGCAAGTCTGTGTGTGCGTATGTGGGTATAACAACTACTCTAGGGTTTCGCAACTAACCCAAAGCTAAACCATGAACACATAATCATAACATGAATAAACATTCTCGTATCATAAAACACCTATATAAATATATATATATATATATATATATGAGCTACACTACGGACTGCGGGGGTGCAATATGCCATCCACCCGACTTCTCCCCGTAGATATAAATCTACTCACCTGGTCCTCGCTCGCCGGTGCCGACGTCGCCACGCGCTTGCTTTTCGTCTCGAAGTCCACATGGGGTACCTACATATCATAACGCACCGTGTCGTATTAAAATCCGACTCATGACCAAAACAACTCACGAATCCCACATAGGTCAAAACCTATGGTTGCTTCCACAAATCAACCCAAAAACCCTCGACGTCGGCGTACAAACGCCAGACCATCGAGAAAAACCCAAATACACTCATTTGCACATTCATGAACACTAATTTTAATATAAAATAGGTTAAAACTCACAAAAACCCCAAATTCACTTTAAAAGCCGTTTTTCTGAAAAAATAGCAAGCAAAATTACCCATTTTAGTACAAAACTCGACGTTTAAACAATTCAAGCGGCCATAATACTTATTAAATAACTTAAATAATCCATACAACCCATTCCCACGATTTAATTTCACCAAACCACATACGTTCAAAAAAACTAGTTTGCAAAAATACCGACTTTAACTCTTTTTAATGTAAAATTCACAATTTTACAAATAAACTTGGTTTTGCATGGTCCAAAGGCATTAAACCACTTATTATAATACTAATAATGACATGAAACCATAATTATATTTTAATCTAAGACATTCAATAATTTTCCAAAAATCTAGTAAGTAAAATAGCTTAAATATTACAATTTCAACTTAACAATTTACAACTAACAATTTGATTATGTTTCACATTCCACAAAAAGAAGAATCCCACTTGCAACCATAATCATACAACAAAACCTTAACTATAATCCAAAACCATCCACTTGAATTTCTAAACTTGAATTCAAAACCCCTTTATTTATATTTTTTAAACACCTAAACAAATTTGCTTTAAACATACAACTAACAATTAACAAATATGGAAGAATTTTTATACCTCATGATCAAGAGATCAACATGAAGATCATGGCCTCCAAAATGCCAAATTTCCTCCAAGATCCATGCTAGCTTGGGCAAAGAAATAATGGGTAGAGATTGGATTTTGTTTTTGTGGGATTTTTGACTTGGATTTTTGGTGGAATTTTGTGGGTTTTGCAATGAAGTGGAGAAGAATCAAGAGGGGCTGTTTTTGTGCAGGTTTCGGCCAGAAATTTGTGGGGATTGGGTGAGGGAGGAGAGAGAGTGAGGTGGGGAAAGATAAATCTAGTCAAAGTCCACTCAATTTCTATCATTTTCTATTCTATTCTTTTCTTTTCTTTTGAAAAAAGAAGTGATTGGAAAGAGGGAGAGGGGGAGAGCTGTCATGGTGGGGCCGGCCACATGGGGAGAGGGTAAGGTGTGGGTGTGTGGGTTAGGAAAAAAGATAAATGCTAAACCCCAATTCCCATTAACACTAATTTCACCGAAAAAAGCCTTTTTCTTCGATATTTTCTAAACCGTTTTGGCATACGATTTCGTTTCAAAAACCATATGATAAAATTTATTTAATGTTTTATGATGCACAAAATTTGTTTCAACTCATTCCAATTTGTAATTTTCCCTAATTAAATGTATTAGTGACGGCTTAAAATAATATTAAAATAATTAATTTCGGAAAATTTTTCAGAAAATTTGAAATTTCACCAGTGGCTCAATAAACACCAAATACTAGCAATAACATAGCTAGAATATGTATATTTAATTTTATAATAAAGATATTTGCAATTTGACTTTTTACAGAAAACCCCTTTATTTTACCGTTTTTTTCGAAATTTCACCGAAACGATTTTCAAAACGTTACAATCTTCCCCCCTTAAAAAAATTCGGTCCCCGAATTTAAAGTAAAACTCCCCCCAAATACTAAAACATCTAAACCAAAACCATCAAGTCGTCGGGGCTCCAAAATTGTAAATACATAAAACAAATCGTAGCGCAGCGCATGCGTATGAAAAATGAGCATATAACTCAAATCAAAACTCCGTCAAGCATCCCGCAATCATCGGAGTCATGGGGAAGACATCAATGCCAAATCCAAAGCAAAACCAATATGATATAACTCGAAACTATACATGTAAATATCGAATCTATATATGTAAGTATCCGAAGGAAATGCATGCCAAATCTCTTTAAGTCGTTGTGCAACGCGTATAACACTGCACAATGGCGGACGTCTATCATAAGAAAATAACTATATACATATATACCTTTGTTTGAAATGTACGTTCCGCCGTTTTGGGAAACAATTTAGAAGGGTTTTCCTTGTTTTAAACGTTTCGCGTCATATCAGACACGTAGGTAAATACTGAGACTATAGCTCGCTTTTTGGAATTCCCTTCAATAGCTATCAATGCATGCAAAATACATTCAGGTACTATCCTCTGACTAGTCCTGCTTAGTACGAAAACACATCGCAGTTATCATAAAAAAAACGTACTGCTCTATAAGAAATCAATCCTAAAATACGCGTATGAATACTACGTGCGTCTGGTGCGCACGACAATCAAAATCCATATACGTGCCATACAAGTGCACAGAAACAAGATCTAAGTGCATTGGGTGTGCACAAAGCATCTGTCGTACGCAACGTGTGTGCCTGACAGCAAAATCAGGTGCATCTGACATGCACGAAAAAAATCTCGATTTAGTGCATCTGGTGTGCACCAAAATCGCATCTCAAGACATGCGCTCAACATGCGCGAAAACCCAAAACCAGGGGCATCCATCATGCACAAAATCATGAAATCCAATATCAAGCGCCGAACATGCGCAAAATCAAATCAGGTGCACAAGGTGCACAAAACAAATATCGAGTATCACAATCGAAATCGAAGTCCAGTGCATCTAAGTGCACAAAAGGCGTATCACTGCACTGCAAGCATATATAAACTATACAGAGTGCAGGAATCAAATCGTGTGCGTGCATACGCACAAAATCAACTCAAATGTCTAAAACCGTAAAATCACAAACATGTGAAACCAAAGCATGAAAACGATATCAAGTGCAACACTGTGCAAAGATCGTAAATCCTCAATCATCAAAATCAAATCATGCGAATAAATCATCCAAAACATCGAAATCAATAATGGCGGAATAATACCGCTCAAGCGCAACCTCTAAGAATCTTGGGCCAACTGTCGCGGTCACTAGTGGGACGTCTCGTCGATGATCATGAACTCTAGCCTACTGGTGTGCGTAACAATGACCACTCCTGGGTCAAGGTCTTCACTATGAATTACCAATCTCTCGGTCCATTGGCTCATCGGCCCTGTCAGGTGTGCTAACGGGGATGATCCCGTTCTGGCACTTCTCTGGTCATCTCTCAGTCAATCATCGCGACCACTCGTAAAACAGCATATCACTGGCGTTGGCCTCTGGCTCTCTGAATGTACGTGACACATCTGATCCTCGGTGCAAGTATCATTGCAGCAGTGTCCTGGAAGGAATCCTGCTCACGGTCTCTTCCATGTCTCGTCTCTGCCAACTGTCTGGAAGACATCGTCCTTTCCTATATCTGCATCTTACTCTGGAACGACTGCATACTCATCGCGACTCCTTCTGGAAGGTAAATCCAAGTACCATGCCTCGGTATGCGCATGCGCATCTCTGATGTCGGCGGAGTGGAACGTCATCTCATCTAGATCTGGTACGAACCTCTTACTTCACTTTTCTCTAATGTCGTCTGCTTTGGACTCGTCTCGTCGCGGCTGCATGGACTGAGCTCCAACGGCTATCCTCGTATCGGGAGTCTCCTAAGAAATGCATCTCACCACCTAGCATCCGAATTAAGTCGAGCCATCCGATCGAGTCGTCAAAACCTCATAATCCCCCAAGAGCTCAACATCTTGGGCACAGTTTAATAGTATCGAGTACATACCACAGTATCGGTGGTCCAGCCGTAGAAGGGCAAACCCAAGCCTCACCAATGGCGCCGTAGAACTGCCGCAAACCCGAAGGTTCAAAGGCTTTCACACGGTCATTAAGTCAAGTTAGGGTTTCATTCTTCTAGAGGGACCATAGAATTTCCTGCATGTCTTTCCGACTACTTTAAACTTGGAATAATAGGTTTCAGACATTCGATCGTCTCTGTCGACTCCCAACGTCTCCGCGTGAAGTCGTCTCTAGCTGGAATCAATCTATCTGATGACCTCTCATCGGGTAGGTGAACGAACCACATGTCCTAGTCATTCCTCCTCGAGTGACTAGCGACCTTCTATCATCTCTTAGTACAACCTGTACTGCAATAGCTCCAACATATGGGGCGATATCTCATCGCTCGCAGCAACAACTGGCTCACTCGTCTGCACGCTGAACAGTGCCTCAATCATCATAAGTAAGCAATACACCAACGGTCATCAAAATCTGGCTGGCCTCTATCATTGGCTCAATCCTCTAGTGTCGATCAGCACATCCGAGTAACCTCATAAAGGCGATCCGCCAAACGCTCATGGCGCGGAAACACAGTAAAAAGACACATCTCCACAATCGTGTGTCGCCAGAATTTTGCCCTGGTCAGTCCTCGTTCGTGACGAGCTCGTGCTGACCGCAACTCTAGCTGTAGCTCTTCCTGCCCGTAATCGTGGCAGCAAAACCATAACTGGTACTGATGAGGCTAGATCGGAATGAATATAATACTGAGCAAAGAAATGTACATCCTAAGGCTTCTTAAGTGGAGTAGCGTATCGTAAATATGCCGCGGAACATACCTACGATACGTCACTCTACTTTAGTCACCTATTCCATCAACCAAGGGTCATCCTACGCTCCGAAGGTAAAACCTAACGCTCTGATACCAACTTTGTCACGTCCGAAAGTACGGAACAAGACCGGCACTTAAACTACGAAACGTCTCGAGGCGTACGTAATCTAAGTTAGCCGAAAGCTCAGAAATCCAAACCAAGAAAAGTAGTAGAGTGAAGGAAAACCAATTTAAAATCAAGTAGTTTTAATAGCATAAGCCGAATTATGCGGTTTAAAAAAAATATCAAATATTTCCTGAAAATTTCGGCAGAGTCTCCTTTGTAAATACTGGCCCCAAAACGGGATACAACATGAATAGTATACGAAATCAATAAAAAGGCATCCCCAAGCGGGAGCTAGCTCTTCGTCAATCGACGGTCACAACCACACAAGCAATATAATATACAACGCCAACGGCGAGGATCAAAATTCAAAAGGAAACTCAAAACCATAAGAAAACCACAGAAATATAACGCGCGACTCTAAGGTCGAAGAAATAACATCACTGGTCTCTATCTCAAAATAAATACATGTTTGGTTGATGGAACTTCTAGATACAACAGAGTAATAATATACAAGTTATATAATGGGAGGGTACGATACAAGTAAACCCACCTACTAGCAAATCACCAGAAGGAAACTATACCCGCAAGCCGTAATGAAACCTGTGCGGCAAACCTGCAAGAAACTGGGGCACAAAGGGGGTGAGTTGCCAACTCGTGAATAGAAAAACATCTACGCACAGAAATCGTATAAATAACGCAACCTAGGTCAATGATCAGAATATATCCTCAATATATGAATAACATGCAGTCTATAACAATGGCTAGGGTAATATCTAACCCGAGTGTGATCTCATGTGCCCGTGTCAGTGCCTCAGGTAGTTATATATCATATGAATGAGGTATGAATGCATGAAAACAGAATACATGTAAATGAAGAAACTTTTTTCATAAATTAGTGAGATTTCCTTTGTATTTTTAAAATGAGGTATCATAAATGAAATCAGCATCAACAGTGTCTAGCATCGACACAAAACATAAATCTCAATGTCTCAAAACCTCAGGCTCCGGCTATCCGGACTGGCCTGTATCATCAAATCTCAGTACCTCAATATCTCGAAATCTCAATATCTAGGGCGCCGTCAGTCCAGACCGGCCCCTACCATCCATCTCAAGACCATGACGGTATCCTCCGGATATCCGACGCGTCGGGTAAAATCACCGGTAGGTAGTCTCCCCCTGCCAGGCTCATCATCATCACCACGAGCTTCTTGCCCCGGGGTACCTTACCGGGTCCACCATGTATCCGAAACGGTTCATCCAACTCCTCGAATCGGGTCTCGAAATCCATCCGCAAACTGATGGTGGATGACTCATACATCATGGGAAAAACCGCGCTTTTCATTTAAAAAGAGAAAGAAGAAGTTTGTATATGTTTTGCGGTTTTCCCCAAATCCAGAAAATCTAATGGAAATCCGAATCCAAAACCTCAATAACACGTAAAATAGTGAATATATGCATGAGAATCCATGAATGCAGCATAACAATGAATAACAGTATGCATGAAGTGGCAGGTAATAACTGCAATGTCTAAACTAACATATAAGGCAAGTACACTAATATCATGTCTAAACTATTAGCTAACAGGCTATGTCAAGCCATAATATTTTCTAAGGTGTACGTGACATGGCAATTACCGATGAAAATGTGTGTGAGCCGGCAAGTAAGTGTACGTGGTACTTACGCATCATCGGTAATGGTGCTGGTGTCCTAACAGCATGATATCAATAATGGAGTATGAAACATAATATAAGCATGCGATGCGAAGCGAACCACAATAATGAGCGGGAGCTGAATACTAGACGCAACTATAACTAATCTGCATTAATCTAATATAAGTCCTACAAATGGTGCCTTTTGAAATAACACGAATCATGGGGTTTTGAAAGTAGGGGCTACGGTGTTTTTATGAAAAGATACGTCTTTTGAAATATCCGTAGGATCCCTTTGGCTGTCTTTAAAAATACCCACGATTCGTTAGTTTTTGAAATAGGTAAGAATCGAATCTAATCTAACAACTAAACTAAACTAAAGGGCTAAGCTAACAAGCTGGACTACAGGTAAGGAAACCGCCTAACATCTGAGTCGATACATATACATACCTGTATATATATTAGTCGGTGATCCCGCCTCAATAATATCAAATCCGATACCATATCTATAATCAGACATCCCAAGTCAAGAGTGCGGATCAATCATCAAGATATAGCTCGTACGTAAATCCGTCGTACGGTATCCCCAATTCTGGGTACGGGTCAATATCACATTCATCATACTTTTCACCTGGTATCCTCTTTATCAAATATCATGATCGGGGTACTGATCTACGTCTAGTACAATACTGATACCGCCTAAGTATGTATGCACGTGTGTGAAAACTACGTAAAGGACCCGCTACAACGTCATGTCGTATCTCAAATACGAACTGTGCTATATCACCGATCTCACGGCCTCAAATCAAATCTCATCGACTCATCATAAATCCCATGTACTATCCTCATTATCCATGCATGCGTATATGAATGTACATATGCATAGTCCCATACCCACGCATATATACATATATACACATCCCAATCTGCGCACAAGAAAGTAAAGTATGCAAGTCTGTGTGTGCGTATGTGGGTATAACAACTACTCTAGGGTTTCGCAACTAACCCAAAGCTAAACCATGAACACATAATCATAACAGGAATAAACATTCTCGTATCATAAAACACCTATATAAATATATATATATATATGAGCTACACTACGGACTGCGGGGGTGCTATACGCTATCCACCCGACTTCTCCCCGTAGATATAAATCTACTCACCTGGTCCTCGCTCGCCGGTACCGACATCGCCATGCGCTTGCTTGTCGTCTCGAAGTCCACATAGGGTACCTACATATCATAACGCACCGTGTCGTATTAAAATCCGACTCATGACCAAAACAACTCACGAATCCCACATAGGTCAAAACCTATGGTTGCTTCCACAAATCAACCCAAAATCCCTCGACGTCGGCGTACAAACGCCAGACCATCGAGAAAAACCCAAATACACACATTTGCACATTCATGAACACTAATTTTAATATAAAATAGGTTAAAACTCACAAAAACCCCAAATTCACTTTAAAAGCCGTTTTTCTGAAAAAATAGCAAGCAAAATTACCCATTTTAGTACAAAACTCGACGTTTAAACAATTCAAGCGGCCATAATACTTATTAAATAACTTAAATAATCCATACAACCCATTCCCACGATTTAATTTCACCAAACCACATACGTTCAAAAAAACTAGTTTGCAAAAATACCGACTTTAACTCTTTTTAATGTAAAATTCACAATTTTACAAATAAACTTGGTTTTGCATGGTCCAAAGGCATTAAACCACTTATTATAATACTAATAATGACATGAAACCATAATTATATTTTAATCTAAGACATTCAATAATTTTCCAAAAATCTAGTAAGTAAAATAGCTTAAATATTACAATTTCAACTTAACAATTTACAACTAACAATTTGATTATGTTTCACATTCCACAAAAAGAAGAATCCCACTTGCAACCATAATCATACAACAAAACCTTAACTATAATCCAAAACCATCCACTTGAATTTCTAAACTTGAATTCAAAACCCCTTTATTTATATTTTTTAAACACCTAAACAAATTTGCTTTAAACATACAACTAACAATTAACAAATATGGAAGAATTTTTATACCTCATGATCAAGAGATCAACATGAAGATCATGGCCTCCAAAATGCCAAATTTCCTACAAGATCCATGCTAGCTTGGGCAAAGAAATAATGGGTAGAGATTGGATTTTGTTTTTGTGGGATTTTTGACTTGGATTTTTAGTGGAATTTTGTGGGTTTTGCAATGAAGTGGAGAAGAATCAAGAGGGGCTGTTTTTGTGCAGGTTTCGGCCAGAAATTTGTGGGGATTGGGTGAGGGAGGAGAGAGAGTGAGGTGGGGAAAGATAAATCTAGTCAAAATCCACTCAATTTCTATCATTTTCTATTCTATTCTTTTCTTTTCTTTTGAAAAAAGAAGTGATTGGAGAGAGGGAGAGGGGGAGGGCTGTCATGGTGGGGCTGGCCACATGGGGAGAGGGTGAGGTGTGGGTGTGTGGGTTAGGAAAAAAGATAAATGCTAAACCCCAATTCCCATTAACACTAATTTCACCGAAAAAGCCTTTTTCTTCAATATTTTCTAAACCGTTTTGGCATACGATTTCGTTTCAAAAACCACATGATAAAATTTATTTAATGTTTTATGATGCACAAAATTTGTTTCAACTCATTCCAATTTGTAATTTTCCCTAATTAAATGTATTAGTGACGGCTTAAAATAATATTTAAATAATTAATTTCGGAAAAATTTTCAGAAAATTTGAAATTTTACCAGTGGCTCAATAAACACCAAATACTAGCAATTACATAGCTAGAATATGTATATTTAATTTTATAATAAAGATATTTGCATTTTGACTTTTTACAGAAAACCCCCTTATTTTACCGTTTTTTTCGAAATTTCACCGAAACGATTTTCAAAACGTTACAGTTTTATATGCAGTTCTGAATGCCCAAAGAGCATCCATCAATTTGGTCGACCAGTCTTTTCTATTTTCAGCAACAGTCTTCTCCAGGATAAGTTTGATTTGTCTGTTTGAGATTTCAGCCTGCCCGCTTGTTTGGGGATGATAGGGTGTAGAAAGTCGGTGGTTGATTGAGTATTTTCGCATCAGAGTCTCAAAAGATCTGTTGCAGAAATGTGTCCCATTATCGCTAATAATAGCGCGTGGGTGTCCAAATCGCGAAAAGATATTCTCTTTCAAGAACTTAATGACAACTTTCTTGTCATTAGTGCGACATGGAATGGCTTCTACCCACTTGGAGACATAATCAACCGCCAGCAAAATGTACAAATTCCCAAAGGAGTTGGGAAAAGGACCCATAAAATCGATGCCCCAGACATCAAATATTTCAACAACCAAGATGGGTTGCTGAGGCATTTCATTCCTCTGGGATATTCTACCCGTGTACTGACATTGTGTACAGGTTTTGCAATACTCAAATGCGTCCTTGAATAAGGTCGGCCAATAAAATCCACATTGCAAAACCTTTTCCGCTGTCTTTCTAGGACCAAAGTGACCCCCACAGGCCTGATCATGACAAAATGAAAGAACACTCTTGAATTCTTCATTCGGGACACACCGGCGAATGATCTGATCAGGACAATATTTAAACAAATAGGGCTCGTCCTAGTAAAAGTGTTTTACTTGGGAAAGAAAACGATATTTGTCCTGTTTTGACCAATCGCTCGGTATTAGTCCCGTGGCATGATAGTTCACAATATCCCTGAACCATGGTTCAGCTGATATGCTCAAGAGTTGTTCGTCAGGGAACGGGTCATTAATCGGCAGGGTCACAGGGGAAGAAATGATGCGTGAAAGATGGTCAGCTACTACGTTTTCACATCCTTTCTTATCTTTGATAACAAGATCGAATTCTTGTAACAGAAGGATCCAACGTATTAGTCGACCTTTTGCATCTTTCTTTGCCAGAAGATGTTTTAAAGCGGAATGGTCAGTATACACAACAATAGGTGAGCCAATTAAGTAAGGCCTGAATTTTTCTAATGCAAATACAACCGCTAAGAGTTCTTTTTCTGTGGTTGTATAATTGATTTGCGCATGATTCAGGGTCTTACTTGCATAGTATATTACGTGTGGCATCTTTTCAATGTGCTGTCCTAAGACTGCACCTACTGCAAAATCAGATGCGTCACACATCAGCTCAAAGGGGTAGTCCCAATTTGGTGATGATAAAACGGGGGCTGAAGTGAGTGAGTGTTTAAGTGAGTCGAAAGCTTTCTCACAGTCCGAGTCAAAATGGAAGGTCGTATCCTTGGCCAGGAGAAGAGTTAAAGGTCTAGCAATTTTGCTAAAGTCCTTAATGAATCTCCTATAAAAGCCCGCATGGCTAAGGAAAGATCGAATATCTTTGACGCTTTTGGGATGAGGGAGGTTTTGAATGACATCTATCTTAGCTCTGTCAACCTCAATGCCTTTCTGTGAAATGACATGTCCAAGTACTATTCCTTCTTGGACCATAAAATGGCATTTTTCCCAGTTCAAAGTCAAGTTCTTCTCTTTGCAACGAGTAAGAACAGCGTCAAGATTCGCTAGGCAATCAGAAAAAGAGTCTCCAAAAATCGAGAAATCGTCCATAAAGATCTCCAGAAAATTCTCTACCATATCATAGAATATCCCCATCATACACCGCTGAAAGGTAGAGGGAGCATTGCATACCCCAAAGGGCATGCGACTGTAAGCAAAGGTACCAAAAGGAAAAGTAAAAGTGGTTTTATCTTGATCCTTTTTGGCGATGGGGACCTGATTATAGCCTGAGTATCCATCCATAAAACAATAATACTCTCGTCCTGCTAAGCGTTCCAGCATCTGATCAATGAATAGTAGAGGAAAGTGGTCTTTCCTCGTGGCAGCATTGAGTTTTCTATAATCAATACATACACGCCACCCAGTTTGGGTGCGTGTCTGAATCAACTCATTTGCCTCATTGGTTATAACAGTGATGCCGGATTTCTTAGGAACGACATGTATAGGACTCACCCACTGGCTATCGGAGATGGGGTATATAATACCATTATCTAATCATTTGACGATTTCTTTCATGACCGCTTCCTTCATGACGGGATTCAACCGTCTCTGTGGTTCTCGGGTTGGTCTGGCATCATCCATCACATGTATATGATGTTCAACTATCAAGGGACTAATCCCTTTGATGTCCGCCATACTCCAACCAAACGCCTCTTTGTTAGATCTCAATACCGATAAAAGTGCATTTTCTTGCTCTGATGCAAGAGAAGCGGATATGATAACCGGTAAAGACTCATTCTCACCTAGATATGCATATTTCAGGTGAGAAGGTAAATTTTGAGATCTAACTCAGGCGGAGAAATGATAGAAGGAGGGATCATTGAGCGATTTTTGGATTTACAAAGAAGCTCAGAGCCTGTGAAAGATACAGACTCGGGTGGAGAAAAGTCAGAAGTGCAGGACTCAAGTGTAGAGAAAGTGTCCTCACTAAGATCATGTGTGAAATCAAGCAGAGATGTGGTAATGTCATCGAGATCAGTAAAGCAAAGATCCTCAGCTCCACAACTATCGGGAGCGATCTCATGGACAGAGCACACATCTAAAATATGAGCAGAGGGTTCTGATGGCTGACTTCCAACTTTATAGATATTTAGTTCAATGGTCATATTTCCAAATGATAAATTCATTGAACCATTTCTACAGTTTATAACAGCGTTGGAAGTGGCAAGGAAAGGACGACCCAGAATCACCGGAATTTGGCCCCGGGGGTTTGCTACAGGATGTGTGTCGAGCACAATGAAGTCTACAGGGAAAAAAAATTCCCCGACCTTTATCAGTACATCCTCTAATTCACCCCTTGGTTTGGTGATAGATCGGTCTGCCATCTGGAGAGTGCAGTGAGCAGATTTCAGCTCTCCAATCCCTAATTGCTCATAGACAGAATAAGGGAGCAGGTTAACACTTGCGCCAATGTCTAAAAGAGCACGATTTATGTTTTTACCCCCAATCGAAATCGATATTGTAGGACATCCTGGGTCCTTTCGTTTCTTTGGAAGCTGGGGTATAAAAGCAGTGCTAATATTATTAGACATGAAGACCTTCTTTGGCACTTGAGTCTTCCTTTTCCTAGTGCACAAGTCCTTAAGAATTTTCGCATAAGCGGGGACTTGCTGAATAGCATCTAGGAGAGGGATATTGATGTTAACCTGTTTGAACATTTCTAAAATTTTCTCCATATGAGGACTCGTTCTATTTGCCCTTAACCGGTTCGGGTAAGGAGCTTTCGCAATAAGCGCAGGGTCCATCACAGGAGAAGGAAGAGAGGGTAGACGAGGTCCCAAAAGAGGTGTGGGGACCGTCTGTGGAGAACTATAAGGGTTGGAAGAAGGTGTCGAGCCTAATGGGAAATGGAGAATAGGCTCACGAGAAGATGGTGTGGTAGAAGAAGAAGGATCAGAAGGAGAAGTGTGTGTGTGTGGAAAGGACTCAGCCGGGGTGTTGATATGATTTTCAGTATTATCAATATCTTCCCCGACATTATTATTCAGCACTCTTCCCGATCTCAACGTTGTGATGGCATTTACATTGTAATGCCCAGGATTCTGTAGGGGTTGAGAGGGAAGTTTCCCTTTTTCTCTCGCACTCATTTCGGCTTTTAGGCGTGCGATTTCAGCTTCCATCGATTTGATACTCTCAGCTTGGGACGCTGAGTTTTTTTTTATCTCACTGACGGAAGATCTAACCTCAGTCGAAACCTCTATGAAATTTGACAAAAGTGATTTCATGGTTTGAGTGAATTGAGAGAACTCGTCAGAACAGGATTGCATAGGATCAGACTGTGCAGGAGTGTTGCCCTGGTTTTGGAAATTTTGTGACTGATAGGGGTGCTGAGTGAGTTGAAGGGGTTGCTGTTGTGGTGGAGGAAGAACCCTTTGAAATTGATTCGTGTTTGGAACCGTGTTTTGAGATTGGTTTTGGTTCCAAGCAAAATTCGGGTGATTCCTCCAACCCTGATTGTACGTGGAAGAATATGGATCGTTTCGAGGTCTTTGAAATGCGCCATTAGAATGCTCGTGACCTTGAAACGCAGAGTTTAATGGACATTCTTCCGTTAAATGAGACGGATCAGAAAAGCACCCACAAACAATTTTGGGGAGCGACACTGGGTTTAGGGAGGCTGCTGTAAATTTGTGTTCCATAGCG
Organism: Agapanthus africanus; assembly: GCA_030015575.1. Classification (NCBI taxonomy): domain Eukaryota; kingdom Viridiplantae; phylum Streptophyta; class Magnoliopsida; order Asparagales; family Amaryllidaceae; genus Agapanthus; species Agapanthus africanus. Next base: position 373,126,178 of record JASDDO010000026.1, read on the forward strand.
TCGAGCTTCTTTTGCATTGCTGCCATTTCAGCTCGAACACCTATGGACACATCTATTTGGTGTACGCCACCCTTATTCAATGGTTGGGTTCCACTCTCCCACTGTAGTGATTTTTCAGCGAACTCTTCTAAGTACTTCCAAGCTTTCCCATCATCTTTGGTCATAAAAGTACCTTGACACATGTTTTCAAGGCTCTGTTTGGTGCTTGGGTTAATGCCCTCATAAATGATTCGGCACAATTCCCATCTCGGGATGCCGTGATGAGGACACTGAACCAATAGATCCTTGAAACGTTCAAAGCATTTTGAAAATGGTTCAGCAGGGAGCTGGGCAAATTGATTCAGTTCGCTACGGATTCGAGGTGTCTTTTGTATTGGGTAAAATTTCTTTAGGAATGCAGCGACGAATTCTTCCCAATTCGTAATAGAGTGTGCGGTAGTGTTATATAGCCACTTCTCGGCTATATCGTACAAAGTAAATGGAAGAAGTCGTAGACGCATAGCATCCACTGAAAGTTGTGACGTACCCATCATTGCGCATACGTTTTCAAATTTGGTAATGAAAACGTAAGCGTCCTCAGTCTCGAGTCCGTGGAATTTGGGTAAAAGATTGATATACTGGGGCTTAATCTCAAAGTTATCCCCATTGGCTGGTGGTGTGGATAAGCTGGTCGAAAGAGGACCTCGAATAGGGTAGCACCTCTCCTGGAGAGAGATGCGGGGTGGATTCTGCGCACCAACGGACGGCGGCAGATTAGGGTTAAAGAAGTTTGATGGATTCGGATCCTTCGATGTGGGTGTGGTAGTCGGTAAAGGAGAGGTAAATGGAGAAATATCGACTTCGGAGTCGATAAAGGGTACGCGGACTAAACGGGCACTAGAATCCCGTGTCCAGCCTATCTTGCACTAAAAAGGGTTAGTACAAGTGGCAGCGTTGACTTATAATTAGGGGCAATGAATGCGGTGTTTGCTTTTGAAAAAGGGACGGATTTTTGAAAAAATGATGCGACAAAACAAATGCAGCACACAAACCCTAGAATCTAGTGGTCACCTAGGTCCGGCTCTAGACCGCTCCTAACTGCCAAAAAACAAGTCGCAGGATAGAATCCTCCACTGCCTCTTTGTCCCCCTGTGGCCGGATAAGTTCCAGGTAAGTGGGAAGGTACTCCACTACGTAAGTAGTGGGCCTAATTAAAAACCACTAGCCTTAGACACACTCGCCTTAGGCACCACAAGAAAACGCGGATAAGCAATGAATTACCCACGGCCTTCTCTTGTCCTAATTGAGCGCGACAGTCCTTAGAGTCTTCTCTAGATTTCTTTTAGTTAATGTGGATCAATGCGGATGCAAGTTTTGCGATTTTCGGGGCCTAGGAAGGGTAATGAAATCCCCACCTAATTTGGATTTGGCCGTGCCCCTTAATATCCGTATTAGAATGCAAACAACCAAGAGATCAAAATCACGCACAAATTTAATTTTGCTTTTGCGGCGCTGCGATTATTTGCAAAGAATCCTGCGGCAAAGTGTTAGTTGGAGCTAAAAAGAAGAGAGAGGGGAAGGCAAGAAATCACCTGAGAGAAATATTTTGCAGAGAACCCTCAAGGCTGTTAGTTGTATGTATGCCCTAGAGGCCAGTATTGTACAGATGATGTATATTATATTGGATGCTTGGACATATATAGAGATGACTTTCTTGCTCGATATGATAGTATGCTATCTGGTTACTCTTTATCTTAACATGTACACTTGTCTCTTTAAACTGTCTTATAGTTACATGTTGATAAAGCCCTTAGGATGTGTACTTGACTACCTGGACTATGATGCAGATCATACTAGTGGGGACATGGTAGTCCATAAGTACATCCTTCAAGGTCCCTAGTCGTGGGTGTATCGAGACGGGGCATCGATATACCAGTGTAGACTAGCGTATACGTTTCTCAACCCATGAGATGGGCGATGGATGATCCCATATCCATTGGTGTTTGACATCGGAGTGTTGGAGATAGTGCCCTCAGAGTCAATTATTAGGTCACAGGTACGTGATTGTAATGATTGAGGGAGGACCTATCCCGGTAGGACAGTCTTACTCGAGATGATAGTATGATATCTGGTTTACCTTTATCATCGTGTACTGTTTTAGGTGACCTGACACGTCGCTATTACACGTTGATAGAGCCCCTAGGATTCTTGCTTGACCACCAGCAGTATGAGGGCGATCATATAAATGGGAGCTGGGGGTCTACAAGCATATCCTTAAAAGGTCCCTAGTCGTGGGAGTTTCGAGACTGGGCATCGATACTCCATTAGTTGACTAGTGTATACAGTCGAGACCCCGACGAGGGGCGGTGGCCGGTCTCACAAGCCACTGGTGTCAGTTGGATCACCTAAGATGTATACAGGTGCTCATTGGGTTATGAGTACACCGGACAGGACTCGCCGGGAACATGCTAGTTGGTCATATACCAGACGTCAGATGGCAGTTCCCTGGTGACATGTGTGCAGGTTAGTTCATCGACCTGGGGATCGTCATTTGTCTCGTGTGAGTTCCCACTGTACTTTGATTACTACCCTACCACGGCTCAAAGGAGTCGTGCAAACAGGTTTTAGTTGGGTACAGTCCCGAGCCACATGGAGGCAGTGAGCGTATCTTCAGGGGTTCGTCTCTCCCGGTATTGGGGGTGAGGTCGTGCTGTGTCTAGGAGAGCCATTACACAAAGTCCTTGGCCAAGGCAAGGAGATTTACTGGTAGGTATTCCAGTAGTATCTCAGGGTGTTCTGGGCTACACTCCGACACGACTTGTACCGCTTTTGGGGGTCTGACTTTTACCAACCCCCTAGGCCCGCCATGCGATGCTCATAGACGAACGGACCGGACTGCACGGATATTGTCACTGACAGGCTCAGTAGGGTTGTCAGGCTGAGTTCACTCACAGACGTCCCTTTTAGTCAATACTTGGTAGCCCGTTACGTATTGGCTTATACCTCTGACGTGCTAGTGGTTAAATCCACAACCGAGGTGTTGACGAGTCTTTAGAGTCCCCCACATTCAGTTACTCAGCTTTCGGGCGAAACGCTGTAGAGGCCGTATGGAGATATGGCTGGGTCCGATCAGATACGTGCGGTATTGCACGGATCAGGATCGGACGGTTTGTACTAGTAGCCGTATAGGTATATGGCAGGGTTCGATCAGATACGTGCGGTATTGCACGGATCAGGATCGAACGGATATTACTAGCCGGCTTTGGTTTAAGCCGGTCCTAGTTTAGTACAGTGTAGATTTTGTCTCTTTGCATTTGTATCCGGACGGAATACAGATGCGGGTGTGTATGCACAGTATCGGGGTTTTCCTGTAATTTATTACGGGACCAGTTTTCTGGAGTTGCCAGTTTGCATTCCGTTCCGGCCGGTTTTCCTTTGTTCTTTCCCGGCCGGACTTTTCCGATGGAGGGGGTAATTTGCAGTTTTGCAAATTACATTTGTGGAGGGGTTTTCTTGCATAATGATTGATTATGATAGCTTCATATCTTTCATCCATGCTTTTGCTTTAATGAGATTTGAGAGGGTATGGGTTTAATAGTGATAGGTATGGTTGATGTTGTGGTCACCTCTTGACTTCTCCTACACTCACCTCCCTTCTTGCTTGATATATTGTTTTTCCTCCACCATTCTTCTCACTTGATGGAAGAAGTTTTTCCATGGTTGAGAGAAAAAGAAAAGGATGAGAGTTTTCATTCTTGAGAGTTTCATTTTCTTGATCTCATTTCATGTTAAGAAAAATGCAAGCACCATTTTTCTTATCCTTGTTTCCTCCATCATCTTCAAATGGCAACCACCCTAAAAGAGACTATGATTCTACACTACACTTCCTACAGCAAATCTTGGACGCGTCGATTCGCCAGCTTCGCGCCCGAGTTGCCTCGGTATTGAGGTGGGAGCCCGTAAAAGCTACAGGCGATGTGGTGCCCTTTCCGACGAGGAGGAGACGGACGGAGATCCCGCGAGGAGATCGGAGTGGAGATGAAGACCGGAGGACTCGGATCAGTCGGTATATCTCTTCCCTTTCTTCTTGTTAGCTAGACTAGTTTAATGGTTACGATCCGGAGTTTAGTGCGCGGTGGTGCCGTTTTGCAAAGTCCGCAAAATTTAAAGTTTATCACCGCTTCCGCATTCCGGCGTCGGATTGACGGCCGGGGCGCCGCCGTGCACTTACAGTGGTATCAGAGCCTCGCCATTAACTTCGTCTAGCTTGGTTTAATGTGTTTTACGTTTCCGATCGAACAAAATCCCGAAACCGCATTTTTCATGCACATCAGTTTCTGTCGAATTTTTTTTGAGTCCAAAAATTTTTCAGGTTGTCTCAGAATGATGTGCAGGGAAATATAAGTATACTGTAAAAATTTGGTAGCATGAACTGTTCATACCGCCGCTGAAGGGCGGCCAAAACCTTGTTAGCGCCGCGCTTCCGCCGCAATGTGAACAGTTCACCCCCAAAAATTTCTACAGTATGTTCCTGAGTGAGAAATGTGCTTTCTGGAATGTTAAAATTGGGCCTATTTTTTCTGTGAGTGCTACAGTTTTCTTTGGGGCCCACTTGTTAAGGTTTGATCAATCGGAAAATTTTAAACACATTTTTCACAGTATTTACATTATATCTGCGACCGTGAATGTCACTCGATCGGTAAATCCCGTCTAACTGCTATAGCCCGGTTAGACGGATTTGCGAACGTGACTTTCACGTTGATGTTCTATGTATTTGCTGTGTTGTTGCGGATCGGTCAGTGGGGATAGCCTAGATGCAATGCTAGTGCAGTTTTGTTGTATTATGTACATTTGATATTGCGGGGCGAGCGTCCGACATGTGGACTGCCGTCACTGCCTGTTTGTATTATTCTTTTGGGGCACGACCTGGTTGCGGTCGATGTACCCGGTGTATGTATATTTTACTTTCTGTACTAGGTTTACTCCGCGGAGGGGTGCACGGATAGCCGGGTTCTAGAAGGCAACAAGCCCGCATCTCATGGCATTGGGACGGAGGGGGCTTCACTCCAGAATTGGCTGGCTATTCGCCGCACTCGTAGGGGGTATAGGATTTCATTGCACAGGCTATCCACACGACCAGGGGAACGTCGGGTTTCAGCGGCTCTGTGAAACCCGGGGATCCCAAATATCTGTATTGTTTCTGTGATGCTGTTCATTCTCTGTGATGTTGCATTTTATTCACGCCTTGAGCGAATATAATATATTGGTATATATATTAGTAGATGTTGTATATGTTTTACATCCGCGCTAGTCCAGTCCCCGCTCTGTCGTTAGTTAGCTAACCTAACGGGTAATGACGGGACCCAGTGGCGAATGCGGATGGCATATACGTACATCAGTATATTTTCGTTCTTTTTGGTGTGATCAATTGATGGGACTGCATTGATTCAGATCAATGCAAGTTTAAAAACAAACCTAATCTGATGTTGTTGGAACACTTTTCAAAAAGCTGTTATTGCAAGGACGTTCACTTTTGTTTTGCATCGTGATATTCAGTTGGAATATCCTGCTCCTCAGTCGACGAGGCAAGGGCCGAGATCCCTTCACCGGGAGTGACCCCTTGGACAAAAAGTTTGCGTGAGGCCATTAACTTCACTATAGCCGATTACTTTTGCTTTGCATCGTGGTATTCAGTTGGAATATCCTGCACCCCATTCTACGGGGAAAGAGCCGAGATCCCTTCACCGGGAGTGACCTCTTTAGCAACGGTTTTCGTCACTATATTTTAAAAGCTATCCGTTCCTTCGACGATATCAAGTTCATTACGTTAAAGGTTTTCGCCAGAAACCATTCGTAGCCCTCCGTCGTTTCATATGGGTAGTCAATAGTATTCAAGCTGTGTTTGTTGGCCTTAGTCAAGGCACAGTGTTTGGTAGCTATTGGGTATTCATATGCTGCATAGATAGATGCGTTGGTTTGGGACAGTCGTATAGCCTTGTTGGCCCTAGTCAAGGGCTTGTACGGGTGGGTTCAAATCAACCTGGACAATGACGGGTAGAACTTGACATGTGACTTATGATTTGTTGGCCTTAGTCAAGGTCATAAGAGCATGGGGTAAAAATCTCATCGGGAGTTTCAAAAGAACTGAAACTTGCCAGATATGCGCATACCTTCTGGAGTGTGATGACGTGAGCGGATTCCGTCACGTTATCATGCGATGAGAGTTGGATCCCGATTCCCACTGATGAGTTAGTTTACTCCTCGGGTAACCCCGACTAATTCTTCTTTCAGGTTTGGAGGAGAATTTGAGGTACAGTGGGAGGATTCCAGATTAGATAAATTGGTGACCATTCTGATCTAGGATAGAGTGCACGCTGAGTGTTTCTTTTCTCTCTCTCTTTGGCAGCGACCATTGACCCGACCCTAAGACTTTGACTCAGTGACCAAGTTGACCGAACCTTCTTAAACACCGGCTTTTGGATTGTCAGAGTTGCAGACCTCATTGCCACTCCTACTTTTACCCTTTTCTCCAGGACACCCCGTATTACTACGAACGTCCACTTCCATTGGACAAAACCATCGTATGGTTATATACGAACTCGAAGGACTTCGAGGATGGTTTCCGGTTCTGGAGAAAACGGATAGGATTATTCAGTTGTCTTTTCCTTTTACCCTCTCTCAGGTTACGAGTACTCCTTGGTTTAGGGGTAGTACACCTATTACGCAAATTGGATTGTCTTCTTCGAAACCTTAGGCTGGTGCCGACCGGTAGGGAATGAAGAAAACCAATTAGCATAACGATGGTGTGCAGAAGGTATTAAGTTAAGACAAAACAAGGGATTAGTACGAGGGCAAAGTAAATTGCAACAGATATTCACGACCAAACCAAGTATTCCTTCGCCAATCCTAAATCACCTTTGTATTTCTCCAGGACACTCCGTATCACTACGAAGATCCACAAGTTTATTGGATATTCCATCGTATGGTTATATACGAACTCGAAAGGAACTTGTTCCAGTTCGGGGATGGATTCTGGTTCAGGAGAAATAGGAATAAGGTTTATTCAGTTGTCTTTTATCCTCACCTCCTCTCGCATTGCGAGTGTTCCTAGGTTTGGGACAGTACACCCATTATGCTTATTGGATAGTCTTCTTCCAAACCATAGGCTGGTGCCGAACGGTAGGGAAGGAAGAAAACCATTTGGCCTAAAGGGGTGTACAGAAGGTAATGACTAAAGATATATGAAGGGATTTGGAGAGGTGGCAAAGGATTATACGGTTACAGTCGTGAATCAGGAAGAGGCATTACTAGGAATACCAGGATACCCCATCGAAACATTTCAATGTTTCAGTTTCACTGTGTAGTGTTAAAAGAAAACTGATTTCCCGATTAGATACTTACTCCAGGGTATGTATTTACCAGGTTTGATTCTCACATCTATATGGTTTTACAGATGTTGAGTGGGAGTAAGTTATTGGGAATTGGGTGATCATCCTCATTATATCGGGATTCGTTGTAATCGGTGATATTTGAGGAAGTCACCTGGGTTGTTTGCCGGTCGGCAAATATTTGGTTTTGAATATCCACTGTTATGCACCAATTTCAAATTGACATATCTGTACGTCTATTTTCATAGAGTGAGATATACCTTTTTGAAATTATGTCTGTGACATTTACCTATATCAGTGGATGGTTAGGTAAGGAGCATTAAACAGCGGTGTAATTCTTCTTAACCATAAGTACAGTTTTCAACCTACGACACACGGTGAATGAGTTATCAGACTCAAGGGACTTATACAAAGGATTGTATGTTGTCCAGGGTCCATCAGGACAGAGGGGTTGGTCCTCGTACTATATTCGGTTTACTTATGACTTCTCTAGTTTTTAGACAGGTGTTTCGTGGAAACACAGGGTCCGAATTTTGAGAAGTTATAGGTATTTGAATAGAGTAGAGAACCAGGTGAAGCAAGTATCGGGATTCTTCAAAGAGATCGAAGATGTAGATACTTGTGTATGGTATTCAGTTGATAGTAATGATAAAGAGATCTTGCTTCTCTTTCAGGTTACTCATAATTGGAAGTATTCCTAAGTTGAGTAACGCTGATCGGCCTCCTTCCATTTAGTTGACATGCGCTGGGGACAGCTGCATGATTTGAATCTGGTTCAATTAAATCAGTGCCTCTGTTTCTATATTGGATATAGAACAGTTCATATCTTAATGATGTTAAGGTACGGGGTGTTGTCCGGTTTATGATTAAAACCAGACACTGGACAACTCAAGGCACGTTTCTGTAATGGCTGTTTGTGGGTTGACCCAGGCTATGACGAGGGTTGACTTTCTACCATCTGGATGAACAATAGCGATATTGTTCTAGACTCGCCACAGTTTTATTAAAGATGGATTTTTTCAGAAAACAGTAGTGGGAGTATGGTAGAACTGGAAGTGATTCCAGAACCACAAACGATTACTGAAGATTTGATAAGGAACCTAAAGATTCAATCTGGATTGACATTCCATTGGCCACTCCGCAGATACGGTGGGTAACTTCAGGCACCCGAGAGGTACTACGGTAGCCTCAAGGACGGTGACAGGGAAGTTCTTGTTTACCCACAATTGCCATTGCTGTTGTTCCAGGTTACGAGACCCGGCGGGAGGTTGAGTATAGCGTCGTTCTAAACCAGTTTTAGAAGTGTACGTCTATATGACTCTGCCAGAGGGTTGTCGTAGTCAGTGGGAGCAGCGGAAGCATTGGTGGACAGGTTGCTTATGTCTGTTTATAGACTAGAGCAGATGTAGCGGAGATAGATCATCTATTTCTGACGTGACAGTCATGGGTTTGACTTCATCAGAATAGGGGATGGATCTGTTGAGAAGGTAGTAGGGTGTGATATCCTGGTATTTGGATGATATACACAGAGTAGGAAAAGAAACTCCTACACTACGATCGGTTATACTTTGGTCGTCACACAGTTGTTTCTCCACAAAGGAAATGGATTTTATATCAGACATACTGGTTACTAGATCTATGGTTTTAGATCTAGATTTGGGTGGTTTCCCAATCAGGGTACTTGACAGCATTCTAAGAGTATTTAGGATGGATGACTCCTGGCACGGTAGTGTACCTGCAGGTAATGGAGTCACCCTCTCCAAAGGTGTCTTACAGACTAAAGGGGAGAGGGACGGGCATGATTGGCAGATCACTTGCTCAGGCAATTGAGTCAATCGTGAGATGTCAAGTACCACACCAGATGTTGTTCTTGCACTAGATGCAATAAGTTGACATTAATCCAATCCTGGAGAAACAGTCGGAAGCAGTTTTAGAACATAAGTGGATGTTCTAGGGATATGATAACGACAGCCTCATTCAGGTGACAGTTATCATTCCAGGCTTCCAAGGTGACATAGACGACAAGGAGGTTGTCAGAGTTATAATCTTCCTTCTGATGAGGGGCAGTATTTTGGACAGGTGGTCCAAGGCAATACTGAGGGAGGCATGGCGCGCAGGATACTGATTAAGTTCAGTTGACAATACAGTCTAAGAAGTTTGGATTTGGAGTTCATTTATGAGCTAGGTCCCATCAGACATCCAGACATATTCTGAGACAGGTATTGCTCTTTTCGGAAGATGGCTTTCTCCGCGAACTTGAGATATAGAGAGACATAGAAAGAAACAACTAAGCGGATCCACTCACTGAGGCTATTCCTCGAACGCAATAGTTTCGCAAACGAGCTTTGTGAGACTGACTAGTAGAGGAGTTGGGTGTACGGTATCACACGGGCTGTGAGTATGCGACATCGCAATAATTAGCCTTGAGTGCAAGTGGGAGATTGTTGGAGATAGTGCCCTCAGAGTCAATTATTAGGTCACAGGTACGTGATTGTAATGATTGAGGGATGACCTATCCCGGTAGGACAGTCTTACTCGAGATGATAGTATGATATCTGGTTTACCTTTATCATCGTGTACTGTTTTAGGTGACCTGACACGTCGCTATTACACGTTGATAGAGCCCCTAGGATTCTTGCTTGACCACCAGCAGTATGAGGGCGATCATATAAATGGGAGCTGGGGGTCTACAAGCATATCCTTAAAAGGTCCCTAGTCGTGGGAGTTTCGAGACTGGGCATCGATACTCCATTAGTAGACTAGTGTATACAGTCGAGACCCCGACGAGGGGCGGTGGCCGGTCTCACAAGCCACTGGTGTCAGTTGGATCACCTAAGATGTATACAGGTGCTCATTGGGTTATGAGTACACCGGACAGGACTCGCCGGGAACATGCTAGTTGGTCATATACCAGACGTCAGATGGCAGTTCCCTGGTGACATGTGTGCAGGTTAGTTCATCGACCTGGGGATCGTCATTTGTCTCGTGTGAGTTCCCACTGTACTTTGATTACTACCCTACCACGGCTCAAAGGAGTCGTGCAAACAGGTTTTAGTTGGGTACAGTCCCGAGCCACATGGAGGCAGTGAGCGTATCTTCAGGGGTTCGTCTCTCCCGGTATTGGGGGTGAGGTCATTCTGTGTCTAGGAGAGCCATTACACAAAGTCCTTGGCCAAGGCAAGGAGATTTACTGGTAGGTATTCCAGTAGTATCTCAGGGTGTTCTGGGCTACACTCCGACACGACTTGTACCGCTTTTGGGGGTCTGACTTTTACCAACCCCCTAGGCCCGCCATGCAATGCTCATAGACGAACGGACCGGACTGCACGGATATTGTCACTGACAGGCTCAGTAGGGTTGTCAGGCTGAGTTCACTCACAGACGTCCCTTTTAGTCAATACTTGGTAGCCCGTTACGTATTGGCTTATACCTCTGACGTGCTAGTGGTTAAATCCACAACCGAGGTGTTGACGAGTCTTTAGAGTCCCCCACATTCAGTTACTCAGCTTTCGGGCGAAACGCTGTAGAGGCCGTATGGAGATATGGCTGGGTCCGATCAGATACGTGCGGTATTGCACGGATCAGGATCGGACGGTTTGTACTAGTAGCCGTATAGGTATATGGCAGGGTTCGATCAGATACGTGCGGTATTGCACGGATCAGGATCGAACGGATATTACTAGCCGGCTTTGGTTTAAGCCGGTCCTAGTTTAGTACAGTGTAGATTTTGTCTCTTTGCATTTGTATCCGGACGGAATACAGATGCGGGTGTGTATGCACAGTATCGGGGTTTTCCTGTAATTTATTACGGGACCAGTTTTCTGGAGTTGCCAGTTTGCATTCCGTTCCGGCCGGTTTTCCTTTGTTCTTTCCCGGCCGGACTTTTCCGATGGAGGGGGTAATTTGCAGTTTTGCAAATTACATTTGTGGAGGGGTTTTCTTGCATAATGATTGATTATGATAGCTTCATATCTTTCATCCATGATTTTGCTTTAATGAGATTTGAGAGGGTATGGGTTTAATAGTGATAGGTATGGTTGATGTTGTGGTCACCTCTTGACTTCTCCTACACTCACCTCCCTTCTTGCTTGATATATTGTTTTTCCTCCACCATTCTTCTCACTTGATGGAAGAAGTTTTTCCATGGTTGAGAGAAAAAGAAAAGGATGAGAGTTTTCATTCTTGAGAGTTTCATTTTCTTGATCTCATTTCATGTTAAGAAAAATGCAAGCACCATTTTTCTTATCCTTGTTTCCTCCATCATCTTCAAATGGCAACCACCCCAAAAGAGACTATGATTCTACACTACACTTCCTACAGCAAATCTTGGACGCGTCGATTCGCCAGCTTCGCGCCCGAGTTGCCTCGGTATTGAGGTGGGAGCCCGTAAAAGCTACAGGCGATGTGGTGCCCTTTCCGACGAGGAGGAGACGGACGGAGATCCCGCGAGGAGATCGGAGTGGAGATGAAGACCGGAAGACTCGGATCAGTCGGTATATCTCTTCCCTTTCTTCTTGTTAGCTAGACTAGTTTAATGGTTACGATCCGGAGTTTAGTGCGCGGTGGTGCCGTTTTGCAAAGTCCGCAAAATTTAAAGTTTATCACCGCTTCCGCATTCCGGCGTCGGATTGACGGCCGGGGCGCCGCCGTGCACTTACACGGAGATGGTATACGGGTGCTCAGTGGAGACTGGGTACACTGGACGGACTCGCCGAGAACTCCCAGATGGTATTATACCTCACGTCAGATGGCAGTTCTCAGGTGACACTTGTACAGGTTAGTCTGTAGACCCGAGATCGTCATAGAGTCTTGTGTGATTCCCACTGTGCTTTGATCTCCACCTTACCACGTCCATGAGGGCGTGTAAAATGGTGGTCTTTGGGTACAGTCCCGAGTCACATGGAGGCAATGAGCGATAGGAGGGGTTTCGTCTCTCCCGGTATTGGGAGTTGATGTTGCGCTGTGCTCGATTGGCCGTAACAGGGAAGTTCCTGGCCAGGGCTGATCAGAGATTTGCTGGTAAGTGTTACCAGTAGTTTCTCGACCTGTTATGAGCCTCACATCGGCACGACTTATCGGTTATTGGGGTCTGACGTATACCACCCCTAGACTTGATATGCGACGTATCAGACGAACAGACCGGACTGTACGGTAAGTGTTACTGGTTGGATTCACAGGAGTGTGAGATGGCTAGCTCGTCGATCTTCTGATCGCTCAATACCCGGATGGCCGTTACGTTTAGCAGACCGCTTGCGGCTTGTGGGTGCTCGATATGATCATCATCTGCTACCGGCGTATTGACGAGTCTTTAGAGTCCTACACAGAGGTTTCCTGGCTCAAGCGAAACGAAATAGGAGCGCATATGAGATATGTGCAGGACCGAGAATAATGCGTGTATGTGATACCGCATTTCATTCTCGCGATATATGTTTCGATTGGTTATATTCGATATGACCTAGTTATCGAATCATTGATTCGATAAATCGATACATTGGATTCTAGTCGGTTATGTGCGACATGACCGGATCATTGAATCAAATGTTGATTTAATGATTTAATGTATAATTATATATTTGATATATTGCATTGCATTAACTAATATTGGTTCACTTTATATGGATTCTCACTTGATGTGCAAATTGTATATGTGATATACTTTTGTGCACATGTTTGTATCATGTTTGATGATGCATGCTCATTTGGTTAAGTGTATAGAATTAAACTTAGGTTAAGAAAGTGATTAGGGTTTTTATTTATCCATTCTTTTATTTATTCATTTTTGGAAAAAGAATGGGATAAGAATACAAAATGGTTGCTTTCATTCTTGAACATTGTTGAAGCTTCATGAAGCTTTGACTTTGTGACCATTTTGTCTTCACACTAAACCCTAACCATTCTTCTAACCTTAGTTAATTCTCTACACTTAACTATGGTTCACATTATGATAAGTATTGATTTATTTTTTATTTTATCTCAACACTTATCATATTCTTTCTTCTTCTTCATCTTCATCTTCAAGAAAAAAGCTTGATGCCATCAATGGCAACTTGAGCTAAAGTGAGAGAAATCCAATTCTAAAGTGAACCCACCTCCTATTTCTTCACCCTCTACCTCTTGCCAAGTTGTTTTGGGTGTTTTCTTCACAAGTTTCACAACTTTGTGAAGTCGGAGCTTGAACTTGTGATGCCTCGACGTAGATCGTCTTTGACACGAAGCCGACGACCTATTCCGCTCGTTTCTCCGATGAAGCCGACGATTGAGTTCGGGATTCATGATGGACAGCGAGAGGACACCCACGTGGAGCTAAGGAAGTGGATAACTGGATCTACAAAGGTTGTAGCTCTCTTCTTTTAGTTAAGTTGTTAACTAGATTCGTTCTTCGCCTAGAAATCTAGCCGACGATCCGTATTAGGGTTTCTCGGCACCCATAAAATTTTAAATTGGCATGATCGATGCCTTGTGAGACCTCTATAGTGTGCCTAGGAACCCTACAGTGGTATCAGAGACTAGCTAGAGCCTTAGGCGAAGTCTAGACGGAGTTTGAAGTCCGAACGAACCGAAACCCTAACTCACAAAATGCTCTCTATACATTTTCTAAAATCTGGGATTTTTCAAGATTAAAAATGCCTAAAAAATTCAGCAGGAAGATCTAAGAATTATGGTGAAACACGAGATCACGATTCATCTAAACAGCCGCGGAAACGCGGCACAAGCATGGCTTCCGCCGCGGTTCCGCCGCCTACTGTTCACATTGCGCAATATTGTTTACACAGTAATTCTTCTTTTCTGGTGCTGAGTTTTATGGGAATTTTTAAAAATTATTCAAGAGTTGCATTTTCTGGGGTGTTTTGGAGCTTCGTAGTTTCGATCGGATTATCAAATTTCGTCTTTGTGTATTTCCGGATAATTTTTAGAATATGTTAAAAAGTTCGACCGAATATAAATACCCAATTTTTCCCCTGTCGGGAAATTTCCAAGTGTTGGATTTTTCCGTAGTTTAACGACGTTCTAAGTAGTGCAAGTAACGCGATGGACCCTCTAGAAGACAACAAACCTTAACTCGATTATGTGACCGTCTTGAACTGCCCTTTGAACCTTCGGGTTTGGGGCAGTACGGCGTGCCACATGTGAGGCGTTGGCTTGACCCTTCTACGGCTTGACCGTTGGTACTGAGGCACGAACTGAATGTTGTTAGACTTATTTCATGTGTTGAGCTGTATCGGGAAAACTTGGGTATTCGACTGTTCGATCGGAAAGTTTAACATTTTCTGTTTATCTGGAATGTGATACAATAATTGGAATTCACAAACAGTTATGAGATAACTGAATGAATGTTATAAATCTAGCAGTTTAGTCCCACATGATATTGAAAAGAGTTTTCGATAATGAGACTAAAATGCCGGATTTATATCTGTTAGGCATGTGATGTCTAAGTATTTCATTTGATTAGGCATGCGATGTCTAAAGAAGTTGCGGATTCCAACTGTTGTAGTTTTACACTTTCTTTTCTGTGACCGTAAGTGTAGTATGTTCATATCGCCGGTTTCGTTGCTATACGTCAACGACAATTGGGGTGTGCATACTTACTTACGTTGATGACATGTGATGTTATATGTTGCTGGGTATGTTATATTAGATCGTCGTGTTTGAATAGCCGGGGGTTTTTATGTGAGATGAGTGTTTTTCATTTTCATTCATGTAAAAACTTGTATGTAATATTCTTTTTATTTGGGGCACTTCCAGGTTGCAGAAGTTGTCACCTTTTGTATATTATTTACTTTTCCGCATTAGGATAGACCCAAGGAGGGGAGCACAAGTAACCAGGTTCTGGGGTCCAGTGGGAGACCAACTCGAGGAGTCGAGTCCGGGTCTCCTAACCCTAGAATTTGCAGGGTTGCTTGCCGCTCTCGTAGGGGTCTAGGGGTGTGGGATTGGCTATTCATCACGACCGTGGAGTCCGTGTTTTATACTGGCTCGTATTGAAAACACGGACGTCCTAGTATATCCAATATTTCATATGTTTCTTCTGCTGCGATATCTGTGATGTGATCATGTGATGTTCTGTGATAGATACTATATATAGTATATATGATATATTATATAGACGTTACTTATGTTTTGCACCCGCACTAGCCCTGCCCTGCTATGTCGTTAGTTACCTAACCTAACGGTGCACGAGGGAACATCGAGGCGAATGCGGATGGCATAAGTGTACGTCGTATTTATCTGTTATGTTTAGGTATTTAAATGATGGGACTTCATTAATGAGATTAATGAAAGAAAAGAAACCTAAGATGTTGTAGAATCAGATTTTAAACAAAACAGGTAGCTACAGTTCTTGCTTTGCATAGCGGTATATATGATATACCCTGCACCTTATTCGACGAGGAAAGGACCGAGATCCCTTCACCGGGAGTGACTCCTTTAGCAATAACTGGCAGATGCTGCACACTCGGTTTGATTTTGATTGCTTCTATAGTTTATGCTTTGCACAGTGATATATATGATATATCCCGCACATCATTCGACGAGGAAAGGGCCGACGATCCCTTCACCGGGAGTGACCCCTTTAGCAAAACTAGAAAAGCCTCAAAATCACTCCATTTCAAAACTTCATTTGATTCTACAACGATATCAAGTTCATTACGCAATAGGTTTTCAGAAAAACCTGACGTAGCCCTCCGTCATTTCAGAAAAATTACATATAGTATTCGTGCTACATTTGTTGGCTTTCGTCAAGGTGTAGTGTGCGGTAGCTATGTATTGTTTATCTGCTGCATATGATGCGACTGGATTAGGGTAGTCGTACGGCTTTGTTGGCTTTCGTCAAGGGTCGTGCGGGTGGGTTTAATTCAGTCAAGAAATGTACGGGTTGAACTTGACTAGCGGGCTGTGGTTTGTTGGCTTTCGTCAAGGTCATAGCACGCTAGGGGCAAAAGCATTATCGGGAATTTCAAGTGTTGAAATTTGCAATGAGATTGCATACCTTCTATGAGATAGTTGGATCCCGATACCCACTGTGAGTAAGAGTTACTCCTGGGAGAGTTTTGCACATTGCAATTAGCCGATCAAGTAGGTGTCTAGAAAGGTGTCAACGAGGTTACGCCTCTGGGAAAACGAGGTTTACATTAATTAGGTTCGTGCGAAAGCATGGGGGACCTCCCTCAAAGTACCGACACTGGCCTGGCTGAAAGATTGGCGAACTTGTAGTGTGTAATTAATCCCGGCTAATCTTTCCTTTTAGGGTTTGGAGGAAGATTTGATAAAAAGCAGTGGGAGCCATCATGATTAGATAAGATAATAACCAATCTGATCTTGCACGAGCATACGCTAAAGTATTTTCTTCTCTCTCTCTCCAGGTAGCGACCATTTCATGCCCTAATGAAGATAATAATATGGATGTATTGACCGAACCCGCATGTTATACTGTGCTGGGGAACGTTGGTTCCGTTCTTTCTTATAAGAGTTATAGGAATGAACAGGATATAGGGGAATACCAGGATTTCCATGCCACCCGAATGAAGAAAGTACATGTTGATGCATTTTCTTCGGGTGTGTTCGTTACTGAGAACTGTTTCTCCATTTGCTCTACGTCCTGGGTATTAGATACCGGGTCAGGATCCCATATATGTAATCAGTTACATGGGCTCAGGAAAGGTAGAGAACTTGGAGAAGGTGATAAAGACATTAGAGTTGGAAATGGTGCAATTGTTGCAGCTAAGACTGTCGGGGAATATCACCTTGCATTACCAACTGGTAATACATTGGTTCTGAACGAATGCTATTACATGCCGAACCTGATATGCAACATTATATCGGTTTCTTTATTAAGTAAAGAGGGATATAACTTTGTATTACAGGACAATGTTATGAACATTTTCCGTAACCAAAAGTTGGTTGGATCAGGCACGTTGTGCAATGGCATTTATGTTCTAAATCAATCAACAGTTCTGAGCATAACAAACACACACAAGAGGAAGAGTTCAGAACTGAACGAATCCTTCTTGTGGTATTGTAGACTGGGTCACATCAATGCGACACGACTGGCTAAGTTGCATAAGGATGGATATTTGAAACCATTCGAATTTTCATCTTATAACACTTGCCAGTCATGTCTCAAAGGCAAGATGACCAAAACTCCGTTTACGGGACACGGAGAAAGAGTTACTGAACTCTTAGGACTAGTACATAGTGATGTATGCGGTCCAATGTCTACACATGCCAAGGATGGTTCTTCATACTTCATTACATTCACTGACGATCTCTCAAGATACGGACATGTGTACTTAATAAGACACAAGTCTGAAGCTTTTCAGAAATTTAGAGAATATAAACAAGAAGTCGAGAACCAAACCGGAAAAAGTATTAAAATCCTTCGATCTGATCGAGGAGGTGAATACTTGAGCAATGAATTCCTGGACTTCCTAAAAGAGAATGGGATTCTCTCTCAGCTGACTCCTCCATATACACCACAGCACAATGGTGTATCAGACCGGAGGAACCGCACCCTATTAGATATGGTGCGCTCTATGATGAGCACAGCTGAGTTACCTATTTCCTTCTGGGAGTATGCGCTTGAGACAGCCATACATCTATTGAATATGGTCCCAACCAAATCTGTGCCTACCACTCCATATGAGATATGGAAAGGAAAGAGACCAAGTCTTAACTATGTTAAGATATGGGGTTGTCCAGTCTATGTCAAACGACAAAATCCGGACAAACTCGAGGCACGGTCTGTTCTATGCAAATTTGTAGGATATCCCAAGAATTCTCAAGGGTATATCTTCTACCACCCTGAGGAACAAAGAGTGTTTGTTTCTCGGCATGCCACCTTTTTAGAAAAGGAATTTCTTGAAAAAGAGATTAGTGGTCATGAGGTAGAACTGGAAGAGGTTCCAGCTGCAGAAGCTACAACAGAAGATCTGGTGGAACCAGAGGATTCCGTAGTTCCCGATGAACCCCAGCCACTCCGCCGATCTAGTAGGGTTCCTCGCCAACCTGAGAGATACTACGGTTTTCTCATGGATGGAGGGAGCGAGGATTGCATCATGGAGGATGATGACCCAACAAGCTTCGAGCAGGCCATCACGAGTAGGGACTCAGTGAAATGGCTGGATGCTATGCGGTCCGAGATGGAATCCATGTACACCAACAAAGTATGGACTTTGGACGTTGCTCCTGAAGGGGTAAAACCCATTGGGAGCAAGTGGATCTTCAAGAAGAAACTTGGTGTAGATGGGAAAGTGGAGACTTTCAAAGCTAGACTTGTAGCAAAGGGTTTTCGTCAAAGACCAGGTGTGGACTATGACGAGACCTTTTCTCCAGTGGCTATACTTAAATCCATCCGGATCATGCTTGCCATCGCTGCTTATCATGATTACGAAATCTGGCAAATGGATGTTAAGACCGCCTTTCTAAATGGTGATTTAGAAGAGTGCGTGTACATGACTCAGCCAGAGGGCTTCGTAGACAGTGGGAGCAGCAGGAAGGTGTGCAAGCTGCTTAAATCCATTTATGGATTAAAGCAAGCATCGCGGAGTTGGAACATCTGCTTTGACGTCGTTATCAAAGAGTTTGATTTCGTCAAAAATCCAGATGAACCTTGTATCTACATGAAGGTGGCAGAGAGTAAGGTTGTCTTTCTCGTATTGTACGTGGACGACATACTCTTGATAGGAAATGATATTCCTATGCTGCAATCGGTCAAGCTCTTCTTATCACAAAGATTCTCAATGAAAGATCTTGGTGATGCCTCTTGCATATTGGGGATTAGGATCTATAGAGATAGATCAAAACGGATTTTGGGATTGTCCTAATCCAGGTACATTGAAACCATACTAAAGAGGTTTAGTATGGAAGAGTCCAAGAGTGGGAATTTGCCCACGATCTCTGGAGTCACTCTCTCCAAAGAGATGTCTCCCAAGACTGATTTGGAGAGAGCTCGCATGCAAGGGATACCCTATGCTTCGGCAGTAGGCTCTATCATGTACACGATGCTATGTACCAGACCCGATGTAGCATACTCACTAAGTGTAGTGAGCAGGTATCAAGCTGATCCTGGAGAGAGTCACTGGACAGCTGTGAAGAGCATTCTTAAGTACTTACGAAGGACTAGAGATATGTTCTTGGTGTATGGTAACGGAGAGCTCCAAGTGGAGTCCTTTACCGATTCGAGCTTCCAGAGTGATAAGGAAGACTCTAAGTCGCAGTCGGGCTTTGTCTTTACCCTTTACGGAGGGGCGGTTAGCTGGAAGAGTTCCAAGCAGGAAACCGTGGCAGACTCGACGATGGAGGCTGAATACATCACTGCCAACGATGCTGCCAAAGAGGCTGTCTGGATCAAGAAGTTCATTACTGAACTTGGAGTGGTTCCATCCATTGAGCATCTAATACCTTTGTATTGCGATAACAATGGAGCGGTGGCTTTGGCCAAGGAACCCAGGTCCCATCAGCGATCCAGGCATATTCTGAGGCGGTATCACCTGATCCGGGAGATAGTTGATCGCCGGGAGATAGTTGATCGCCGGGAGATCGAGGTCAGGAGAGTTGACACGAAGAACAACACGGCGGATCCACTCACGAAGGCCATTCCCCAGATACAGTTTGAGAGACTCTTCGGGATGCTCGGTATGCGATACTACAGCAGCTGGCCTAGTGCAAGTGGGAGATTGTTAGTTGTATGTATGCCCTAGAGGCCAGTATTGTACAGATGATGTATATTATATTAGATGCTTGGACATATATAGAGATGACTTTCTTGCTCGATATGATAGTATGCTATCTGGTTACTCTTTATCTTAACATGTACACTTGTCTCTTTAAACTGTCTTATAGTTACATGTTGATAAAGCCCTTAGGATGTGTACTTGACTACCTGGACTATGATGCAGATCATACTAGTGGGGACATGGTAGTCCATAAGTACATCCTTCAAGGTCCCTAGTCATGGGTGTATCGAGACGGGGCATCGATATACCAGTGTAGACTAGCGTATACGTTTCTCGACCCATGAGATGGGCGATGGATGATCCCATATCCATTGGTGTTTGACATCGGAGATGGTCTACGGGTGCTCAGCGGAGACTGGGTACACTGGACGGACTCGCCGAGAACTCCCAGATGGTATTATACCTCACGTCAGATGGCAGTTCTCAGGTGACACTTGTACAGGTTAGTCTGTAGACCCGAGATCGTCATAGAGTCTTGTGTGATTCCCACTGTGCTTTGATCTCCACCTTACCACGTCCATGAGGGCGTGCAAAACGGTGGTCTTTGGGTACAGTCCCGAGTCACATGGAGGCAATGAGCGATAGGAGGGGTTTCGTCTCTCCCGGTATTGGGAGTTGATGTTGCGCTGTGCTCGATTGGCCGTAACAGGGAAGTCCCTGGCCAGGGCTGATCAGAGATTTGCTGGTAAGTGTTACCAGTAGTTTCTCGACCCGTTATGAGCCTCACATCGGCACGACTTATCGGTTATTGGGGTCTGACGTATACCACCCCTAGACTTGATATGCGACGTATCAGACGAACAGACCGGACTGTACGGTAAGTGTTACTGGTTGGATTCACAGGAGTGTGAGCGGGCTAGCTTGTCGATCTTCTGATCGCTCAATACCCGGATGGCCGTTACGTTTAGCAGACCGCTTGCAGCTTGTGGGTGCTTGATATGATCATCATCTGCTACCGGCGTATTGACAAGTCTTTAGAGTCCTACACAGAGGTTTCCTGGCTCAAGCGAAACGAAATAGGAGCGCATATGAGATATGTGCAGGACCGAGAATAATGCGTGTATTGTAAGTGCACGGCGGCGCCCCGGCCGTCAATCCGACGCCGGAATGCGGAAACGGTGAAAAACTTAAATTTTGCGGACTTTGCAAACCGGCACCACCGCGCACTTTAACCGGATCGAAACCATTAACTAGTCTAAGCAATCTACAAGAATGGGAATAGAGATATACCGACTGATCCGAGTCCTCCGGTCTTCTCGTCGTCGTCCCGATCTCCCGCGGATCCTCCGGTCGTCTCCTCCTTGCCGGAAGGGCACCACATCGCCTGTGTCTTTTACGGGCTCCCACCTCAATACCGAGGTAACTCGGGCGCGAAGTAGGCTAGCCGACGCGTCCAAGGGATGCTGTAGACTAGTGTGGAAACTTGTCTCTTTGGGGTTCAAGGGGTTGCCATGTATGGAGGAATTTTGCACAATCATTTTCATGGATGTTTGATGGAGAATTTGGAGCTAGCAAAATAAAAAGGGAGCTCGGCCAGCACCATTGTGCTCACTGGAAAAGAAAAAATATGTGAAGAGTGAAGCAAGCTCACTAGAATAAATTAATCCTTCTCATCCCTTCTCCTTGTTTTGCTCCAGCACACACAATGCAATCAAATAAATTAATTTATCAAAACCAACATCAAACAAATCAAGAGCTCACCATTATAAATTCATTCCAATTAAACTTCCCTCTCCAACAGTGGCCGGCCCATACTTTCCTATGTCAAACAGTGGCCGGCCCCACTCCAATTTCCAACACATCAAAAAACCCATACCTTATTTAATGCATGAAAAGCCAAAAAGATTTCATAATAATCCTTTTGCAAGAAACCCCCTCTACAAAATGTTAATTGCAAACTTGCAATTAACACCCTCCAACGAAAAGTCCGACCGGGAAGGAAAAAGAGAAAACCGGCCGGAACGGAATGCAAACTGGCAACCCTAGAAAACTGGTCCCATAATAAATTACAGGAAAATCCCGATATTGTGCATACACACCCGCATTTGTATTTCGACCGAAATACAAATGTAAAGAGACAAAACTACACTGTACTATACTAGGATCCGGCTTAAGCCAAAGCCGGCTAGTAAAAACCGTCCGATCACGATCCGTGCAATACCGCACGTATTTGATCGAACCCTGCCATATCTCCATACGGCCTCTACAGCCTTTCGCCCGAAAGCTGAGTAACTGAAAGTGTGGGGGACTCTAAAGACTCGTCAATACAATGGCTGTGGATTTAACCACTAGCCCGTCAGAGGTATAAGCCAATACGTAACGGGCCACCAGCTATTGACTAAAAAGGGACGTCGATGAGCGAACTCATCCTGACACCCTACTGAGCCTGTCAGTGACAATATCCGTGCAGTCCGGTCCGTTCGTCTATGAGTGTCGCATGGCGGGCCTAGGGGGTTGGTAAAAGTCAGACCACCAAAAGCGGTACAAGTCGTGTCGGAGTGTAGCCCAGAACACCCTGAAATACTACTGGAATACCTACCAGTAAATCTCCTTGCCTTGGCCAAGGACTTTGTGTAATGGCTCTCCTAGACACAGCACGACCTCACCCCCAATACCGGGAGAGACGAACCCCTGAAGATACGCTCACTGCCTCCATGTGGCTCGGGACTGTACCCAACTAAAACCTGTTTGCACGACTCCTTTGAGCCGTGGTAGGGTAGTAATCAAAGTACAGTGGGAACTCACACGAGACAAATGACGATCCCCAGGTCGATGAACTAACCTGCACACATGTCACCAGGGAACTGCCATCTGACGTCTGGTATATGACCAACTAGCATGTTCCCGGCGAGTCCTGTCCGGTGTACTCATAACCCAATGAGCACCTGTATACATCTTAGGTGATCCAACTGACACCAGTGGCTTGTGAGACCGGCCACCGCCCCTCGTCGGGGTCTCGACTGTACACACTAGTCTACTAATGGAGTATCGATGCCCGGTCTCGAAACTCCCACGACTAGGGACCTTTTAAGGATATGCTTGTAGACCCCCAGCTCCCACTTATATGATCGCCCTCATACTGCTGGTGGTCAAGCAAGAATCCTAGGGGCTCTATCAACGTGTAATAGCGACGTGTCATGTCACCTAAAGCAGTACACGATGATAAAGGTAAACCAGATAGCATACTATCATCTCGAGTAAGACTGTCCTACCGGGATAGGTCCTCCCTCAATCATTGCAATCACGTACCTGTGATCCAATAATTGACTCTGAGGGCACTACCTCCAACAATCTCCCACTTGCACTCAAGGCTAATTATTGCGATGTCGCATACTCACAGCCCGTGTGATACCGAACATCCAACTCCTCTACTAGTCAGTCACAAAGCTCGTTTGCGGAACTATTGCGTTTGAGGAATAGCCTCAGTGAGTGGATCCGCTTAGTAGTTTCTTTCTATGTCTCTCTATATCTCAAGTTCGCGGAGAAACCCATCTCCCGAAATGAGCAATACCTGTCTTAGAATGTGTCTGGATGTCTGATGGGACATAGCTCATAATTGAACTCCAAATCCAAACTTCTTAGACTGTATCATCAACTGAACTTAATCAGTATCCTGCGCGCCATGCCTCCCTCAGTATTGCCTTGGATCACCTGTCCAAAATACTGCCCTTCGTCAGAGGGAAAACTATAACTCTGACAACCTCCTTGTCGTCCATGTCACCTTGGAAGCCTGGAATGATAACCGTCTCCTGAATGAGGCTGTCGTTATCATATCCCTAGAACATCCACTTATGTTCTAAAACTGCTTCCGACTGTTTCTCCAGGATTGGTTTAATGTCAACTTATTGCATCTAGTGCAAGAACAACATCTGGTGTGGTACTTGACATCTCATGATTGACTCACTTGCCTAAGCAAGTGATCTGCCAATCATGCACGTCCCTCTCCCCTTTAGTCTGTAAGACACCTTTAGAGAGGGTGACTCCATTACCTGCAGGTACACTACCGTGCCAGGAGTCGTCCATCCTAAATACTCTTAGAATGCTGTCAAGTACCCTGATTGGGAAACCACCCAAATCTAGATCTAAAACCATAGATCTAGTAACCAGTATGTCTGATATAAAATCCATTTCCTTTGTGGAGAAACAACTATGTGACGACCAAAGTATAACCGATCGTAGTGTAGGAGCTTCTTTTCCTACTCTGTGTATATCATCCAAATACCAGGATATCACACCCTACTACCTTCTCAACTGATCCATCCCCTATTCTGATGAAGTCAAACCCATGACTGTCATATCAGAAATTGATGATCTATCTCCGCTACATCTGCTCTAGTCTATAAATAGACATAAGCAACCTGTCCACCAATGCTTCCGCTGCTCCCACTGACTACGACAACCCTCTGGCAGAGTCATATAGACGTACACTTCTAAAACTGGTTTAGAACGACGCTATACTCATCCTCCCGCCGGGTCTCGTAACCTGGAACAACAGCAATGGCAATTGTGGGTAAACAAGAACTTCCCTGTCACCGTCCTTGAGGCTACTGTAGTGCCTCTCGAGTGCCTGAAGTTACCCACCTTATCTGCGGAGTGGCCAATGGAATGTCAAACCGGATTGAATCTTTAGGTTCCTTATCAAATCTTCAGTAATCGTTTGTGGTTCTGGAATCACTTCCAGTTCTACCATACTCCCACTACTGTTTTTCTGAAAAAATCCATTTTTAATAAAACTGTGGCGAGTCTAGAACAATATCGCTATTGTTCATCCAGATGGTAGAAAATCAACCCTCGTCATAGCCTGGGTCAACCCACAAACAGCCATTACAGAAACGTGCCTTGAGTTGTCTAGTGTCTGGTTTTAATCATAAACCGGACAACTCCCCGTACCTTAACATCGTTAAGATATGAACTGTTCTATATCCAATATAGAAACAGAGGCACTGATTTAATTGAACCAGATTCAAATCATGCAGCTGTCCCCAGCGCATGTCAACTAAATGGAAGGAGGCCGATCAGCGTTACTCAACTTAGGAATACTTCCAATTATGAGTAACCTGAAAGAGAAGCAAGATCTCTTTGTCATTACTATCAACTGAATACCATACACAAGTATCTACATCTTCGATCTCTTTTGAAGAATCCCGATACTTGCTATACCTGGTTCTCTACTCTATTCGAATACCAATAACTTCTCCAAATTCGGATCCTGTGTTTCCACGAAACACCTGTCTAAAAACTAGAGAAGTCATAAGTAAACCGAATATAGTACGAGGACCAACCCCTCTGTCCTGATGGACCCTGGACAACATACAATACTCTGTACAAGTCCCTTGAGTCTGATAACTCATTCACTGTGTGTCGTAGGTTGAAAACTGTACTTATGGTTAAGAAGAATTACACCGCTGTTTAATGCTCCTTACCTAACCATCCACTGATATAGGTAAATGTCGTAGACATAATTTCAGAAAGGTATATCTCACTCTATGAAAATAGACGTACAGATATATCAATTTGAAATTGGTGCATAACAGCGGATATTCAAAACCAAATATTTGCCGACCGGCAAACAGCCCAGGTGATTTCCTTAAATATCACTGATTGCAACGAATCCCGATATAATGAGGATAATCACCCAATTCCCAATAACTTACTCCCACTCATCATCTGTAAAACCATACAGATGTGAGAATCGTACCTGGTAAATACATACCCAGGAGTAAGTATCTAATCGGGAAATCAGTTTTCCTTTAACATTATACAGTGAAACTGAAACATTGAAATGTTCCGATGGGGTATTTTGGTATTCCTAGTAATGCCTCTTCCAGATTCACGACTATAACCGTATAGTTCTTTGCCACCTCTCCAAATCCCTTCATATGTCTTTAGTCTTTACCTTCTGCACACCCTTTTAGGCCAAATGGTTTTCTTCCTTCCCTACCGTTCGGCACCAGCCTATGGTTTGGAAGAAGACTATCCAATAAGCATAATGGGTGTACTGTCCCAATCCTAGGAACACTCGCAATGAGAGAGGGTGAAGATAAAAGGCAACCGAATAAACCTTATTCCTATTTCTCCTGAACCAGAATCCATCCCCGAACTGGAACAAGTTCCATTCGAGTTCGTATATAACCATACGATGGAGTATCCAAATAAACTGTGGATCTTCGTAGTGATACGGAGTGTCCTGGAGAAATACAAAGGTGATGTAGGAGTGGTAACGAAATATTTGGTTTGGTCGTGAATATCTGTTGCAATTTACTTTGCCCTCTTACTAATCCCTTGCTTTGTCTGAACTTAATACCTTCTGCACACCATCGTTATGCTAATTGGTTTTCTTCATTCCCTATCGGTCGGCACCAGCCTAAGGTTTGGAAGAAGACAATCCAATTTGCGTAATAGGTGTACTACCCCTAAACCAAGGAGTACTCGTAACCTGAGAGAGGGAAAAAGGAAAAGACAACTGAATAATCCTATCCGTTTTCTCCAGAACCGGAAACCATCCTCGAATTCCTTCGAGTTCGTATCTAACCATACGATGGTTTTGTCCAATGGAAGTGGACGTTCGTAGCAATACGGGGTGTCCCAGAGAAAAGGGTAAAAGTAGGAGTGGCAATAAGGTCTGCAACTCTGACAATCCAAAAGCCGGTGTTTAAGAAGGTTCGGTCAACTTGGTCACTGAGTTAAAGTCTTAGGGTCGGGTCAATGGTCGCTGCCAAAGAGAGAGAGAAAAGAAACACTCAGCGTGCACTCTAACCTAGATCAGAATGGTCACCAATTTATCTAATCTGGAAACCTCCCACTGTACCTCAAATTCTTCTCCAAACCTAAAAGAAGAATGAGTCGGGGTCACCCGAGGAGTAAACTAACTCATCAGTGGGAATCGGGATCCAACTCTCATCGCATGATAACGTGACGGAATCCGCTCACGGTATCACACTCCAGAAGGTATGCGCATATCTGGCAAGTTTCAGTTCTTTTGAAACTCCCGATGTGATTTCTGCCCCATGCTCTTATGACCTTGACTTTGGCCAACATATCATAAGTCACATGTCAAGTTCTGCCCGTCATTCTCCAGGTTAATTTGAATCCACCCGTACATACCCTTGACTTTGGCCAAAATGGCAGCATGACTGTCCCAAACCAACGCATCTATCTATGCTGCATATGAATACCCCAATAGCTACCAATCACTGTGCCTTGACTTTGGCCAACATACACAGCTTGAATACTATTGACCACCCATATGAAACGACGGAGGGCTACGAATGGTTTCTGGCGAAAACCTTTAACGTAATGAACTTGATATCGTTGAAGGAACGGATAGCTTTTTAGAAAATATAGTGACGAAAACCTTTACTAAAGAGGTCACTCCCGGTGAAGGGATCTCGGCTCTTTCCCCGTAGAATGGGGTGCTGGATATTCATAACCGAATATCACTGTGCAAAGCAAAAGTAATCGGCTATAGTGAAGTTAATGCCCTGACGCAAACTTCTGTCCAAGGGGTCACTCCCGGTGAAGGGATCTCGGCCCTTGCCTCGTCGACTGAGGAGCAGGATATTCCAAATGAATACCACGATGCAAAACAAAAGTGAACGTCCTTGCAATAACAGCTTTTTGAAAAAGTGTTCCAACAACATCAGATTAGGTTTGTTTTTAACTTGCATTGATCCGAATCAATGCAGTCCCATCAATTGATCACACCACAAAGAACGAAAATATACTGACGTACGTATATGCCATCCGCATTCGCCACTGGGTCCCGTCATCACCAGTTAGGTTAGCTAACTAACGGCAGAGCGGGGACTGGACTAGCGCGGATGAAAAACATATACAACATCTACTAATATATATACCAATATATAGTATTTCGCTCAAGGCGTGAATAAAATGCAACATCACAGAAAATGAACAGCATCACAGAAACAATACAGATATCTGGGATCCCCGGGTTTCACAGAGCCGCTGAAACCCGACGTTCCCCTGGTCGTGTGGATAGCCTGTGCAATGAAATCCTAGACCCCTACGGGCGAGGCAAGTCACCCGCCAAAACCTGAAGCGAGGCAGCCCCTTTCAGCGCCGTGAATGGACCACCCAGCACTTCACGGAATCCGGTAACTTGGGCACCCCTCCTGGGTCAACCTGTACCCCCTACGAGTGCGGCGAATAGCCCGCCAATCCTAGAGCGAAGCCCCCTCCGTCTCAATGCCATGAGATGCGGGCCTGTTGCCCTCCAGAACCCGGCTATCTGTGCACCCCTCTGCGGGGCAATCCTAGTACAGAAAGTAAAATATACATACACCGGGTACATCGACCGCAACCAGGTCGTGTCCCAAAAGAATAATACAAACTGGCAGTGACGGCAGTCCACATGTCGGACGCTCGCCCCGCAATATCAAATGTACATAATACAACCACAACTGTACTAGCATTGCATCCAGGCTATCCCCACGACCGATCCGCAACATCACAGCAAATACATAGAACATCAACGTGAAAGTCACGTTCGCAAATCCGTCTAACCGGGCTATAGCAGTTAGACCGGATTTACCGATCGAGTGACATTCATGGTCGCAGATATAATGTAAATACTGTGAAAAATGTGTTTAAAATATCCGACCGATCGAATATTAACAAGTGGGCCCCAAAACAAAACTGTAGCAGTTACAGAAAAAATGGGCCCAATTTTAATGTTCAAAAACCCCAAAAATAATGCCAGAGGCCCACTGAAAAAATCCGGCCCATTGACTCCTCTATTCTGCGGCGGAAGAGCGGCCATAAGGTGGTTTTGGCCGCCCTTCCGCGGTCAGTATGGAAGATCATGGTGTCGGATTTTTACAGAGGTCTTAAGTTTTCCTGTACAGTGCTTTTATACAACCTGAAAAATTTTTAGAGACCAAAAAAAAATCAACAGAAAACTGTCGTGAGCAAATACGGGTTTTTGGACATTTCGATCGATCGGAACTGAAAAACACATTACACAAAGCTAGACTAAGTTAATGAGGAGGCTCTGATACCACTGTAAGTGCACGGCGGCGCCCCGGCCGTCAATCCGACGCCGGAATGCGGAAACGGTGAAAAACTTAAATTTTGCGGACTTTGCAAACCGGCACCACCGCGCACTTTAACCGGATCGAAACCATTAACTAGTCTAAGCAATCTACAAGAATGGGAATAGAGATATACCGACTGATCCGAGTCCTCCGGTCTTCTCGTCGTCGTCCCGATCTCCCGCGGATCCTCCGGTCGTCGCCTCTTTGCCGGAAGGGCACCACATCGCCTGTGTCTTTTACGGGCTCCCACCTCAATACCGAGGTAACTCGGGCGTGAAGTAGGCTAGCCGACGCGTCCAAGGGATGCTGTAGACTAGTGTGGAAACTTGTCTCTTTGGGGTTCAAGGGGTTGCCATGTATGGAGGAATTTTGCACAATCATTTTCATGGATGTTTGATGGAGAATTTGGAGCTAGCAAAATAAAAAGGGAGCTCGGCCAGCACCATTGTGCTCACTGGAAAAGAAAAAATATGTGAAGAGTGAAGCAAGCTCACTAGAATAAATTAATCCTTCTCATCCCTTCTCCTTGTTTTGCTCCAGCACACACAATGCAATCAAATAAATTAATTTATCAAAACCAACATCAAACAAATCAAGAGCTCACCATTATAAATTCATTCCAATTAAACTTCCCTCTCCAACAGTGGCCGGCCCATACTTTCCTATGTCAAACAGTGGCCGGCCCCACTCCAATTTCCAACACATCAAAAAACCCATACCTTATTTAATGCATGAAAAGCCAAAAAGATTTCATAATAATCCTTTTGCAAGAAACCCCCTCTACAAAATGTTAATTGCAAACTTACAATTAACACCCTCCAACGAAAAGTCCGACCGGGAAGGAAAAAGAGAAAACCGGCCGGAACGGAATGCAAACTGGCAACCCTAGAAAACTGGTCCCATAATAAATTACAGGAAAACCCCGATACTGTGCATACACACCCGCATTTGTATTTCGACCGAAATACAAATGTAAAGAGACAAAACTACACTGTACTATACTAGGATCCGGCTTAAGCCAAAGCCGGCTAGTAAAAACCGTCCGATCACGATCCGTGCAATACCGCACGTATTTGATCGAACCCTGCCATATCTCCATACGGCCTCTACAGCCTTTCGCCCGAAAGCTGAGTAACTGAAAGTGTGGGGGACTCTAAAGACTCGTCAATACAATAGCTGTGGATTTAACCACTAGCCCGTCAGAGGTATAAGCCAATACGTAACGGGCCACCAGCTATTGACTAAAAAGGGACGTCGATGAGCGAACTCATCCTGACACCCTACTGAGCCTGTCAGTGACAATATCCGTGCAGTCCGGTCCGTTCGTCTATGAGTGTCGCATGGCGGGCCTAGGGGGTTGGTAAAAGTCAGACCCCCAAAAGCGGTACAAGTCGTGTCGGAGTGTAGCCCAGAACACCCTGAGATACTACTGGAATACCTACCAGTAAATCTCCTTGCCTTGGCCAAGGACTTTGTGTAATGGCTCTCCTAGACACAGCACGACCTCACCCCCAATACCGGGAGAGACGAACCCCTGAAGATACGCTCACTGCCTCCATGTGGCTCGGGACTGTACCCAACTAAAACCTGTTTGCACGACTCCTTTGAGCCGTGGTAGGGTAGTAATCAAAGTACAGTGGGAACTCACACGAGACAAATGACGATCCCCAGGTCGATGAACTAACCTGCACACATGTCACCAGGGAACTGCCATCTGACGTCTGGTATATGACCAACTAGCATGTTCCCGGCGAGTCCTGTCCGGTGTACTCATAACCCAATGAGCACCTGTATACATCTTAGGTGATCCAACTGACACCAGTGGCTTGTGAGACCGGCCACCGCCCCTCGTCGGGGTCTCGACTGTACACACTAGTCTACTAATGGAGTATCGATGCCCGGTCTCGAAACTCCCACGACTAGGGACCTTTTAAGGATATGCTTGTAGACCCCCAGCTCCCACTTATATGATCGCCCTCATACTGCTGGTGGTCAAGCAAGAATCCTAGGGGCTCTATCAACGTGTAATAGCGACGTGTCATGTCACCTAAAGCAGTACACGATGATAAAGGTAAACCAGATAGCATACTATCATCTCGAGTAAGACTGTCCTACCGGGATAGGTCCTCCCTCAATCATTGCAATCACGTACCTGTGATCCAATAATTGACTCTGAGGGCACTACCTCCAACATGTATGTGATACCGCATTTCATTCTCGCGATATATGTTTCGATTGGTTATATTCGATATGACCTAGTTATCGAATCATTGATTCGATAAATCGATACATTGGATTCTAGTCGGTTATATGCGACATGACCGGATCATTGAATCAAATGTTGATTTAATGATTTAATGTATAATTATATATTTGATATATTGCATTGCATTAACTAGTATTGGTTCACTTTATATGGATTCTCACTTGATGTGCAAATTGTATATGTGATATACTTTTGTGCACATGTTTGTATCATGTTTGATGATGCATGCTCATTTGGTTAAGTGTATAGAATTAAACTTAGGTTAAGAAAGTGATTAGGGTTTTTATTTATCCATTCTTTTATTTATTCATATTTGGAAAAAGAATGGGATAAGAATACAAAATGGTTGCTTTCATTCTTGAACATTGTTGAAGCTTCATGAAGCTTTGACTTTGTGACCATTTTGTCTTCACACTAAACCCTAACCATTCTTCTAACCTTAGTTAATTCTCTACACTTAACTATGGTTCACATTATGATAAGTATTGATTTATTTTTTATTTTATCTCAACACTTATCATATTCTTTCTTCTTCTTCATCTTCATCTTCAAGAAAAAAGCTTGATGCCATCAATGGCAACTTGAGCTAAAGTGAGAGAAATCCAATTCTAAAGTGAACCCACCTCCTATTTCTTCACCCTCTACCTCTTGCCAAGTTGTTTTGGGTGTTTTCTTCACAAGTTTCATAACTTTGTGAAGTCGGAGCTTGAACTTGTGATGCCTCGACGTAGATCGTCTTTGACACGAAGCCGACGACCTATTCCGCTCGTTTCTCCGATGAAGCCGACGATTGAGTTCGGGATTCATGATGGACAGCGAGAGGACACCCACGTGGAGCTAAGGAAGTGGATAACCGGATCTACAAAGGTTGTAGCTCTCTTCTTTTAGTTAAGTTGTTAACTAGATTCGTTTTTCGCCTAGAAATCTAGCCGACGATCCGTATTAGGGTTTCTCGGCACCCATAAAATTTTAAATTGGCATGATCGATGCCTTGTGAGACCTCTATAGTGTGCCTAGGAACCCTACAAAGGCCACCGCAGTTCCGCCGCAAATGCTCCTATATGCCGCGCTTCCGCGGTCTCTTGATGAGATCACTCCACCAAACTTTCTCAGGGAGCTTCTGTGGACTCCCTCAGCTCTCTGGTATTTTCCAAAAATTTTCTTCAATTTCCAAACAGCTCCAGATTTCCTTGCAATGAACAACAGCAAATCGTTTAGGGTTGCACGAATTTTGATCTCAAAAAACAACAATGGAATAATTCTTTCAATTCAAACTATAATATGAAACGAATTAGCGCGCGATCCCCGGCAACGGCGCCATTTGATTGGTTTAATTTTCCGGATTGTGTAATGTAGAAAATTGTAAAGAAATCACAACCAAAGAATTATATTTGACCGCAATCAACTACGATGTCAGTTGTAGATCGTAAGCGAGTGTGGATCGTCCACAGGGATTGTGCGATTCGTTTCAATGTTTAATTTGTTTGAATCGTAAAGTTAATCGAAAAGAAAAGAAAACACGATTCAAGAATTTATCAATTGATTCAGGTGTCACGATGTTTAATCAAGAATCAAGAAACTGATAAACAATCAAGAATTAGGTTTCGATAATATTTCCAACCAAAATGCCAATAATCTAAATGAGGCTCGTAGGAATTGATCGGATCTATAGACGTGATGTAATATCAAGATTTCGTGTTCTCGTCCTTCGAAGGATTGATACTAGATCGATGATGGTCGATAAGAGTTAGGGCTTTCTTGATGAAACTAGGGTTTCATCGTTTAACCCTTGTTCTTTCATCGATTATCATTCACATTCTAGCCTCTAGTAATTTCAAGAAACAATCGTAACTCCCCAATCTCGATGCGATATCAATCAAGAAAGCATCGCAATGAATTGGGTTGTCGATTCTTGATCTTGCTAGGGTTTACAAAACTCGTGGGATTCAAGAATCGATTTACAGTATATTACATCATCATTATATTGATCGTCACAACTCCTCGACGAGCGGAGTTTTACTCAGACATCACAACAAGAATTATAACTAGAAATTTAGATTGACTCATGATGCAAGAATTTAAAGAGAACAAGATAAAAGAATATCACCTTTTATTTATATCAACAATTTGATTACAGTCGCTCAAGAACTACAAGAGGAAGAATTAAATTGTCGACTTGGCTTTGCTCGGCTCCGTGAGTCGCGAATCGGCTTGGACCACTTGCTCTGTTGAAGACCGGCTCGGCTCCTAAAAGGTTGCAAGGCTTCTTGCTTGAATCGGTACTCGGGATTTTGGCTTTTGATTGGAATTAGGGTTAGGGTTTCACACAAATCCTCTCACTAGATTTGTGGAAGAAGATGACGAAGGGGGTAAAATGAAGAAGTATCTAAGTTTGGATAATGGATCCAAGTATCAAGTATATAGTATATGCTATACAAGTGAGCCTAGGGTCTTATTTATAGATCTCCCAAACCCTAAGCCTTTGAGTTCCCTCCAAAAGTTTGTTGAAAGACTTCTAGAAGTAGTTTGTTAGGCTTAGCTTAGGGTTTAAGCTAGGGTTTAGGGAGAAGGTTCTAGAATGATAGGCTAGTTTAGTGTAGATCCCAAATTTCGCTGATCTGGCAGAAGTATCTGGAGTCTTCTGGAATTTAAGGTACATTTCTGAACTGTAGCCACTGAGAGAAGAGTTTTGATGCAAAGATGAAGTGGTGACGTCATCAAGTAGCCGCGGAACCGCGGCGCAAGCAGGCTCCGGCCGCGGTTCCGCGGCCATGTAGGAAGCTTGAGCTATGGTCTTTTTGCAGTGGACTTGGGATAATATTTTAGGCTTCATCTGATATGTTGATTTGTATTTGTCCCTCTGGGTTGATGCCAGAACTGAAATCATTGAGTTGGCGTAACGTTTTAGCTGTACCCTGTAAATTTTGGCCTTTCTTCTGGATTTTCTGGCATAGATCTCAAAACAAGTGTTGCGCAATATAGAGATAATGTGATGCCATGAAATGCAGTCAATTTCCTTTATAATGCCGGATTTAGAGTCTAACACATGCAATCTGATATTTTGCGACAGTTTTGCTAATATGTGAAATATGAATGCCGAACACTACTATATGAATGCAAATGATGAGGAAATTGCCGGCTAAAATATGCATTATTTTCGACTAATCAATCTGCCTTAAACCAAAGCCCGCTAGTATCAATTGTCCGGACACCAAACGTGCACAAGTGCGCGGATGTGAACGAACCCCGTCGCAAAACCATGCGACCTCTACTCTGTTTTGCCTAAAGGAGAATAACCCTCTGTGTGGGACTCTAAAGAATCGACACTACGCTGGCAGTGGGGTTAACCACAGACCGCAAGCGGCACTAGCTGTACGTAACGGTCCCCAGGTAGATGCCGATAAGAAGACTGACGAGGTGAACCCATCTGAACTCCTACTGAGCCTGAATGTGTTAATATCCATACAGTCCGGTCTGTTCGTCTAAGAGTATCTCATGGCGGGCCTAGGGGGCGGTAAACGTCAGTCCCCTAATAGAGGTACAAGTCGTGTCGGAGTGTAGCCGAGAACACCCTGAGATAACACCGGAAACCTACCAGTATATCTCGGTTGCCTTGGCCAGGGACTTTGTGTAATGGCTCTACTAGACACAGCGCGATATCAACCCCCAATACCGGGAGAGAAGAATCCTGTCTAACCATCACTGCCTCCAAGTGCTTTGGGACTGCTCCTAACTGCTACCTGTTTGCACGACTCTTTTGAGCCGTGGTAGGGTAGCAATTTAAGAACAGTGGGAACACACTCGAGGCGAAGTGACAGTGTCAAGTCAACGGACTAAGCTGTACTCATGTCACCTGGGAACTGATAACCGACGATAGGCCCGACGAGTCCTGTCCAGTGTACTCGTAACCTAACGAGCACCCGCATACTATCTCAAGTACGACGTACTGACGGCTGTGGGGCAGACCGTCTCTCAAGCTGGGATGAGAAGCGCATACGCTAGTCTACTCCGGAGTGTCGATGCCCTGTCTCGATAGTCCTACGACTAGGGACCTGCATAAGGATGTGCTCGTGGATTACCCAGCCCCCACGAGTGTAACTGCCATCACAATGCTGGTAATCAAGCAAAGATCCTAAGGGCTCCACTAATGTGTAAAGGCGATATGCTATAAGAAAAACATGCACACATTAAAGTAGAAACAAACCAAGTAGCATACTACTATTTTGAGCACGATTGTCTAAACAACTGTGAATATCCCAAGCTTCCATTAAGTAATATACAAACTAGTATGATACAGTAATGGCCTCTAGGGCATATACACTAACAACGCCGAAGGGCGAGGCTCAAAACAGAAAAGGAACTCAAAACAGCAAGAAATCCATTGAAATACAATGCGCGACTCTAAGGTCGAAAGAATAAATATCACTGGTCTCTATCTCTGAAATAAATACATGTTTGGTAGATGGAGTCACTAGATACAACTGAAATAATAAATAAACAATGGTGGTCCTGATGCAAAAGAACCCACCTACTAGCAAATCGTCCGGAAATGGAAGTAGTGCCAGCAAAGCCATAACGAAACCTGTACGGCAAAAACTGCAAGAAACTGTGGCACAATGGGGGTGAGTTGCCAACCCGTGAGTAGAAAACATCACAGAGCAAAAATCGTATGTATGATGCAATCCTAGGTCATACGATCAATATATAATCCTCAAATGATAAGTCTGAAGTATGAAAAGGTGGCAAGGGTAAACAACTATACCTAAGTGTAATCATATGTGCTCGTGTCAGTGCATCAGGTAGCAATATATCATATGTATGAGATATGAATGTAAAGTAATGAAATGAATGAGACAACTGTTTTCTATTTTTAAAGAGATATCTGTATGTATATAAATCGAATAACATCAATGAAATCAATAGGGAAATCCGTGTCAAACATCGACACAAAACATAAATCCAAAAATCGCAATATCTCAGGCTCCGGCTGCCCGGACTGGCCTGTACCATCAAATCTCAATACCTCAATATCTCAAAATCTCACTGTCTAGGGCGCCGTCAGTCCGGATCGGCCCCTAACATCAATCACAGGACCACGACGGAATCCTCCGGATATCCGACGCGTCAGTAAAATCACCGGTAGGTAGTGCTCCCCTGCCAGGCTCATCGAATACAACTCGAACTTCTTTTCCCGGGGTACCTTACCGGGCCCACCATGCACCCGAGACGGTTCATCCAACTCCTCGAATCGGGTCTCGAAATCCATCAGCAATCATGAAAACTCATGGTGGACGACTCATACATCATGGGAAAACCGCACTTTTCATTTAAAAAGAGAGAGAAAGAAGTTTATAAAAGTTCTTACGGTTTTCCCCCAGATCCAGGAAATCTCAGGAAAATCTGAAATCCAATCATCAATAGCACATAAACAGTGAATATAGGCATACATGTAACGCTTTGAAATTCGATTAGGATAATTTCGCGTTAATTAGTAATTATGCATGTTTTTCATAAAAACCCGAAAATCTTATTTTCCTCTAAACTAGTGCTAATTGTGATGAGAGGTGTTTATATATATTTTGGGGTGTATTAATTATAATTTTTCTTGTGTCCACCTTAATTAAATTTTTATTTCCTTAATTGCTTTCTTAAGCTAGGTTAGTGCACACATGCACACTTATCTTTTTGTAACCAAAGCAAGTGTTAACTTGTTAAACCTTTTCATTTGCTTGCTTGGTTCTAATTATCCCTACTATTTAACCAACTCAAAACCCTTTTCTTTTTAAATTTTAAATGAGAGAATCGAGGTATGGTGGTTAGGTGAAAGGATTGACTTCTTTTGACCATTTCTCTCTCTCTCTTTTCTCTCTTCTTCTTATTTCTGGAATCCTGCAGAGAGCAGCAGAAAAATACAGCAAATTCATCACCTTCTCTTCTCTTTTTACTTCCCTTTTGATTCCTATACAAACACAACACAAAACCATCCCTTTTTCCTTCACAAAACCTTGGGAAAATGGCTTTTTGGGGGAGTTTGGTGGCAAATCAGTGCAAGTAAGGGCAAGGGCTGGATTTTGAGTTCCATTAGGATCTTTTGAAGGTATCAAATTCAACCATGTTACCCTATTTCATGAATTGTATGTTTGGTTGTTGAAAATCATAGTTTTGTGCATTTTTAAGTGCTAATGAAGGGGTTTGGTGAAGTTTATGTTAAGTGATCATTTTTATGGCTTGCTTAGCTTATTGATATGTTGTGAGTGTGGTTTTAACCAAGGGTTTGCTTCAGGTTTCACAAAAATACCTTTTAGTACCAAATTAGTGTTTTTAAAATAAACGTTTTAAGCATGATAATAGGATACAATGATCTGCTATGTCTACGTTAAATTTCTGGTGTTGCAAACAATTTCAGAATAGTGTACAGGGTAGCTGGGGTTTTCAGTTGATGTTCGAGCCCGTTCCACCGGACAAAAACCGGCGGCCACCCTTGAAAATTCGGCAACGCCGCCCCGCCCCTGCTCTGTGAGTGCTGGTGTTTTGCAGGGTGGTGTCTGGGTTTATTTTTACAGTGTTTGGTCTTGTTTACTTTTTGGGTTTTCTTCCAGATAAAAATCTGGGACCTGTTTCCCTTAAATTGGAGTTTGGGTTTAGCGCGACTCGTACGCTTCGTTATGGTCTGGTGAGTTCTGTGCATCGCAGCGCATCGGGGTAGTACAGGGTTTAGCACACGCGCGTTTTAGTGTAACGAGTTCACGCGTTTAGCTTGTGACGCTACTTTTTCCGTACTTCCTTAGTATCACGTTTTACAGGATTTTTGCTTATGCTTATTCCTTGTGTAAATATAGGTTCGCAGGCGAGTACTACGGACGCCGCGAAGAAGGGAAAACAAGTCGTCGGCTACACTTAGCGCGAGACTACGGTGAGTTGATTTAACATCTACGGGGAAATCACCCGCATGGCGTTATGCGTCAGGGCTGATAGGACCTTATAGCAGTATATTGCATTTACCTACATTGACTGTTCATGGATACTGTTTGTTGCATATCGCATTCCCTGCTATATGTATATGAACTTAGAATTGGTAAAAACACCGCACTGTTACTAACGGTTCATGTTGCACGAGCACTAATCTGCATGTTACACACACACCGTTAATAACTGCCATGACACTCACACTGTAGAATTGCCATGATCATTATACGGTAGTTGATCTCACATATGATTCGATATGATTATGATACTTGTGCACGTATTCATTTACATATTCATACTTGTGCACGTACTCATTTACCTACTTATGCATATTCAAACTGTACCTACCTAGATAAGCTGACTTTGGTAGAAACTGGGAGTCGCACGATACCTTTTGAAAAACTGAAACTATTTTAAAGAGCGGTTTCTCCCTTTTACTTATAGTATGACTTGACGCACATATCACATCGCATTGACTTACACATTGGTTTTGGATTTCATGTGATTTCTGGTTTTGAGGACCGTGGGGTTAATTAAGAAAATATATACTGTTTGAAAACCCGGTTCCTCTTGATATGATATTTCAGTGCGTCCACCATGCGTTTTCTCGGTTTTGAGACGTGTGACTTGTGAACCCGAATCGAGGAGTTGGATGAGGCCGATTGCGGGTACATGGTGGACCCGGTATGGTACCCCGGGGCGAGAACGGATCTGCTGTGTAGCTAGACGGTGAGCCTGGCAGAGGGACTACTACCTACCGGTGATTGGTTGGACCTGGCGGTTATCCGGAAGATACTGACCAGAGTCGATAGATGGATACGGGACGACTCGTACTGTCGGGGCCGAGGGCCGATACCGCAGACGGAGCCCGTGGGCTGATCCGGACCGACGGAGCCCGATATATGAGGATTTGCGTGTCGATGCTGGACACGATTATTTCATGATATATTGAGTGCCGATGTTGGGCACTCGTGATTCTCAGAGATTTACAGGATTTGAGGGCCGATGAGGATGACGGCGCCTGAGTTTTATTGGGATTTGGGTGCATTGATGGCACCGGTATTTTTCCACGTTGACATTTCGTGTAGATGTTATTTTTCCCATGCCCAGCATTCATTATTTGTATCTCATCCTGTAGTCATATTACCTGATAGAGTACTTATGCATGATTGTTGCACATACTGCTTATCGCATATAGATATCATCTGCTGGCATATGATAGAGTAGCGCAGTACGTGCATGCTCGCGATTACCTTTATATGTTATCCCTATTCACGAGTTGGCAACTCATCCCCGTTGTGCCATGGTATTTGCAGGTTTCCCCTCAGAGTAGTCGCGGCAGGCTGCTTCCTTGTATCTTTTTGGCTACGGAAACCACTGCAGTTGGAGCGTGAGCTGTTTTGCTGTTAGGTGGGTTGTGGTATCCGGGTATTTCCATTGTATGCATACTTTTGTATCTAGTATTCTCCATCTATCTTTATATATATTGACTTAGAGACCAGTATGAGGACGATGATGTATATTATTTGTATTCTGGTGTCGAGCTCGTGTGAGCCGACTTTACTTATGCAGTTTATCATTTTGTGATGTTTTTCACTTATTGCTCATTTCTTCGCTTCGGCGTCGTATATTACTCTTGTGGTGTTTGTTTCTACCGTTGGGCGTGATTGCTCCCGCTGGGATGCCTTATTTCACTGTAAATCACTTTTACTCATATTTTGTCTTGTACCCGGATTCGGGGTTAGTTTTACAAAGGAAATGCTGCCAAAATTTTTAAGATAATAACTTAAACTTTAAAGAATGTTATTAAACTACATAAGGTTTTCCAAATGCTTTTAAACAAATGTTTCAACTCTCACTACTTTTGATGGTTTTGATTTCTGGGTTTCGGCTTACTTAACCGCGTTACGCCTGTAGACGTTACGTGGTTAAGTGCCGGTCACGAGTCGAACTTCGGGTCGTGACAAAATTGGTATCAGAGCGTAGGTTTTACCTTTCAGAGTGTAGGATGACCCTGGTATGATGGAGTAGGTTGCTGAAGCAGAGTGGCGTAGCGTCCGTATGTTCCGCGGCATACTCACGACATGGTACTCCGCCTAAGTGACCTTAGGACTTATTGATTTTATTTCCTTCATGAGTATATACATTCTTGCGATTCGATTTCCGTATCCTTATCGAATCCTATTTCCTTTTCAGCCATTATGCCTCCAAAGACTATGAGGGCGCAGAGACCGGCCGCGAGGGCCGAGATTCGAGTTGACTTATCCGAGACGAGAACTGATCCGGGTAGTGCACCGGTTGTACCTGAGCAGCTGTTCCTCCTACAAAAGATCAGATCGCTATGCTAGGGGCTGGTATGCAGGAGATGCGCCAGACGGTGGGATCCAGTATACAGGAGATGTGCCAGATGATGGCATCGCTAGTTGAGACACTTCGAGCGCAGCGACCAGAGGTAGTTTCACCCGTTGCAGGGACCGTGATGGTACCCGCGGTACAGGCAGATGCCCCTGCAGCTACAGAGGTTATTACGGTGTCGCTATCAGAGTTTATGAGGTTAAAGCCTCCGGTCTTCACAGGCACTGATACAGCCGAGGACCCACAGTCTTTCATTGATAGGATGGCCCGGATATGTCCTTCACTTAGATGCGCAGATGCGAGATGGGTAGAGTTCGCGAGCTTTCGCCTGGAAGGTCTTGCGCAGAAATGGTGTGAATCGGTCGAGAAGGGTAGAGCAGCAGGTCTTCCTCCTATGACCTGGACAGTGTTCGTGATGATATTCCTTGCCCGCTTCCTTCCACTGAGTGTCAGAGATGCTAGAGCGCGCAGGTTCGAGTCCTTACGCCAGACTCCGGAGATGACAGTGGCAGAGTACGATGTACTATTTACCGAGCTATCAGATTATGCCCCGTATCTAGTGGCTACTGAGGAGAAGCGAGTCAAGAGATTTGTCTGAGGTTTGCTTACCCCACTGTTCTCGCGATCAGCGCGCAGCGTTGCGAGACTTATGCAGCAGCTGTAGATGGATCCTTATTGGTCGAGGAGCGCCTTGCTGAGACTTCGGTAGTTCCAGAGCCGAAGAGAGTTCGTAAGGATACATCAGCACAGAGACAGCCTTTTCGGCGCCGTGACAGACGTCTTGCAGGTGGCAGAAATTTAGGGCGAGGCCGGTTGTTCAGTTCCTATCCGCAGGAGGGTCAGCGGTCATCGTCGGGATGTTTCCGCTGTGGGAGTTCTTATCATCGTGTACGAGATTGTCCTGAGATACCCCGGAGGGAGGCATCAGCACCGCATGTCACATTACCACCTTCACCACCCCAGAGGGCATTGCATATTGTACCTACTATTACTCCACGTCAGACTCATGCACAGAGAGGTCGTGGTCGCGGAGGATTTGTTTATAGAGGACGAGGTGACCGAGGCAGAGGACAGCCAGCTGCCGGCAGGGAATAGTCAGTCGCAGATGGAGGACAGGCACGGGTTTTTGCTTTGACGCATCAGGACGCGCAGGCGTCCAATGCGGTGGTCTCAGTTATCCTTCCATTATGTTCTGTTGATGCACACGTGTTGTTTGGTCCCGGATCCACGCACTCGTACGTATCCACACACTTTGTGCCAAGTTTGGGTGGAGAGTCCGGTTTGCTTGATCAGCCGCTTGTTGTGACCACTCCTGTGGGAGAGTCGTTTGTTGCTAGACACGTGTTCCGATCCTGTATTGTCCGTATTGGCGAGAGAGAGTTGCCTGTCGACTTGATCCTTCTGGAGATTTTGGACTTCGACGTTCTTTTGGGCATGGATTGGTTAGCCACGTGCTATGCGTCTGTGGACTGCCGCGAGAAGACAGTTAGATTTTGTTTTTCCGTCGAGTCGACTTTTATTGTGCTGGGGGACCGTGGTGTCGCCCCTCATAGTTTGATTTCTTCTTTTCGCGCTGGACAGCATTTGAGGAGGGGATGTCAGGGATTTCTCGCCTATGTTTATGATACTAGAGCTACAGAGGTTCCGTTGGATCAGGTTCCGGTTGTTAGCCAGTTCCCTAATGTGTTCCATGACGAGCTTCCTGGGCCACCGCCTGAGCGCGACATTTCTTTCTGTATTGACTTGATTCCTGGCACGGGGCCTATTTCTATACCGCCTTATCGGATGGCCCCGGCGGAACATAGAGAGTTGAAGGGTGAGTTGCAAGATTTACTGGATAAGGGACTTATTCGACCTAGTGTTTCTCCTTGGGGTGCTCCGGTCCTGTTTGTTAACAAAAAGGACGGCAGTTTGCGTCTGTGTATCGACTACCACCAGCTGAACAGGGTTATAGTGTGGAACAGGTATCCTTTGCCACGCATCGAAGACTTGTTCGACCAGCTTCAGGGGGCAGGGTACTTTTCGAGGATCAATTTAGGATCAGGCTACCATCAGCTGCGGGTTCGACAGGAGGACATTCCGATGACAGCTTTTCGCACGCGCTACGGCCATTATGAGTTTTTGGTGATGTCGTTCGGACTCACCAATGCGCCAGCAGCATTCATGGACTTGATGAACCGTATTTCCGGCCGTATCTTGATCTGTTTATCATCGTATTCATTGACGATATTCTGGTGTATTCTCGGAGAAGAGAGGAGCACGAGCAGCACCTGCGGATTACACTGCAGACTTTGAGGGAGCACCAGCTTTTCGCAAAATTTTCCAAGTGTGCTTTCTGGATGGACAGCGTAGACTTTTTGGGTCACGTGATTACACGAGATGGTATATGTGTAGACCCGAGGAAGATCGAGGCCGTTCAGCGTTGGCCCAGACCCACATCCGTTACGGAGATTCGCAACTTTTTAGGGTTGGCCGGTTACTACAGGCGATTTGTGCAGGACTTCTCCCGTATTGCTACATCTTTGACCGGGTTGGCCTGGAAGGGAGTTCCTTTCGATTGGACGGAGGAGTGCGAGCACATCTTTCAGCAGCTATGGACTCGACTGACTACGGCGCCGGTGTTATCATTGCCTTCAGGATCAGGCGGATTTGTGGTCTATTGTGATGCTTCTCGAGTGGGGTTAGGGTGCGTATTGATGAAGCATGATAGGGTGATCACGTATGCTTCACGGCAATTGAAGAAACATGAACAGAACTACCCTACTCATGATTTAGAGATGGCTGCAGTGGTCTTTGCACTTAAGATCTGGCGATATTACCTATACGGCGAGTCGTGCCCGATATTCCCTGATCACAAGAGCTTAAACTATATATTTCAGCAGCGAGACCTGAATCTTAGACAGCGCCGTTGGATGGAGTTAGTGAAGGACTACGATTGCAAGATCTTGTATCACCCAGGCAAGGCCAATGTAGTGGCGGATGCTTTGAGTAGGAGGCCCGGGGGTAGTCTATCTTGTTTGAGCGCAGCGCAGAGGCAGTCGTCGGCAGATTGGCAGATTTTATGCGACAACCAAGTGCAGTTCGAGTTTACGCCGATCGGGGGACAGATTGCGCATGTTCGTGCACGCCCACAGTTTCTTGACCGTATACATGAGGCACAGTACAGTGATGAATACCCAGCAGTTACCAATCACTATGCCTTGGCGAAGGTCAAAATACATAGCTTGAATACTACTGAATATCCATCTGAAATGACAGAGGGTTACGGCTGGTTTTGGCAAAAACCGTGAACGTAATGAACTTGATATAGTCGAAGGAACCATGATAGCATTTAAAAGGAGTGGTTTAGGCTCCTCATTAAAAAGTTGTTTTTCAAGAAAACCGAGTGGTTTTGAAATTGTTCCAATGATTTAAATTTAGTTTTTTTTCTTTGCAATAAACAATATTAATGCGGTCTCATCATTTAACCCTATCATTGCAGAAAGAAACAAAAATATAACGTACGCTTATGCCATCCGCATTCGCCACGGGGCCCCGTCATGCACCGTTAGGTTACTTAATTAACAGCAGAGCGGGGGCTGGACTAGCGCGGGTGCAAAACATAGCAACGTTTATTATATACAATATACATATATCCATTCATCTCACGCAATAATAGGCATTCCAGATCATAGATCACAGCAACACAGATGAATATATGGGATATAATAGAATTTCCGTGTTTCGTTTTAGCCTATAACGAAAAACGGATTCCACGGTCGTGATGAATAGCCAAACCCTACCTTAAACCCCTACGGGTGCGGAAAACTAC
Source organism: Agapanthus africanus (assembly GCA_030015575.1). NCBI lineage: Eukaryota > Viridiplantae > Streptophyta > Magnoliopsida > Asparagales > Amaryllidaceae > Agapanthus > Agapanthus africanus. The sequence goes on from JASDDO010000026.1 coordinate 373,170,727, forward strand.
CCGCTAAATTCCCGAAGTTAAGCAACCTCCCTCAATGAAATAAGTAGTCCACTCGGCACTTCAAGAACCCGGTAGTGTGTGCACCCCACCTTGGGTCTATCCTAGGTGCAAGAAAAATAAATGAATAATACAACGGTGGCTACAACCTCAATCCGGATGTGCCTCGCAAAAGAATATTACATCAATTTACAAATATACATGAATGAAAGAAAAGAATACTCTTCTCACATCCCCCGGGCGATTCATTCACGACGATCCAATACTTCATATACACAAACCATCAACAAGATACAGATATGTGCAACCCCTACTAATCGACATATAGCAATTAGCAGACGTTTACCAACACATATACAAACACAGAAACACTGATTAGCAAAACATAGAATTTCGATCGATAACAACGATCCGAAGTTTCCCCATGCACAAACCAGTACACAAACAAATCTAGGAAGAAACAAAATATGGTAAAAATCATATTTCCAAACACTAGAACCACAGAAAAAAATTTAGAGCAAATCAGCCATAACTCGGCCACACAGAGGTTTCTTAGATTCTACATTGATATCAAGTTCATTAGGTTAAAGGTTTTCTTCTAAACCAGTCATAACCCTCCGTCATTTTAGATAAGTACCATTTAGTATTCGTGCAGCGTTTGTTGACCATAGTCAAAGTATAGTATGCGGTATTAGTGCTTATCTGCCGCATATTGATGCTATTGGATTATGGTAGTCATACGGCCTTGTTGACTATAGCCAAGGGTCGTGCGGGTGGGTTTAATTCAATCACGAAATGACTGGTTGAACTTGAGTAGTGCTTATGAATTGTTGACCATAGACAAGGTCATAAGTCGCTGGGGGTAAAAACAGATATCATGAATTTCAAGTGTTGAAATTTGCAATGAGATTACCTACGTTCTATATGATAGTTGTGTCACGACCCGAAAAGTACGGAACATGACCGGCACTTAAATTACGAAACGTCTCGAGGCGTACGTAATCTAAGTAAGCCGAAAAACCCAGAAATCCAAACCAAGAAAAGTAGTAGAGTGAAGGAAAAACCAATTTAAATCAAGTAGTTTTGCAACATACGCCGAAATATGCATTTTGAAAATCACGAGTCTTTTCTAAAAATTTCGGCAGAGTTTCCTTTGTAAACGCTGACCCCAAACGGGTACAAAACTTGATAAAGCATATATAATGAATAAAGGCATCCCCAAGCGGGAGCTAGCTCTTCGTCAATCGATGGTCACAACCACGCAAGCAATATAATATAAAACGCCGAAGGGCGAGGATCAAAACAGAAAAGGACCTCAAAACAGCAAGAAATCCATAGAAATACAATTCGCGACTCTAAGGTCGAAAGAATAAACATCACTGGTCTCTATCTCTGAAATAAATACATGTTTGGTTGATGGAGTCACTAGATACAACTGAAATAATAAATAAAAAATGGTGGTCCCGATGCAAAAGAACCCACCTACTAGAAAATCACCCGAAAATGGAAGTAGTGCCAGCAAAACCGTAAAGAAACCTGTACGGCAAAACCTGCAAGAAACTGTGGCACAACGGGGGTGAGTGGCCAACTCGTTAGTAGAAAACATCACAAAGCAGAAATCGTATGTATGACGCAATCCTAGGTCATACGATCAATATATAATCCTCAAATGATAAGTCTGAAGCATGAAAAGGTGGTAAGGGTAAACATCTATATATAAGTGTAATCCCATGTGCTCGTGTCAGTGCCTCAGGTAGCAATATATCATATGTATGAGAAATGAATGTAAAGTAATGAAATGAATGAGACAGCTGTTTTCTATTTTTAAAAAGATATCTGTATGTATATAAATCGAATAACATCAATGAAATCAACAGGGAAATCCGTGTCAAACATCGACACAGAACATAAATCCCAAAATCGCAATATCTCAGGCTCTGGCTGCCCGGACTGGCCTGTACCATCAAATCTAAATACCTCAATATCTCAAAATCTCAGTGTCTCAAATCTCACTGTCTAGGGCGACGTCAGTCTGGATTGGCCCCTAACATCAATCACAGGACCACGACGGTATCCTCCGGATATCCGACGCGTCAGTAAAATCACCGGTAGGTAGTGCTCCCCTGCCAGGCTCATCGAATACAACTCGAACTTCTTGCCCCGGGGTACCTTACCGGGCCCACCATGTACCCGAGACGGTTTATCCAACTCCTCGAATTGGGTCTCGAAATCCATCAGCAATCGTGAAAACTCATGGTAGACGACTCATACATCATGGGAAAACCGTACTTTTCATTTAAAAAGAGAGAGAAAGAAGTTTATAAAAGTTCTTGCGGCTTCCCCCAAATCTAGGAAATCTCAGGAAAATGCAAAATCCAATCATCAATAGCACATAAACAGTGAATATAGGCATAAAACTCCATAATATGTCATAACAGTGAATAATAATATGCATGAAGTAGCATGTAATAACTGCAATGTCTAAATTGGCATATAAGGCAAGTACACTAATATTATGTCGAAACTATCAGCTAACAAGCTATGTCGATGAAATAGTATTGTCTAAAGTGTTCGTGACTTGGCAATTACCGATGATGATGTGTGTGAGCTGGCAAGTAAGTTTACGTGGAATATACGCATCATCGGTAATGGTGCTGGTGTCCTGACATCATGATATCAATAATGGAATATGAAATCACAATATAAGTATGCGATGCGGCGAACATCAATAATGTGCGGGAGTTGAATGATAAACACAATGATAACTAACCTGCATTTAATATAAATATAAGTCATACAATGCTGCCATTTGAAATAAGATGAATCGTGGTGTTTTACAAATAAGGGCTACGGTGTTTTTAGGAAAAGATATGTCCTTTGAAATATCCGTAGAATCCCTTGGCCTGTCTTTTAAAATATCCACGATTCGTTAGTTTTGAAATAGGTAGGAATCGAATCTAGTCTAACAACTACACTAAATATAGGGCTGAGCTAACAGGCTACACGAAAGGTAAGAAAACCGCCTAACATCTGAGTCGATACATATATAAATAATAGTCGGTGATCCCGCCTCAATAGTATCATATACGATCCAAAATCTATAATATGACATCCTCAAGTCAAGAGTGCGCATCTATCATCAATATAAAACTCATACGGTACATCCGTCATACGGCCTCCCAAATCTGGGTATGGGTCAATGCCACATCAATCACACTATTCATCTGGTATCATCTTTATCAAAGATCAAGATCCGGGCCACTGACCTACGTCTAGTACAATACTGATACCATCTATGTATGCATGCATGTGTATGAAACACTACGTCAAAGGACCCGCTAAAACATCATGTCATATCTCAAATATTAACCCTGTCATATCACCGATCTCACGGCCTCAAATCGAATCTCATCGACTCATCTCAAATCCCAAGTACTATCCTCAATTCCAGTATATGAACACAAAGTCCCATACCCATGTGTAAATATACACATCCCCATATACGCACAGGTAAAAGAAAGAATGTATGCAAGTATGTATGTGCGTGTGTGGGTGCAACCTCTACTCTAGGGTCTTACAACTAACACTTAAACCAATCCAAGAATACGTAGAATCCATCATTTTCAACAATAAACTCAAAACAACATATAATATATATATGTGTGTGTATACGTATTCGTATACATCACCACGAACTGCGGGGGTGCTATACGCCATCCACCCGACTTCACCCCGTAGATATAATCTACTCACCATGCTTCTTATGTGTCGGTATCGGTGTCGCCTTCATCTTCTTCATCATATGAAACCCACGTGAAGGTACCTACAAAGATAAAACAATCGCAAAAGCTCATGAAAATCACATCGAAAAACCAAAACGACACGCTAAGGCCTATAGGTTAGAACCTATGGACTACGCTTTCAACACCATCAAACAACCCTCGATATCGTCGTACAAACGTCAAGTGATCGAAGTAAAACACAAATACGCAAATCCAGAATTCAAAATACGAGAAACGAAACCCCGAATCAAAACAACAACTATTGAAAATGGTCCCAGATTTCACCCTAGGTCAAATCAGTCAATTTTGCACATATGGAGGGTCAAGTTTACTGGAGATAAAGCTACAGGACCAACACGAATCAAATCCAACATGTTCTGGCCGCAAATTGCGGCCAGAAAGATTAAATCTGCGGCCATAGAGTGGATCCAGGGGCTGGGGTCTTGGGTGGTGGTTCCTAAGTGCCTGCACTTCTCTCTGTCCTAGCAAAATAATTTTTCAGGTCCCCGAGTGTTAGCAGATTTCCAAATACACTCACAGAATCCATAATTCTTCCGATATCGGGTTTCTAAATCCGTATTCTGGGTTATGTCTCAGGTTATAGTCCAATATGATATCATAACAGGGGTTGTAGTCCCTAATTACACCTCAATTCACCTTTGGAAACAATTCAAACCCTAAACCCTAACTTGGAATTTCCAAAGTTCACCAAAACCACACAATATCCGTTCTAATTTAACATGGATGTAGAAGCAATGGGTATACTAAGCCAATGGTTCAGAAAATACCTCATTTGGCAACTCAAGAATTTTCTTGAGTTGCCCCAAGTGTCCAAAATGCAAGCTTTCTTGGTCCATGGGGTAGCTAGTGAGCTTGTGCAACTTTTTTATGAAATGGAGATGGGGTTTTGAGGTGTTTTTAATGGAGTTTTGGGGGTTGTAATAGAGGAGGGAGAGAGAGGGGCAGCAGCAGCTAGATGAGGAGAGGGGAGAGGAAATGAGTTTAAAGAATCATGAGGGATGGCTCAAGACAAGGGTTGACCCATCATCCTCTCTTTCTCTCTCTTTCCCATCCCTCTTGACCTTTCTTTTTTTTTTTTCCTTTCTATTTCTTCTCTCCTCAATAGTAAACCCAAAACAAATACCCATACACCCCAAATCATGTAGGAAAATGTAACAAGTGTAAAAAAAAAGACATGTGCACAAAACACGTTTAAAATCCGATTAGCGATTTTTAATCGCGATTAGCACAAAATTAGTGTCAAATAATTCATAAACATCCATATTTTGCATGAATATCATAAAGCACCCTCTTTTTAGTAATTTCCATAAATTTCCAAATTTTTCCCCATTTATCGGTATTTAATTATACCGAAATATTAAAATATTCATTAAAATTAATATTAAATTATAAAAATTCCCAAAAATAATATTTTTATTTTTCTGAAATGTTACAAGTTGGATCCCGATACCAACTGCGAGTAAATGTTACTCCTGGGAGAGTTTTCCACTTTACAATTAGCTAATCTAGTAGGTGTCTAAGAAAGGTGTTAACGGGGTTATACTCCTGCGGAAACGAGGTTATTTAATTAGTTCCATGCGAAAGAATGGAGAAACTCCCTCGGAGTACCAACACCTGCCTGGCTGACCGATTGGCGAACTAGTAAGGTGTAATTAATCCCGGCTAATCAAACCTTTTAGGGTTTGAATGATGATTTGATAAAAACAGCGGGAGCCATACAGATTAGATAAGATAATAACTAATCTAATCTTGCAAGAGCACACGCTAAAGTGTTTTCTTCTCTCTCTCTCTAGGTAGCGACCATGTCACGCCTTAATCAAGATAATAATATGGATGTATTGACTGAACCCGCTTATTAAACTAGGCCGGGGAACGTTGGTTCCGCCCTATCTTATGACAACTGTCATGAGTCTGGGAAAGGGATAGGGGAATGCAAGGATTTCCATGCAACCCGAACGAAGAAAGAGCATTTTGATGCATCTTCTTTGGGTGTATTAGTTATTAAGAACTGTTTCTCAGTCTACTCTACGTCCTGGGTATTAGATACCGGATCGGGATCCCATATTTGTAATACGTTACGAGGGTTAAAGAGAAGTCGAGAACAGGGAAAGGGTGATACGCCTCTCAGAGTAAGGAATTGAGCAATTGTTGCAGTCGAAGCTGTCGGTGAATATCACCTAGTATTACCAAATGGTAATACATTGATTCTGAACGACTGTTATTTCATACCAAAGATGATGTGCAATATAATATCCATTTCTTTATTGCATAAAGAAGGATATAACTTTGCATTATAGGAAAATGTTATAAACATTTTCCTAAATCAAGTGTTGATTGGGTTTGGTATGTTATGTAATGGTATATACGTTCTAAATCAAAATAAAGTTCTAAATATACAGAACACACATAAATGAAAAAGTTCAGAAATGAACGAAACCTTCTTGTGGCATTGTAGACTTGGTCATATCAATGCGACAAGACTAGCTAAGTTGCATAAAGATGGATATTTGAATCTGTTCGAATTTACATCTTATGAAACTTGTCAGTCATGTCTCAAAGGCAAGATGACCAAAACTCCATTTGTGGGACACGGAGAAAGAGCTGTTGAACTCTTGGAACTGATACATAGTGATCTATGTGGTCCTATGTCTACACATGCCAGGACTGGTTCCTCTTACTTCATTACATTCACCGATGATCTCTCAAGATTCAGACATTTATTCCTGTTGAAACACAAATCTGAAGCTTTTGGGAAATTCAAGGAATATAAGTGCGAAGTAGAGAACAAGACGGGTAAAAGTATTAAAATCCTTCGATCTGATCGAGGAGGAGAATACTTAAGCATGGAATTCCGAGATTATCTAAAAGATAATGGGATTCTCTCTCAGCTTACTCCTCTGTATACACCACAGCACAATGCAGTATCGGAGCGGAGGAATCGTAACCCATTAGATATGGCACACTCTATGATGAGTGTTGCTGAGTTACCTATTTCCTTTTGGATTTATGCACTTGAGACAGCTGCATACCTATTGAATAGGGTTCCAACCAAATCTGTGCCTACTAATCCATATGAGATATGGTATGGGAAGAGACCATCTCTTAAACGAGTAAAGATATTGGGTTGTCCGGCCTATGTTAAACAACAGAATCTGGACAAACTCGAAGCACGGTCAGTTCTTTGCAAGTTTATGGGATATCTAAAGGATTCATATGGATATCTATTCTACCACAGTGAGGAACAAAAAGTGTTTGTTGCTCAACATGCCACCTTTTTAGAAAATGATTTTTTGTGAAAGAAATTAGTGGTAATAAGGTAGAGCTGGAAGAAGTTCCAGCTACACAAACTACAACTGATGATTTGGTAGAACCGGAGATTCAATAGTCCCCGACGAACCTCAGCCACTCCGTAAATCTAGTAGGGTTCCTCATCTACCTGAGAGATACTGCGGTTTTCTTATAGACGGTGGGAGCGAGGATTGCATCATGGAAGATGATGACCCAACTAGTTTCGAGCAGGCCATCACAAGTGGGGACTTTGTGAAATGGCTGGATGCTATGCGATTTGAGATGGAATCCATGTACACCAACAAAGTATGGACTTTGAAAGCTGCTCCTGAAAGAGTAAAACCTATTAGGAGCAAGTGGATCTTTAAGAAGAAACTTGGTGTAGATGGAAAGGTTGAGACCTTCAAAGCTAGACTTGTAGTAAAAGATTTTCGTCAACGACCAGGTGTCGACTATGATGATACCTTTTCTCCAGTGGCTATGCTTAAGTCCATCAGGATCCTACATGCTATTGCTGCATACCATGACTATGAAATCTGGAAGATGGACGTCAAGACCGCTTTTCTAAATGGTGATTTAGAAAAGAGCGTGTATATGACACGGCTAGAGGGCTTCATAGACAGTGGGAGCAGAGGAAAGGTGTGCAAACTGCTTAAATCAATTTAAAGTAGGCATCGTGGAGCTAGAACATCTATTTTGATGTGGCAGTCAAAGAGTTTGACTTCATCAAAAACGTAGATGAACCATGTATATACAAAAATGTTGTAGAGAGTAAGGTTTTCTTCCTTGTACTGTACGTGGATGACATACTCTTGATAGGAAATGATGTTCCTATGCTGCACTCGGTCAAACTCTTCCTATCAAAAAAGTTCTCCATGAAAGATCTGGGTGATGCCTCCTATATCCTGGGGATAGATCTATAGAGATAGATCTAAAAGGATGTTGGGATTGTCCTAATCTAGTTACATAGACACCATACTAAAGAAATTTAGTATGGAATATTCTAAGTGTGGTAATTACCCACTTGTTCAGGAATCACTCTCTCCAAAGAGATGTCTGCCAAGACTGATTTGGAGAGGGCTCGCATGCACGTGATACCCTATGCTTCTGCAGTTGGGTCTATCGTGTACGCGATGTTATGTACCAGACCGGATGTAGCTTACGCACTAGGTGTAGTAAGTAGGTATCAATCAGACCCAGGGGAGAAGCACTGTATAGCTGTGAAGAACATTCTTAAGTACTTGAGAAGGACTAAAGTGATGTTCTTGGTGTATGGTAAAGGTGATCTCCAGGTGGAGTCCTTTACCTATTCGAGCTTCAAGAATGATAAGGACGACAGAAAGTCGGTATCGGGTTTTTTCTTCACCCTCAATGGAGGGGCGGTATGTTGGAAAAGTTCCAAGAAAGATACTGTAGCAGACTCGATGATGGAGGCTGAATATATCGCTGCCAAAAAGGCTGTCTGGATGAAGAAGTTCATTGCTGAAGTTGGTGTGGCTCCATCCATTGAGGATCCAATACCGTTGTATTGTGATAACAATGGAGCCATGGCTTTGGCCAAGGAACCCCGGTCCCATCAGCGATCTAGACATATTCTGAGGCAGTATCACCTGATCCGAGATATAGCTGATCGCCGAGAGATCGATGTCAGGAGAGTAGATACGAAGGACAACACAACAGATCCACCAACGAAGGCCCTCCCCCAAATGCTGTTTGAGAGACTTTTTGTAATGTTGGGTATGCGATACTACAAAAACTGTCCTTAGTGCAAGTGCGAGATTGTTAGGAATATGTATGCCCTAGATGCCATTATTGTATGATTTAGTGGATGCTTCGACATATATATAGAGGACTTTCTTGCTCGATATGATAGTATGCTATCCAGTTGCTCTTTATCTTAACATGTACACTTGTATTATACTGGAGTTTGGACAAGTTTTCTTGTTGATCTTCTATTCGTTTAATACCTGGGTAGCCGTTACGTCCAGCTAGTACCGCTGACGGCTTGTGAGTATCTGATGTGATCATTACTTACTGTTGGCGTATTGACGAGTCTTTAGAGTCCCACACAGAGGTTTCCTATCTCAAGCGAAACGAAGTAGGACACAAATAGAGATATATACAGGAGCTTGATTAAATACGAGTATGTGATACCGTATTCTAATCTATCGATATTTGATATTAGCCGGTTATATATGATATGACTGGATTATTGAATCAAGTGTTGATTTAATATCTAATATTGAATATAAACCGGTTGTATGTGATATGACCCGATTATTGAATCAAGTGTTGATTTAATAATATGAATTACATATATATATAATATTAGTCGGTTATTGATATAACCGGATTATTGAATCGAGTGCTGATTTAATAATTTGATATATTTGATATATATATATTAACTAATATATACGCTCACTAAAGATTTTCTTCTTTTAATATATATTTGTATGTGTGTGTGTGTGAGAGAGAGAGAGATTTATATATATTAATATATATGTTTTGTATCATGGTTGATGATACATACTACTAGGATGTATGAGAATTACATGAGAATGAGAAAATTATAAACATTTTTGAATTAAAATAATTGTAGAATGAGTCATGGTTTAAAGATGCTTGTGGAAGCGTTGGGAAGCCATGACACACCTCTTATTCTTGGTTTATTCAAAGATATTTATCTCTCTCATTCTTATCACTTCTCATAGCTTGAGACATGGTTCATTTAACCTCATTCTTCTCTCAACCAAGTTCATCCTCATCTCCTCTTCATTCTCCTCTCTAGAATATTCTTGAGTTGGAAAAAAGAACAGAGAAAAAGATTTCTAATGAGCAAAATTCCTACTTCATCAACCTACACTATCCTAACCCTTTAGTATAGGTTGTTTGCTTCACTAATACTTTGATTAGTGAAGAGTGAGCTTGAGTTAGAGAGACTTTAAGGTGGATCATCTTCGGCCTCGAAGACAACAAGAAAGCTCGATCCTTTCTCAAGTGGAGCCAAAGAAGAGTTCTAGAGACTACTACATGGAGCTTTAGAAGTGAAGGACCGGTCTAAAAAGGTTGTAAATGTTGCCTATAGTGCCCTCAAGTCAATTATTGTAATCGCAGGCACGCGATTGTGATGTTTGAGTGGGGGCCTATACGGGGAGAACGGTCTTACTCAAAATGATAGTATGCTATCTGGTTTGTCTCTATCATCGTGTACATGCATTATGTGGTATTACAGATCACTATTACATTTGATAAAGCCTATAGGATTCTTGCTTGACTACCAGCATTATGATGACGATCATATACATGGGAGCTGGGTAGTCTATAAGCACATCCATAAATTCTTTAGACGAGGAAGTATCAAGACTGGGTATCGATACTCCAGAGTAAAAAAGTGTATACTTTTCGAGACACCGACGAGAGGCGGTGGTCGGTCTCACAAGCCATTGGTGTCAGTTAGTCACCTAAGATAGTATACAGGTGCTCATTTGGTTATGAGTTACACTGGACGGACTCATCGGGAACATGCTAGATGGTATTATACCTATTTTCAAATAGCAGTTCTTAGGTGGCATAAGTACAGGTTAGTCTGTCGACCTGAGATTGTCATTTGTCTCATGTGAGTTCCTACTGTGGTTTGATTACTACCCTACCACAGCTCAAAGGAGTCGTGCAAACAGGTTTTAGTTGGGTATAGTCCCGAGCCACATGGAGGCAGTGAGCGGATCGTCGGGGATTCGTCTCTCTCAGTATTGGGGATTGATGTCGCGCTATGCACGGGTGGCCATCACCATAAATCCTTAGACAAGGTGGACGATAATTACTGATTTGGATCAGTAGTTTCTCAGTGGATGATGGGCTTCTCACCGATATGAAATATCGCGTTATTAGGAGTCTGACTTTATCCATCCCCATAGACCCGATGTGCGATACTCTTAGACGAACTGACCGGATTGTATGGAGATTGTCACAAACAAGCTCAGTAGGGGTACGGATTTGTTTGCTCGTCGGCCTTCCTTTGGCTCAATACCTGGGTAGCCGTTACATACAGCTAGTGCCTCTGACGTGCTTATGCTTAAACCCACTGCTAGCGTATTGACGAGTCTTTAGAGTCCCACACAAAGGGTTTTCTTGGTTCAGGAGAAATGATGTAGTAGCCGTATTTGATACGTGCAACCATCCGATCCAATTAGATGAAAAAGAAGGAGGAGGAGCTCAAGAAAGGTAGTGAAGAGAGAAGAAGCAAATGGTGAGATTCTTTTTTCAAATTGACCATCCATCATTTTCTTCTTCTCTTTTCACTACCTTTCTTGAGCTCCTCCTCCTTCTTCTTCATCTTCTACCCTACCATCTCATATGTTGAGAATCAAGGGTAGAAGAAAGATAGATACACACTTAGAGCAACTCACTACATCCCTAGGCACTCTAGATTAGCAACCTAGAGTCCCTAGTTTCTTCACTAGATTCTTAGTATAGAGCTAGAGCCATGAACTACATCCCTCGGGTGGATCATCTTCGACGGAAGAAAACCGGCGGCCAAGCTCGATCGAGGAGACCTCAAGGAGCCAAAGAAGAAGGTAGAAGACCGAAGGACACGAATCATTCAGTGTAACGCTTCTATCACAGTAGTTAACCTCTTTGTAGCTTGCTAGTTTCATGTTTGGTTTCGATTCTAGGTAGTTGTTTCTAGCGCCAAGTTTTTAAACACCAAAAATTTTCGTTCCGCAATGGCCGCGGTCGATGGCCAGGGCGCTAGAAATGCCAACATGGTATCAGAGCCACCCAAACATTAGAAACTAGTAGTATACGATGCATTAGTTTCAAAACCGAAAAATTCCAATTTCAAAACCCACTCTCTTTTCTGAAATTTCTTTGGTCTCTAAAATTTTTTAAAACTAGTGCAGAGACTTAGTCTAGACATGTAGATGACACACGTTGAAAACGAGTCTATTCCATGCAACTTTGGCCGGCCAAAATCCCAATTTTCCCGATATTGCCTTTTCACTATTCACCAATGTACCTCGTTTTCATCCAGTGTCTTGGGTTTTGTAAATTGGTGTTTTGGTCTAGTTTAAGTTCCCCATATTTCACTTAGTGTTGTCATTGCTTTAGGGAAACTTGGAAAGTTTCAAAACTTGAAATTTTGCATCGTTATATCTGTAATGTGGTGTATGTGTTTTACAAACGTCGTCTATTTGCTATATGTCATTTAGAAGGGGTTGCACATACTTGCTTATACTGCTGTGATGTTGTTATATATGATGGTTTGTTCAGATTGTCGTGTGGGATAGCCTCTTGTGCAAAGGTAGTTGTATAGTTTAGACTCATTAGTATATTCATTATTGCGGGGCGAGCGTCTGACTTGTGGACTGCCGTTTCCGCCAGATTGTATATTCTTTTATTGGGGCATGACCGGGTTGAAGTCGATGTCACCATTGTATATATACTTTTCTTTTCTGTACTAGGATTACCCCGCAGTGGGGTGCTCAAGTAGCCGGGTTCTAGAGGGCAACGGGCCCGCATCTCGTGGCGTTGAGTCAGAGGGGGCCTTACTCTAGAATTGGAGGGCTATTCTCCGCACTCGTAGGGGGTATAAGATGACCCACGGTGGGGTTCTCAAGTTACCGGATTCCGTGAAGTGCTGGGTGGCCCATTCACTTTGTTGATTGGGGTTGCCTCACTTCTGGTTTTGGCAGGTAACTTGCCGCACTCGTAGGGGTCTTGGTTATACATTGCACAGGTTATCCACACGACCGGGGAATGTCGGGTTTCATTTGCGGCTCAAAGGAAACCCGGGACTCCTAGATTTTCCGTTATTCTGTGTTGCTTATCGCTTTTCTGTGATGTTGCTTATTTCATGACTGGGACGAATGTTATATATATTTATATATATACTAGTAGATGTTGTATATGTTTTGCATCCGCACTAGTCCATCCCTCGCTCTGCCGTCAGTTAAGTAACCTAACGGTGCATGGCGGGGCCCCGTGGCGAATGCAGATGGCATATACGTACATTGTATGTTCGTTCTTTTCTGGTGTGATATGGATTATTTGATGGGACTGCATTAATTTTTATTAATGTAAGGAAAAATATACCTAAATGATGTTGTTGGAACCAATTTTTGAAAACTGTTATTACAGACGTTTCCTTTTTGGTTTGCACAGCGGTATTCGATTATGAATATCCAGCACATCATTCGACGATGCAAGAGCCGAGATAGCTTTATAGGGTGTGACTTCTTGGGCAAAAGTTTGCATCATTGTAATAACTTCACTATAGTCGATTCTTTTGCTTTGCATCGTGGTATTCAGTTAGGAATATCCTGCACCTCACTCGACGAGAAAAGAGCTTAGAACCATTCACAGGGAGTGACCTCTTTAGCAAAAGTTTACGCCACTATTTATTTGCAAAACCACTCGGTTCCTTCAACGATATCAAGTTCATTACGTTAAAGGGTTTTTCGCCAAAAACCCAGCCATAGCCCTCCGTCATTTAGGATGAGTAGTACCTAGTATTCGTGTTGCGTTTGTTGGCCTTTGTCAAGGCGTAGTGTACGGTAGCTAGATATTGCTTGTCTGTTGCATAGAGATGCGATTATATAGAACAGTCATATAGCCTTGTTGGCCTTTGTCAAGGGTTTGTACGGGTGGGTCTAGATTAATCCAGGATAATGACGAGTTTAACTTGACTAGTGGTTTATGATTTGTTGGCCTTTGTCATGGTCATAAACCGCTAGGTATAAAAACCATATCGGGAGTTTCAAATATAAGGGAAACTTGCCAGGCATGCGCATACCTTCTTGAGTGTGGTGACTTGAGTGGCTTCCATCAAGTTATCATGCGATGATAATTGGGTCCCGATTCCCACTGATGATTGGGTGTTACCCCTCGAGTGATTTTCAGATGATCCCGGCTAATTCTCGTTTTAGGGTTTGATGGAGAATTCGAGGAAATGGTGGGAGCCATCCAGATTAGATAAAATGATTAACCAATCTAATCTAAGTTAGAGTGCACGCTAAGTGTTTCTTTTCTCTCTCTCTCTCTTTGGCTGTGACCATGGCCTGACCTTAAACTAAAATTCATGAACCAAGTTAACTGAACCTTCTTAAACACTTTGGATTTTGGATTGTCATTAAGTCGCATATATCCCTGCCGCTCCTATTTTCCCTTTGCATTTCACCAGAACACTACATATCACTACGAAGATCCATATTACTTAGATATTCCATCGTATAGTTACATACGAACTCGAAGAAACTGTTGGGGTACGATAGCGCCGTTGCCGGTGTGGAACAAAAACTGGCGTTTAAAAACTTGGCGCTAACGAAACTGTTCTAGAATCGAACCATAAACCTATACTAGATAACTAACAAGAGCTAATCTACTATGATAGAGTGTTATACCGAACGAACTAAGTCCTTCGGTCTTCCATCATCTTCTTTAGCTCCTTGAGGCGTGCTCGATTGAACTTGGCCGTCGGTCTTCCTTCGTCGAAAATGATCCACCCGAGCGATGTAGCTCATGGCTCTAGCTCTACATCAAAAGAAAGTGAAGCAACTAAGGATTCTAGGTTGCTAATCTAGAATGCCTAGGATGTAGTGAGTGGACCCATGTGTTTTTCTATCTCTCATCCTCTCTTGATTCTAAACTCATGAGATTGTAGAGAGGAGGTTGAGGTTGAAGGTGGAGGAGCTCAAGAAAACACTAGAGAGGGAGTGAAGCTAATTGTGAGGTTTCAAAACTCAAGTGAGAATGAGCCATCCATGGAGAGAGAGAAATGAGAAGCTAGGTTTTGTAAAACCAATTCTTTCAATATAATATTAAGCCGATGCTTGAATAGTTTGCACAAATGAATTAATAATTTATTTGTGCACACTATGCAAGCATGGTTCTCACCATACTCCCCTCTCTCAATAATCCACCTCATTATCCATTTAAAATAAATGGACAAATCCAAAATGAGGTGTCCCCTTCTAGAATGTTATCTGTAAAAAATACGGATTACATTCCACTGTATATATATATATATCTGTATTTGAACCAAAATACGAATATCCGAAGAGATAGAATAGCACAAAGAACATAATACTAGAATATACATATCGAAATATATAAATGTAAATTATTAAATCAATGCCTGATTTAATAATCCGGCTCAAACCCGAGGCAGCTAGTACTATCAACTGTCTGATCGAAAGTCTGAGTAACTAGTACACTCATTCGATCGGAACCCTGCACATATCTAATACGGCCACTACATCATTTTACCAGAACTAGGGAAACCATCTGTGTGGGACTCTAAAGACTCGTCAATACGCAAGCAGTGGGTTTTGTAGGGTTACTAGGCACACTCAAGAGGTTCCACAAGGCATCAACGATGCCAAACAAAAATTTTCCGGTGCCGAGAAACCCTAATATAGATTGTTAACTAGAAGTTAAGGCGAAAAGCAAGCAAGCAAACAACTTTATTGCTAAGTGAATGGAAATACCACCTTTGTAGATCCGGTCCTCCACTTCAAAAGCTCCGTGTTGACGTCCCTCCGCTGCGATCATCGGATCCCGGACTCTAGCGATGGTTTCGTCGGAGAAATGATCGGGCTGGGTCATTGACTTCGAGGCCGAAGATGATCTACGTCAGGGAGACTCAAACTCAAGCTATTCCTTCACTTAGTCAAAAACTTTGTGAAGAGAACACCCTATACTACATGGCAAGTGGTAGAGGATGAAGAAATAGGAAGTGGGTTCACTTTAGAATTGGATTTCTCACTCTTTTCCTCATGGCACCATTGGAGCTCTCAAGCTTTTGTGAGCTTGATGAAGATGAAGAAGAAGAAAAGAAGCATATCAATTAAAAGAATAATATGAATACTTATCCTTTTAATCATGGCACCATGGTTGAGTTAAGCCCTCATGCTTAACTCATGTAGAGAATTAACCATAGCATAAGGTTAAGGGTTGGATTAGCTAATATCTTAAACAAATGACAAAGAGAGTTGACTTTGTCAATGTTTATCAAGCTTCATGAAGCTTGATAACTTTGACCAAAGTCACACTCTTTTGTTATATGCTTAGGAAAATAGTAAACCCTAATCTAACCCTGATTTGGTTCAAGTCTCATACACACAACTTGTTTGTATCATCAAGCATGATAATAACATGTACACTTGCATATATCACATATAAACAATGTGCACATTCAAGTGAGAAAATCAATCTTAAGTGAACCAATACTAGTTAATGTAAAGTAATATATCAAATATATAATTATACATTAAATCATTAAATCAACACTTGATTTAACGATCCGGTCATATCGCATATAACCGACTAATATCCAGTGTATCAATGTATCGAATCAACACTTGATTCGGTAACCCGGCTATATCACATATAACCGAACGATGATACAAATCGCGAGAATAGAATACAGTATTACATACTGGTATTATTCTCTATCTCGCACATATCTCATATGCGCTCCTATTTCGTTTCGCTTGAGCCAGGAAACCCCTGTGTAGGACTCTAAAGACTCGTCAATACGCCGGCAGTAGGTGATGATCATATCAAACACTCACAAGCCACAAGCGGTCTGCTAAACGTAACGGCCACCCGGGTATTGAGCGATCAGAAGATCAACGAGCAAGCCCGCTCACACTCCTGTGAATCCAACCAGTAACACTACCGTACAGTCCGGTTTCTTCGTCTGATATGTCGCATATCTTGTCTAGGGGTGGTAAACGTCAGACCCCAATAACTCGATAAGTCTGGTCGATATGAGGCTCATAACGGGTCGAGAAACTACTGGTAACACTTACCAGCAAATCCCTAAAATAGCCTTAGCCAAGGACTTCCTGTTATAGCCAATCGAGCACTGCTCAACATCAACTCCCTATACTGGGAGAGACGAAACACCTCCTATCGCTCATTGCCTCCATGTGACTCGGGACTGTACCCAAAAACCACCATTTTGCACGTCCTCTTGGACGTGGTAAGGTGGAAATCAAAGCACAGTGGGAATCACACAAGACTCTATGACGATCTCGGGTCTACAGACTAACCTGCACCAGTGTCACCAGAGAACTGCCATCTGACGTAAGGTATAATACCATCTGGGAGTTCTCGGCGAGTACGTCCAGTGTACCCAGTCTCCACTGAGCACCCGTAAATCATCTCTGATGTCAAACACCAATGGATATGGGATCATCCATCGCCCATCAATATGGGTCGAGAAGCTACACGCTAGTCTACTCTGGTATATCGATGCCCCGTCTCGATACACCCACGACTAAGGACTTTGAAGGATGTACTTATGGACTACCACGTCCCCACTAGTATGATCCGCATCATAGTCCAAGTAGTCAAGTACACATCCTATAGGCTTTACCAACATGTAACAGAGAGACAATCAGTGTACACGTTAAGGTAAAGAGTAACCAGATAGCATATTATCATATCGAGCAAGAAAGTCATCCCTATATATGTCCAAGCATCCACTACAATATACATCCTATGTATAGTAATGGCCTCTAGGGCATACATATAACTAACAATCTCCCACTTGCACTAGGGCCATCTGATAGCAGTGGTTGTAGTATCTCATACTCAACCATCCCATAAAAGTCTCTCTCTGGGAAAAGGACATTATGAGTGGATCCGCCGTGTTGTCCTCTGAGTCTACTCTCCTAACCTCGATCCCCTGGAGATCAACCATCTCCACGATCAGGTGATACTGACTAAGAATATGTCTGGATCACTGATGGGACGGGCGTTCCTTGGCATAAGCCACAACTCCATTGTCACACAATGGGAGGAACGAAGTTCATCTCATGAACTAATATACACCCAGACTGCCTCTTTGGTAGCATCTTTGGTAACGATGTATCTTGCCTTTAATCGTCTAGTATGTCGCGGTATCTAACTTGGAACTCTTCCAACATACCGTCCCTTTACTGAGGGTAAAGACAATGCCTGCGACTGACATTCAGTCGTCCTTATCATAATGGAACCTTTCCAGTGATTCTCCCCAGGATCAATTGATACCTTCTCACTACAGCTAGTGAGGATCCTAAGGTCCACTTAGATCTATCTCATAGATCCAAACTGAGGATTTTGGAGGTATCACTTTGATCCTATATGGAGAATCCTTGTGATAAGCGGAGATTGACCGAGCGTAGCATAGGAAGCTCCTTCCCTATCAAGAGTATGTCATCCACGTACTCTACGAGGATCACCACCATACTCCTTACTACCCTTTTGTATATACAAGGTTCATCTTCCATTTTGATGATGTCAAACTCTTTGACTACCACATCAAAACAGATGTTCCAACTCCGCGATGCCTGCTTTATCACATAAAACATCTTGCACACGTTTCCGCTGCTTCCACTGTCTACGAAGCCCTCTGACTGTGTACTTATAGACTCTCTCTTCTAAATCTTTATTTAGAAAAGTAGTCATGACACCCAACCGCCAGATATCGTAGTTTTTGGTATATAGTCGTGGCAAGTAGGATCTGGATGGACTTAAGCATAGGTACTTAGAAAAGGTTTCATCACAATCCATAGCTGGTCAATGATGTAAACTTTTAACAAGTCTAGCTTTGAAAGTCTCAACTTTTCCATGTACACCAAGTAATCTTCTCAAGATATACTTGCTCCTGATGGGGATTTAACCCTTCAGATAAAGCAACCAAAGTCCATACTTTGTTGGTGTATAAGGATTCCATCTCAAATCGATAAACATCCAGCCATTCTTACAGAGTCACACTCCTGATGGCCAGCTCGAAACTAGTTGGGTCATCATCTCATGATGCAATCCTCGCTCCCACTGTCATAGAGAAACCAAAGTATCTCTCAGGTGGGTGAGGAAACCTACTAGATCGGTGGAGAGGCTGAGGTTCGTTGGTTGCTATTGAATCCTTTGGTTCCACCAAATCAGCAGCTGCAGTTTGTATAGCTGGAACTCTTTCCAGTTCTACCTCATGTCCATATATTTCTTCATAAGAAATTCTCTTTCATTAAGGTGGCATGCTTAGAAACAAAACATTTTTGTTCCTCGGTTAGGTAGAAGATATTCCCTTGCGTATGCTTGGGATATCCAACAAACTTCTACAGATTTGACTTTGCCTCGAGCTTGTCCGGATTTTGCTTTTTAGACATAGGCCGGAAAACCCCAAATCTTAACAAACTTAAGATATGGGCTCTTCCTTTTCCATATCTCATATGATGTGGTAGGCAACTGATTTGATCGGAACCCTATTCAATAGGTATGCAACTTCATAAGTGCATAACTCCCTAAAAGGAAATAGGAAACTCAGTAGTACTCATCATAGAGCGCACCATATCTAATAGGGTGTGATTGCTCCGCCACGATATTCCATCGTGCTATGGTGTATTCGGAGGAGTAATGCTGAGAGAGAATCTCATTCTCCTTTAGAATAATCCAGGAATTCCGTGTTCATGTATTCTCCTCCTTGATCACATCAAAGGACATAATACTTATACCCGTATTTTGGTTCTCTACTTCTAACTTATATTCTGTGAATATCTCAAAAATTTCAGACTTGTGTTTCAACCGGAACATATGTCAGAATCTTGAGAGATTATCAGAGAATGTAATGAAGTACAAAGAACCGGTCTTGGCATATGTAGACAGGGGACCTTCATACATCAGCATGTATTAATCTCAAGGGTTTACTAACTCTTCCTCTGTTTCCAATAAACAGAGCTATGGTCATCTAATCTTTGTGACATGACTGGTAAGTTTCATAAGATGTAAATTCAAACTGATTTAAATATGCATCTAAATGTAACTTCAGCCAGTCGGGTCGCATTGATATGACCTAGTCTACAATGCCTCAAGAAGGATTCGTTCATTTCTGAACTCTTCCTCTTGTGTGTGTTTTGTATACTAGGAACTGTAGTTTGATTTAGAACGTCAATGCTTTTAGATAACGTGCCTGAACCGATCAACTATTGATATAGGAAATGTTCAAAACATTATCCAACAATACAAAATTGTATCCTTCTTTAATAAATAAAGAGATTGATATGATTTTGTATATCAGCTTCGGTATCCAATAGCATTTGTTCAGAATCAATGTATTCTGGTAATACAGGGTGACAGTGACCAACAGACTTGGCTGCAACACTTGCACCGTTTTCTGCCTCATGAAACTTATCACCCGTTCTCAGTTCTCTACCTTTCTGTAGCCCATGTAACAAATTACATATGTGGGATCCTGATCCGGTATCATATACCCAGGACGTAAAGGACATTTGAGAAACAGTTCTCTGTAATGAACACACCCGAAGATGATGCATCAACATGCACTTTCTTCGTTTTGGCGGCACGGGAATTCTGGTAATCCCCTAATTCCTGCTCTGTCTTATAACAATTATAAGTTGGACCGGGACCAACGTTCCCAGCTCAGTATAACAATTATAAGGCATGATATAGTCGCTACCTGGAGAGAGAGAGAAGAAAACACTCAGCGTATGCTTTTGCAAGATCAGATTGGTTATTATTTTATCTAATCAGGATGGCTCCCACTGTTTTTTTTTATCAAATCTTCCTTCAAACCCTAAAAGGAAAGACTAGCCGGGATTAATTACACGCTACAAGTTCGCCAATCTTTCAGCCAGGCCAGTGTCGGTACTTTGAGGGAGGTTCCCCATGCTTTCGCACGGACCTAATTAAAGTAAATCTCGTTTTCCCAGAGGCGTAACCCCGTTGACACCTTTCTAGACACCTACTTGATTGGCTAATTGTAATGTGTAAAACTCTCCCAGGAGTAACAATTACTCGCAGTGGGTATCGGGATCCAACTATCTCATAGAAGGTATGCAATCTCATTGCAAATTTCAACACTTGAAATTCCCGATAATGCTTTTGCCCCTAGCGTGCTATGACCTTGACGCATGCCAAACAACCCATAGTCCGCTAGTCAAGTTCAACCCATACATTTCTTGATTGAATTAAACCTACCCGCACGACCCTTGACGCATGCCAAACAACGCCGTACGAATGCCCTAATCCAATCGCATCGTATGCTAGCCGATAAGCACTAGTTAGCTACCGTACACTACGCCTTGACGTATGCCAAACTACCGCAGCACGAATACTAAGTAGTACTTATCTAAAATGACGGAGGGCTACGACAGGTTTTTCTGAAAACCTATTACGTAATGAACTTGATATCGTTGTAGAATCAAATTATTTTAAAATGGAATGTTTTTGAGGCTTTTTTAGTCTTGCTAAAGGGGTCAATCCCGGTGAAGGGATCGTCGGCCCTTTCCTCATCGAATAAGGTGCAGGATATATCATATATACCGCTGTGCAAAGCAAAAACTATAGAAGCAATCAAAAGACAAACCGAGGGTTGTAGCATCTGCTAGTTATTACTAAAGGGGTCACTCCCGGTGAAGGGATCTCGGCCCTTTCCTTATCGAATAAGGTGCAGGATGTTCTACAAGGAACACCGCGATGCAAAGCAAGAACTGTAGCTACCTGTTTTTGAAAATTCGATTCCACAACATCTTTAGGTTTCTTTTTCTTTCATTAATCATATTAATGAAGTCTCATCATTTAAAACACCTAAACATCACAGATAAATACGACGTACACTTATGCCATCCGCATTCGCCTCGATGTCCCCTCGTGCACCGTTAGGTTAGGTAACTAACGGCAGAGCGGGACAGGGCTAGCGCGGGTGTAAAACATAAGTAACGCCTATATAATATATCATATATACTATATACAGTATTTATCACAGAACATCAAATGATCACATCACAGATATCACAGCAGAAGAATCATATGAAACATTGGATATACTAGGACATCCGAGTTTTCAATACGAGCCTGTATAAAACACGGATTCCACGGTCGCGATGAATAGCCAAACCTACACCCCTAGACCCCTACGAGAGCGGCAAGCAACCCTACCAATTCTAGAGTTAGGAGGCCCGGACTCGACTCCTCGAGTTGGTCTCCCACTGGACCCCAGAACCCGGTTACTTATGCTCCCCTCCTTGGGTCTATCCTAGTGCGGAAAAGTAAATAATATACAAATGGTGACATCTTCCGCAACCTGGAAGTGCCCCAATAAAAGAATATTACATACAACAAATTTTACATGAATGAAAATAAAAACTCTCATCTCACATAAAACCCCCGGCTATTCAAAACGCGACGATCCAATATAACATATCCAGCAACACATAACATCACATGTCATCAACGTAAGTAAATATGCGCATCCCAATTGTCGTTGACATATAGCAACGAAACCGGCGATATCACATATTACATTTACGGTCGCAGAAAAGAAAGTGTAAAACTACAACAGTTGGAATCAACAATCTACTTAGACATCGCATGCCTAACCAAATGAATTCCTTAGACATCGCATGCCTAACAATTATAAATCCCGTATTTTAGTCTCAATATCAAAAACACTTTTCAATATCTTGTTGGGCAATTCAACAAGATTCCCGATAAACTGATCGAATACTCGTCGCAAACTTTAGTAGACGGCCGCACCCCCGATACCGTCGACGAAGTGCACCAAGGCGGAACACCGCTACTGCGAGCACCCGAACGGATGCTTTCGGTGACGGGGTTCTCCTACAGTCACTTGGTCGGGGCTAAGGGGTGTAGCTGTCTATTAAGTTTATCCGGCGAGTATCCGCGTACACTATGTGATTGCGACAGACTTTTGATCACATCAAAATTCCGTGGCAACCGATCATGTGAGACTAAAGTGCTATGTTTATAACATCCAAATCAGTTATCTCATAACTACTTGTAGATTCCAAATATTGTATCACATTCCAGATAAATAGAAAATGTTAAACCTTCCGATCGAACAATCAAACACCCTAGTTTTCCCGAAACAGCTCAACACATGAAATAAGTTTAAAAACATTTACTTCATGCCATAGTACCAACGGTCCAGCCGTAGAAGGGTCAAGCCAACGCCACACATGTGGCACGCCATACTGCCCCAAACCCGAAGGTTCATGTCACGTCCCGAAAGTACGGAACATGATCAGCACTTAAACTACGAAACATCTCGAGGCGTACGTAATCTAAGTTAGCCGAAAACCCAGAAATCCAAACCAAGAAAAGTAGTAGAGTGAAGGAAAACCAATTTAAAATCAAGTAGTTTTAATATCATAAGCCGAATTATGCGGTTTTAAAAACATCAAATATTTCCTGAAAATTTCGGCAGAGTCTCCTTTGTAATACTGGCTCCCAAACGGGATACAACATGAATAGTATACGAAATCAATAAAAGGCATCCCCAAGCGGGAGCTAGCTCTTTGTCAATCGACGGTCACAACCACACAAGCAAGATAATACACAACGCCAATGGCGAGGATCAAAAACTCAAAAGGAAACTCAAAACCACAAGAAATATAATGCGCGACTCTAAGGTCGAAAGAATAACATCACTGGTCTCTATCTCAAAATAAATACATATTTGGTTGATGGAACTTCTAGATACAACAGAATAATGATATACAAGATATAATGATGGGTGCGATACAAATAAACCCACCTACTAGCAAGTCACCCGGAAATGGAAATAGTGCCAGCAAGCCGTAATGTAACCTGTACGGCGAAACCAGCAAGAACTATGGCACAACGGGGGTGAGTTGCTAACTCGTGAGTAGAAAAACATCTACGCACAGAAATCGCATAAATAACGCAATCCTAGGCCAATGATCATAATATATCCTCAAATATGTATATAACATGCAGCCTATAATAATGGCTAGGGTAAATATCTAACCCGAGTGTAATCTCATGTGCCCGTGTCAGTGCCTCAGGTAGCAATATATCATATGAATGAGGTATGAATGCATGAAAACAGAATACATGTAAATGAAGAAACTGTTTTCATAATTTAGTGAGATTTCCTTTGTATTTTTAAAATGAGGTATCATAATAAAATCAGCATCAACAGTGTCTAGCATCGACACAAAACATAAATCTCAATGTCTCAAAATCTCAGGCTCCGGTTATCCGGACTGGCCTGTATCATCTGTAAGTGCACGGCGGCGCCCCGGCCTCCATCCCGAGGCCAAATGCGGAAGCGATGGTTAACTTTAATTTTTCTTGAACCGGCACCACCGCGCACTATAAACCCGGATCGAACCATTAACTAGTCCTAGCTAACTACAAGATGGGGAAGAGAGATATACCGAGCGATCCGTGTCCTCCGGTCTTCTCGCCGTCGTCCCGATCTCCCGCGGAATGTCCGGTCTCCACCTCCTCGCCGGAAGGGCACCACGTCGCCTGCTTCTTTTACGGGCTCCCACCTCTATACCGAGGCAACTCGGGCACGAAGTTGGCGAGTCGACGTGCCCAAGATTTGCTGTAGAATGTAGTGTGGAACTTGTGTCTCACTTTGGGTTATGTGGAATTGCCATTTTAGATGGTGGAGGAATGGATTTTTGAGATGAACTAGAGAGCTTTTTTCTTAGCACAATTAGAAAGCCAAAATGCCACACATGAAAAATGAACCCCTCACCTCCAATAGTGGCCGGCCCCTCTTCATGTGTGAGTGGAGAGAGAGAGCAAGGTCAAGGGGTGGGTGGAATGCAATGATGCAAGCAAGTGATGATGAGAGAATCCAATGATCACAACCAAAAAACCCACACACCAAAACAACCATCATCATATCCAAAGTCAAGAAATCATGAAAACTATCATGAAGCAAAAAGTCAAGTGAGGTCAATGGATGGTGCACTATCAAGATACAACAATATGCAAAGACCCCCTTCCAAATTGCTTATTTGCACAAATGCAAATAAGCCCTCCTCCACCAATCTTCGGCCAATGAAGGATACAAAGGAAATTGGCCGAAACGGAAAGCAAACTGGCAACTCCAGAAAACTGGTCCCGTAATAAATTACAGGAAAATCCCGATACTGTGTATACACACCCGCATCTGTATTCTGACCGAAATACAAAGGCAATGAGACAAAATTACACTGTACTGTACTAGGATCCAGCTTAAACCAAAGCCGGCTAGTAATATCCGTTCGATCCTAATCCGTGCAATACCGCACGTATCTGATCGAACCCTGCCATATAACCATACGGCCTCTAGTACTAACCGTCCAATCCTGATCCGTGCAATACCGCACGTATCTGATCGAACCTTGCCATATCTCCATACAGCCTTTACAGCTTTTCGCCCGAAAACTTGAGCAACTGAATGCGGGGGACTCTAAAGACTCGTCAACACCTGAAAGGTTCCTAGGCACTCTAGTGAGGTCTCACAAGGCATCGAACATGCCAATTTTTAAAAAATGGTGCCGAGAAACCCTAGACTACGGATCTTAGACTAGATGTTTAGGCGAAAAGATAATCTAGTTAACTATTTAACTAGAAGTTAGATGCTACAACCTTTGTAGATCCGGATTTCCACTTCCTTAGCTCCACGTGGGTGTCCTCTCGCTGTCCATCATGAATCCCGAACCCAATCATCGGCTTCATCGGAGAAATGGGCGAGCTAGGTCGTCGGCTTCGTGTCAAAGACGATCTACGTCGAGGTTGCACTAGTTCAAGCTGCGACTTCACAAAGTTGTGAAACTTGTGAAGAAAACACCCAAAACCTCTTGGCAAGAGGTAGAGGATGAAGAAATAGGAGGTGGGTTCACTTTAGATTTGGATTTCTCTCACTAGAACTCAAGTTGCCATTGATGGCATCAAGGTTCTTATCTTGAAGAAGAAGGAGAAGATCAAGTTAGAATATGATAAAAAGTGTTATTCAAAATAGAAAAGAAAACAATATTTATCATATCCTAACCATGGTCAAGTGTAGAGAATAGACCATGGTTAGTGGGAGTGGTTAGGGTTAAGCATGAAGACAAAATGGCATCATTAGTTAAAGCTTCATGAAGCTTCACCATTCTTCATGATAAAATGAAACCAATTTGTTTTCATAAATCCATTTAAATAAATAATAAATGGATAAAATAATAAGTGAATAAAATATAAACCCTAACCACTTGCATAACCATGGTTGCATTCTTTACACAAAGCCAAAACAACATGCATCATCAAACATGATACATTCATGTGTACACAAAACATATCACATATACAATGTGCACATCAAGTGAGAAAAATCCGTTTAAAGTGAACCAATACTAGTTAATGCAAAGTAATATATCAAATATATAATTATACATTAAATCATTAAATCAACACTTGATTCAATGATCCGGTCATGTCGCACATGACCGACTAGTATTCAATGCATCGATTTATCGAATCAATGATTTGATAACTAGGTCATATCTCATACAACCAATCGAAACATTAATCGCGAGAATCAAATACGGTATCACATACACGCATTATTCTCGGTCCCGCACATATCTCATATGCACTCCTATTTCGTTTCGCTTGATCTAGGAAACCTCTGTGTAGGACTCTAAAGACTCGTCAATACGCCGGTAGCAGATGATGATCATATCAAGCACCCACAAGCCGCAAGCGGTCTGCTAAACGTAACGGCCATCCGGGTATTGAGTGATCAGAAGATCGACGAGCTAGCCCGCTCACACTCCTGCGAATCCGACCAGTAACACTTACCATACAGTCCGGTCTCTTCGTCTGATATGTCGCATATCAAGTCTAGGGGTGGTATACGTCAGACCCCAATAACCGATAAGTCGTGCCGATGTGAGGCTCATAACGGGTCGAGAAACTACTGGTAACACTTACCAGCAAATCTCTGATCAGCCCTGGCCAGGGACTTCCCTGTTACGGCCAATCGAGCACAGCGCAACATCAACCCCCAATACCGGGAGAGACGAAACCCCTCGTATCGCTCATTGCCTCCATGTGACTCGGGACTGTACCCAAAGACCACCGTTTTGCACGCCCTCATGGACGTGGTAAGGTGGAGATCAAAGCACAGTGGGAATCACACAAGACTCTATGACGATCTCGGGTCTACAGACTAACCTGTACAAGTGTCACCTGAGAACTGCTATCTTGTTGGAGATAGTGCCCTCAGAGTCAATTATTGGATCACAGGTACGTGATTGCAATGATTGAAGGAGGACCTATCCCGGTAGGACAGTCTTACTCGAGATGATAGTATGCTATCTGGTTTACCTTTATCATCGTGTACTGCTTTAGGTGACATGACACGTCGCTATTACACTTTGATAGAGCCCCTAGGATTCTTGCTTGACCACCAGCAGTATGAGGGCGATCATATAAGTGGGAGCTGGGGGTCTATAAGCTTATCCTTAAAAGGTCCCTAGTCGTGGGAGTTTCGAGACTGGGCATCGATACTCCATTAGTAGACTAGTGTATACAGTCGAGACCCCGACGAGGGGCGGTGGCCGGTCTCACAAGCCACTGGTGTCAGTTGGATCACCTAAGATGTATACAGGTGCTCATTGGGTTATGAGTACACCGGACAGGACTCGCCGGGAACATGCTAGTTGGTCATATACCAGACGTCAGATGGCAGTTCCCTGGTGACATGTGTGCAGGTTAGTTCATCGACCTGGGGATCGTCATTTGTCTCGTGTGAGTTCCCACTGTACTTTGATTACTACCCTACCACGGCTCAAAGGAGTCGTGCAAACAGGTTTTAGTTGGGTACAGTCCCGAGCCACATGGAGGCAGTGAGCGTATCTTCAGGGGTTCGTCTCTCCCGGTATTGGGGGTGAGGTCGTGCTGTGTCTAGGAGAGCCATTACACAAAGTCCTTGGCCAAGGCAAGGAGATTTACTGGTAGGTATTCCAGTAGTATCTCAGGGTGTTCTGGGCTACACTCCGACACGACTTGTACCGTTTTTGGGGGTCTGACTTTTACCAACCCCCTAGGCCCGCCATGCGATGCTCATAGACGAACGGACCGGACTGCACGGATATTGTCACTGACAGGCTCAGTTGGGTGTCGGGGTGAGCTTCCTCATCGACGTCCCTTTTGGTCAATAGCTGGTGGCCCGTCACGTATTGGCATATACCTCTGATGTGCTAGTGGTTAAATCCACAGCCATAGTATTGACGAGTCTTTAGAGTCCACCACATTTACAGTTACTCAGCTTTCGGGCGAAAGGTTGTAGAGGCCGTATGGAGATATGGCAAGGTCCGATCAGATACGTGCGGTATTGCACGGATCAGGATCGGACAGTTTGTACTATAGGCCGTATGGTTTTATGGCAGGGTTCGATCAGATACGTGCGGTATTGCACGGATCAGGATCGAACAGATATTACTAGCCGGTTTTGGTATAAGCCGGATCCTAGTATAGTACAGTGTAGATTTTGTCTCATTGCATTTGTATTTCGGTCGAAATACAGATGCGGGTGTGTATGCACAGTATCGGGGTTTTCCCGTAATTTATTACGGGACCAGTTTTCTGGAGTTGCCAGTTTGCTTTCCGTTTCGGCCAATTTCCATTGTTCCGTTCATTGGCCGAAGATTGGTGGAGGAGGGCTTATTTGCATTGTTGCAAATAAGTGTTTGTGGAGGTGTTCTTTGCTTATTGTTGTATCATGATAGCCTCTCATTGACCTTGATTTCTAGCTTCATGATAGCTTGACTTTTAGTGGTCATCATGGTTGTTGATGATGAGGTTGGTGATGATGGTTGGATGAGTATTGGTTTTGGTTGTGATCATTACTTGTTATGATAACCATTCCTCTCTCTCTCTCTTGTTTGATTGATTTGGTCACCTCCCCTTTGACTTTTCCCTCTCTCCAATCACACAAGAGAAATGGGGGGGGCCGGCCACTTTTCTTGCATGATGGATTGATTCATTTTGGGTGTGGCATTTGTGGTTCATATTGTGCAAAGAAAAGAGCTATCTTGTTCCTCTCCAAAAATCCTCTCTCTTCCTCCACCAAAATGGCAAAGCTCCAAAACCCCAAATGAGACTTCTTCTCTAGATATTCTACAACGAATCTTGGGCACGTCGAGTAGCCGGCTTCGTGCCCGAGTTGCCTCGGCATTGAGGTGGGAGCCCGTAAACAAAGTAGGCGATGTGGTGCACTTCCGGCGACGAGGAGGAGACGGACGGAGATCCCGCGAGGAGATCGGAGTGGAGATGAAGACCGGAGGACTTGGATCGTCGGTATATCTCTAACCCATCGTGTTAAGTAGCTTAGACTAGTTAATGGTAACGATCCCGGGTGATAGTGCGCGGTGGTGCCGGTTTGCAAAGTCCGCAAAATTTAAGTTATTCACCGCTTCCGCATTCCGGCGTCGGATTGACGGCCGGGGCGCCGCCGTGCACTTACATATCTGACGTGAGGTATAATACCATCTGGGAGTTCTCGGCGAGTCCGTCCAGTGTACCCAGTCTCCACTGAGCACCCGTATACCATCTCTGATGTCAAACACCAATGGATATGGCATCATCCATCGCCCATCACATGGGTCGAGAAGCGCATACGCTAGTCTACTCTGGTATATCGATGCCCCGTCTCGATACACCCACGACTAGGGACCTTGAAGGATGTACTTATAGACTACCATGTCCCCACTAGTAGGATCTGCATCATAGTCCAGGTAGTCAAGTACACATCCTAAGGGCTTTACCAACATGTAACTATAAGACAGTATAAAGAGACTAGTGTACATGTTAAGATAAAGAGCAACCAGATAGCATACTATCATATCGAGCAAGAAAGTCATCTCTATATATGTCCAAGCATCCAATATAATATACAACATCTCTACAATACTGGCCTCTAGGGCATACATACAACTAACAATCTCCCACTTGCACTAAGGCCAGCTGCTGTAGTATCGCATACCGAGCATCCCGAAGAGTCTCTCAAACTGTATCTGGGGAATGGCCTTCGTGAGTGGATCCGCCGTGTTGTTCTTCGTGTCAACCCTCCTGACCTCGATCTCCCGGCGATCAACTATCTCCCGGATCAGGTGATACCGCCTCAGAATATGCCTGGATCGCTGATGGGACCTGGGTTCCTTGGCCAAAGCCACCGCTCCATTGTTATCGTAATACAAAGGTATTGGACGCTCAATGGATGGAACCACTCCAAGTTCAGTAATGAACTTCTTGATCCAGACAGCCTCTTTGGCAGCATCGTTGGCAGCGATGTATTCAGCCTCCATCGTCGAGTCTGCCACGGTTTCCTGCTTGGAACTCTTCCAGCTAACCGCCCCTCCGTAAAGGGTAAAGACAAAGCCCGACCGTGACTTAGAGTCGTCCTTATCACTCTGGAAGCTCGAATCGGTAAAGGACTCCACTTGGAGCTCTCCGTTACAATACACCAAGAACATATCTCTAATCCTTCGCAAGTACTTGAGAATGCTCTTCACAGCTGTCCAGTGACTCTCTCCAGGATCAGCTTGATACCTGCTCACTATACTTAGTGAGTATGCTATATCAGGTCTGGTACATAGCATCGCATACATGATAGAGCCTACTGCCGAAGCATAGGGTATCCCTTGCATGCGAGCTCTCTCCAAATCAGTCTTGGGAGACATCTCTTTGGAGAGAGTGACTCCAGAGATCGTGGGCAAGTTCCCACGCTTGGACTCTTCCATACCAAACCTCTTTAGTATGGTGTCAATATACCTGGATTGGGACAATCCCAAAATCCGTTTGGATCTATCTCTATAGATCCTAATTCCCAATATGCAGGAGGCATCACCAAGATCTTTCATTGAGAATCTTTGTGATAAGAAGAGCTTAACCGATTGCAGCATAGGAATATCATTTCCTATCAAGAGTATGTCGTCCACGTACAATACGAGGAAGACAACCTTACTCTCTGCCACCTTCTTGTAGATACAAGGTTCATCTGGATTTTTGACGAAATCAAACTCTTTGATAACGACGTCAAAGCAGATGTTCCAACTCCGCGATACTTGCTTTAATCCATAAATGGATTTAAGCAGCTTGCACACCTTCCCGCTGCTCCCACTGTCTACGAAGCCCTCTGGCTGAGTCATGTACACGCACTCTTCTAAATCACCATTTAGAAAGGCGGTCTTAACATCCATTTGCCAGATTTCGTAATCATGATAAGCAGCGATGGCAAGCATGATCCGGATGGATTTAAGCATAGCCACTGGAGAAAAGGTCTCGTCATAGTCCACACCTGGTCTTTGACGAAAACCCTTTGCTACAAGTCTAGCTTTGAAAGTCTCCACTTTCCCATCTACACAAAGTTTCTTCTTGAAGATCCACTTGCTCTCAATGTGTTTTACCCCTTCAGGAGCAACGTCCAAAGTCCATACTTTGTTGGTGTACATGGATTCCATCTCGGACCGCATAGCATCCAGCCATTTCACTGAGTCCCCACTCGTGATGGCCTGCTCGAAGCTAGTTGGGTCATCATCCTCCATGATGCAATCCTCGCTCCCACCGTCGATGAGAAAACCGTAGTATCTCTCAGGTTGGCGAGGAACCCTACTAGATCGGCGGAGTGGCTGGGGTTCATCGGGAACTACGGAATCCTCTGGTTCCACCAGATCTTCTGTTGTAGCTTCTGCAGCTGGAACTTCTTCCAGTTCTACCTCATGACCACTAATCTCTTTTTTAAGAAATTCCTTTTCTAAAAAGGTGGCATGCCGAGAAACAAACACTCTTTGTTCCTCAGGGTGGTAGAAGATATACCCTTGAGAATTCTTGGGATATCCTACAAATTTGCATAGAACAGACCGTGCCTCGAGTTTGTCCGGATTTTGTCGTTTGACATAGGCTGGACAACCCCATATCTTAACATAGTTAAGACATGGTCTCTTCCCTTTCCATATCTCATATGGAGTGGTAGGCACAGATTTGGTGGGGACCATATTCAATAGATGTATGGCTGTCTCAAGCGCATACCCCCAGAAGGAAATAGGTAACTCAGCTGTGCTCATCATAGAGCGCACCATATCTAATAGGGTGCGGTTCCTCCGTTCTGATACACCGTTGTGCTGTAGTGTATATGGAGGAGTCAGCTGAGAGAGAATCCCATTCTCTTTTAGGAAGTCCAGGAATTCATTGCTCAAGTATTCACCTCCTCGATCAGATCGAAGGATTTTAATACTCTTTCCGGTTTGGTTTTCGACTTCTTGTTTATATTCTCTAAATTTCTCAAAAGCTTCAGACTTGTGTCTTATTAAGTACACATGTCCGTATCTTGAGAGATCGTCAGTGAATGTAATGAAGTACGAAGAACCATCCCTGGCATGTGTAGACATGGGACCACATACATCACTATGTATCAGTCCCAAGAGTTCGGTAACTCTTTCTCCGTGTCCCGTAAACGGAGTTTTGGTCATCTTGCCTTTGAGACATGACTGGCAAGTGTCATAAGATGAAAATTCGAAAGGTTTCAAATATCCATGCTTATGCAACTTAGCCAGTCGTGTCATATTGATGTGACCCAGTCTACAATGCCACAAGAAGGATTCGTTGAGTTCAGAACTCTTCCTCTTGTTTGTGTTTGTTATGCTCAGAACTGTTGATTGGTTTAGAACATAAATGCCATTGCACAACGTGCCTGATCCAACCAACTTTTGGTTACGGAAAATGTTCATAACATTATCCTGTAATACAAAATTATATCCCTCTTTACTTAATAAAGAAACCGATATAATGTTGCATATCAGGTTCGGCATGTAATAGCATTCGTTCAGAACCAATGTATTACCAGTTAGTAATACAAGGTGATATTCCCCGACAGTTTTAGCTGCAACAATTGCACCATTTCCAACTCTAATGTCTTTATCACCTTCTCCAAGTTCTCTACCTTTCCTTAGCCCATGTAACTGATTACATATATGGGATCCCGACCCGGTATCTAATACCCAGGACGTAGGGCAAATGGAGAAACAGTTCTCTATAACGAACACACCCGAAGAAAATACATCAACATGTACTTTCTTCAATCGGGTGGCATGGGAATCCTGGTATTCCCCTATATCCTGTTCATTCCTATAACTCTTATAAGAAAGAACGGAACCAACGTTCCCCAGCACAGTATAACATGCGGGTTCGGTCAATACATCCATATTATTATCTTCATTAGGGCATGAAATGGTCGCTACCTGGAGAGAGAGAGAAGAAAACACTTTAGCGTATGCTCGTGCAAGATCAGATTGGTTATTATCTTATCTAATCAGGATGGCTCCCACTGCTTTTTATCAAATCTTCCTCCAAACCCTAAAAGGAAAGACTAGCCGGGATTAATTACACACTACAAGTTCGCCAATCTTTCAGCCAGGCCAGTGTCGGTACTTTGAGGGAGGTCCCCCGTGCTTTCGCACGAACCTAATTAATGTAAACCTCATTTTCCCAGAGGCGTAACCCCGTTGACACCTTTCTAGACACCTACTTGATCGGCTAATTGCAATGTGAAAAACTCTCCCAGGAGTAATTCTTACTCGCAGTGGGTATCGGGATCCAACTATCTCATAGAAGGTATGCAATCTCATTGCAAATTTCAACACTTGAAATTCCCGATAATGCTTTTGCCCCTAGCATGCTATGACCTTGACGAAAGCCAACAAACCACAGCCCGCTAGTCAAGTTCAACCCGTACATTTCTTGACTGAATTAAACCCACCCGCACGACCCTTGACGAAAGCCAACAAAGCCGTACGACTACCCTAATCCAGTCGCATCATATGCAGCAGATAAACAGCACATAGCTACCGCACACTACACCTTGACGAAAGCCAACAAATGTAGCACGAATACTATATGTAACCTATCTGAAATGACGGAGGGCTACGCAGGTTTTTCTGAAAACCTATTGCGTAATGAACTTGATATCGTTGTAGAATCAAATGAAGTTTTGAAATGGAGTGATTTTGAGGCTTTTCTAGTTTTGCTAAAGGAGTCACTCCCGGCGAAGGGATCTCGGTCCTTTCCTCGTCGAATGAGGTGCGGGATATATCATATATATCGCTGTGCAAAGCAAAAACCCAAAAGCAGTCAAAAGCAAACCGACTGTGTAGCATTTGCCAGTTATTGCTAAAGGAGTCACTCCCGGTGAAGGGATCTCGGTCCTTTCCTTATCGAATAAGGTGCAGGGTATATCATATATACCGCTGTGCAAAGCAAGAACTGTAGCTACCCTTTTATTTTAAAATTCGATTCCACAACATCTTAGGTTTCTTATCTTTCATTAATCACATTAATGAAGTCCCATCATTTAAATACCTAAACATCACAGATAGATATGACGTACACTTATGCCATCCGCATTCGCCTCGATGTCCCCTCGTGCACCGTTAGGTTAGGTAACTAACGACAGAGCAGGGCAGGGCTAGCGCGGGTGTAAAACATAAGTAACGTCTATATAATATATCATATATACTATATACTATATCTATCACGGAGTCACAACACAGATATCGCAGCAGAATAAACATATGAAATATTGGATATACTAGGACGTCCGTGTTTTTAATACGAGCCAGTATAAAACACGGATTCCACGGTCGTGATGAATAGCCAATCCCACACCCCTAGACCCCTACGAGAGCGGCAAGCAACCCTGCCAATTCTAGGGTTAGGAGACCCGGACTCGACTCCTCGAGTTGGTCTCCCACT
Source organism: Agapanthus africanus (assembly GCA_030015575.1). Classification (NCBI taxonomy): domain Eukaryota; kingdom Viridiplantae; phylum Streptophyta; class Magnoliopsida; order Asparagales; family Amaryllidaceae; genus Agapanthus; species Agapanthus africanus. Next base: position 373,205,379 of record JASDDO010000026.1, read on the forward strand.
GGACCCCAGAACCCGGTTGCTTGTGCTCCCCTCCTTGGGTCTATCCTAATGCGGAAAAGTAAATAATATACAAAGGGTGACAACTTCCGCTACCTGGAAGTGCCCCAAATAAAAGAGTATTACATACAAGTTTTTACATGAATGAAAATGAAAAACACTCATCTCACATAAAAACCCCCGGCTATTCAAACACGACGATCCAATATAACATATCCAGCAACACATAACATCACATGTCATCAACGTAAGTAAGTATGCATACCCCAATTGTCGTTGACATATAGCAACGAAACCGGCGATATGAACATACTACACTTACGGTCACAGAAAGAAAGTGTAAAACTACAACAATTGGAATCCGCAACTTCTTTAGACATCACATGCCTAATCAAATGAAATACTTAGACATCACATGCCTAACAGTTATAAACCCCGCATTTTAGTCTCATTATCGAAAACACTTTTCAATATAAAGTGAAACTAAACCGCTAGATTTATAACATTCATTCAGTTATCACATAACTGTTTGTGAATTCCAATTATTGTATCACATTCCAGATAAACAGAAAATGTTAAACTTTCCGATCGAACAGTCGAATACCCAAGTTTTCCCGATACAGCTTAACACATGAAATAAGTCTAACAACATTCAGTTCGTGCCTCAGTACCGACGGTCCAGCCGTAGAAGGGTCAAGCCAACGCCTCACATGTGGCACGCCGTACTGCCCCAAACCCGAAGGTTCAAAGGGCAGTTCAAGACGGTCACATAATCGAGTTAAGGTTTGTTGTCTTCTAGAGGGTCCATCGCGTTACTTGCACTACTGAGAACGTTGTTAAACTACGGAAAAATCCAACACTTGGAAATTTCCCGACAGGGGGAAAATTGGGTATTTTTATCCGGTCGAACTTTTTTAACATATTCAAAAATTTATCCGGAAATACACAAAGACGAAATTTGATAATCTGATCGAAACTTTGATTCCCAATAGTACCCCAGAATACTCTTCTGTATAGTCACAATAAAAATATCCCAGAAAACACAGCATTGAATTATATGAGTTACTGTGTAGAAAACATCACACAAAGGAACAGGAAGGCCGCGGAACCGCCGCAGAATGCATAGCACGTGCCGCGGTTCCGCGGTGGAAAAGTTGATTAAGGCCCTCGTATTTCACAGTAATTCACATAACACCCTGCTTGATTTTCTGCATATTTTTAATTGACAAAAATCCGAATTTTTAGAAAAAGTCCAGAGAGCATTTTAGCGTTTTGGGTTTCGGTTCGATCGGGTTTCAAACGTCGTCTAGACTTCGCCTAAGGCTCTAGCTAGGCTCTGATACCAGTGAAAGGTTCCTAGGCACTCTAGTGAGGTCTCACAAGGCATCGAACATGCCAATTTTTAAAAAATGGTGCCGAGAAACCCTAGACTACGGATCTTAGACTAGATGTTTAGGCGAAAAGATAATCTAGTTAACTATTTAACTAGAAGTTAGATGCTACAACCTTTGTAGATCCGGATTTCCACTTCCTTAGCTCCACGTGGGTGTCCTCTCACTGTCCATCATGAATCCCGAACCCAATCGTCGGCTTCATCGGAGAAATGGGCGAGCTAGGTCGTCGGCTTCGTGTCAAAGACGATCTACGTCGAGGTTGCACTAGTTCAAGCTCCGACTTCACAAAGTTGTGAAACTTGTGAAGAAAACACCCAAAACCTCTTGGCAAGAGGTAGAGGATGAAGAAATAGGAGGTGGGTTCACTTTAGATTTGGATTTCTCTCACTAGAACTCAAGTTGCCATTGATGGCATCAAGGTTCTTATCTTGAAGAAGAAGGAGAAGATCAAGTTAGAATATGATAAAAAGTGTTATTCAAAATAGAAAAGAAAACAATATTTATCATATCCTAACCATGGTCAAGTGTAGAGAATAGACCATGGTTAGTGGGAGTGGTTAGGGTTAAGCATGAAGACAAAATGGCATCATTAGTTAAAGCTTCATGAAGCTTCACCATTCTTCATGATAAAATGAAACCAATTTGTTTTCATAAATCCATTTAAATAAATAATAAATGGATAAAATAATAAGTGAATAAAATATAAACCCTAACCACTTGCATAACCATGGTTGCATTCTTTACACAAAGCCAAAACAACATGCATCATCAAACATGATACATTCATGTGTACACAAAACATATCACATATACAATGTGCACATCAAGTGAGAAAAATCCGTTTAAAGTGAACCAATACTAGTTAATGCAAAGTAATATATCAAATATATAATTATACATTAAATCATTAAATCAACACTTGATTCAATGATCCGGTCATGTCCACTAGTAAAATAGGGGGTTGCCCCTACGGATGGCAATATCCGTAAGGGCATATTTAACTTGGCCCTACGGATTAATCTGTAGGGCTAAAAGGTTGCCCCTACGGGCACTGACGTCCAAGAATAAAAATATTAATTCTTAATTTGGTGTTTGCCCCTACGGAGCCGCAAACAAAAGACCTACGGGTATGTCCGTAGGGGCAAGTAAATATCGTTTTAAAATAAAGCCAGATCGATTGCCTACGCTCACTTTCTCTCTCCCTCAAACGCGCGAGAAAAAACCCTAAATCGCCTAGCCTTCGTTGCCACCGTCGCCACCGTCGTCGCCACCGCCGATTTCGTCGCCACCGTCGTCGCCACCGCCGGTTTCGTCGCCACCGTCGTCGCCACCGCCGGTTTCGTCGCCACCGTCGTCGCCACCGCCGGTTTCGTCGACAAATCGCCACCGTCGTCGCTCCGGCCCACCAGCAGCCGTTCAGGTATAAATCTCGAGGTAAATTAAAGCATTTTTGGATTATTCATGGCTGGGTCTGGGTTGCGCGCGCGAGAGTTGGGTTTGGGCAGGGGTTACGCGCGCGAGAGTTGGGTTTGGGCAGGGGTCGCGGTGGCGGTCGGGGTCGGGGTCGGGGTCGGGGTCGGGGTAGGGTTAGGGTTGGGGTTCGGCTACTGCTGGGGTGGGGCTGGGGTTAGGGTTACTGTGGGGCTGGGGTTAGGGTTACGGTGGGCTGGGGTTAGGGTTACTGTTGGGTTGGGGTTAGGGTTACGGCACCTGTTCTTCATTTTGTGCTCTATTTTCATGAGATATGGTCCCTTGTGAAGTGCAAGTAAAACGCTTAATTCATTCGAGATATTAATTGAATATCTTTTGTAAGATTTCTATCTAAGATTTTATGGTAATTCGTATCGCGTCCATTTGCCTATATCTTGTGAATCCAATCCACACATTAGTATATACTATGATGGTCCCTTTTCTATCGGAAAATACATAAAGTTAAAAAAGAAGAAAAACGGGAAAAAAATAATAATGATAACTGATATGTCAATAAATATTTAAGACATAGGTCAGCCCGCAGAAAGAATCTCCAAATTGGATTGGAGGTAGCTACTAATTCTACCCTCTAGCCCTAAGGAGGTCACCAAGATGGTTTTTTCCCAAAGGCCGTAAAGATAGTTACTTTTATTTATTGTCTTATGAATTTTGGTAAGCTAATAGCGGTAGAGGAAACAATCTTTGCACCTGCCATTCAGTACTACTAACCGTCCAAGACATACGGCCAAAGTTCTCCCAGCTCAGCTGCTAACAAACAAAATGTTAAAGAGTATGCCATTTCTTTTCCAAGAACTAGAGATGTAAACGGACCGAATTATCTGTTTTGGTCCATCTCACCCGACTTGGCATCCTATGGTCTTCCAACAAGGTCGGATGGTCTGATCCTGGAATCGTTAGCAATCGTCGGATATGGTGTTACCATATCCGCATCCGGCAATCCTATATGGTGTATAATATCTAGTAGCAGATGCTAGGCATATAGACTAAAGAATAGTTGTAAATGAACCGTTAGCAAGAAAATCCTATAATTATACACATCGCTTGACGCATGAAGCCTGAAGCTCTTTCTTTTGGGGGATAAAACTAGTTATATTCCTGCATTGCCTAGAAATAGCAGTGAGTTGGTTAAAACCTTTCAAACACAACCCCCACCCCCAAAAAAAAAGAAAGAAAGAAAGGGCAAGGAAAAAAAAGAATAGCAACAAGCAATACAGGCTAGCAACCATAAATAACTGCTGAGATTATGTCTACCTTGGCAATTTGAACAATGACGGTCTTGTCTGGATTGTTAAGATCCACTTTATGGGGGTGAGGAACACATTTTGCAACTGTATTTATGATTTTCATTCTGTCAAGTGTTGAAATAAAAATCAACACTTGAAAATCAATCCAAGATGCTCAATAACTTGCTTCAAAACCATAATCTAATCTTGATGATGCTCAATATTAGCGATTTCCATGATCACGACACGTGGCAGATGACGTGTCTCATAACGCTTTATGATATCAGTATCCTATATTTATAGTTTTAATTGTTGATTGTTATAGATGTATACCATTGCAATAATAGTTTTTGGTTGATGAATACTATTGCAATGTAGTATGATCAGTTCTATCAATCTTGATCTCAATGATTTAAAATCGTGTTACACATACAACACGAATGCACAACAAACGCATAATTAGAGAGCGACTCGAGATATTCAGGTTAAAACCAATATATGATACTCGATGATAATATGAAACCTTCATATTCCTATCGATACCCATATATGAAACTAAAAGCGCCACTTAGTCCCCGTCTATCGGTTAACATACGTGCGATGCTCGTCGTGACCTAGAACTATACGAAGGTTGTTAAATATCGGACAGTATAGCTCGATACTAACAACCGTCGTATAGTCTACGCGACGAGAAAATTCAATCGTATGGTAACCCATAGATTTGTCCCGTGTGGACAAGTTAAGAATGTATAAAGCAAACGCCTTCATTCACTTGTGTTTTCATCCGTTTCGAGATATTTCGTCGGTACCTTTCCGCTGGTTCTCCGTGTACAAAGATAGATTAGATGTTCATTTCAACGTTGTTTCACAGCTTTGAAATGATTATCTATTCTATTACAGTGTACTCGGAGAACAGCGGGAAGGTGCTGCCGAAATTTACTCGAAACGGTTGAAAGCACAAGTGATGGGCGTTCGCTCTATACATTCTTAATGGGATAGAAGCCTACCCCCGACAGCCGGAACACATACATACAAACGCATAATTAGAGAGCGATTCGAGATGTTCGGGTTAAAACCAATATATGATAATATGAAACCTTCATATTCCCATCGATACCCGTATATGAAACTAAAAGCGCCACTTAGTCCCCGTCTATCGGTTAACATACGTGCGATGTTCGTCGTGACCTAGAACTATACGAAGGTTGTTAAATATCGGACAGTATAGCTCGATACTAACAACCGTCGTATAGTCTACGCGACGAGAAAATTCAATCGTATGGTAACCCATAAATTTGTCCCGTGTGGACAAGTTAAGAATGTATAAAGCAAACGCCTTCATTCACTTGTGTTTTCATCCATTTTGAGATATTTCGTCGGTACCTTTCCGCTGGTTCTCCGTGTACAAAGATAGATTAGATGTTCATTTCAACGTTGTTTCACAGCTTTGAAATGATTATCTATTCTATTACAGTGTACTCGGAGAACAGCGGGGAGGTGCTGCCGAAATTTACTCGAAACGGTTGAAAGCACAAGTGATGGGTGTTCGCTCTATACATTCTTAATGGGATAGAAGCCTACCCTCGACAGCCGGAACACATACATACAAACGCATAATCAGAGAGCGACTCGAGATGTTCGGGTTAAAACCAATATATGATAATATGAAACCTTCATATTCCCATCGATACCCATATATGAAACTAAAAGCGCCACTTAGTCCCCGTCTATCGGTCAACATAACATGCGATAATTTATTCTTTTCAACGACAAACGCACACACAAAGCATATACATGAATTTTCTCCTTTGTCAGTAACTATCCCGTTCTTATATTTCTCAATATAGTCAGCATAACCTACAATTTATATGTTATTCAGTCTAACATGGCCCATGAGTACGTCAGAGTTAAGGACTGGATGTATGTGGATTGGAAACAACGTATGCAACCTAAGTTTGTCGCAGGAGTTGCTGCTTTCCTTGAATTTGCACGAGCACATAATAAGATCATAATAGAGAAGATTCTCTGTCCATGCGATAGATGTGGCAATAAGTACTGGCAGAAGGTAGAATTGGCAGAGCTTCATATTGTAAAACATGGGTTTACTAGACTTTATTCAATTTGGAAATATCACGGGGAAGGAGAAGAATGCAGTACTGCGGTAGAAGAAGGAGAACACGATAATGAGGCAGGAGAAGAACAAGAATTCGGTAATACGGCAGGATACGGAAATTTATTTCCATCAGAAGAAATGGAGGATATGGTAGAGGCTGCCCTAGGTGAATCTATTCGTACCGAAGATGACATTCCTTCCGGTCAAGGACCGCGTGCGGATAAATATGAAAATTTCATGAATGATGCTAGGAAACCAATTTCTTGATATTTCGTGCAGACGCAGGGCCTCTCCATCCCTAGAGGGGGACTCGAGGCCCGAATCAGTCCCATAGGCTGAGGCCTGATAGAGCTAGGGGGGAGGCAGCATTCCCCCTATTTTTTACCCTTGACTATCGCTATACCGGTCCTCATGCCGAGAGGTTCGGCCGGTATTTGGGAGATGAGAGCCGGATCGTGAAGAACTATCCACTTCACGTTGAGTGGGGCGAGCAGCACCAGCGCTCATTCGCCCTCTTCTTTGATCAGGCTCGGGTATGTATTGATATATATTTTCATTTGATCTATCCAATATATTTATTATTAACACTTGCAATCTAATAACAATGTTTTTTTTTGTATTTTCAGTTGGATTACGATTTTCAGCCTGTAGCCGACCCTGATCACTCGGGGAGGGTGCTCGACCTTCATGCTCTGTACAATGGCCTGATGAAGAACATGCAGGCCAAGGTCCGATACAACAGGAATGAGCTGAAGGCCGACTGCTACTCCCTGTGGATAGCGACCCCCGAGGCAGAGAGAGCGGCCCTCCTATCTACTCCGGCGTTTGCGAGAGTCGACGTAGAGACATGGCCTCTATTGTGCGCTTATTTCGACTCCGAACGCAAACAAGTATGTATTTTAAATTTAATTCATTATTTATGATATACTTTATTTCTTTGTGTTTCTTAATTAGAAAACTAAATGTTAATGCGTTGTGCAGAAACAGGCCGCTCAGAATACGGAGAACGGGAAGTCGGCGAAGAGGGGTCGCCCCACTTACACAGGTGGCTCGAGGAACATTACTCGAGCCATGGAGTTATCGGTAAATTAAGAGTTATTCTCTAATATTCTGCAATATTAAGAGTTATTCTCTAATATTTCTAATATTAAGAGTTACTTTCTAATATTGCAGACATCTCGGACCGTGGCGTCAGGTGGTACACCGAGCGTACTGTCCGCATATCTTGCCGTCCACGGCACCTCGACAGATCCCGCCACAGGCGAGCTTCGATGTCCCGACGTCGCTACCCAGGAGTACTGCGTAAGTGTTAATATTTTTTCTACCCAAATTTGAAATTTTAGTTTTGGAAGGTTCAAGTTTAAATTTTATACTTATACTTTACTGCTTAATGTGGGTGTAGGAGCGGGTGGTTGAGCAGGCCCAGGCCTCGGGGATCGATTTTACCAGACAGAACGATCCGAGGCTGCTGACCCCAGTTCTGGACGCCGCACACGGAGGGCACCACGGAGGTTGGGAGAGAGGCCGGGGATTGGGCCCTAGCAGGGCCCATATGAGGTTGGACTCCACCCCGGCGGTTACTTCCTCCGTCTCCAGTGACCGGCATGTCCATCAGGAACTGGATAGCTTGAGGGCCACCGTTCAGGAGTTGAAGGAGATGCTGGTATGTATACTACTTTATAGTAAAATATCATTTCATATTATATACATATCAACATATCCATAATTAGTACGTAGCTTGAGCTTATTTGGTTTTAGACTTAAGTTTGATTAATCATACATACATATGTAATTAAAATAAACAACGCTTTTCCAAACTAGATATCCAAACAGGGTTTCGAAATAACTTAATAATGAAACGAATTCGAATAATACACAGTTCTTACACGCTTCTTACACACGTTATGTCCAGACGCGACAGGGTAGATCGGCCGAGCCTCCACATGCATCTCCTTCGGCTGCGGCTCCGCAAGCTACTACATCGGCTGCGGTTCCGCAGACAGCTCCTGTAGCTCCACCGCCCACTCAGACTCCCGCAGCCGCGGCTCCGCAAGCGACTACCTCGACGGCGGCTGCGCAGACCACATCGCCAGCTCCACATGCCGCTCAGACTCCCTTATATGTAGCATTGGAGAGTGTATTTACCGAGGAGCAGGCGCGCGTTATTCGAACGTTATTCGGAGGTGGAGCTGGACCGAACTAGGGTAGCTTTTTGGTTCTTATTTTTTGAAACATGTATTTATTTATATCACATTGTACTACATTTTGAAACGATATTGATATTGGTTTGTATTTATATCATAATCAGTTTTTGGGTTTCTTTTGTATATTATATATATGCGTGAGATGTGATTATGAATACTGCAATATATGATTTGATTGATGTATATAGTATTGTGCACAGGGCGGGAAAAAATCTAGCAGCCCATTTTTTTAAAAAAAACACAGACAATATGTACCTACGGATTAAGCCGTAGGTATATATGTTGCCCCTACGGAGTTGTCCGTAGGGGCAAACTATCAGGAAACCTGATATTTTTCCACCTGATATCAGTGCAGGGTGTTGTGGGTGCCCCTACGGATATGTCCGTAGGGGCCAATGTTTATCCCCTACGAATTTATCCGTAGGGGCAAAATATCAGGTTTCCTGATATTTTTTCCCCCGATCTTAGTGCAGTGTGTTGGGAGTGGCCCCTACGGATTGAACCGTAGGGGCTACTTTATATCCCCTACGGAGGTATCCGTAGGGGTATAAAAAGGACCTACGGATATATCCGTAGGTATATACAATACATTCAAAAAAAAAATTACATATATGATTTTATTACCCCTACGGGGTACTCCGTAGGGGCTACAGCACCTACTGATATATCCGTAGGGGCATAAATTTGTCCGTAGGGGCAAGTTCAGGGCCTCAACTTGCACCTGCGGCCTTTGCACCTACGGGGTCTTTTTTCGCCCCTACGTATATATCCGTAGGGGTAGTGGGTTGCCCCTACGGATAAATCCGTAGGGGCAACCCTTATTTGTAGTAGTGGTCGCACATGACCGACTAGTATTCAATGCATCGATTTATCGAATCAATGATTCGATAACTAGGTCATATCTCATACAACCAATCGAAACATTAATCGCGAGAATCAAATACGGTATCACATACACGCATTATTCTCGGTCCCGCACATATCTCATATGCACTCCTATTTCGTTTCGCTTGAGCTAGGAAACCTCTGTGTAGGACTCTAAAGACTCGTCAATACGCCGGTAGCAGATGATGATCATATCAAGCACCCACAAGCCGCAAGCGGTCTTCTAAACGTAACGGCCACCCGGGTATTGAGCGATCAGAAGATCGACGAGCTAGCCCGCTCACACTCCTGCGAATCCGACCAGTAACACTTACCATACAGTCCGGTCTCTTCGTCTGATATGTCGCATATCAAGTCTAGGGGTGGTATACGTCAGACCCCAATAACCGATAAGTCGTGCCGATGTGAGGCTCATAACGGGTCGAGAAACTACTGGTAACATTTACCAGCAAATCTCTGATCAGCCCTGGCCACGGACTTCCCTGTTACGGCCAATCGAGCACAGCGCAACATCAACCCCCAATACCGGGAGAGACGAAACCCCTCCTATCGCTCATTGCCTCCATGTGACTCGGGACTGTACCCAAAGACCACCGTTTTGCACGCCCTCATGGACGTGGTAAGGTGGAGATCAAAGCACAGTGGGAATCACACAAGACTCTATGACGATCTCGGGTCTACAGACTAACCTGTACAAGTGTCACCTGAGAACTGCCATCTGACGTGAGGTATAATACCATCTGGGAGTTCTCGGCGAGTCCGTCCAGTGTACCCAGTCTCCACTGAGCACCCGTATACCATCTCTGATGTCAAACACCAATGGATATGGGATCATCCATCGCCCATCACATGGGTTGAGAAGCACATACGCTTGTCTACTCTGGTATATCGATGCCCCGTCTCGATACACCCACGACTAGGGACCTTGAAGGATGTACTTATAGACTACCATGTCCCCACTAGTATGATCTGCATCATAGTCCAGGTAGTCAAGTACACATCCTAAGGGCTTTACCAACATGTAACTATAAGACAGTATAAAGAGACTAGTGTACATGTTAAGATAAAGAGCAACCAGATAGCATACTATCATATCGAGCAAGAAAGTCATCTCTATATATGTCCAAGCATCCAATATAATATACAACATCTCTACAATACTGGCCTCTAGGGCATACATACAACTAACAACACCTTGGTTGTGAATTTAACCACTAGCACGTCAGAGGTATAAGCCAATACGTAACGGGCTACCAGGTATTGACCAAAAGGGATGTCGATGAGCGAACTCATCCTGACAGCCTACTGAGCCTGTCAGTGACAATATCCGTACAGTCCGGTCCGTTCGTCTATGAGCATCGCATGGCGGGCCTAGGGGTTGGTAAAAGTCAGACCCCCAAAAGCGGTACAAGTCGTGTCGAAGTGTAGCCCAGAACACCCTAAGATACTACTGGAATACCTACTAGTAAATCTCCTGCCTCGGCCGAGGGCTTCGTGTAATGGCTTTCCTAGACACAGCGCGACCTTACCCCCAATACCGGGAGAGACGAACCCCTGAAGATCCGCTCACTGCCTCCATGTGGCTCGGGACTGTACCCAACTAAAACCTGTTTGCACGTCTTCTTTGAGCGTGGTAGGGTAGTAATCAAAGTACAGTGGGAACTCACACGAGACAAATGACGATCCTCACGTCGATGAACTAACATGTACACATGTCACCAGGGAACTGCTATCTGACGTCAGGTATAAGACCAACTAGCATGTTCCCGGCGAGTCATGTCCGGTGTACTCATAACCCAATGAGCACCTGTATGCATCTTAGGTGATCCAGCTGACACCAATGGCTTATGAGACCGGCCACCGCCCCTCGTCGGGGTCTCGACTGTATACACTAGTCTACTCCGTAGTATCGATGCCCTGTCTCGAAACTCCCACGACTAGGGACCTTTTAAGGATGTGCTTATAGACCCCAGCTCCCACTTATATGATCGCCCTCATACTGCTGGTGGTCAAGCAAGAATCCTAGGCGCTCTATCAACGTGTAATAGCGACATGTCAGGTCACCTAAAGCGGTACACGATGATAAAGATAAACCAGATAGCATACTATCATTTTGAGTAAGACTGTCCTACTGGGATAGGTTCTCCCACAATCATTGCAATCACGTGCCTGTGATCCAATAATTGACTCTGAGGGCACTATCTCCAACAATCTCCCACTTGCACGCAAGGCTAATTATTGCGATGTCGCATACTCACAGCCCGTGTGATACCGAACACCCAACTCCTCTACTTGTCTGTCTCACAAAACTCGTTTGCGAAACTATTGCGTTCGAGGAATAGCCTTAGTGAGTGGATCCGCTTTGATGTTTCTTTCTGTATCTCTCTAAATCTCAAGTTCGCGGAGAAACCCATCTCCCGAAATGAGCAATACCAGTCTTAGAATTGTCTGGATGTCTGATGGGACCCAGCTCATAAATGAACTCCAAATCCAAACTTCTTAGACTGTATCGTCAACTGAACTTAATCAGTATCCAGCGCCATGCCTCCCTCAGTATTGCCTTGGACCACCTGTCCAAAATACTGCCCCTCGTCAGAGGGAAAACTATAACTCTGACAACCTCCTTGTCGTCCAGGTCACCTTGGAAGCCTGGAATGAAAACTGTCTCCCGAATGAGGCTGTCGTTATCATATCCCTAGAACATCCACTTATGTTCTAAAACTGCTTCCGACTGCTTCTCCAGGATTGGATCAATGTCAACTTATTGCATCTTGTGCAAGAACAACATCTGGTGTGGTACTTGACATCTCATGATTGACTCAATTGCCTGAGCAAGTGATCTGCCAATCATGCACATCCCACTCCCCTTTAGTCTGTAAGACACCTTTAGAGAGGGTGACTCCATTACCTGCTGGTACATTACCGTGCCAGGAGTCGTCCATTCTAAATACTCTTAGAATGCTGTCTAAGTACCCTGATTGGGAAACCACCCAAATCTAGATCTAAAACCATAGATCTAGTAACCAGTATGTCTGATATAATGTCCAAGTCCCATGTGGAGAAGCCACTGTGTAACGACCAAAGTATAACCGATTGTAGCATAGGAATATCACTTCCTACTCTGTGTATGTCATCCAAATACCATGACATCACACCCTACTACCTTCTCAATAGATCCATCCCCTATTCTGATGAAGTCAAACCTATGACTGTCACATCAGAAATGGATGATCTCTCTCCGCTATATCTTCTTTAGTCTATAAATAAACATAAGCTACCTGTCCACCAATGCTTCCGCTGCTCCCACTGACTACGACAACCCTCTGGCAGAGTCATATAAACGTACACTTCTAAAGCTAGTTTAGAACGACGCTATACTCATCCTCCTGCCGGGTCTCACAGTCTGGAACAATAGCAATGATAAGTTTGGGTAAACAAGAACCTCTCTGTCACCGTCCTTGAGGCTACCGGAGTACCTCTCGGGTGCCTGAGGTTACCCACCGTATCTGCGGAGTGGCCAATGGAATGTCAAACCAGATTGAATTTTTAGGTTCCTATCAAATCTCCTGTAATCGTTTGCAGTTCTGGAATCACTTCCAGTTCTACCATACTCCCATTACTATTTTCTAAAAAAATCTATTTTTATTAAAACTGTGGCGAGTTTAGAACAATATCACTATTGATCTTCCAGATGGTAGAAAGTCAACCCTCGTCATAGCCTGGGTCAACCCACAAACAGCCATTACAGAAACGTGCCTTGAGTTGTCCAGTGTCCGGTTTTAATCATAAACCGGACAACTCCCCGTACCTTAACATCGTTAAGATATGAACTGTTCTATATCCAATATAGGACCAGAGGCACTGATTTAATTGAACCAGATTCAAATCATGCAGCTGTCCCCAGTACATGTCAACTAAATGGAATGATGCCGATCAACGTTACTCAACTTAGGAATGCTTCCAATTATGAGTAACCTGAAAGAGAAGTAAGTTCTCTTAATCACTACTATCAACTGAATACCATTGACAAGTATCTACATCTTCGATCACTTTGAAGAATCCCGATACTTGCAATACTTGGTTCTCTACTTTATTCAAATACCTATAACTTCTCAAAATTCGGACCCTGTGTTTCCACGAAACACCTGTCTAAAAACTAGAGAAGTCATAAGTAAACCGAATATAGTACGAGGACCAACCCCACTGTCCTGATGGACCCTGGACAACATACAATACTCTGTATAAGTTCTTTGAGTCTAATTACTCATTCACTGTGTGTCGTAGGTTGAAAACTGTACTTATGGTTAAGAAGAATTACACCGCTGTTTAATGCTCCTTACCTAACCATCCACTGATATAGCTAAATGTTATCGACATAATATCAAAAAGGTATATCTCACTCTATAAAAATAGACGTACAGATATATCAATTTGAAATTGGTGCATAACAGCGGATATTCAAAACCAAATATTTGCCGTCCGACAAACAACCCAGGTGACTTCCTCAAATATCACTGATTACAACGAATCCCAATATAATGAGGATGATCACCCAATTCCCAATAATTTACTCCCACTCATCATTTGTAAAACCATACAGATATGAGAATCATACCAGGTAAATACATACCCTGGAGTAAGTATCCATTCGGGAAATCAGTTTTCCTTTAACAGTACACAGCGAAACTGAAACATTAAAATGTTTCCTGGGGTTATCCTGGTATTCCTAGTAATGCCTCTTCTAGATTCACGACTGTAACCGTATAATTCTTTGCCATCTCTCCAAATCCCTTCATATGTCTTTAGTCATTACCTTCTGTACACCCCTTTAGGGCAAATGGTTTTCTTCCTTCCCTACCGTTCGGCACCAGCCTATGGTTTGGAAGAAGACTATCCAATAAGCATAATGGGTGTACTGTCCCAATCCTAGGAACACTCGCAATGCGAGAGAATGTGAAGATAAAAGACACCTGAATAAACCTTATTCCTATTTCTCCTGAACCAGAATCCATCCCCGAACTGGAACAAGTTCCTTTCGAGTTCGTATATAACCATACGATGGAGTATCCAAAAATCTGTGGATCTTCGTAGTGATACGGAGTGTCCTGGAGAAATACAAAGGAGAAGTGGGAGTGGTAATGAAATATTTGGTTTGGTCGTGAATATCAGTCGCAATTTACTTTGCCCTCTTACTAATCCCTTTCTTTGTCTTAACTTAATACCTTCTGTACACCATCGTTATGCTAATTGGTTTTCTTCATTCCCCACCGGTCGGCACCAGCCTAAGGTTTGGAAGAAGACTATCCAATTTGCGTAATAGGTGTACTATCTCCTAAACCAAGGAGTACTCGCAACCTGAGAGAAGGTAAAAGGAAAAGGCAACTGAATAGTCCTATTCGTTTTCTCCAGAACCTGAAACTATCCTCGAATAAATTCCTTCGAGTTCGTATATAACCACACGATGGTTTTGTCCAATGGAAGTGGACGTTCGTAGTAATACGGGGTGTCCTGGAGAAAAGGGTAAAAGTAGGAGTGGCATTGAGGTTTGCAACTCTGACAATCCAAAAGCCAGTGTTAAGAAGGTTTTGTCAACTTGGTCACTGAGTCATAGTCTTAGGGTCGGGTCAATGGTCGCTGCCAGAGAGAGAGAAAAGAAACACTCAGCGTGCACTCTATCCTAAATCAGAATGGTTACCAATTTATCTAATCTGGAAACCTCCCACTGTATCGTCAAATTCTCCTCCAAACCTAAAAGAAGAATTAGTCGGGATGTCCCGAGGAGTAAACCAACTCATCAGTGGGAATCGGGATCCAACTATCATCGCATGATAACGTGACGGAATCCGCTCACGCTATCACACTCCAGAAGGTATGCGCATATCTGGCAAGTTTCAGTTCTTTTGAAACTCCCGATGTGGATTTTTACCCCATGCTCTTATGACCTTGGCGTGAGGTCAAAATATCATAAGTCACATGTCAAGTTCTACCCATCATTGTCCAGGTTAATTTGAACCCACCCGTACATACCCTTGACGTAGGCCAAAATAGTAGTACGACTGTCCCAAACCAACGCATCTATCTATGCAACAGATAAATACCCGGCAGCTACCAAACACTATGCCTTGGCTTGAGGTCAAAATACATAGCTTAAATACTACCGAATATTTAACTGAAATGATGGAGGGCTACGAATGGTTTCTGGCGAAAACCATTAACGTAATGAACTTGATATCGTTGAAGGAAATGATAGCTTTTTGAAAATATAGTGACGAAAACCATTGCTAAAGAGGTCACTCCCGGTGAAGGGATCTCGGCTCTTTCCTCGTAGAATGAGGTGCAGGATATTCCAACTGAATACCACGGTGCAAAGCAAAAGTAATCGGCTATAGTGAAGTTATTGCCCTGACGCAAACTTTTTGTCTAAGGGGTCACTCCCGGTGAAGGGATCTCGGCCCTTGCCTCGTCGACTGAGGAGCAGGATATTCTAACTGAATACCACGATGCAAAACAAAAGAGAACGTCCTTGCAATAACAGCTTTTTGAAAAGTGTTCCAACAACATCAGATTAGGTTTGTTTAAACTTGCATTGATCCGAATCAACGCAGTCCCATCAATTGATCACACCAAAAAGAACGAAAATATACTGATGTACGTATATGCCATCCGCATTCGTCACTGGGTCCCGTCATTACCTGTTAGGTTAGCTAACTAACGACAGAGCGGGGACTGGACTAGCGCGGATGCAAAACATATACAACATCTACTAATATATATATATATCAATATATAATTTTCGCTCAAGGCGTGATAAAAAGCAACATCGCAGAAATGTACAGCATCACAGAACAATACAGATATCTGGGATCCCCGGGTTTCACAGAGCCACTACTGAAAACCCGACGTTCCCCTGGTCGTGTGGATAGCCTGTGCAATGAAATCCTAGACCCCTACGGGCGCGGCAAGTTACCCGCCAAAACCTGAAGCGAGGCATCCCCTTCAGCAACGTGAATAGACCACCCAGCACTTCACGGAATCCGGTAACTTGGGCACCCCTCCTGGGTCAACCTGTACCCCCTACGAGTGCGGCGAATAGCCCGCCAATTCTAGAGTAAAGCCCCCTCCGTCTCAATGCCATGAGATGCGGGCTTGTTGCCCTCCAGAACCCGGCTATCCGTGCACCCCTCCGCGGGGTAATCCTAGTACAGAAAGTAAAATATACATACAACGGGTACATCGACCGCAACCTGGTCGTGCCCCAAAATAATAATACAAACAGGCAGTGACGGCAGTCCACATGTCGGACGCTCGCCCCGCAATATCAAATGTACATAATACAACAAAAACTGTACTACCACTGCAACCAGGCTATCCCCCACGACCAATCCGCAACATCACAGCAATACACAGAACATCAACGTGAAAATCACGTTCGCAAATCCGTCTAACTGGGCTATAGCAGTCAGACAGGATTTACCGATCAAGTGACATTCACGGTCGCAGACATAATGTAAATACTGTGAAATAATGTATTTAAAATATCCGATCGATCAAATTTTAACAAGTGGGCCCCCAAGTACTACTGTAGCACATCAAGAAATTCTGGGCCCAAAATTAATATTCCAAAACCCCTATTTTCAGCCCAAAAGCCCACTGGAAAAAATTGGCACAATGATAACACAAAACCGCCGCGGAACCGCGGCCATAAGGGGGTTTTGGCCGCGGTTCCGCGGTCTTCTTGTTGAATCATGTTGTCGAATTTTTACAGTAGGCTTAAAAATCCATGCACATGCTTCTGCAACACACTGAAAAATTTTTAGAGCACAAAAAATTTTAACAGAGAACTGATGCATGAGAAAACGCGGATTTTGGAATTTTTGCTCGATCGGAAATGCAAAACACATTAGACAAAGCTAGACTATGTTAATGGCGAGGCTCTGATACCACTGTAAGTGCACGGCGGCGCCCCGGCCTCCATCCAGAGGCCAAATGCGGAAGCGATGGTTAACTTTAATTTTTCTTGAACCGGCACCCCCGCGCACTATAAACCCGGATCGAACCATTAACTAGTCCTAACTAACTACAAGATGGGAAAGAGAGATATACCGAGCGATCCGTGTCCTCCGGTCTTCTCGTCGTCGTCCCGATCTCCCGCGGAATGTCCGGTCTCCACCTCCTCGCCGGAAGGGCACCACGTTGCCTGCTTCTTTTACGGGCTCCCACCTCTATACTGAGGCAACTCGGGCACGAAGTTGGCGAGTCGACGTGCCCAAGATTTGCTGTAGAATGTAGTGTGGAACTTGTGTCTCACTTTGGGGTATGTGGAATTGCCATTTTAGATGGTGGAGGAATGGATTTTTGAGATGAACTAGAGAGCTTTTTTCATAGCACAATTAGAAAGCTAAAATGCCACAAATGAAAAATGAACCCCTCACCTCCAATAGTGGCCGGCCCCTCTTCATGTGTGAGTGGAGAGAGAGAGCAAGGTCAAGGGGTGGGTGGAATGCAATGATGCAAGCAAGTGATGATGAGAGAATCCAATGATTACAACCAAAAAACCCACACACCAAAACAACCATCATCATATCCAAAGTCAAGCAATCATGAAAACTATCATGAAGCAAAAAGTCAAGTGAGGTCAATGGACGGTGCACCATCAAGATACAACAATATGCAAAGACCCCCTTCTAAATTGCTTATTTGCACAAATGCAAATAAGCCCTTCTCCACCAATCTTCGGCCAATGAAGGATACAAAGGAAATTGGCCGAAACGGAAAGCAAACTGGCAACTCCAGAAAACTGGTCCCGTAATAAATTACAGGAAAACCCCGATACTGTGTATACACACCCGCATCTGTATTCTGACCGAAATACAAATGCAATGAGACAAAATTACACTGTACTGTACTAGGATCCGGCTTAAACCAAAGCCGGCTAGTAATATCTGTTCGATCCTGATCCGTGCAATACCGCACGTATCTGATCGAACCCTGCCATATAACCATACGGCCTCTAGTACTAACCGTCCAATCCTGATCCGTGCAATACCGCACGTATCTGATCAAACCTTGCCATATCTCCATACGGCCCATACATCTTTTCGCCCGAAAACTTGAGCAACTGAATGTGGGGGACTCTAAAGACTCGTCAACACCTTGGTTGTGGATTTAACCACTAGCACGTCAGAGGTATAAGCCAATACGTAACGGGCTACCAGGTATTGACCAAAAGGGATGTCGATGAGCGAACTCATCCTGACAGCCTACTGAGCCTGTCAGTGACAATATCCGTACAGTCCGGTCCGTTCGTCTATGAGCGTCGCATGGCGGGCCTAGGGGGTTCGTAAAAGTCAGACCCCCAAAAGCGGTACAAGTCGTGTCGGAGTGTAGCCCAGAACACCCTGAGATACTACTGGAATACCTACCAGTAAATCTCCTGCCTCGGCCGAGGGCTTCGTGTAATGGCTCTCCTAGACACAGCGCGACCTCACCCCCAATACCGGGAGAGACGAACCCCTGAAGATCCGCTCATTGCCTCCATGTGGCTCGGGACTGTACCCAACTAAAACCAGTTTGCACGTCTCCGTTGAGCATGGTAGGGTAGTAATCAAAGTACAGTGGGAACTCACACGAGACAAATGACGATCCTCAGGTCGATGAACTAACCTGTACACATGTCACCAGGGAACTGCCATCTGACGTCAGGTATAAGACCAACTAGCATGTTCCCGGCGAGTCCTGTCCGATGTACTCATAACCCAATGAGCACCTGTATACATCTTAGGTGATCCAACTGACACCAATGGCTTGTGAGACCGGCCACCGCCCCTCGTCGGTGTCTCGACTGTATACACTAGTCTACTCTGGAGTATCGATGCCCTGTCTCGAAACTCCCACGACTAGGGACCTTTTAAGGATGTGCTTATAGACCCCAGCTCCCACTTATATGATCGCCCTCATACTGCTGGTGGTCAAGCAAGAATCCTAGGGGCTCTATCAACGTGTAATAGCGACATGTCAGGTCACCTAAAGCGGTACACGATGATAAAGATAAACCAGATAGCATACTATCATTTTGAGTATGACTGTCCTACCGGGATAGGTCCTCCCTCAATCATTGCAATCACGTGCCTGTGATCCAATAATTGACTCTGAGGGCACTATCTCCAACATCATCAAATCTCAGTACCTCAATATCTCGAAATCTCAATGTCTCAATCTCAATATCTAGGGCGCCGTCAGTCCAGACCGGCCCCTACCATCCATCTCAAGACCATGACGGTATCCTCCGGATATCCGACGCGTCGGGTAATATCACCGGTAGGTAGTGCTCTCCTGCACAGGCTCAACGTCAACAACACGATCTTCTTTCCCTGGGATACCGCACCGGGCCCACCATGTACCCGAAACGGTTCATCCATCTCCTCGAATCGGGTCTCGAAATCCATCAGCAAACTCATGGTGGACGACTCATACATCATGGGAAAACCGCACTTTTTATTTAAAAGAGAGGAAAGAAGCTTATACAAGTTTTGCGGTTTTCCCCCAAATCCAGAAAATCTCATGGTAATCCGAATCCAAATCATCAATAGCATGTGAAACCATGAATATAGGCATGAGAATCCATGAATAAGGCATAACAATGAATAACAGTATGCATGAAGTGACATGTAATAACTACAATATCTAAGCTGGCATATAAGGTAAGTACACTAATATCATGTCAAACTACTAGCTATCAAGCTAAGTTAAGCAATAATATTTTCTAAGGTGTACGTGACATGGCAATTACCGATGAAGATGTGTGTGAGCCGGCAAGTAAGTGTACGTGGTACATACGCAACATCGGTAATGGTGCTGGTGTCCTAACAGCATAATACCAACAATGCAATATGAAATAACAATGTAAGTATGCGATACGGAACAACAGCAATAATGTGCGGGATCTGAATACTAGACACAACGAAAATTAATCTGCATTACCCTAATATAAGTCCTACAATAGTGCCTTTTGAAATAACACGAATCGCAGTGTTTTGAAAATAAGGGTTACGGTGTTTTTAAGAAAAGATACGTCTTTTGAAATATCCGTAGAATCCCTTGACCTTTCTTTTAAAATACCCACGATTCGTTAGTTTTGAAATAGGTAGGGGTCTAATCTAGTCTAACAACTACACTAAACTATACGGCTGAACTAACAAGCTGAACTACAGGTAAGGAAACCGCCTAACATCTGAGTCGATACATATACATACCTGTATATATATTAGTCGGTGATCCCGCATCAATAATATCATATCCGATACCATATCTATAATCAGACATCCCAAGTAAAGAGTGCGGATCCAACATCAATATATAGCTCGTACGTAAATCCATCTTACGGCATCCCCAAATTTGGGTACGGGTCAATATCACATTCATCATACTATTAATCTGGTATCCTCTTTATCAAATATCATGATCGGGGTACTCATCTACGTCTAGTAAAATACTGATACCGCCTAAGTATGCATGCAAGTGTGTGAAACACTACATCAAGGACCCGCTACAACGTCATGTCGTATCTCAAATACGAACCCTGCCATATCACCGATCTCACGGCCTCAAATCAAATCTCATCGACTCATCTTAAATCCCAAGTACTATCCTCATCATCCATGCATGTGTATATGAATGTATATATGCATAGTCCCATACCCACGCATATATACATATATACACATCCCCATCCACGCATAAGAAAGTAATGTATGCAAGTCTGTGTGTGCGTATGTGGGTATAACAACTACTCTAAGGTTTCGCAATTAACCCAAAGGTAATCCATGAACACATACTCATATCATGAATAAACATTCTTGTATCATAAAACACCTATATAAACATATATATATGAACTATACTACGGACTGCGGGGGTGCTATACGCCATCCACCCGACTTCTCCCAGTAGATATAAATCTACTCACCTGGTCCTCGCTCGCTGGTGCCGACGTCGCCACGCGCTTGCTTGTCGTCTCGAAGTCCACATGGGGTACCTACATATCATAACGCACCGTATAGCATTAAAACCAAATTCGAAATCGAAACGGCATACGAAAATCAAATCGGTCCGCGTATCACGCATAGGTCAAAACCTATCGCCTACGCATGCAAGAATAGTCAAACCAACCCTCGATGTCGATGTACAAACGTCAAACCATCGAGAAAACCCAAACACTCTCATTTGCGCATTCACGAACACTAATTATAATATAAAATAGGTTAAAATTCACAAAACCCCAAATTCACATTAAAAGCCATTTTTCCGAAAATCTAGCAAGCAAAATTAACTGTTTTAGTATAAAACTCGATGTTTAAATAAATCTAGCGGCCCCAGTATCCACTAAATATCATAACTAAGTCACATAAACCATTTCTATAATTTATTCTCATAAATTTGCATAAATTCCAAAATCCTAGTTTGCAAAAATATCAATTTTTAACACCTTTTAAAGCAAAATTCACAATTCATCAATTAAGTTTAGTTTTGCATGATCCAAAGTCATTAAACCACTCATTATAATATTAATAATGACATGAAACCTTAATTTAGATTTTAAACCCAAATATAAAACAATTTCAAAAAAACCTAGTTAGCAAAATAGCACATTTATCACAATTTCCAACTAACAATTTGAAATTAGTAACTGGATTAGGTTTTAGCTAGAATTAACATGTTAATCTACTCATGGCAACCTTAATGATGTGATAAAACCCTATCTTGATTTTAATCTCACATATAACCATTAATTCCGCAATTCAAGTTTGCAATATGAACACAAATTAAACACCAAATTTAGTTAAATTGGAGTAATTAACCAACAATTAAGACATGGGTTAAGATTTATACCTCCCAATTAGAGATCTAGCAAGGATCTAAGCCTCCCAAATTGCTCTCTTTTCACCAAGATCCATGCTACATGGGATAAAGAATAATGGGTAAAAGTTGGATTTTGATTTTGTGGGATTTTTGTGTTAGTTTTTGGGCATTTTGTTGAATTTTTTGATGCAAAATGAGAGAGGAAGAAATAGGGGCTGTTGTGGTACATGAAAAAAAAGAGGGCTCGGCCAAATGGGGAGGATAAGAGAGTGTGAGGTGATTGGAGAGAGAATGGGGTCAAAAAGTCCACCTTTTACTTCTATCATTCTCTTTTCTTTTCTTTTCTTTTCTTTCTTTTCTTTGCAACACAAGTGGGGACAATTGAGGGGGGGCTGCTGAATTCAGCCAAGGGGAAGGAAAAATGGGGGTGTGTGAGTGTGGGTATGGGTGTGGGGTGATGGAAAATGATAAATACTATACCCCAAACATCCATTTACACTAAATTCACTAAAAAAGCCTTTTTTCTTCAATAATTTCTAAACCGTTTTGGCAAACGATTTCGTTTCAGAAACAATATTTTATATGTCAGTTTAGTGTGTCAAGAATTATAAAATTTGTATCAACCCATTCCAATTTGTAATTTTCCTTAATTAAATGTATTAGTGACGGCTTAAAATAATATTAAAATAATTTTTTTTTTAGAAAATTTGAAATTTCGCCAGTGGCTCAATAAACACCAAATACTAGCAATTACATAGCTAGAATATGTATATTTAATTTTAAAATAAAGATATTTGTATTTTGACTTTTTACAGAAAACCCCTTTATTTTACCGATTTTCCGAAATTTCAACGAAACGATTTTCAAAACGTTACAGTTCAAAGGGCAGTTCAAGACGGTCACATAATCGAGTTAAGGTTTGTTGTCTTCTAGAGGGTCCATCGTGTTACTTGCACTACTTAGAACGTTTTCAAACTACAGAAAAATCCAACACTTGGAAATTTCCCGGCAGGGGAAAAATTGGGTATTTATATCCGGTCGAGCTTTTTAACATGTTCTAAATTACCCGGAAAATCTCAGACAAAGTTAAAGATTCCGATCGAATCGTCGAACTCCCAATACAACCCAGAAAACTCAACTCTTGAGCAAACTTTAAAAATTCCCAGAAAATACAGCACTGACAGAGAGAGATTACTATGCAGGTCATGTGCCAAGATTCGTTTTTATGGCCGCGGAACCGCCGCGCAAGCTAGGGTGGGGCCGCGGTTCCACGGCGCATTAGATGAATTAGGGGCACGTGCTCTACAGTAACTCCTAGAAAACCCTGCTGAATTTTTTGAATATTTTTAATTTATAAAAAACCACATTTTAAGAAAAAGTCCAGAGAGGGTTAAAAGTTAGGGTTTCGGGGTTCGATCGGATTTCTAACATCGTCAACACTTCGCCTAAAGCTCTAGCTAGGCTCTGATACCACTGTAGGGTTACTAGGCACACTCAAGAGGTTCCACAAGGCATCAACGATGCCAAACAAAAATTTTCCGGTGCCGAGAAACCCTAATATAGATCGTTAACTAGAAGTTAAGGCGAAAAACAAGCAAGTAAACAACTTTATTGCTAAGTGAATGGAAATACAACCTTTGTAAATCCGGTCCTCCACTTCAAAAGCTCCGTGTTGATGTCCCTCCACTGCGATCATCGGATCTCGGACTCTAGCAATGGTTTCGTCGGAGAAATGATCGGGCTAGGTCATTGACTTCGAGGCCGAAAATGATCTACGTCGGGGAGACTCAAACTCAAGCTATTCCTTCACTTGGTCAAAAACTTTGTGAAGAGAACATCCTATACTACATGGCAAGTGGTAGAGGATGAAGAAATAGGAAGTGGGTTCACTTTAGAATTGGATTTCTCACTCTTTTTCTCATGGCACCATTGGAGCTCTCAAGCTTTTGTATGCTTGATGAAGATGAAGAAGAAGAAAAGAAGCATATCAATTAAAAGAATAATATGAATACTTATCCTTTTAATCATGGCACCATAGTTGAGTTAATCCCTCATGCTTAACTCATGTAGAGAATTAACCATAGTATAAGGTTAAGGGTTGGGTTAGCTAATATCTTAAACAAATGACAAAGAGAGTTGACTTTGTCAATGTTTATCAAGCTTCATGAAGCTTGATAACTTTGACCAAAGTCACACTCTTTTGTTATATGCTTAGGAAAATAGTAAACCCTAATCTAACCTTGATTTGGTTCAAGTCTCATACACACAACTTGTTTGTATCATCAAGCATGATCCAAACATGTACACTTGCATATATCACATATAAACAATGTGCACATTCAAGTGAGAAAATCAATCTTAAGTGAACCAATACTAGTTAATGTAAAGTAATATATCAAATATATAATTATACAATAAATCATTAAATCAACACTTGATTTAACGATCCGGTCATATCGCATATAACCGACTAATATCCAGTGTATCATTGTATCGAATCAACACTTGATTCGGCAACCCGGCTATATCACATATAATCGACCGATGATACAAATCGCGAGAATAGAATACAGTATTACATACTGGTATTATTCTCGATCCCGCACATATCTCATATGCGCTCCTATTTCGTTTCGCTTGAGCCAGGAAACCCTTGTGTAGGACTCTAAAGACTCGTCAATACGCCGGCCGTAGGTGGTGATCATATCAAACACCCACAAACCGCAATGTAACGTTTTGAAAATTGTTTCGGTGAAATTTCGAAAAAACGGTAAAATAATGGGGTTTTCTGTAAAAAGTTAAAATACAAATATCTTATTATAAAAATTAAACATAAATATTCTAGCTATGTAATTGCTAGTATTTGGTGTTTATTGAGCCACTGGTGAAATTTCAAATTTTCTGAAAAAAATTTATTTTATTATTATTTTAAGCCGTCACTAATACATTTAATTAGGGAAAATTACAAATTGGAATGAGTTGAAACAAATTTTGAGCATCATAAGACATTAAATAAAATTTTATCATGTGGTTTTTGAAATGAAAACGTTTTCCAAAACGGTTTAGAAAATATCGAAAAAAAAGGCTTTTTTCGGTGAAATTAGTGTGATGGAAGTGGGTTACTGCACTTATCTCTTTTTCTCACCCAAACAAAACCCACACCCATTCCCCCAACATGCTTTGGCCGGCCCCCTTGATCAGCCCAACAATCTTGGGCCTCCCATTTCACACTTTAAAGCAAAGAAAAGGAAAGGAAAAGAAAGAATAAGAAATGAGGTATGGATTTGGGTTGAATTGGACTTTTCTTGACTTGGCCAATTATTTTCCCACCTCACTCTCTCTCCTCTCATTCCTTTTGCTGCAGCCGAGCCACCTCATGCTGCCCTCCTCTTTTCCCTCATCTCATTCCACTCAAAACCCTTCCAAAAATCTCCAAAATTCCATCCAAAATCAAACCAAAATCCAAATCAAACTCCTATCCATTTTTCCTTAGCCCCCATAGCATGGATCTTGGTGCAAGGATTTCAATTTGGAGGTCTAGATTCTTGTTAGATCTCAAGATAATTGTGGGGTAAATTCTAAACCTGATAGCTAGATTGTTGTTTAATTATGATAAGCTATTGTATTCAAGTGTTAAAGTGGTTGAATTGCTAGTTATAAATCTTCAAGTTAGGGTTTGGAAATTCTAGAATTGGGTTTTAAAATCAAGTTAGGGTTTTGAGAGATTGGTGTATGGTTGTGTGATGTTTTTAGGCTCTTATGACATGTTAAAACAAGATTAGTAGCTAGTTGTTATTGGTTAGTTTAAAAATTGTGTTAATTATGCTAAATTGTAAACTAGGTTTTTAAAATAATTATATTCTTGTGAGATAAAATTCAAATTAAGGTTTCATGTCATTATAAATATTATATTGAGTGGTTTAATGCTTTTAGTTCATGAAAATCCAAGCTAGATAGTAGTTTGTGTATTTTTGCTATAAAATTGTTAAAATTTAGGTATTTTGTAAACTAGAATTTTAGGGTTTTTGGAATTTAATGAGATTAAATTATGGGAATTGTTTTTATGACTTATTTAAGATATTTAGTGAATATTGTGGCCGCTAGTTTCGTTTATACATCGAGTTTTGTACTAAAACGGTGATTTGTGCTTGCTAGATTTTCGGAAAAATGGCTTTTAAGGTGAATTTGGGGTTTTTGAGAATTTTAACCTATTTTATAGTATAATTAGTGCTTGTGATCGTGCAAATGAGTGTGTTTGGGTTTTTCTCGATGGTTTGGCGTTTGTACGCCGACGTCGAGGGTTTTTAAGTTGATTTGTGGAAGCAAACCATAGGTTTTGACCTATGTAGGATTCGTGCGTCGTTTTGGTCATGAGTTGGATTTTAATGCGATATGGTGTGTTATGATATGTAGGTACCCCGTGTGGGCTTCGAGACGACAAGAAAGCGCGTGGCGACGTCGGCACCGGCCAGCGAGGACCAGGTGAGTAGATTTATATCTACGGGGAGAAGTCGGGTGGATGGCGTATAGCACCCCCGCAGTTCGTGGTGATGTATACGGACACGTATACACACATATAAATATTTTTTATATATTGTTTGAGTTATTAATGATAAATATGGATATTTGGTGTTCTTGGATGATTGAGTGTCGCGAAACCCTAGAGTAGCGGTCGCACCACACTTGCACACACCCACCCATACATGCATACTTTCTTCTTTCTTTTGTGCTCATGGGATTCTATATAGTTATGTGTTCACATAGGTATGGGACTGTGTGTTCAAATACGGATTTTAGGATAGTACTTGGGAATTTATGATGAGTCGATGAGATTTGATTTGAGGCCGTGAGATCGGTGATATAGCAGGGTTCGTATTGGAGATACGACATGACGTTGTAGCGGGTCCTTGACGTAGTGTTTTACACACGTGCATGCATACTTAGGCGATATCAGTATTGTACTAGACGTAGATCAATACCCGATCATGATATTTGATAAAGAGGATACCAGGTGAATAGTATGATGAATGTGATATTGACCCGCACCCAGAATTGGGGATGCCGTACGACGGATTTACGTACGAGCTATATCTTGATGATTGATCCGCACTCTTGACTTGGGATGTCTGATTATAGATATGGTATCGGATATGATATTATTGAGGCGGGATCACCGACTAATATATATACAGGTATGCATATGTATCGACTCAGATGTTAGGCGGTTTCCTTACCTGTAGTCCAGCTTGTTCGCTTAGCCCTTTAGTTTAGTTTAGTTGTTAGATTAGATTCAATTCTTACCTATTTCAAAGCTTACGAATCATGCGTATTTTAAAAGACAGGTCAAGGGATTCTACGGATATTTCAAAAACGTATCTTTTCTTAAAAACACCGTAGCCCCTATTTTCAAAACCCCATGATTCGTGTTATTTCAAAAGGCACCATTTGTAGGACTTATATTAGATTAGTGCAAGTTAGTTATAGTTGCGTCTAGTATTTAGCTCCCGCTCATTTTTACTGTTCGCTCCTCATCGCATACTTATATTATAATTTCTTATTGCATTATTAATATCATGCGGTTAGGACACCAGCACCATTACCGATGACGCGTATGTACCACGTACACTTAATTGCCGGCTCACACACATCTTCATCGATAATTGCCATGTCACAAACACTTTAGAAAATACAATTTCATTTGACATAGGTTGTTAGCTAATAGTTTAGACATGATATTAGTGTACTTGCCTTATATGCTAGTTAGACATTGTAGTTATTGCCTACTACTTCATGCATGTTATTATTCACTGTTGTATCGCATTCATGGATTTTCATGCTTATATTCACTGTTTACATGCTATTGATGACTTGGATTCGGATTTTATGAGATTTCTTGGATTTGGAGGAAAACCGCAAAAACATAAATAAACC
Source organism: Agapanthus africanus (assembly GCA_030015575.1). NCBI lineage: Eukaryota > Viridiplantae > Streptophyta > Magnoliopsida > Asparagales > Amaryllidaceae > Agapanthus > Agapanthus africanus. The sequence goes on from JASDDO010000026.1 coordinate 373,233,475, forward strand.
TTTTCTCTCTTTTAAAATAAAAAGTGCGGTTTTCCCATGATGTATGAGTCGTCCACCATGAGTTTGCTGATGGATTTCGAGACCCGATTCGAGGAGTGGAGGAACCGTTTCGGGTACATGGTGGGCCCGGTGCGGTACCCCGGGGCAAGAGGAATGTGTTGTTGACGTTGAGCCCGGCAGGGGAGCACTACCGCCCGGTGATATTACCCGACGCGTCGGATATCCGGAGGATACCGTCGTGGTCTTGAGATGGATGGTAGGGGCCGGTCTGGATTGACGGCGCCCTAGATATTGTGATTTGAGATATTGAGGTACAGCGATTGTGATACAGAGATATCGAGATATTTGGACACTTGTTTTGTGTCGATGCTGGGCACTGTTTTATGCTGATTTCATTTATGGTACCTCACTTTTAAAATACAGAAATCTCACTGATTTATGAAAGCAGTTTTTGTCAGTACATGCATTCTGTTCCATGCATTTATACCTCATTCATATGATATATTGCTACCTGAGGCACTGACACGGGCACATGAGATCACACTCAGGTTAGATATTACCCTAGCCATTGTTATAGGCTGCATGCTATTCATATATTTGAGGATATATTCTGATCATTGACTTAGGTTGCGTTATTTATGCGATTTCTTTCCGTAGATGTTTTTCTATTCACGAGTTGGCAACTCACCCCCGTTGTGCCCCAGTTTCTTGCAGGTTCGCCATACAGGTTCTTTACGGCTTGCGGGCATCGTTTCCTTCGGGTGATTTGCTAGTAGGTGGGTTTACTTGTATCGTACCCCCATTATATATCTTGTATATCATTATTCTGTTGTATCTAGAAGTTCCATCAACCAAACATGTATTTATTTTTGATATAGAGACCAGTGATGTTATTCATTCGACCTTAGAGTCGCGCGTTTCTTGTTCTTGTAGTTTTAAGTTCCCTTTTGAGATTTTGATCCTCGCCGTTGGCGTTGTATATTATATTGCTTGTGTGGTTGTGACCGTCGATTGACGAAGAGCTAGCTCCCGCATGTGTATGCCTTTTTATTGATTTCGTATACTATTCATGTTGTATCCCGTTTGGGGGCCAGTTTTTTCAAAGGAGACTCTGCCGAAATTTTCGGGAAATATTGATGTTTTTTTAAAACCGCATAATTCGGCTTATGCTATTAAAACTACTTGTTTTAAATTGGTTTTCCTTCACTCTACTACTTTTCTTGGTTTGGATTTCTGGGTTTTCGGTTTACTTAGATTACGTACGCCTCGAGACGTTCGTAGTTTAAGTGCCGGTCATATTCCGTACTTTCGGGACGTGACAACGTTGGTATCAGAGCGTTAGGTTTTACCTTCGGAGCGTAGGATGACCCTTGGTTGATGGAATAGGTGACTAAAGTAGAGTGACGTACCGTAGGTATGTTCCGCGGCATATTTACGATACGCTACTCCACTTAAGAAGCCTTAGGATGTACATTTCTTTGCTCAGTATTATATTCATTCCGATCTAGCCTCATCAGTACCAGTTATGGTTTGCTGCCACGATTACGGGCAGGGAGAGCTACAGCTAGAGTTGCGGTCAGCACGAGCTCGTCACGAACGAGGACTGACCAGGGGGAAATTCCGGCAACACACGATTGCAGAGATGTGCCTTTTTACTGTGTTTCCGCGCCACGAGCGTTTGGCGGATCGCCTTTATGAGGTTACTCGGATGTGCTGATCGACACTAGAGGATTGAGCCAATGATAGAGGCCAGCCAGATTTTGATGACCGTTGGTGTGTTGCTTACTCCTGATGATTGAGGCACTGTTCAGCGTGCAGACGAGCGAGCCAGTTATTGCTGCGAACGATGAGATATTGCCCCAGATGCTGGAGTTAGTGCAGAATGAGTTGTACTAAGAGATGATAGAAGGTCGCTAGTCATCGAGGATGAATGACTAGGACATGTGGATCGTTCGCCTACCCCGATGCGAGGTTATCAGATAGATTGATTCCAGCTAGAGACGACTTCACGCGGAGACGTTGGGAGTCGACAGAGACGATCGAATGTCAGAAACCTATTATTCCAAGTTTAAAGTAGTCGGAAAGACATGCAGGCAATTCTATGGTCCCTCTAGAAAAATGAAACCCTAACTCGACTTAATGACCGTGTGAAAGCCTTTGAACCTTCGGGTTTGCGACAGTTCTACGGCGCCATTAGTGAGGCTTGGGTTTGCCCTTCTACGGCTGGACCACCAATGCTGTGGTATGTACTCGATACTATTATATTGTACCCAAGATGTTGAGCTCTTGGGGGATTATAAGGTGTTGACGACTCGATCGGATGGCTCGACTTAATTCGGATGCTAGGTGGTGAGATGCATTTCTTAGGAGACTCCCGATACGAGGATAGCCGTTGGAACTCAGTCCATGCAGCCACGACGAGACGAGTACGAAGCGGTCGACATTAGAGAAAAGTGAAGTAAGAGGTTCGTACGAGATCTTGATGAGACGACGTCCCACTCAGCCGACATCAGAGATGCGGTACGCATGCCCAGGCATTGTACTTGGATATACCTTCCAGAAGGAGTCGCGATGAGTATGTAGCCGTTTAGGAACGAGAATAGATCTAGTAAGGGACGATGACTTCGGGACAGTTCGACAGAGACGACATTTGGGAGAGATCTCGACAGGACCTTTCTGGAATGAATTACAAGAAGACTTGGACCCAGGAGTGGTCATGTTACGCACACCGGCAGGCCAGAGTTCAGGTTCGTCGATGAGACATGCTATGAGTGACCACGACAGTTGGCCAGAGATTCTTAGAGGATGCGCTTGAGCGGTACTATTCCGCCATTATTGACTTCGATGTTTTGGGTGATTTATTCGCATGATTTGATTTTGATGATTGAGGATTTACGATATTTGCACAGTGTTGCGCTTAATATCCTTTTCGTGCTTTTGTTTCACATGTTTGTGATTTTACGGTTTTAGACATTTGAGTTGCGCACACGATTTGGTTTTTGCACTCGGTATGATTCACATATGCTTGCAGTGCAGTGATACGCATTTTGTCCACTTAGATGCACTGGTCTTCGATTTCGATTGTGATACTCGATATTTGTTTCGTGCACCTTGTGCACCTGATCTGATTTTGCGCATGTTCGGCGCTTGATATTGGATTTCATGATTTCGTGCATGATGGATGCACCAGCCTTGGATTTTCGCGCATGTTCAGCACATGTTTTGAGATGTGATTTTGGTGCACACTAGATGCACTAAATCGAGATTTTTCGTGCATGTCAGATGCACCTGATTTTGCTGTCAGGCACACATGTTGCCTACGACTGATGTTTCATGCACACCCGATGCACTTAGATGTTGTTTCTGTGCATATGTATGGCACATATATGGATTTTGATTTCCGTGCGCACCAGACGCACGTAGTATTCATACGCGTATTTTGCGATTGATTTTTTCTTATAGAGCAGTACGTTTTTATGATATTGCTATGTGTTTTCGTACTGAGCAGGACTAGTCAGAGGACAGTACCTGAAAATATTTTGCATGCATTGATAGTTATTGAAGGGATTTCCAAAAAAAGCGAGCTATAGCCTCAGTATTTACCTATGTGTCTGATACAACACGAAATGTTTAAAACAAGGAGACCCTTCTAAATTGTTTCCAAAACGGCGGAACGTACATTTCAAACGAAGGTATATATGTATATAGTTATTTTCTTATGATAGACGTCCGCCATTATGCAGTGTTATACGAGTTGCACAGCGACTTAAAGAGATTTGGCATGCATTTCCTTCAGATACTTACATATATATATTCGATATTTACATGTATAGTTTCGTGTTATATCATATTGATTTTCATTTTGGATTTGAACATTGTGTCTTCACCATGACTCCGATGATTGCGGGATGCTGGATGGAGTTTTGATTTGAGTTATATGCTTATTTTTCACACGCATGCGCTGCGCTACGATTTGTTTTATGTATTTATGATTTCGGAGCCCCGACGATTTGATGGTTTTGCTTAGATGTTTTAGCATTTGGGGGGAGTTTTAATTTAAATTCGGGGACCGAATTTCTTTAAGGGGGGAAGATTGTACCGTTTTGAAAATCGTTTCGGTGAAATTTCGAAAAAACGGTAAAATAAGGGGGTTTTCTGTAAAAAGTTAAAATACAAATATCTTATTATAAAAATTAACTATAAATATTCTAGCTATGTAATTGGTAGTATTTGGTGTTTATTGAGCCACTGGTGATATTTCAAATTTTCTGAAAAAAAATTATTTTATTATTATTTTAAGCCGTCACTAATACATTTAATTAGGGAAAATTACAAATTGGAATTAGTTGAAACAAATTTTGTGCATCATAAAATATTAAATAAAATTTTATCATATGGTTTTTGAAATGAAATCGTTTGCCAAAACGGTTTAGAAAATATCGAAGAAAAAGGCTTTTTTCGGTGAAATTAGTGTGATGGAAGTGGGTTACTGCACTTATCTCTTTTTCTCACCGAAACAAAACCCACACCCATTCCCCCAACATGCTTTGGCCGGCCCCCTTGATCAGCCCAACAATCTTGGGCCTCCCATTTCACACTTTAAAGCAAAGAAAAGAAAAGGAAAAGAAAGAATAAGAAATGAGGTATGGATTTGGGTTGACTTGGACTTTTCTTGACTTGGCCAATTATTTTCCCCACCTCACTCTCTCTCCTCTCATTCCTTTTGCTGCAGCCGAGCCTCCTCATGCTGCCCTCCTCTTTTCCCTCATCTCATTCCACTCAAAACCCTTCCAAAAATCTCTAAAATTCCATCCAAAATCAAACCAAAATCCAAATCAAACTCCTATCCATTTTTCCTTAGCCCCTATAGCATGGATCTTGGTGCAAGGATTTCAATTTGGAGGTCTAGATTCTTGTTAGATCTCAAGATAATTATGGGGTAAATTCTTAACCTTATAGCGAGATTGTTGTTTAATTATGATAAGCTATTGTATTCAAGTGTTAAAGTGGTTGAATTGCTAGTTATAAATCTTCAAGTTAAGGTTTGGAAATTCTAGAATTGGGTTTTAAAATCAAGTTAGGGTTTTGTGAGATTGGTGTATGGTTGTGTGATGTTTTTAGGCTCTTATGACATGTTAAAACAAGATTAGTAGCTAGTTGTTATTGGTTAGTTTAAAAATTGTGTTAATTATGCTAAATTGTAAACTAGGTTTTTAAAATAATTATATTCTTGTGAGATAAAATTCAAATTAAGGTTTCATGTCATTATAAATATTATATTGAGTGGTTTAATGCTTTTAGTTCATGAAAATCCAAGCTAGATTGTAGTTTGTGCATTTTTGCTATAAAATTGTTAAAATTTAGGTATTTTGTAAACTAGAATTTTAGGGTTTTTGGAATTTAATGAGATTAAATTATGGGAATTATTTTTATTACTTATTTAATATATTTAGTGAATATTGTGGCCGCTAGTTTCGTTTATACATCGAGTTTTGTACTAAAACGGTGATTTGTGCTTGCTAGATTTTCGGAAAAATGGCTTTTAAGGTGAATTTGGGGTTTTTGAGAATTTTAACTTATTTTATAGTATAATTAGTGCTTGTGATCGTGCAAATGAGTGTGTTTGGGTTTTTCTCGATGGTTTGGCGTTTGTATGCCGAGGTCGAGGGTTTTTAAGTTGATTTGTGGAAGCAAACCATAGGTTTTGACCTATGTGGGATTCGTGCGTCGTTTTGGTCATGAGTCGGATTTTAATGCGATATGGTGTGTTATGATATGTAGGTACCCCTTGTGGGCTTCGAGACGACAAGCAAGCGCGTGGCGACGTCGGCACCGGCTAGCGAGGACCAGGTAAGTAGATTTATATCTACGGGGAGAAGTCGGGTGGATGGCGTATAGCACCCCCGCAGTTCGTGGTGATGTATACGGACACGTATACACACATATAAATATTGTTTATATATTGTTTGAGTTATTAATGATAAATATGGATATTTGGTGTTCTTGGATGATTGAGTGTCGCGAAACCCTAGAGTAGCAGTCGCACCATACTTGCACACACCCACCCATACATGCATACTTTCTTCTTTCTTTTGTGCTCATGGGATTCTATATAGTTATGTGTTCGCATAGGTATGGGACTGTGTGTTCACATATGGATTTGAGGATAGTACTTGGGAATTTATGATGAGTCGATAAGATTTGATTTGAGGCCGTGGGATCGGTGATATAGCAGGGTTCGTATTGGAGATATGACATGACGTTGTAGCGGGTCCTTGACGTAGTGTTTTACACACGTGCATGCATACTTAGGCGATATCAGTATTGTACTAGACGTAGATCAGTACCCGATCATGATATTTGATAAAGAGGATACCAGGTGAATAGTATGATGAATGTGATATTGACCCGTACCCAGAATTGGGGATGCCGTACGACGGATTTACGTACGAGCTATACCTTGATGATTGATCCGTACTCTTGACTTGGGATGTCTGATTATAGATATGGTATCGGATATGATATTATTGAGGTTGGATCACCGACTAATATATATAAAGGTATGTATATGTATTGACTCAGATGTTAGGCGGTTTCTGTTAGTGTATATGCCCTAGAGGCCATTACTGTATCATACTAGTTTGTATATTACTTAATGGAAGCTTGGGATATTCACCTTGTATATACAATCTTGCTCAAAATAGTAGTATGCTACTTGGATTGTTTCTACTTCAATGTGTACATGTGTTTATTTTAGTATATCGCCTATACACATTAGTGGAGCCCTTAGGATCTTTGCTTGATTACCAGCGTTGTGATGGCAGTCACACTAGTGGGGCTGGGTAATCTATAAGCACATCCTTATGCAGGTCCCTGGTCGCAGGACTATCGAGACAGGGCATCGATACTCCGGAGTAGACTAGCGCATGCGCTTCTCATCCCAGTGTGGGAGACGGTCTGTCCCACAGCCGTCGGTACGTCGTACTTGAGATAGTATGCGGGTGCTCGTTGGGTTGCGAGTATACTGGACAGGACTCGTCGGGAACTGACAAGTTGGTATTATGCCTATCGTCAGTTATCAGTTCCCAGGTGACATGAGTACAGCTTAGTCCGCTGACTTGACACTGTCACTTCGCCTCGAGTGTGTTCCTACTGTACTTTGATTACTACCCTACCACGGCTCAAAGGAGTCGTGCAAACAGGTGGTAGTTGGGTGCAGTCCCGAAGCACTTGGAGGCAGTGACGGTTAGATAAGATTCGTCTCTCCCGGTATTGGGGGTTGACATCGCGCTGTGTCTAGGAGAGCCATTACACGAGTAGTCCCTGGCCAGGGCAAACGAGATATACTGGTAGGCTTCCAGTGTTATCTCAGGGTGTTTTGGGCTTCACTCCGACACGACTTGTACTGCTATTGGGGGACTGACGTTTACCGCCCCTAGGCCCGCCATGCGATGTATCAGACGAATAGACCGGACTGTACGGAGAATGTCACATTCAGGCTCAGTAGGAGTTCAGATGGGTTTCGCCTCGTCAGTCTTCTTGTCGGCATCTACCTGGGGACCGTTACGCACAGCTAGTGCCGCTTGCGGTCTGTGGTTAAACCCACTGCCAGCGTAGTGTCGAGTCTTTAGAGTCCCACACAGAAAGCTATTCGTCTTTAGGCAAAAGAGTAGAGGTCGCATGTTTTTTGCGACAGGTCGCATGGTTTTGCGACAGGTCGCAGTCACATCCGTGCACTTGTGCACGTACAGTGTCCGGACAGTTTACACTAGCGGGCTTTGGTTTAAACCAGATCCTAGTGTACCTTTTGGGATTGGATTTATCCAGTGTGTATTCGTGTTCCTCGGAACGCGGATGTGGGTGTGTATGCACAGTTGACGGAGAGACAGAGGCAGAGGATTCTCATTAGGGTTGTTGACCGTTGACTATTGACTTTTTGCTCAACCCTAATGAGAATATGATATATGATTAACAATTATATTAATTAAGTATTATGGTGACATGGTTGTTGAGGGATTGACTTTGTTGACTTGTTGACTTTTGTTGACTTGTTGACTTTGTTGAACGGTTGACCAGGCTTGACTAGTTGACCATCATGATAACTATAGCTATCATTTCATGGCAAAGACTTTTGCTTGCTTGCTCTTTTGTGCTAAATGAGTGCATGAAATGATATGGCTATGGTTGCTTAAACCATCACATAATACTTGATTGATATGAGGTGTTATGATTGTTTTGTATTATGAGAGCCAAATGAGAAAAGTCTTCTCTCATTCTTTCATGCTCATTCTCTCTCTTGCTCTTGAGCTCTCATCTTCCTCCTCTTGCTCTCTCTCTCTTGAGTCTATGGTTCACTTGTCTCATGAGTTGAGAACCAAGAACCATAGATAAAATCCCATACAAACTCTTCTCTACTCACTCTAGTTCACAAGGTTTAGCAAACCGAGTGAACTAGTTTCTTCAAAGTTCGAAGAAGGAGCCAAAGGTTGAAGTTTCAGGTGGATCTATCTTCGGCGCAAGGAGACGACAGGGAGAAGCCGATTCGGACGACCATCGAAGCTTGAAGACGAAGGAGTTCGAGAAAAAGAAAGGTATAACCCCCTAACCGAGTAGTTAGCAACTCGTAGTTAGGTTGTTAGTTAGATGTTTAATAAAGATCCGGTTTTGAGTCCATGTTACCACCTCTAAGAAAATTGTTTTTCACCAAATTCCGCATGCCCGAAAGTACCGGGAGAGGTAGCATGGACTTACAGTGGTATCAGAGCCTGGTTAAACTCTATCTATCAAGTTAGTAAAGTAACTAGATGATCGATCAAAGAGAAAGTCACAAAACGAACCCGAGTAGTCAAGTTTCTGCCGATTTTTATTCTGTTCAAAAGTTGATAATTTTCATCTTAAAAATCGACTCAGGCTTTTGTTTGAATAACCACCAAATTTGGTCCCACGAACCGTTCAAAGCGCCGCGGAAACGCGGCGGGAGCACGCTCCCGCCGCGGTTCCGCGGCCGAGTTGACTCGGCCGAGGCCCAAATTTGGTGCAGTGTATTTCTGGGGTTGTTTTGGGATTTTTGGAATATGTATTTTCTGCCCAGATTTTCCAGAACGAAAATTTTGTGTTTGGGGCCTGTAAATCCGTATTTTTGATCGAACTTCTAAAAGACTTAAGCTGACGGGTTTTTCTGTGATGTGATATTTGTATTGAACGTCTGCTAATCGCTATATGTCGATTAGTGGGGGTTATACAAATCTGTGATCTGTAATGTTATTGGAATGTGTATATGAATTCATTGGATTGTCGCAGGTGAATAGCCGGGGGTTGTGAGACGAGAGTTTTCTTTTCTTTCTATTCATGTAAATTTGTAAATTGATGTAATAATTATTTGTATGGCCGCACAACCGGGTCGGGGTTGTAGCCGTCATTGTATAATTTCTTTTTACTGTTTTTGCTTCTAGGATAGACCCAAGGAGGGGGTGCACAAACTACCGGGTATGCCGAAGTGCCGAGTGGCCTACTCACGGAGTTGAGGGAGGTTGCTTCGCTTCGGGTACTTGGCGGGTAGTTTGCCGCACCCGTAGGGGTCTTGGGTGGGGTATTGGCTATTCACCGCGACCGTGTAATCTTCTTTTCGTTACAGGCTCGTACGAATTGCAGATTCCTAGTATATCCAATGTGCTCATCTGTGATCTGAAATGGCTATCATTACAGTATATCTATATATGATATTATTTAGGCGTTGCTTATGTTTTACAGCCGCGCTAGCCTAGCCCCCGCTCTGTCGTTAGTTAAGTAACCTGACGGGTAATGACGGGGCCCCGTGGCGAATGCGAATGGCATAAGCGTACGTCATATTTTGGTTGTTTTCTCCAATGGTAGGATTAAATGATGGGACGCATTAAAAGAACTAATGCAAGAATATCACGCATTAAAAGAACTAATGCAAGAAAAATAAACCAAGTAAAAGTCGTTGGAACACTTTCGAAAAACCACTCGGTTCTTTTCAAAACTAACTTTTAAATACGGAGCTTGAGCCACTCCTTTTAAAAGCTATCTCGTTCCATCGATTATATCAAGTTCACTACATTCACGGTTTTGCCAAAACCATTCGTAGCCCTCCGTCGTTTCACATGAATAGTCAATAGTATTCAAGCTGTGTATGTTGGCCAAAGTCAAAGCATAGTGATTGGTAGCTATTGGATATTCATGTGTAGCATAGATAGATGCGTTAGTTTGGGACAGTCATACTGCCATTTTGGCCAAAGTCAAGGGTAGGTACGGGTGGATCCAAATTAACCTGGAGAATGACAGGTAGAACTTGACATGTGACTTATGATATTTTGGCCAAAGTCAAGGTCATAAGAGCATGGGGCAAAAATCCACATCGGGAGTTTCAAAAGAACTGAAACTTGCTAGTGTTGCATACCATTTGGAGTGTGATGATTCTGGTAGGATTCCTTCAGTTTCGTCACGTGATGATATTTGGATCCCGATCCTACTGTGAGTATATGCTACTCCTTGGGAAATTTCTCACTTAACGATCAATGCTATAAACCAAGTAGGTGTCTAGAAAGGTGTTAGCGGGGCTACGCCCCCAGGGAAAAGAGGTTATTTAATTAAGGAACTTCGCGAAAGCGTTGGAAAACCTCCCTCGAAGTACCGACACTGGCCTGGCTGAACGGTTAAGCAAGTATTGTACGGTGAGATTGATCCTGACTAATTCTTCCTTTTTGGTTTGAGGAGGGATTCGAGAAACAGTGGGAGCCATCCTGTTTAGACAAACTAAAAACCACTCTAAACTTGCAAGAGCATCATGCTGAGTGTTTCTTCTTCTCTCTCCTAATTGCAGCGACCAATCGACATGACTGGACTTAAGTTACTTCTAGATAAAAACATACTGACAGGGCCAAACTACAAAGATTGGCTCAGGAATGTCAAGATGGCAATCACTTACGACAAGCTGGGGTATCTTCTTACCACCAAAGCTCCCCCTGTCCCTGGTCCCACTTCCAGCGTCGCGGATAAGGAAATCTGTAAGACTTGGGAGATTGATAGCGCGAAGGCCAAGTGCCTCGTACTTGCCTCTATGGACAATGAACATCAGAGGAGGCACGAGAATATGGACTTGGAATCCATATTTCTTCATACAAAAGAACAGTATGGAGAGCAATCTCGTATCGCAAGATACGAAGCGTCGAAAAAGTTATTTTCGGCAAGGATGGCCGTCGGATCATCAGTAGCAGAACACGTGCTTAAGATGATCGGCTACATTGAGGAGCTCGCGGACCTAGGGACCACATTGGAGAGTGAGCTCTATACGGACTTAGTTCTCCAGTCCCTTCCTTCCACTTACGCCCAGTTTATAATGAACTTCAACTTACAAGAAAAAGAAGTTGAACTTTCAGAGCTTCTCAACATGCTGAGGAGTGCAGAGGGCACCCTACAGAAAGGTAGGGAAACATCCACTTTGTTTGTAGGAAGATCATCTTCTTCTAGGTCCAAGGCGAAAGTCAAGGGAAAGAAGAAGAAAGCCCCCGCCAAACCAAGAGGCGGTGTTAGTAAAGTGGATACGAAGGGAAAAGCTAAAGAAACAAAGAAAGCGGGGAAGCTTGTGGATAAGGAAGAATGCTTCTATTGTCATAAGAAAGGACACTGGAAAAATGATTGCAGGGCCTGGAAGGCCAGAACATAGGAATTGAAGCAGGTTGCAGCTTCAACTTCAGGTGTGTATGTTATTGAAAACTGTCTTTCAATAAACTCTACTTCCTTGGTATTGGATACCGGATCAGGATCTCATATCTGTAATTCTTTACAGGCGTTGAGAAACCGTAGTGTTTTGAAAGCAGATGACATGACCCTCAGAGTTGCGAACGGAGCTAGCATGGATGCTAAAGCCGTGGGGGACTATCACCTGGGAATGTCAGATGGACATGTTTTGGTTTTGCGTAATTGCTTTTTTGTACCCAACGTAACTTGTAATATCATTTCTGTATCTTTGGTTTCTAAAGAAGGTTATGATTTTGCGTTTGTAAGTAATGTTGTAAACATTCACCTTAATCAAGTTCTGATTGGGTCAGGTACATTAAGCAATGGTATATACGTATTAAACCAACCACAGATTTTCAATGTCCAGAATACACACAAAAGAAAGTCTCCGGAAATAAATCAGACTTTCTTGTGGCATTGTAGACTGGGTCACATCAATGAGAGAAGGTTGACGAAATTACATACAGAAGGATATTTGAATGCGTTCGAATATCAATCGTATGCCACTTGTCAATCCTGTCTCAAAGGAAAGATGACAAAGACTCCGTTCACTGGACACGGAGTAAGAGCGAGCGAGCTCTTGGGACTCATACACAGCGATGTGTGCGGTCTAATGTCTACACATGCACGAAGCGGTTATTCTTACTTCATTACTTTTACGGATGACTTTTCAAGGTACAGTTATGTCTTCTTAATGAAACATAAGTCCGAAGCCTTTGGAAAATTCCAGGAATATAAGAATGAAGTAGAAAAACAAACCGGCAAAAGTATCAAGATTCTAAGATCGGATCGAGGTGGAGAATACTTAAGTGCCGAGTTCCTGGATTATTTAAAAGAGAACGGAATTCTCTCTCAGCTTACTCCTCCATACACTCCGCAACATAACAGTGTATCGGAGAGACGGAACCGAACCCTATTGGATATGGTACGGTCCATGATGAGTAACGCTGAGTTACCGCGATCATTCTGGGGGTATGCGCTAGAATCAGCTGCATACCTTTTGAATCGAGTTCCAACTAAGACTGTGCCTACTACACCATATGAGATGTGGTGTGGGAAGAGACCCTATCTTAATCACATTAAGACATGGGGAAGTCCAGCTTTTATCAAAAAGCAGCATGCGGACAAGCTCGAGGCACGCTCAGTACAGTGCAAGTTCGTGGGATATCCAAAGAACTCCAAGGGATATTTCTTCTACTGCGAAGAGGAACAAAAGATTATTGTTTCTCGTCATGCCCACTTTCTAGAACACCAGTTCTTAGAAAAGGAAATTAGTGGAAGCGCAGTAGAACTGGAAGAGATTCCAGAACCACGAGCTATTATTGAAAGCTTAGTGGAACCAGAGGGTTCAAAAGAACAGGACATTCCTACGCCGCTCCGCAGGAGTAGTAGGCAGTCTCATCCGCCCGAGAGATACTACGGTTTTCTCATAGACGGGGATAGAGAGGATTGCATCATAGATTATGATGAGCCTACTAGCTTCCAGCAGGCCGTTCAGAGCGTTGACTCAGTAAAATGGCTGGATGCAATGCGGACAGAAATGGAGTCCATGTACACCAACAAAGTATGGACGTTGGACATTGCTCCAGACGGGGTAAAACCCGTAGGATGCAAGTGGATCTTCAAAAGGAAGATTGGTGTAGATGGACAGGTTGAGACCTATAAAGCTAGACTTGTTGCAAAGGGTTTCCGTCAAAGACCTGGCTTGGACTATGACGAAACCTTTTCTCCAGTGGCTATGCTGAAATCCATTCGGATCCTTCTTGCCATTGCTGCCTTCCACGATTATGAGATCTGGCAAATGGATGTAAAGACCGCTTTTCTAAATGGAAATTTAGAGGAGTGTGTCTATATGGACCAACCAGAGGGTTTCATTCAGAGTGGGAGCAGCGGAAAGGTGTGCAAGTTGCTTAAGTCCATCTATGGACTAAAGCAGGCATCGTGGAGTTGGAACATCTGTTTTGATGAGACGGTCAAGGAATTTGGCTTTATCAAAAATCCCGATGAACCATGCATCTATTGTAGATTTGTAGCGAGAACTGTAGTATTCCTCGTTTTGTACGTGGATGACATTCTCTTAATAGGAAATGACATTCCTATGCTACAATCTGTTAAGGGGTTCTTGTCACACAGGTTCTCCATGAAAGACCTGGGTGATGCCTCATACATCCTGGGGACCTGGATCCATCGTGATAGATCAAAGAGGATATTAGGACTTTCACAGTCCAGGTACATCGACACCATACTGAAAAGATTCAGTATGGAAGATTCCAAGCGCGGTAACCTACCGGCTTGTCATGGGATCACCCTCTCTAAAGAGATGTCTCACAAGACTGATTTGGAGAGGGATCGCATGTCTATTATACCCTACGCTTCTGTGGTAGGCTCTATAATGTATGCGATGTTGTGTACCAGACCGATGTAGCTTATGCACTGAGTGTGGTAAGCCGGTATCAGTTAAACCCTGGGGAGAAACACTGGATAGCGGTAAAGAACATTCTCAAGTACCTGAGAAGGACTAAGGAGATGTTCTTGGTGTATGGCGGAAAAGACCTCCAGATCGAGGCCTTTGCTGACTCCAACTTCCAGAGTGACAAGGATGATTCCAAGTCCATGTCGGGTTTTGTCTTTACCCTCAATGGAGGGGCGGTGTGTTGGAAGAGTTCCAAACAGGAAACTGTTGCAGACTCGACGATGGAAGCGGAATACATCGCTGCATCTGATGCCGCAAAAGAAGCTGTCTGGATGAGGAAGTTCTTGAAAGAACTTCAGGTGGTTCCGTCCATTGTTGATCCAATACCTCTGTATTGCGACAACAACGGGGCTATAGCTTTAGCGAAGGAACCCAGGTCCCATCAGAGATCCAGACACATCTTAAGGCGGTATCACCTGATCAGGGAGATCGTGGATCGCCAGGAGATCGAGGTTCGGAGGGTTGCTTCAGAAGATAACACTGCAGATCCATTCACCAAGGCCTTGCCCCAGACTCAGTTCGAACGGCTGATCGAGATGATAGGTCTTCGATACGCCAGTACATGGCCTTAGTGCAAGTGGGAGATTGTTAGTGTATATTCCCTAGAGGCCATTACTGTATCATACTAGTTTGTATATTACTTAATGGAAGCTTGGGATATTCACCTTGTATATACAATCTTGCTCAAAATAGTAGTATACTACTTGGTTTGTTTCTACTTCAATGTGTACATGTGTTTATTTTAGTATATCGCCTATACACATTAGTGGAGCCCTTAGGATCTTTGCTTGATTACCAGCGTTGTGATGGCAGTCACACTAGCGGGGCTGGGTAATCTATAAGCACATCCTTATGCAGGTCCCTGGTCGCAGGACTATCGAGACAGGGCATCGATACTCTGGAGTAGACTAGCGCATGCGCTTCTCATCCCAGTATGGGAGACGGTCTGTCCCACAGCCGTCAGTACGTCGTACTTGAGAAAGTATGCGGGTGCTCGTTGGGTTACTAGTACACTGGACAGGACTCGTCGGGAACTGACTAGTTGGTATTATGCCTATCGTCAGTTATCAGTTCCCAGGTGACATGAGTACAGCTTAGTCCGCTGACTTGACACTGTCACTTCGCCTCAAGTGTGTTCCCACTGTACTTTGATTACTACCCTACCACGGCTCAAAGGAGTCGTGTAAACATATGGTAGTTGGGTGCAGTCCCGAAGCACTTGGAGGCAGTGACGGTTAGACAGGATTCGTCTCTCCCGGTATTGGGGGTTGACATCGCGCTGTGTCTAGGAGAGCCATTACACGAGTAGTCCCTGGCCAGGGCAAACGAGATATACTGGTAGGCTTCCAGTGTTATCTCAGGGTGTTCTGGGCTTCACTCCGACACGACTTGTACCGCTTTTCGGGGACTGACGTTTACCGCCCCCTAGGCCCGCCATGCGATGTATCAGACGAACAGACCGGACTGTACGGAGAATGTCACATTCAGGCTCAGTAGGAGTTCAGATGGGTTTCGCCTCGTCAGTCTTCTTGTCGGCATCTACCCGGGGACCGTTACGCACAGCTAGTGCCGCTTGCGGTCTGTGGTTAAACCCACTGCCAGCGTAGTGTCGAGTCTTTAGAGTCCCACACAGAAAGCTATTCGCCTTTAGGCAAAAGAGTAGAGGTCGCATGTTTTTTGCGACAGGTCGCATGGTTTTGCGACAGGGTTCGGTCACATCCGTGCACTTGTGCACGTACAGTGTCCGGACAGTTTACACTAGCGAGCTTTGGTTTAAGCCAGATCCTAGTGTAACTTTTGGGATTGGATTTATCCAGTGTGTATTCGTGTTCCTCGGAACGCGGATGCGGGTGTGTATGCACAGTTGACGGAGAGACAGAGGCAGAGGATTCTCATTAGGGTTGTTGACCGTTGACCGTTGACTATTGACTTTTTGCTCAACCCTAATGAGAATATGATATATGATTAACAATTATATTAATTAAGTGTTATGGTGACATGGTTGTTGAGGGATTGACTTTGTTGACTTGTTGACTTTTGTTGACTTGTTGACTTTGTTGACCGGTTGACTAGGCTTGACTAGTTGACCATCATGATAACTATAGCTATCATTTCATGGCAAAGACTTTTGCTTGCTTGCTCTTTTGTTCAAAATGAGTGCATGAAATGATATGGCTATGGTTGCTTAAACCATCACATAATACTTGATTGATATGAGGTGTTATGATTGTTTTGGATTATGTGAGCCAAATGAGAAAAGTCTTCTCTCATTCTTTCATGCTCATTCTCTCTCTTGCTCTTGAGCTCTCATCTTCCTCCTCTTGCTCTCCCTCTCTTGAGTCTAAGGTTTACTTGTCTCATGAGTTGAGAACCAAGAACCATAGATAAAATCCCATACAAACTCTTCTCTACTCTCTCTAGTTCACATGGTTTAGCAAACCGAGTGAACTAGTTTCTTCAAAGTTCGAAGAAGGAGCCAAAGGTTGAAGCTTTCAGGTGGATCTATCTTCGGCGCAAGGAGACGATGGGGAGAAGCCGATTCGGACGACCATCGAAGCTTGAAGACGAAGGAGTTCGAGAAAAAGAAAGGTATAACCCCCTAACCGAGTAGTTAGCAACTCGTAGTTAGGTTGTTAGTTAGATGTTTAACAAAGATCCGGTTTTGAGTCCATGTTACCACCTCTAAGAAAATTGTTTTTCACCAAATTCCGCATGCCCGAAAGTACCGGGAGAGGTAGCATGGACTTACAGTTTCCTTACCTGTAGTCCAGCTTGTTAGCTTAGCCCTTTAGTTTAGTTTAGTTGTTAGATTAGATTCGATTCTTACCTATTTCAAAGCTTACGAATCATGCGTATTTTAAAAGACAGGTCAAGGGATTCTACGGATATTTCAAAAACGTATCTTTTCTTAAAAACACCGTAGCCCTTATTTTCAAAACCCGATGATTCGTGTTATTTCAAAAGGCACCATTTGTAGGACTTATATTAGATTAGTGCAGATTAGTTATAGTTGCGTCTAGTATTCAGCTCCCGCTCATTTTTACTGTTCGCTCCGCATCGCATACTTATATTATAATTTCTTATTGCATTATTAATATCATGCTGTTAGGACACCAGCACCATTACCGATGACGCGTATGTACCACGTACACTTACTTGCCGGCTCACACACATCTTCATCGGTAATTGCCATGTCACGAACACTTTAGAAAATACAATTTCATTTGACATAGGTTAGCTAATAGTTTAGACATGATATTAGTGTACTTGCCTTATATGCTAGTTAGACATTGTAGTTATTGCCTACTACTTCATGCATGTTATTATTCACTGTTGTGTCGCATTCATGGATTCTCATGCCTATATTCACTGTTTACATGCTATTGATGACTTGGATTCGGATTTCATGAGATTTCTTGGATTTGGAGGAAAACCGCAAAAACATAAATAAACCTTTTCTCTCTTTTAAAATAAAAAGTGCGGTTTTCCCATGATGTAAGAGTCGTCCACCATGAGTTTGCTGATGGATTTCGAGACCCGATTCGAGGAGTGGAGGAACCGTTTCGGGTACATGGTGGGTCCGGTGCGGTATCCCGGGGCAAGAGGAATGTGTTGTTGACGTTGAGCCTGGCAGGGGAGCACTACCGCCCGGTGATATTACCCGACGCGTCGGATATCCGGACGATACCGTCGTGGTCTTGAGATGGATGGTAGTGGCCGGTCTGGATTGACGGCGCCCTAGATATTGTGATTTGAGATATTGAGGTACAGCGATTGTGATACAGAGATATCGAGATATTTGGACACATGTTTTGTGTCGATGCTGGGCACTGTTTTATGCTGATTTCAATTATGGTACCTCACTTTTAAAATACAGAAATCTCACTGATTTATGAAAGCAGTTTTCGTCAGTACATGCATTCTATTCCATGCATTCATACCTCATTCATATGATATATTGCTACCTGAGGCACTGACACGGGCACATGAGATCACACTCGGGTTAGATATTACCCTAGCCATTGTTATAGGCTGCATGCTATTCATATATTTGAGGATATATTCTGATCATTGACCAAGGTTGCGTTATTTATGCGATTTCTTTCCGTAGATGTTTTTCTATTCACGAGTTGGCAACTCACCCCCGTTGTGCCCCAGTTTCTTGCAGGTTTGCCATACAGGTTCTTTACGGCTTGCGGGCATCGTTTCCTTCGGGTGATTTGCTAGTAGGTGGGTTTACTTGTATCGTACCCCCATTATATATCTTGTATATCATTATTCTGTTGTATCTAGAAGTTCCATCAACCAAACATGTATTTATTTTTGATATAGAGACCAGTGATGTTATTCATTCGACCTTAGAGTCGCACATTTCTTTTTCTTGTGGTTTTGAGTTCCCTTTTGAGATTTTGATCCTCGCCGTTGGCGTTGTATATTATATTGCTTGTGTGGTTATGACCGTCGATTGACGAAGAGCTAGCTCCCGCTTGGGGATGCCTTTTTATTGATTTCGTATACTATTCATGTTGTATCCCGTTTGGGGGCCAGTTTTTTCAAAGGAGACTCTGCCGAAATTTTCGGGAAATATTGATCTTTTTTTAAAAACGCATAATTCGGCTTATGCTATTAAAACTACTTGTTTTAAATTGGTTTTCCTTCACTCTACTACTTTTCTTGGTTTGGATTTCTGGGTTTTCGGTTTACTTAGATTACGTACGCCTCGAGACGTTCGTAGTTTAAGTGCCGGTCATATTCCGTACTCTCGGGACGTGACACGCAAGGAGTCTGCTAAACGTAACGGCCACCCGGGTATTGAGCGATCAGAAGATCAACGAGCAAGCCCGCTCACACTCCTGTGAATCCAATCAGTAACACTACCGTAAAGTCCGGTCTCTTCGTCTGATATGTCGCATATCATGTCTAGGGGTGGTAAACGTCAGACCCCAATAACTCGATAAGTCGTGTCGATATGAGGCTCATAACGGGTTGAGAAACTACTGGTAACACTTACCAGCAAATCCCTAAAACAGCCTTGGCCAAGGACTTCCTGTTATAGCCAATCGAGCACTGCGCAACATCAACTCCGTATACCGGGAGAGACGAAACCCCTCCTATCGCTCATTGCCTCCATGTGACTCGGGACTGTACCCAAAAACCACCGTTTTGCACGCCTTCTTGGACGTGGTGAGGTGGAAATCAAAGCACAGTAGGAACCACACAAGACTCTATGACGATCTCGGGTCTACAGACTAACCTGCACCAGTGTCACCAGAGAACTGCCATCTGACGTAAGGTATAATACCATCTGGGAGTTCTCGGCGAGTCCGTCCAGTGTACCCAGTCTCCACTGAGCACCCGTATACCATCTCTGATGTCAAACACCAATGGATATGGGATCATCCATCGCCCATCAATATGGGTCGAGAAGCTACACGCTAGTCTACTTTGGTATATCGATGCCCCGTCTCGATACACCCACGACTAGGGACTTTGAAGGATGTACTTATGGACTACCACGTCCCCACTAGTATGATCCGCATCATAGTCCAGGTAGTCAAGTACACATCTTAAGGGCTTTACAACCATGTAACAGAAAGACAATCAGTGTACACGTTAAGGTAAAGAGTAACCAGATAGCATACTATCATATCGAGTAAGAAAGTCATCCTCATATATGTCCAAGCATCCACTACAATATACATCCTATGTATAGTAATGGCCTCTAGGGCATACATATAACTAACAGGTTTAACCATAAGCACGTCAGCGGTACTAGCTGTATGTAACCGCTACCCAGGTATTGAGCGAAAGAAGAACGACGAGCAAACTCATCCGAACCCCTACTGAGCCTGTCCGTGACAATATCCATACATTCCGGTCTGTTCATCTAAGTGTATCGCATATCGAGTCTAGGGGGTGGATAAAGTCAGACCCCTAATAACGCGATATTTTGTGTCGGTATGAAGCTCATCACCCACTGGGAAACTACTGATCCAAATCAGTAATTCTCAACTATCTTGGCCAAGGATTTCTGGTGATGGCCACCAGTGCACCGCGCGACATCAAGCCCCAATACTGGGAAAGACGAATCCCAGACGATCCGCTCTCTGCCTCCATATGGCTCTGGACTGTACCCAACTAAAACCTGTTTGCACGACTCCTTTGAGCCATGGTTGGATAGTAATCAAAGCACAGTGGGAACTCACACGAGACAAATGACGATCTCAGGTAAACAGACTAACCTGTACACATGTCACCTAGGAACTGCTATCTGACAATAGGTATAATACCAACTAGCATGTTCCCGGTGAGTCCGTCCAGTGTACTCATAACCCAATGAGCACCTGTATACTATTTTAGGTGACTGAATGGCACCAATAGCTTGTGAGACCTTCCACCGCCCTTCGTCGCAGTCTCGATAAGTATACACTAGTCTACTCCGGAGTATCGATGCCCAGTCTCGATACTCCCACGACTAGGGACATTTAAGGATGTGCTTATAGACCATCCAACTCCAACGTATAT
This sequence comes from Agapanthus africanus, assembly GCA_030015575.1. Taxonomy (NCBI): domain Eukaryota; kingdom Viridiplantae; phylum Streptophyta; class Magnoliopsida; order Asparagales; family Amaryllidaceae; genus Agapanthus; species Agapanthus africanus. Next base: position 373,254,233 of record JASDDO010000026.1, read on the forward strand.
GATCGCCATCATAATGCTGGGAGTCAAGAAAGAATCCTATTGGCTCTATCAACTCGTAATAGTGATCTATAATACTACATAATTCATATACATGATGATAAAGGCAAAGCAGATAGCATACTTTCATTTTGAGTAATACTGTTTTACCCATATAGGTCCTCCCTCAATCATCACAATAGCGTGCCTGCGATTACAATAATTGACTTGAGGGCGCTATAATCAACAATCTCCCACTTGCACTTAAGGCTAATTATTGCGGTGTCGCATACTCATAGCCCGGTTGATACCGAACACCCAACTTCTCTACTAATCAGTCTCGCAAAGCCCGTTTGCGAAACTATTGCGTTCGAGAAATAGCCTCAGTGAGTGGATCCGCTCCAATGTTTCTATCTTTGTCTCTCTATATCTCAACTTCGCGGAGAAAGACTATCTCCTGAAATAAGCAATACTTATCTTAGAATTTGTCTGGATATCTGATGGGACCCAGTTCACGAATGAACTCCAAATCAAACAAACTTCTTAGACTGCATCATCCACTGAATTTAATCAGTATTCCACGACATGCCTTCCACAGTATCCGCTTGGACCGCCTGTCTAACATACTGCCCCTCAAAAAGAGGGAAAACTATAACTCTGAAAGCCACTCTGTCATCCTCGTCACCTTGGAAGCCTAAAATGATAGCAGTCTCCTAAAGGAGGCTGCATTACCATATACCAAGAACATCCACTTATGTTCATAACTCCTTCCCAACGTTTCTCCAGGATTGGATCAATATATGCTTATTGCAACTAGTGTAAATACAATATTTGGTGTGGTACTTGACATCTCATGATTGACTCAATTGCCTAACCAAGTGTAACATTTCAGAAAATATAAAATATTATTTTTGGAATTTAATATTAAAATAATATATTTCGCGAAAACTACCCGATTTGCGAATTTGTGGTTTTCTTAAAATGGTATAAATATATACCAATAATTGTGAAATAATTGGAGATTAAAATGATTTATTCATTTAAAAATATATTTATCGGATTTGGTATTTTTATAAATAATTATATACAGTTTGAATAAAAATTGATTAGTGCACTACTAATCGCGATTAAGCCAAATCCGTGTTTCTACATTTTTCCGTGGTTAGTGCACCATGTCATGTTGCATTTTATTGCATGTTGTTGCATTTGTGTTTTTTTATTGGTATTATTGTGAGAAAAAGAGAAAGGAGTTAAAAAGACAATTATTGGAGAGAGAAAGTGAGACATGAGTTTGGAGAGGGTGAGAATAAGAAAGAGAGAGAGGGGGGGCAGCCGCCATTTCTTCACCCCATTATTTTACTTCATCTTCTTCCTCCTCATCTCCTTCCACCTTCACCTCCAAGAATCATCTCTATTTCTTCACCAAAACCTTACACCCTCTTCATTAAAGTTGATCCTCACCTCATACTCAACACTTTGGACCTTTCAAAGTTGGATTTTGGAGACTTTGGGAAGCTAGGTTTTTTTTTGAGTTGCCCAAATGAGGTATATCTTCTTTCATTTAGTTTAGTTTTAGTTTCTTGCACCCTAGTTTTGTTTAGAATGTGATTTGGTTAGGGTATGTGATGTTTGGAAAATTCAAGAGAAGGGTTTGGGTGTTTGTGTGGAATCTTGAGGTGTAGTGAGTGTTTTAAGACCTTAGGGATTGATTTCAAGACCTGGAAATGAGTATAAAACCGAAAATACTAACTTAGGAAATTCCCCATATCGGTTTTGTGACATTTTAGTGGCCTACGGGAATCTGGAGCAACCCGGAAAGTTTTTGAGAAAAACTAGCAACTCCATTAACCTAATTAAGACACTAGGAGACCACCCTGCAAGTACGAACCCATTCCAAGCATTCTTGGCCAAGCAGGCCGGTTTTGAGGGCAGTGTGACCGGCTTTAGTATGGGCAATTGTGTCTACGTTGTTAGTGTATATGCCCTAGAGGCCATTACTGTATCATACTAGTTTGTATATTACTTAATGGAAGCTTGGGATATTCACCTTGTATAAACAATCTTGTTCAATATAGTAGTATGCTACTTGGTTTGTTTCTACTTCAATGTGTACATGTGTTTATTTTAGTATATCACCTATACACATTAGTGGAGCCCTTAGGATCTTTGCTTGATTACCAGCGTTGTGATGGCAGTCACACTAGTGGGGCTGGGTAATCTATAAGCACATCCTTATGCAGGTCCCTAGTCGCAGGACTATCGAGATTGGGCATCGATACTCCGGAGTAGACTAGCGTATGCGCTTCTCATCCCAGTGTGGGAGACGGTCTGTCACACAGCCGTCAGTACGTCGTACTTGAGATAGTATGCGGGTGCTCGTTGTGTTACGAGTACACTGGACAGGACTCGTCGGGAACTGTTGGTTGGTACTATACCTATCGTCAGTTATCAATTCCCAGGTGACATGAGTACAACTTAGTCTGCTGACTTGACACTGTCACTTCGCCTCGAGTGTGTTCCCACTGTACTTAGATTACTACCCTATCACGGCTCAAAGGAGTCGTGCAAACAGGTAGTAGTTGGGTGCAGTCCCGAAGCACTTAGAGGCAGTGACGGTCAGACAGGATTCGTCTCTCCCGGTATTGGGGGTTGACATCGCGCTGTGTCTAGGAGAGCCATTATATGAGTAGTCCCTGGCCAGGGCAAGGGAGATATACTGGTAGGTTTCCAGTGTTATCTCAGGATGTTCTGGGCTTCACTCCGACACGACTTGTACCGCTATTAGGTGACTGGCGTTTACCGCCCCCTAGGCCCGCCATGCGATGTATCAGACGAACAGACCGGACTGTATGGAGATTGTCACATTAAGACTCAGTAGGAGTTCAGATTGGTTTCACCTCGTCAGTCTTCTTGTCGGCATCTCCGTGGGGACCGTTACGCACTGCTAGTGCCGCTTACGGTCTGTGGTTAAACCCACTGCCAGTGTACTGTCGAGTCTTTAGAGTCCCACACAGAAGGATATTCGCCTTTAGGCAAAAGAGTAGAGGTCGAATGGTTTTGCGACAGGTCGCATGGTTTTGCGACAGGGTTCGGTCACATCCGTGCACTTGTGCACGTACAGTGTCCGGACAGTTAACACTAGCGGGCTTTGGTTTAAGCCAGATCCTAGTGTACGTTTTGGGATTGGTTTTATCTCGTTTGTATTCGTGTTCCTCGGAACGCGGATGCGGGTGTGTATGCACAATTGACAGAGAGACAGAGGCAGAGTATTCTCATTGGGGTTGTTGACTGTTGACTGTTGACAGTTGACTGTTGACCATTGACTTTTGCTTAACCCTAATGAGAATAAGATATATGATTAACATTAATATTAATTAAGTATTATAGTGACATGGTTGTTGAGGGGTTGACATTGTTGACTTGTTGACTTTGTTGACCGGTTGACTAGGTTGGACTAGTTGACCATCATCATGACAATGGCTATCATTCCATGGCAAAGACTTTTGCTTGCTTGTTTATTTATGCAAAATGAGTGCATGAAATGATATAGCCATTTTGACTTAAACCATTACACAATACTTGATTACTATTTTTGTTATGATGGCTTTTGGATTATGAGAGGTGAGAATGAGAAGAGTATGATTAATTCTTTCATTTGCTTTCTCTCTCTTGAGCTCTCTCATTCTCAAGCTCTCCCTCTTCCTCTTGCTCTCTCTACCTCAAGGCAAACCATTCTCATGTGTTGAGACTCATTGCCTTAGAGATAAAAAGACACCAAAACATTCCTCTACTCATTCTAGTTCACAAGGCCTAGCAAGCCAAGTGATCTAGTTTCTTCAAAGTTCGAAGAAGAAGCCAAAGGTAGAAGCTTTCGGATGGATACATCTTCGGCGCAAGGAGACGACGAGGTGAGGCCGATCCGTACACCAGGAGGAGTCGAAGATGAAGGAGTTCAAGAAAGGTATAGCCCGATAACCGAGTAGGTAAACTCTTGTTAAGTTGTTAGTTAGTAGTTTAACAAAGATCCGTATTGGTAGTCCATGTTACCACCCTCTTGAAAATCGTTTTTCACCACTTTCGCAACCCCGTAAGAACCGGGGAAGGGTAGCATGGACTTACAGTGGTATCAGAGCCTAGTTAAACACTATCTAACATGTTAGCAAAGTAAGTAGAAGTTCGATCAAAGAAAAAGTCACGAAACGAACCCGGAAAATGAAGTTTCTGCCGAATTTTTTTTCTGTCCAAAATTGATAAATCTTATCTTAAAAATCGGCTCAGGCTTTTTGTTAAGCACCCAAGAAATTTCGTCCAATGAATCGGTCAAAGCGCCACGGAAACGCGGCGGGAGCATGCTCCCGCCGCGGTTCCGCTGCCGAGTTGAGTCGGTCGTGGGTAAAAGTTCTTGCAGTGTGTTTCTGGGGTTATTTTGGGATTTTTTCAACATGTCGTTTCAGCCCAGATTTTCCAGAAAGAATAATTTGTTTTTGGGGCTTGAAAATCCGTATTTTTATCGAACTTCTAAAGACTAAGGCTAACGGGTTTATATCTGTGATGTGTTATGCGTATTGAACGTCCGCTAATCGCTATACGTCGATTAGTAGGGGTTATACACATCTGTGATCTGTAATGTTGATTGTATGTGTATATGAATTCTTTGGATTGTCACGGATGAATAGCCGGGGGTTGTGAGATGAGAGTTTTCTTTTCTTTCAATTCATGTAATATGTAAATTGATGTAATATTATTTTTGGCCGCACAACCGGGTCGGGGTTGTAGCCGTCATTGTATAATTTCTTTTTACTGTTTTTGCTCCTAGGATAGACCCATGGTGGGGTGCACAAACTACCGGGTATCGCGAAGTGCCGAATGTCCTACTCACGTCGTTGAGGGAGGTTGCTCCACTTCGGATATTTGGCGGGTAGTTTGCCGCACCCGTAGGGGTCTAGGGTGGGGTATTGGCTATTCATCGCGACCGTGTAATCCGCTTTTCGTTACAGGCTCGTACGAATTGCGGATTCCTAGTATATCCAATGTATTCATCTGTGATTTGAAATGGCAATCATTGCAATATATCTATGTATGATATTATTAAGGCGTTGTTTATGTTTTGCAGCCGCGCTAGCCCAGCCCCCGCTCTGTCGTTAGTTAAGTAACCTAACGGGTAATGACGGGGCCCCGTGGCGAATGCGAATGGCATAAGCGTACGTCATATTTTGGTTGTTTTCTGCAATGGTAGGATTAAATGATGGGACGCATTAAAAGAACTAATGCAAGAAAAATACGCATTAAAAGAACTAATGCAAAGAAAAATAAACCAAGTAAAAGTCGTTGGAACACTTTCAAAAACCACTCGGTTTCTTTTCAAAATAACTTTTAAATGTGGGGCTTAAGCCACTCCTTTTAAAAGCTATCTCGTTCCATCGATTATATCAAGTTCACTACGTTCACGGTTTCGCCAAAACCATTCGTAGCCCTCCGTCGTTTCACATGGATGGTCAATAGTATTCAAGCTATGTATGTTGGCCAAAGTTAAGGCATAGTGATTAGTAGCTATTGGGTATTCATGTGCAGCATAGATAGATATGTTGGTTTGGGGCAGTCGTACTACCATTTTGGCCAAAGTCAAGGGTATGTGCGGATGGGCTCAAATTAACCTAGAGAATGACGGGTAGAACTTGACATGTGACTTATGATATTTTGGCCAAAGTCAAGGTCATAAGAGCATGGGGAAAAAATCCACATCGGGAGTTTCAAAAGAACTGAAACTTGCTAGTATTGCATACCATTTGGAGTATGATGATTCTGGTAGGATTCCTTCAGTTTCGTCACGCGATGATATTTGGATCCCAATCCTACTTTGAGTATATGCTACTCCTCGGGAAATTTCTCACTTAACGATCAATGCTATAAACCAAGTAGGTGTCTAGAAAGGTGTTAGCGGGGCTACGCCCCCAGGAGAAAGAGGTTCTTAAATTAAGGAACTTCGCGAAAGCGTTGGAAAACCTCCCTCGAAATACCGACACCAGAGTGGCCGAACAGTTAAGCAAGTATTGTACGGTGAGATTGATCCTGACTAATTCTTTCTTTTTGGTTTGAGGAGGGATTCGAGAGACAGTGGGAGCCATCCTGTTTAGACAAATTAAAAACCACTCTAAACTTGCAAGAGCATCATGCTAAAGTGTTTCTTCTCTTTCTCCTAATTGCAGCGACTAAACATCATGACCGGACTTAAGTTATTACTAGATAAAAACATACTGACAGGGCCAAACTACAAAGATTGGCTCAGGAATGTCAAAATGGCAGTCACTTATGACAAGTTGGGGTATCTCCTTACCACCAAAGCTCCCTTTTCCCAGGTCTCACCTCCAGCGTCGCGGATAAGGAAATCTGTAAGACTTGGGAGATCGATAGCACGAAGGCCAAGTGCCACGTGCTTGCCTCTATGGACAACGAACATCAGAGGAGGCACGAGAATATGGACCTCGAATCCATATTTCTCCATACAAAACAACTGTATGGAGAGCAATCTCGTATCGCAAGATACGAAGTGTCGAAAAAGCTATTTTCGGCAAGGTTGGCCATCAGATCATCGGTTGCTGAACACGTGCTTAAGATGATTGGCTTCATTGAGGAGCTCGCGGAACTTGGGACCACATTAGAGAACGAGCTCTATACGGACTTGATTCTCCAGTCCCTTACTTCCACTTACACCCAGTTTATACTGAACTTCAACTTAGAAGAAAAAGAAGTTGAACTTTCAGAACTCCTCAACATGCTGAGGAGTGTAGAGGGCACCCTACAGAAAGGTAGGGAAACATCCACTTTGTTTGTAGGAGGATCTTCATCTTCTAGGTCCAAGGCGAAAGCCAAGGGAAAGATGAAGAAAGCCTCCGCCAAACCAAGGGGCGGTGTTAGTAAAGTGGATATGAAGGGAAAAGCAAAAGCAACAAAGATAGCGGGGAAGCTTATAGGGAAGGAAGAGTGCTTTTTCTGTCATAAGAATGGTCACTGGAAGAAAGATTGCAGGGCTTGGAAAGCCAGGTCACAGGAACTGAAGCAAGTTGCGGCTTCAGCTTCAGGTGTGTATGTTATTGAAAACTGCCTATCAATAAACTCTACTTCCTGGGTATTGGATACCGGATCAGGATCTCATATCTGTAATTCTTTGCAGGCGTTGAGAAACCGTAGGGTTTTGAAGGCAGGTGACATGAACCTCAAAGTTGCAAACGGAGCTAGCATAGATGCTAAGGCCGTGGGGGACTATCACCTGGGGTTGTCAGATGGACATGTTTTGGTTTTGCGTAATTGCTTTTTTGTACCCAACGCAACTTGTAATATCATTTCTGTATCTTTGATTTCTAAAGAAGGTTATGAATTTGCATTTGTAAGTAATGTTGTAAACATTCACCTTAATCAAGTTCTTATTGGGTCAGGTACATTAAGCAATGGTATATACGTATTAAACCAACCACAGATTTTCAATGTCCAGAATACACACAAAAGAAAGTCTCCGGAAATAAATCAGACTTTCTTATGGCATTGTAAAATGGGTCACATCAATGAGAGAAGGTTGACGAAGTTACATACAGAAGGATATTTGAATCCGTTCGAATATCAATCATATGCCACTTGTCAATCCTGTCTCAAAGGAAAGATGACAAAGACTCCATTCACTGGACACGGAGTAAGAGCGAGCGAGCTCTTGGGACTCGCACACAGCGACGTGTGCGGTCCAATGTCTACACATGCACGAAGCGGTCATTCTTACTTCATTACTTTTACGGATGACTTTTCAAGGTACGGTTATGTCTTCTTAATGAAACATAAGTCCGAAGCCTTTGGAAAATTCCAGGAATATAAGAATGAAGTAGAAAAACAAACCGGCAAAAGTATCAAGACACTAAGATCGGATCGAGGTGGTGAATACTTGAGTACCGAGTTCCTGAACTATTTAAAAGAGAACGGAATTCTCTCTCAGCTTACTCCTCCATACACTCCGCAACATAACAGTGTATCGAAGAGACGGAACCGGACCTTATTGGATATGGTACGGTCCATGATGAGTAACGCTGAGTTACCGCGATCATTCTGGGGATATGCACTAGAATCAGCTGCATACCTTTTGAACCGAGTTCCAACTAAGACTGTGCCTACTACACCATATGAGATGTGGTGTGGGAAGAGACCCTATCTTAGTCACATTAAGACATGGGGAAGTCCAACTTTTGTCAAAAAGCAGCATGCGGACAAGCTCGAGGCACGCTCAGTACAGTGCAAGTTTGTGGGATATCCAATGAACTCCAAGGGATATTTCTTCTATTGCGAAGAGGAACAAAAGGTTTTTGTTTTTCGGCATGCCCACTTCTTAGAAACTCAGTTTTTGGAGAATCAGATAAGTGGGAGCGCAATAGAACCGGAAGAAATTCCAGAGCCACGAGCTATTACTGAAAGCTTAGTAGAACCAGAGGGTTCGGAAGATCATGACATTCCTGCGCCGCTCCGCAGGAGTAGTAGGCAGTCTCATCCGCCCGAGAGATACTACGGTTTTCTCATAGACAGGGATAGAGAGGATTGCATCATAGATTATGATGAGCCGACTAGCTTCCAGCAGGCCATTCAGAGTGTTGACTCGGTAAAATGGCTGGATGCAATGCGGACCGAAATGGAGTCCATGTACACCAACAAAGTATGGACATTGGACGTTGCTCCAGATGGGATAAAACCCGTAGGATGCAAGTGGATATTCAAAAGGAAGATTGGTGTCGATGGACAGGTTGAGACCTATAAAGCTAGACTGGTTGCAAAGGGTTTTCGTCAAAGACCTGGTTTGGACTATGACGAGACCTTTTCTACAGTAGCTATGCTGAAATCCATTCGGATCCTTCTTGATATTGCTGCCTTCCACGATTATGAGATTTGGCAGATGGACGTAAAGACCGCTTTTCTAACTGGAAATTTAGAGGAGTGTGTTTATATGGACCAGCCAGAGGGTTTCATTCAGAGTGGGAGCAGCGGAAAGGTGTGCAAGTTGCTTAAGTCCATCTATGGACTAAAGCAGGCATCGCGGAGTTGGAACATCTTTTTTGATGTGACGGTCAAGGAATTTGGCTTTATCAAAAATCCAGATGAGCCATGCATCTATAGTAGATTTGTAGCAAGAACTGTAGTATTCCTCGTTTTATACGTGGATGACATTCTCTTAATAGGAAATGACATTCCTATGCCACAATCTGTCAAGGGGTTCTTGTCACACAGGTTCTCCATGAAAGTCCTGGGTGATGCCTCATACATTCTGGGGATACGGATCTATCGTGACAGATCCAAGATGATACTGGGACTCTCACAGTCCAGGTACATCGACACCGTACTGAAAAGATTCAGTATGGAAGATTCCAAGCGCGGTAATCTACCGGCTTGTCACGGGATCACCTTTTCCAAAGAGATGTCTCCCAAGACTGATTTGGATAGGGATCGCATGTCTATTATACCCTACGCTTCTGCGGTAGGCTCTATAATGTATGCGATGTTGTGTACCAGACCAGATGTAGCTTATGCACTGAGTGTGGTAAGCCGGTATCAGTCAAACCCTGGGGAGAAACACTGGATAGCAGTAAAGAACATTCTCAAGTACCTGAGAAGGACTAAGGACATGTTCTTGGTGTATGGCGGAAAAGACCTCCAGATCGAGGCCTTTGCTGACTCCAGCTTCCAAAGTGACAAGGATGATTCCAAGTCCATGTCGGGTTATGTCTTTACCCTCAATGGAGGGGCGGTGTGTTGGAAGAGTTCCAAACAGGAAACCGTTGCTGACTCGACGATGGAAGCGGAATATATCGCTGCTGCAGATGCCGCCAAAGAAGCTGTCTGGGTAAGGATGTTCTTAACTGAACTTCAAGTGGTTCCGTCAATTGTTGATCCAATACCGCTGTATTGTGACAACAACGGGGCTATAGCTTTAGCGAAGGAACCCAGGTCCCATCAGAAGTCCAGACACATCTTGAGGCGGTATCACCTGATCAGGGAGATCGTGGGTCGCCAGGAGATCGAGGTTCGGAGAGTTTCTACGGAAGATAACACTGCTGATCCACTCACAAAGGCCTTACCCCAGACTCAGTTCGAGCGGCTAATCGAGATGATAGGTCTTCGATACGCCAGTACATGGCCTTAGTGCAAATGGGAGATTGTTAGTGTATATGCCCTAGAGGCTATTACTGTATCATACTAGTTTTTATATTACTTAATGGAAGCTTGGGATATTCACCTTATATAAACAATCTTGCTCAATATAGTAGTATGCTACTTGGTTTGTTTCTACTTCAATGTGTACATGTGTTTATTTTAGTATATCACCTATACACATTAGTGGAGCCCTTAGGATCTTTGCTTGATTACCAGCGTTGTGATGGCAGTCACACTAGTAGGGCTGGGTAATTTATAAGCACATCCTTATGCAGGTCCCTAGTCGCAGGACTATCGAGACTGGGCATCGATACTCCGGAGTAGACTAGCGTATGCACTTCTCATCCCAGTGTGGGAGACGGTCTGTCACACAGCCGTCAGTACGTCGTACTTGAGATAGTATGCGGGTGCTCGTTGGGTTACGAGTACACTGGACAGGACTCGTCGGGAACTGTTGGTTGGTACTATACCTATCGTCAGTTATCAGTTCCCAGATGACATGAGTACAGCTTAGTCCGCTGACTTGACACTGTCACTTCGCCTCGAGTGTGTTCCCACTGTACTTAGATTACTACCCTACCATGGCTCAAAGGAGTCGTGCAAACATGTAGTAGTTGGGTGCAGTCCCGAAGCACTTGGAGGCAGTGACGGTCAGACAGGATTCGTCTCTCCCGGTATTGGGGGTTGACATCGCGCTGTGTCTAGGAGAGCCATTACACGAGTAGTCCCTGGCCAGGGCAAGCGAGATATACTGGTAAGTTTCCAGTGTTATCTCAGGGTGTTCTGGGCTTCTCTCCGACACGACTTGTACCGCTATTAGGGGACTGGCGTTTACCGCCCTCTAGGCCCGCCATGCGATGTATCAGACGAACAGACCGGACTGTATGGAGATTGTCACATTCAGACTCAGTAGGAGTTCAGATGGGTTTCACCTCGTTAGTCTTCTTGTCGGCATCTACCTGGGGACCGTTACGCACAGCTAGTGCCGCTTGCGGTCTGTGGTTAAACACACTGCCAGCGTAGTGTCGAGTCTTTAGAGTCCCACACAGAAAGCTATTCGCCTTTAGGCAATAGAGTAGAGGTCACATGGTTTTGCGACAGGTCGCATGGTTTTGCGACAGGGTTCGGTCACATCCGTGCACTTGTGCACGTACAGTGTCCGGACAGTTAACACTAGCGGGCTTTGGTTTAAGCCAGATCCTAGTGTACGTTTTGGGATTGGTTTTATCTCGTTTGTATTCGTGTTCCTTGGAACGCGGATGCGGGTGTGTATGCACAGTTGACAGAGAGACAGAGGTAGAGTATTCTCATTGGGGTTGTTGACTGTTGGCCGTTGACTGTTGACAGTTGACTGTTGACCATTGACTTTTGCTTAACCCTAATGAGAATAAGATATATGATTAACATTAATATTAATTAAGTATTATAGTGACATGGTTGTTGAGGGGTTTACATTGTTGACTTGTTGACTTTGTTGACCGGTTGACTAGGTTGGACTAGTTGACCATCATCATGACAATGGCTATCATTCCATGGCGAAGACTTTTGCTTGCTTGTTTATTTATGCAAAATGTGTGCATGAAATGATATAGCCATTTTGACTTAAACCATTACACAATACTTGATTACTATTTTTATTATGATGGCTTTTGGATTATGAGAGGTGAGAATGAGAAGAGTATGGTTAATTCTTTCATTTGCTTTCGCTCTCTTGAGCTCTCTCATTCTCATGCCCTCCCTCTTCCTCTTGCTCTCTCTACCTCAAGGCAAACCATTCTCATGTGTTGAGACTCATTGCCTTAGAGATAAAAAGACACCAAAACCCTCTACTCATTCTAGTTCACAAGGCCTAGCAAGCCAAGTGATCTAGTTTCTTCAAAGTTCGAAGAAGAAGCCAAAGGTAGAAGCTTTCGGGTGGATCCATCTTCGGCGCAAGGAGACGACGAGGTGAGGCCGATCCGTACACCGGGAGGAGTCGAAGACGAAGGAGTTCAAGAAAGGTATAACCCCCTAACCGAGTAGGTAAACTCTTGTTAGGTTGTTAGTTAGTAGTTTAACAAAGATCCGCATTGGTAGTCCATGTTACCACCCTCTTGAAAATCGTTTTTCACCACTTCCGCAACCCCGTAAGAACCGGGGAAGGGTAGCATGGACTTACATAGGTTTGGTCTGTAGCTCACTTATCCCCTATACAATCCCACTTTATTGCTAGTTTAGCCCAATTTTACCTGAGACTAAATCTGGGACCATTTTCCTAAGTTACTGAATATGGAATTTGTGATTTATGAATTCGTGATTTGGTATTTGATATTGTATTGGGTCGTTTTATGTTTGTACGTCAACGACGAGGGTTGCTTGGTGGTTTTTGCAAGCGTAGGCTATAGGTTCTAACCTATGAGCGCACCGTGTACCGTATTGGTTTTCCGGACTTGATGTTAATAACATTTGCGATTGTGTATTTATTGTAGGTACCTTCGCGTAGATTCCGAGACGACGAAGTACATATACTACGGCTGAATATGGAGTTCTGCAGGTGAGTAGATTTATATCTACGGGGAAAGTCGGGTGGCGTATAGCACCCCCGCAAATTAAAATGGAAACCGATATATATAGAATATGGTTAAGGAAACCATGTTAGAAACTTATGAATATGGTCGGAGAAACCTATACTAGGAACCCACGAATGTGATTAAAGGTTTAGTATGAAATGATATGATTGATAAGGATGTCTCAAAGATATATAAGGATTTGAAACATAAATGTGTATCACGATATATAAATACAGGTAGTGCATGAGAATAAGTATGCGATTTAGAGTAGCATGACATGAGATTTATAAGATAGAATGTATATTTAAGATGACTTGATGTGAGATATTAATGTGATGAAAAGAGTATACGATTAGATATGATGACTTGGTGTGATACGTCGTTATATGGATGTGAGTCGATAGGAGATAGTTGATACCTTTGTCTGTCCCACGATATGAGATTGATACGGATGTGACCTGAGATATAGGTATATAGATATATATAATGTTGTGAATCCTAAGTGTTATGACGTACGAGACGTTAGGTCCGTACCCTCATTGTCATATAGGTTGATAGGATCCCTAATGGTTTAGTGCCGCCATACGATAGATACCGTATGTGATGAGTTTTACTTGATGATTGATCCATACCCTTGACTAGAGCATGCCGTACGATGGATTGTACCGTACGTGATGTTATAATGCCGGATGCCGATTGATAGATTCACCGACTCGGATATATTGTAGAGACGTATACCTTATAGCATTGCGCTCATGATTTACTTTATGCTACGTTCATGTCACTCTCATTGCATTACATATACCTGTGCTAGTACACCTACACCATTATCGATGATGCGTATGTTACACTTACACAAATTGGTCGGCTCACACACTTCATCATCGATAATTGCTATGTCACTTACACAGTAGAATTGTCACATCATTATGATATGTCGCATGATATACTGATATTGTCACATCACTGTTCCATGTTGCATGATATACTGAGATGCTCAAATTTCTGTTCTATGTTTGCATATATCATTTTTTACGATTATATGCACTGAAATGCTGTTTTCATGAGATTTCTGGATTTGAGAACCGTGGTTATTTCAAAAGAAAGTATGTATTGTTTTAAAAACCCGGTTTCCCTTGATATGATATTTCGAGACGTCCACCATGTGTTTTCTCGGTTCTGAGATTGATATGTGAAACCCGATTTGAGGAGGTGGATGAGGCTGTTTGCGGGTACATGGTGGACCCGGTATCGTACCCCGGGGCAAGAAAGGGATATCGCGCAGTAGACGATGAGCCTGGCAGAGGGACTATAACCTACCGGTGATTGGTTGGACCTAACGGTTATCCGGAGGATACCGACCGGAGTCGAGAGATGGATATGGGCCGATCCGTACTGCCGGAGCTCGAGGGCCGATCCGGACTGACGGAGCCCGTGGGCCGATCCAGACTGACGGAGCCCGATATATGAGGATTTACGTGTCGATGCTGGACACGGGTTTCATGATGTTTCTAGTGTCGATCTTGGACACTCACGTTCCATGATTTGATGTGTCATTGATGGACACACGTTGATTTACATCCTCATATTTTCATGCATATGCTTTCATGATATTTACATGCATGATGTTGTTGTGTCATTGATGGACACGTAGATGTTAGCCACATGCAGACAGGCAGTGATTATAATGTTGGCACATATGCAGAAACGACCACTGTAACACTTTGAAATTTCGTTAGAATGTTTTTCGCGTTAATTATTAATTGTGCGTGTTATTATATATGTGTACATAGGATTATTAGTTATTTTAGTCGGGTTTACCCTAATTGGAAAATTTTCCTTTGTAGTGTACACTTGCACACTTAGCCAATTTTATGACTTAGGTCTTTTAGTGTATCATGTTAACCATTTCTTTTGTTGCATGGTTGATAATTTATTCCCACATTTTTAATCAAAACAAAACCCTTTGTAAAAATTCAATTAGCAATAGAAAATAGAAGCATGGTGGTTAGGTGAACATTTGACTTTGGTGACCATTTTCTCTCTCCTTTCTCATTGCAGAATTTCTGCAGAGGCAGCAGCCAAAACCCTAGCTTTTCTTCACCTTTCCCTCTCCTTTTCACTTCTCTTTGATCTCTACACAAATCCGACACAAAAACCACTCTTTTCCTTCACAAAACCTTAGGAAAAATGAGTTTTTGAGGTGTTTGGAGGCAAATCTGCATGCTTGCGGAGGGAGCCGGAAATTTTGGTGTTTCTTAAGGCCTTTAGAAGGTATTGATTCATGTTTAACACCCTTTCTCCTTAACTTGTTGTAACTTTAGCAAAATATCAAATTTTTGTGTATTTTTAGTGCTATTGAAGGGATTTAGTGATGATATGTGTAAAGTAACATTTTTATGGCTTGGTTAGCTTGGTAATGGGTTATTAGTGTGGTTTTAGACTGGGTTTTG
This sequence comes from Agapanthus africanus, assembly GCA_030015575.1. Classification (NCBI taxonomy): domain Eukaryota; kingdom Viridiplantae; phylum Streptophyta; class Magnoliopsida; order Asparagales; family Amaryllidaceae; genus Agapanthus; species Agapanthus africanus. The sequence continues at coordinate 373,269,390 of JASDDO010000026.1, forward strand.
CTTCAGGTTTCACAAAAATACCATAAAGTATCATTTTAGTGTAAAAGTGTGGTTTTTAACTAGAAATAGGGCTCTGTAGAATCTGCTGCTACCCGAGTTATTTCAGAATGAAATTGGATTTACTGTAGCATGTATAGGGGGTATAGAGTGCACACACAAAACCTGGGAGCCCAATTCCCCAGACAGGACGCCGGAATATTCATTCTGGCCGCAATTTGCGGCCAGATGGCTGAGTTGGGGTTTGGGGTTTGGTACACTGGAGTCTGCTGCTATGTGGGGTATTTTCGTAGATCTATTTTTATAATATCTGTTCTGTATTAAAATCTGGAGTAGAATACCCTATTTCCCGTATTTTTTATTCTTTCACGACACGCGTGATACGTGTGTGTGGGTTTGGGGTTTCTGCGTATCGCGACGCGTCGGAGTGACTTCAGGCGCGTAATCACACATTTTAGCGTATCGCGCACACGTGCGCTTGGGTTGCGACACGGGTTTCTAGTTGACTTTAAATGTCGTGTTTGTATGGTTTTGAGCTTATGCGTGATATTCTATGGAATTCTAGGTTCGCAGGCGAGTGCGACGGACGCCGCGAAGAAGGGGAAATAAGTCATCGGCTATACCTAGCGAGAGACTACGGTGAGTAGATTTAACATCTACGGGGATATCGCCCGCATGGCGTACTACGTCAGGGCTGATAGGATCTTATAGCTACATTTCCGTACATTGATTGTTCATGGCTACTATTTAGTGCATACCACATTTCCTGCCATATGTATATAAACTAGAATTGATATAACACCGCACCGTTACTAACGGTTCATGTTGCACGAGCGCTATCCTGTATGTTACACACACACCGTTAGTAATTGCCATGACACTCACACTGTAGAATTTCCATGATCATTATGTTGTAGCTCATCTTTTATGCGACTTGACATGATATTCATACTTGATGCATATATCACATCGGGTCATTATGTTGTAGATCATCTTTTATGCGACTTGACATGATATTCATACTTGATACATATATCACATCGGATCATTATGTTGTAGCTCATCTTTTATGCGACTTGACATGATATTCATACTTGATGCATATATCACATCGGATCATTATGTTGTATCTTATCTTTGTTAGTGTTTATGCCCTAGAAGGCCATTACTGTATCATACTAGTTTGTATATTACTTAATGGAAGCTTGGGATATTCACATGTATATAACAGTCTTGCTAAAAATGGTAGTATGCTACTTGGTTTTTCTATCTTAATATGTGAGTATACGTATTGATAGAGCTCTTAGGATCTTGCTTGACTACCAGCGTTGTGATGGCAGTCACACTAGTGGGGGCTGGGTAGTCTACAAGCACATCCTTATTCAGGTCCCTGGTCGTTGGATTATCGAGACAGAGCATCGATACTCCGGAGTAGACTAGTGTGTACGCTTCTCATCCCAGTTGGGGAGATGGTCTGTCCCACAGCCGTCAGTATGTCATACTGGAGATAGTATGCAGGTGCTCGTTAGGTTACGGGTACACCGGACAGGACTCACAGGGAACTGTTGGTTGGTTTTATACCAGTCGTCAGTGAACAGTTCCCAGGTGACATGAGTACAGCATAGTCCGCAGACTTGACACTGCTACTTGGCCTCGAGTGTGTCCCACTGTTCTTAGATTGCTACCCTACCACGGCTCAAAGGAGTCGTGCAAACAGGTAGCAGTTGGGTGCAGTCCCGAGCACTTGGAGGCAGTGGCGGTTAGACAGGATTCGTCTCTCCCGGTATTGGGGGTTGATATCGCGCTGTGTCAGAGAGCCATTACGCAAAGTCCCTGGCCAGGGCAAGCGAGATTTGCTGGTAGGTTCCAGTAGTTTCTCAGGGTGAAATGGGCTTCCCTCCGACACGACTTATACCGCTATTAGGGGACTGACGCTTGCCGCCCCCTAGGCCCGATATGCGATAGTCTAAGACGAACGGACCGGACTGTATGGAGATTGTCACAGCAGGCTCAGTAGGAGTTCGGATGGGTTTCCTCATCGGCCTACTTATCGACATCTACCTGGGGACCGTTACGTACAGCTAGTGCCGCTTGCGGTCTGTGGTTAAACCCACTGCCAGCGTAGTAGTCGAGTCTCTATAGTCCCACACAGAGAGTTTCCCTACTCCAGGCGAAACGATATAGAGGTCGTATGGTTTTACGACAAGGGTTCGGACGCATACATGTGTTTACGCACGTACGACTTTCGGACAGTTTTTACCAGTCGGCTTTGGTTTAAGCCAGTTACTGGTATCCGGTTATTGGATTTATACAGTCTAAAGTTTTTCCGTATTTTTGCGGAAAGGAGGGGCGTTCTCGTAATTGCGCGAGAAGCTTCTATAAGATGGTGACTAAGGAGGTTTAGGTGGCATATACAATGAATGTGATTAGTGAGTCATATGGATGATTCATCCATGTCATTAATGCATCATAAATGCTTAATGACTCATGGATGTGAATCATCACTAGATATTATCAAGCATGGTTGTTAAATTCATTTCTTTTCTTTTCTTGATAAAAAGAAATGCTTGATATATATTATCATAACTCATTCTTCTCAATTCATTATTATCTTCACCTTCTCTCTCCTCAAGCTCTCCCTCTTCAAACCCTAATCCTCCCCTCTCATGTGTTGAGTACAAGGATTAGTTAGACTAATTAAACCATAACCCTCACTCTATATCACCTAGCTTCTTTGATTAGCACTTAAAGAAGGTTAGTTGCCTCAAGTTTAGAGGCTAAGCTTGGAGTAAAGCTCTCGGGTGGATCGTCTACTACTTCGAGAAGGCCGAGGAGGAGGAGGAGTTCGCAAAGACGAAGGACACGATTCGTTAGGTATAATCCCTAAACATAGTAGTATAGAACTTCTATGTTTCTTGTTAGTTATCGTTTAGCTTCGATTCGTGCGGTTAGTCGATGTTTAAGCAAAGAACAAGATCGTTTTTCATATTTCCGCCTCCCCGCAAGTCGTGGGGTGTTGTACATCGACTTACAGTGGTATCAGAGCCTCGCTAAACAATAAATAACTTACTTACAAATTTGTATGAATTTCGAACGGAAAAAACGAAACCGGAAAACCCCGAAATCACTAGTTTCTGTCGAATTTTAAATGAAGTCCTAAAATTTTTCAGGGAGGTTCAGAAAGCTTAAAAAGACAGTAGAAGAACACCAAAGAAATTTGGGCCCCTGAATCGCCTAAAGCGCCGCGGAACCGCGGCGGATCGCACCGATCCGCCGCGCTTCCGCCGCCGAGTTGGCGATTCAGGAACCCAAATTTCCTGTGTTGCTTCTCTGTGATATTTGGTATTTTCTGGAATATTTTATTTTTGCTCAGGTTTCAGGTTTACAGAGAAGTATTGGAGCAAAATTAAAAGTGTTTAATCGATCGAAATTATACAGTATTTGCTTGATGGATTATATCTGTGTTTGTATAATGTGTTCGTAAACCTCCCCTAACTGCTAGTATGTCGGTTGGCGGGGGGTTGCACATTTCTGTAATGGTTTTTACTGTTTGTGGATATGAACTGTGTTGGACTGTTGTGATGTATAGCCGGGGTTATGTGATGGGTTATTATTTAATTCATTTGATGTAAATGTAATTTGTTGTAATATTATTTTGCGGGGCACATCCAGGTTGCGGTTGTTGCCACCGTTGTATTATTTCATTTTACTGTTTTTGCTCCTAGGACAGACCCAAGGTGGGGTGCACAAACTGCCGGGCGGGTAGTTTGCCGTACCCGTTAGGGTCTTGGGTGGGGTAATGGCTATTCATCACAACTGTATAATCCGTCTTTTGTTGCAGGCTTAAAACAAACACGGATTGGTAGCAAATCCAATAAAGTTCATCTATGATCTGGAATGCCTATTATTGCGTCTGACGAATGTACAATATCTATATATGATAGCTATTTAGACGTCACTTATGTTTTACACCCGCACTAGCCGAGCCCCCGCTCTGTCGTTAGTTAAGTAACCTAACGGGTGATGACGGGACCCCGTGGCGAATGCGGATGACATAAGAGGACGTTGTATTTTCATTGTTTTCTGCAATGATAGGTTAATGATGGGACGCATTATTTATAATGCAAAGAAAATAAACCAAAAGTTTAATCGTTGGAACAATTTAAAAGAAACGACTCGGTTAATTTTAAAAACAGATATTTTTAAATGCGGAGCTTTAACCACTCCTTTTAAAAGCTATCAGGTTCCTTCGGTTATATCAAGTTCACTACGTTCACGGTTTCGCCAAAACCATTCGTAGCCCTCCGTCATTTCATCTGGGTATTCAGTAGTATTCAAGCTATGTATTTTGACCTAACGCCAAGGCATAGTGTTTGGTAGCTACTGGGTATTCATTTGTTGCATAAGATAGATGAGTTAGTTTGGGACAGTCGTATTATCATTTTGGTCGAACGTCAAGGATATATACGGATGGGTTCAAATTGACAAGATAATGATGGGTAGAACTTGACATGTGACTTATGACATTTTGACCTAACGCCAAGGTCATAAGAGCATGGGGCAGAAATATATATCGGGAATTTCTAAAGAAACTGAAATTTGCAAAGAGTTGCATACCATTTGGAGTTTGATGAATGTTGGTAGGATTCCTTCAACATTATCATACAATGATATTTGGATCCCGATCCTACTGTGAGTATATGCTACTTATCAGGAGATTCGTCACTTAACGATCAATGCTATAAACCAAGTAGGTGTCCAGAAAGGTGTCAGCGGGGTTACGCCCCCAGAGAAAAGAGGTTATTTAATTAAGGAACTTCGCGAAAACGTTGGAAAACCTCCCTCGAAGTATCGACACTAGCCTGGCTGAACGGTTAAGCAAGAATTGTACAGTGAGAATAGTCCTGGCTAATTCTTCTTTTATGGTTTGAGGAAGGATTCGAGAAACAGTGGGAGCCATCCAGTTTAGATAAACTAAAAACCACTCTAAACTTGCAAGAGCATCATGCTAAAGAGTTTTCTTCTCTCTCTCCTAATTGCAGCGACCCTGAAAATGACTGGACTTAAGTTACTTTTAGAGAAAAATATACTGACAGGGCCAAACTATAAAGATTGGATGTGGAATGTCAAAATGGCTTTGACCTATGACAAACTGGGGTACGTCCTCACCGCTACGGCACCTGCTGTCCCTGGTCCCAAATCCAGCAATGCGGATAAGGAAATCCGCAAAACCTGGGATTTAGATTGCGCGAAAGCCAAGTGCATCGTGCTTGCCTCAATGAACAATGAACATCAGAGGAGGCACGAGGATATGAACCTAGATGGCATATTTCTCCATACAAAGGAACTTTATGGAGAGCAATCTCGTATAGCAAGATACGAGACTTCTAAGAACTTGTTTCGAGCGAGGTTGGCTGTCGGGTCATCGGTAGGAGAACATGTCCTAAAGATGATCGGCTATATTGAAGAGCTCGCAAACCTTGGGACGACTTTGGATAATGAGCTCTATACAGAACTTATTCTCCAGTCCCTTCCTCACACCTACGCCCAGTTTATCCTGAACTTCAACCTTCAAAGAAAAGAAGTTGAACTTCCGGAACTCCTGAACATGTTAAGGAGTGAAGAGGGCACCTTGCAGAAAGAAAGGGAAACACCCGCTATGTTTGTTTGCGGTGCATCTTCTTCCGGGTCCAAGGCTAGGGCCAAAGGAAGGAAGAAGAAGGCCGCCAACAAACCTAGAGGAGGTGTTAGTAAGGTGGGAGGGAAGGGAAAGAAAAAGTTTGCGGGTACCGGTAGTTGGCCAGGATGAGTGCTTCCATTGTCACAGGAAAGGGCACTGGAAGAAGTATTGCAAGGCGTGGAACGCCAAGAACCAGGAACCGAAGCAAGCTGTGGCTTCGACTTCAGGTGTGTTTGTAATTGAGAATTGTCTGTCGATCAACTCTACTTCCTGGGTATTGGATACCGGATCAGGATCTCATATTTGCAATTCATTGCAGGCACTGAGAAACCGTAGAGTGCTGAAGGAAGGTGATATGACCCTAAAGGTTGCTAACGGAGCTAGCGTGGGAGCTGCGTCCGTCGGGGATTATCACCTAGGATTGACGAGTGGACACATTTTGGTTTTACATAACTGTTATTTTGTACCAAGCTTAACGTGTAATATCATATCAGTTTCCTTGTTATCAAATAAAGGTTATGATTTCACGTTTGTAAGAGATGTTGTTAACATCCACCTTAATCATGGTTTGATTGGGTCCGGTACACTAAATAACGGTATATATGTTTTAAACCAACTCCAAATTTTCAATGTCCAGAACACACTAAAAAGAAAGTCTCCAGATTTAAATAAAGCTTTCTTATGGCATTGTAGACTGGGTCACATCAATGAGAGAAGGTTGACTAAGTTGCATAGAGAAGGATATTTGGACTCGTTCGAATATCAAACTTATGACACTTGTCAATCTTGTCTCAAAGGAAAGATGACAAAGACTCCATTTACTGGACATGGAGTAAGAGCGATCGAGCTCTTAGGACTCATACACAGCGATGTATGCGGTCCAATATCTACACATGCAAGAGGTGGTTTTTCCTATTTCATTACTTTCACGGATGATTACTCAAGATACGGATTCATTTATCTGATGAAACATAAATCCGAGGCTTTTGAGAAATTCCGAGAGTATAAGAATGAAGTAGAAAACCAAACCGGCAAAAGTATCAAGACACTTAGATCTGATCGAGGTGGTGAATACTTGAGTGCCGAGTTCCTAGGTTACCTAAAAGAGAAAGGGATTCTCTCTCAGCTTACTCCTCCATACACTCCACAGCATAACGGTGTATCGGAGAGACGGAATCGAACCCTATTGGATATGGTACGATCCATGATGAGTAATGCTGAGTTACCGCGATCTTTCTGGGGTTATGCGCTAGAATCAGCGGCATATCTTTTGAACATAGTTCCTACCAAGACTGTGCCTACCACTCCATATCAGATGTGGAGCGGGAAGAAACCCCATCTACAGTATATAAAGATTTGGGGATGTCCAGCTTTTGTTAAAAAGCAGCATGTGTACAAGCTCGAGGCACGATCAGTAAAGTGTAAGTTTGTGGGATATCCAAAGAACTCCAGGGGATATCTATTCTATTACGCAGGGGAATAAAAGGTATTTGTTTCTCGTAATGCCCATTTTCTAGAACATCAGTTTTTAGAAAAGGAATCAAGTGGGAGCGAAATAGAACTGGAAGAAATTCCAGAACCACAAACTAATACTGAAAGTTTGGTAGAACCGGTAGTTCAAGAAGAACAGGACATTCCCGCACCCCTCCGCAGGAGTAGTAGGCCGTCTCATCCGCCTAAGAGATACTACGGTTTTCTTATAGATGGGGATAGAGAGGATTGCATCATAGATGATGATAAACCTACTGACTTCCAGCAGGCCATCCAGAGCGGCGACTCGGTACGATGGCTAGATGCAATGCGGACCGAAATGGAGTCCATGTACACCAACAAAGTATGGACTTTGGACTTTGCTCCAAATAGGGTAAAACCCATAGGATGCAAATGGATCTTCAAGAAAAAGATTGGTGTAGATGGACAGGTGGAAACCTATAAGGCTAGACTTGTAGCAAAGGGTTTTCGTCAAAGACCTGGTTTGGACTATGACGAAACTTTTTCTCCAGTGGCTATGCTCAAATCCATTCGGGTCCTTCTTGCTATTGCTGCCTTCCATGATTATGAAATCTGGCAGATGGACGTAAAGACGGCTTTTCTGAATGGAAATTTAGAAGAGTGCATCTATATGGATCAGCCAGAGGGTTTCAATCAGAGTGGGAGCAGCGGGAAAGTATGCAAGCTGCTTAAGTCCATTTATGGACTAAAGCAGGCATCGCGGAGTTGGAACATCTGTTTTGATGAAACAGTCAAAGAATATGACTTTATGAAAAATCCAGATGAACCGTGCATATATAGCAAAGTTGTAGCCAGAAGTGTCGTATTCCTCGTCTTGTACGTGGATGACATTCTATTGATAGGAAATGACATTCCTATGCTACAATCTGTCAAAGGATTCTTGTCACACAGGTTCTCCATGAAAGACCTGGGTGATGCCTCTTACATTCTGGGGATCCGGATCTATCGTGATAGATCGAAGAGGATTTTGGGACTTTCGCAGTCCAGGTATATCGACACTGTACTGAAAAGATTCAGTATGGAAGATTGTAAGCGCGGTAATCTACCGGCTTGTCACGGAATCACCCTCTCCAAAGAGATGTCTCCCAAGACTGATTTGGAAAGGGAACGCATGTCTATTATACCCTACGCTTCTGCGGTAGGCTCTATAATGTATGCAATGTTGTGCACCAGACCAGATGTAGCTTACGAACTGAGCGTGGTAAGCCGGTATCAGTCAGACCCAGGGGAGAAGCACTGGATAGCAGTAAAGAACATTCTCAAGTACCTGAGAAGGACTAAGGAGATGTTCTTGGTTTACGGAGGAATAGACCTCAGGTTGGAGGCCTTTGCTGATTCCGGCTTCCAGAGTGATACGGACGATTCCAAGTCCATGTCGGGTTATGTCTTTACCCTCAATGGAGGGGCGGTGTGCTGGAAGAGCTCCAAGCAGGACACCGTTGCTGACTCGACGATGGAAGCGGAGTATATAGCTGCTTGCGATGCCGCAAAAGAAGCAGTCTGGATGAAGAAGTTCCTAACAGAACTTCAGGTGGTTCCTACCATAGTTGATCCAATACCTCTGTATTGCGTCAACAACGGAGCTATAGCTTTAGCAAAGGAACCAAGGTCCCATCAGAAGTCCAGACACATCTTAAGGCGGTATCACCTGATCAGGGAGATCATTGATCGTCAGGAGATCGAGGTTCGGAGAGTTGCTTCTGAAGAGAACATTGCTGATCCATTCACAAAGGCCCTACCTCAGATTCAGTTCGAGAGGCTACTCGAGATCATCGGTCTTCGATACGCCATTACATGGCCCTAGTGCAAGTGGGAGATTGTTAGTGTTTATGCCCTAGAAGGCCATTACTGTATCATACTAGTTTGTATATTGCTTAATGGAAGCTTGGGATATTCACATGTACATAACAGTCTTGCTAAACATGGTAGTATGCTACTTGGTTTTTCTATCTTAATATGTGAATATACGTATTGATAGAGCTCTTAGGATCTTGCTTGACTACCAGCGTTATGATGGCAGTCACACTAGTGGGGGCTGGGTAGTCTACAAGCACATCCTTATTCAGGTCCCTGGTCGTTGGATTATCGAGACAGAGCATCGATACTCCGGAGTAGACTAGTGTGTACGCTTCTCATCCCAGTTGGGGAGATGGTCTGTCCCACAGCCGTCAGTACGTCGTACTGGAGATAGTATGCAGGTGCTCGTTAGGTTACGGGTACACCGGACAGGACTCACAGGGAACTGTTGGTTGGTTTTATACCAGTCGTCAGTGAACAGTTCCCAGGTGACATGAGTACAGCATAGTCCGCAGACTTGACACTGCTACTTCGCCTCGAGTGTGTCCCACTGTTCTTAGATTGCTACCCTACCACGGCTCAAAGGAGTCGTGCAAACAGGTAGCAGTTGGGTGCAGTCCCGAGCACTTGGAGGCAGTGGCGGTTAGACAGGATTCGTCTCTCCCGGTATTGGGGGTTGATATCGCGCTGTGTCAGAAAGCCATTACGCAAAGTCCCTGGCCAGGGCAAGCGAGATTTGCTGGTAGGTTCCAGTATTTTCTCAGGGTGTAATGGGCTTCCCTCCGACACGACTTATACCGCTATTAGGGGACTGACGCTTGCCGCCCCCTAGGCCTGATATGCGATAGTCTAAGACGAACAGACCGGACTGTATGGAGATTGTCACAGCAGGCTCAGTAGGAGTTCGGATGGGTTTCCTCATCGGCCTTCTTATCGACATCTACCTGGGGACCGTTACGTACAGCTAGTGCCGCTTGCGGTCTGTGGTTAAACCCACTGCCAGCGTAGTAGTCGAGTCTCTAGAGTCCCACACAGAGAGTTTCCCTACTCCAGGCGAAACGATATAGAGGTCGTATGGTTTTACGACAAGGGTTCGGACGCATACATGTGTTTACGCACGTACGACTTTCGGACAGTTTTTACCAGTCGGCTTTGGTTTAAGCCAGTTACTGGTATCCGGTTATTGGATTTATACAGTCTAAAGTTTTTCCGTATTTTTGCGGAAAGGAGGGGCGTTCTCGTAATTGCGCGAGAAGCTTCTAGAAGATGGTGACTAAGGAGGTTTAGGTGGCATATACAATGAATGTGATTAGTGAGTCATATGGATGATTCATCCATGTCATTAATGCATCATAAATGCTTAATGACTCATGGATGTGAATCATCACTAGATATTATCAAGCATGGTTGTTAAATTCATTTCTTTTCTTTTCTTGATAAAAAGAAATGCTTGATATATATTTGTAAGTCCATGCTACCTCTCCCGGTACTTTCGGGAATGCGGAATTTGGTAAAAAACGATTTTTACGGAGGTGGTAACATGGACCTAAAACCCGGATCTTGGTTAAACATCTATCTAACAACCTAACTATGAGTTTCTAGCTACTCGGTTAGGGGGTTATACCTTGCTTGTCTTGAACTCTTTCGTCTTCAAGCTCCGATGGTGGTCCGATTGGCTTCTTCTCGTCGTCTCCGTACGCCGAAGATAGATCCACCTGAAAGCTCCAACCTTTAGCTCCTTCTTCATTCTTTGAAGAAACTAGTTCACTTGGTTTGCTAAACCTAGTGAACTAGAATGAGTAGAGAATACTTTGTGTGGGATTTTATCTATGGTTCTTGATTCTCAACTCATGAGACAAGAGAACCATAGATTAAAGAGAGGGAGCAAGAGCAAAAAGGGTGAGAGCAAAAGGAGAGCTCAAGAACAAGAGAGAGAATGAGCAAGAAAGAATGAGGCTCTCTTTTGTCTTTCACCCTCTCATAATCCAAAGCAATCATAACTCATCATACTAACAAAAGTCTTATGTGATGGTTGAAGCAACCATAACCATATCATTTCATGCACTCATTTTACACAAATGAGCAAGCAAGTAAAAGTCTTTGCCATGAAATGATGGTTATGGTTATCATGATGGTCAACTAGTCAAGCCTAGTCAACCGGTCAACAAAGTCAACAAGTCAACAAGTCAACAAAGTCAACAAAAGTCAACAACCATGTCAGCATAATACTTAATTAATATAATAGTTAATCACATATCAAATTCTCATTAGGGTTGATCAAAAGGTCAATAGTCAACGGTCAACTGTCAACAACCCTAATGAGAATCCACTGCCTCTGTCTCCCTGTCAACTGTGCATACACACCCGCATCCGCGTTCCGAGGAACACGAACGCAAACTGGATAAATCCAATCCCATAAGGTACACTAGGATCTGGCTTAAACCAAAGCCCGCTAGTGTAAACTGTCCGGACACTGTACGCGCACAAGTGCACGGATGTGACCGAACCCTGTCGCAAAACCATGCGACCTGTCGCAATACCATGCGACCTCTACTCTTTTGCCTAAAGGCGAAAAGCTTTCTGTGTGGGACTCTAAAGACTCGACACTACGCTGGCAGTGGGTTTAACCACAGACCGCAAGCGGCACTAGCTGTGCGTAACGGTCCCCAGGTAATGCTGAAAAGAAGACCGACGAGGCGAAACCCATCTGAACTCCTACTGAGCCTGAGTGTGACATTCTCCGTACAGTCCGGTCTGTTCGTCTGATACATCGCTTGGCGGGCCTAGGGGCGGTAAACGTCAGTCCCCCAATAGCGGTACAAGTCGTGCCGGAGCGAAGCCCAAAACACCCTGAGATAACACTGGAAACCTACCAGTATATCTCGTTTGCCCTGGCCAGGGACTACTCGTGTAATGGCTCTCCTAGACACAGCGCGATGTCAACCCCCAATACCGGGAGAGACGAATCCTGTCTAACCGTCACTGCCTCCAAGTGCTTCGGGACTGCACCCAACCACTACCTGTTTGCACGACTCCTTTGAGCCGTGGTAGGGTAGTGATCAAAGTACAGTGGGAACACACTCGAGGCGGAGTGACAGTGTCAAGTCAGCGGACTAAGCTGTACTCATGTCACCTGGGAACTGATAACTGACGATAGGTATAATACCAACTAGTCAGTTCCCGACGAGTCCTGTCCAGTGTACCCGTAACCTAACGAGCACCCGCATACTATCTCAAGTACGACGTACTGACGGCTGTGGGACAGACCGTCTCCCACACTGGGATGAGAAGCGCATGCGCTGGTCTACTCCAGAGTATCGATGCCCTGTCTCGATAGTCCTGCGACCAGGGACCTGCATAAGGATGTGCTTATAGATTACCCAGCCCCACTAGTGTGACGGCCATCACATCGCTGGTAATCAAGCAAAGATCCTAAGGGCTCCACTAATGTGTATAGGCGATATACAAAATATAAACACATGTACACATTGAAGTAGAAACAAACCAAGTAGCATACTACTATTTTGAGCAAGATTGTATATACAAGGTGAATATCCCAAGCATCATTAAGTAATATACAAACTAGTATGATACAGTAATGGCCTCTAGGGCATATACACTAACAATCTCCCACTTGCACTAAGGCCATGTACTGGCGTATCGAAGACCTATCATCTCGATCAGCCACTCGAACTGAGTCTGGGGCAATGCCTTGGTGAATGGATCTGCAGTGTTATCTTCTGCAGCGACTCTCCGAACCTCGATCTCCTGGCGATCCACGATCTCCCTGATCAGGTGATACCGCCTCAAGATGTGCCTGGATCTCTGATGGGACCTGGGTTCCTTCGCTAAAGCTATAGCCCCGTTGTTGTCGCAATACAGAGGTATTTGATCAACAATGGACGGAACCACCTGAAGTTCTTTCAAGAACTTCCTCATCCAGACAGCTTCTTTTGCGGCATCAGATGCAGCGATGTATTCCGCTTCCATCGTCGAGTCTGCAACGGTTTCTTGTTTGGAACTCTTCCAACACACCGCCCTTCCATTGAGGGTAAAGACAAAACCCGACATGGACTTGGAATCATCCTTGTCACTCTGGAAGCTGGAGTCAGCAAAGGCCTCAATCTGGAGGTCTTTTCCGCCATACACCAAGAACATCTCCTTAGTCCTTCTCAGGTACTTGAGAATGTTCTTTACCGCTATCCAGTGTTTCTCCCCAGGGTTTGACTGATACCGGCTTACCACACTCAGTGCATAAGCTACATCCGGTCTGGTACACAACATCGCATACATTATAGAGCCTACCGCAGAAGCGTAGGGTATAATAGACATGCGATCCCTCTCCAAATCAGTCTTGGGAGACATCTCTTTAGAGAGGGTGATCCCGTGACAAGCCGGTAGGTTACCGCGCTTGGAATCTTCCATACTGAATCTCTTCAGTATGGTGTCGATGTACCTGGACTGAGAAAGTCCTAATATCCTCTTGGATCTGTCACGGTAGATCCGGATACCCAGAATGTACGAGGCATCACCCAGGTCTTTCATGGAGAACTTGTGTGACAAGAACCCCTTGACAGATTGTAGCATAGGAATTTCATTTCCTATTAAGAGAATGTCATCCACGTATAAAACGAGGAATACTACAGTTCTCGCTACAAATCTACTATAGATGCATGGTTCATCTGGATTTTTGATAAAGCCAAATTCTTTGACCGTCTCATCAAAGCAGATGTTCCAACTCCGCGATGCCTGCTTTAGTCCATAGATGGACTTAAGCAACTTGCACACCTTTCCGCTGCTCCCACTCTGAATGAAACCCTCTGGCTGGTCCATATAGACACATTCCTCTAAATTTCCATTTAGAAAAGCTGTCTTTACGTCCATTTGCCAGATCTCATAATCGTGGAAGGCAGCAATGGCAAGAAGGATCCGAATGGATTTCAGCATGGCTACTGGAGAAAAGGTTTCGTCATAGTCCAAGCCAGGTCTTTGACGGAAACCTTTTGCTACCAGCCTAGCTTTATAGGTCTCAACCTGTCCATCTACACCAATCTTCCTTTTGAAGATCCACTTGCATCCTACGGGTTTTACCCCGTCTGGAGCAATGTCCAACGTCTATACCTTGTTGGTGTACATGGACTCCATTTCGGTCCGCATTGCATCCAGCCATTTCACTGAGTCAACGCTCTGAACGGCCTGCTGGAAGCTAGTAGGCTCATCATAATCTATGATGCAATCCTCTCTATCCCCGTCTATGAGAAAACCGCAGTATCTCTCGGGCGGATGAGACTGCCTACTACTCCTGCGGAGCGGCGTAGGAATGTCCTGTTCTTCCGAACCCTCTGGTTCCACTAAACTTTCAGTAATAGTCCGTGGTTCTGGAATTTCTTCCAGTTCTACTGCGCTCCCACTTATTTCCTTTTCTATGAACTGGTGTTCTAGAAAGTGGGCATGACGAGAAACAAGAACTTTTTGTTCCTCTTCACAGTAGAAGAAATATCCCTTGGAATTCTTTGGATATCCCACAAACTTGCACAGTACTGAGCGTGCCTCGAGCTTGTCCGCATGCTGCTTTTTGACAAAAGCTGGACTTCTCCATGTCTTAATGTGATTAAGATGGGGTCTCTTCCCACACCACATCTCAAATGGCGTAGTAGGCACAGTCTTAGTGGGAACTCGGTTCAAAAGGTATGTGGCTGATTCTAGCGCATATCCCCAGAATGATCGCGGTAACTCAGCGTTACTCATCATGGACCGCACCATATCCAATAGGGTGCGGTTCCGTCTCTCCGATACACCGTTATGTTGCGGGGTGTATGGAGGAGTAAGCTGAGAGAGAATTCCGTTCTCTTTTAAATAGTCCAGGAACTCGGCACTTAAGTATTCTCCACCTCGATCCGATCTTAGAATCTTAATACTTTTGCCAGTCTGTTTTTCTACTTCATTCTTATACTCCTGGAATTTTCCAAAGGCCTCGGACTTATGTTTCATTAAGAAGACATAACCGTACCTTGAGAAGTCATCCGTAAAAGTAATGAAGTAAGAATGTCCGCTTCGGGCATGTGTAGACATTGGACCGCACACGTCACTGTGTACGAGTCCCAAGAGCTCGCTCGCTCTTACTCCATGTCCAGTAAACGGAGTCTTTGTCATCTTTCCTTTGAGACAGGATTGACAAGTGGCATACGACTGATATTCGAACGCATTCAAATACCCTTCTGTATGTAACTTCGTCAACCTTCTCTCATTGATGTGACCCAATCTACAATGCCATAAGAAAGTCTGATTTATTTCTGGAGACTTTCTTTTGTGTGTATTCTGGACATTAAAAATCTGTGGTTGGTTTAACACGTATATACCATTACTCAATGTACCTGACCCAATCAGAACTTGATTAAGGTGAATGTTTACAACATTACTTACAAACGCAAATTCATAACCTTCTTTAGAAACTAAAGATACAGAAATGATATTACAAGTTGCGTTGGGTACAAAAAAGCAATTACGCAAAACCAAAACATGTCCATCTGACATTCCCAGGTGATAGTCCCCCACGGCTTTAGCATCCATGCTAGCTCCGTTCGCAACTCTGAGGGTCATGTCACCTGCCTTCAAAACCCTACGGTTTCTCAACGCCTGCAAAGAATTACAGATATGAGATCCTGATCCGGTATCCAATACCCAGGAAGTAGAGTTTATTGAAAGACAGTTTTCAATAACATACACACCTGAAGCTGAAGCTGCAACCTGCTTCAATTCCTGTGTTCTGGCCTTCCAGGCCCTGCAATCATTCTTCCAGTGTCCTTTCTTATGACAATAGAAGCATTCTTCCTTATCCACAAGCTTCCCCGCTATCTTTGTTGCTTTACTTTTTCCCTTCGTATCCACTTTACTAACACCGCCCCTTGGTTTGGCGGGGGCCTTCTTCTTCTTTCCCTTGGCTTTCGCCTTGGACCTAGAAGAAGATGATCCTCCTACAAACAAAGTGGATGTATCCCTACCTTTCTGTAGGATGCCCTCTGCGCTCCTCAGCATGTTGAGGAGCTCTGAAAGTTCAACCTCTTTTTCTTGTAAGTTGAAGTTCAGTATAAACTGGGCGTAAGTGGAAGGAAGGGACTGGAGAACTATATCCGTATATAGCTCGCTCTCCAATGTGATCCCTAGGTCCGCGAGCTCCTCAATGTAGCCGATCATCTTTAGCACGTGCTCGGCTACTGATGATCCGACGGCCATTCTTGTCGAAAATAACTTTTTCGACGCTTCGTATCTTGCGATACGAGATTGCTCTCCATACAGTTCTTTTGTATGAAGCAATATGGATTCCATGTCCATATTCTCGTGCCTCCTCTGATGTTCGTTGTCCATCGAGGCAAGCAGGAGGCATTTGGCCTTCGCGCTATCAATCTCCCAAGTCTTGCGGATTTCCTTATCCGCGACGCTGGAAGTTGGACCAGGGACAGGGGGAGCTTTGGTGGTAAGAAGATACCCCAGCTTGTCGTAAGTGATTGCTATCTTGACATTCCTGAGCCAATCTTTGTAGTTTGGCCCTGTCAGTTTGTTTTTATCTAGGAGTAACTTAAGTCCAGTCATGTCGATTAGGTCGCTGCAATTAGGAGAGAGAAGAAGAAACACTCAGCATGATGCTCTTGCAAGTTTAGAGTGGTTTTTAGTTTGTCTAAACAGGATGGCTCCCACTGTTTCTCGAATCCCTCCTCAAACCATAAAGGAAGAATTAGCCGGGATCAATCCCACCGCACAATACTTGCTTAACCGTTCAGCCAGGCCGGTGTCGGTACTTCGAGGGAGGTTTTCCAACGCTTTCGCGAAGTTCCTTAATTAGAGAACCTCTTTTCCCTGGGGGCGTAGCCCCGCTAACACCTTTCTAGGCACCTACTAGGTTTATAGCATTGATCGTTTAATGTGAAATTTCCCGAGGAGTAGCATATACTCACAGTAGGATCGGGATCCAAATATCATTGCGTGACGAAACTGAAGGAATCCTACCAGAATCATCACACTCCAAATGGTATGCAAATCTAGCAAGTTTCAGTACTTATGAAACTCCCGATGTGGATTTCTGCCCCATGCTCTTATGACCTTGACTTTGGCCAAAATATCATAAGTCACATGTCAAGTTCTACCCGTCATTATCCAGGTTAATTTGGATCCATCCGTACCTACCCTTGACTTTGGCCAAAATGGCAGTACGACTGTCCCAAACCAACGCATCTATCTATGCTACACATGAACACCCAATAGCTACCAATCACTGTGCCTTGACTTTGGCCAACATACACAGCTTGAATACTATTGACTATTCATGTGAAACGACGGAGGGCTACGGATGGTTTTGGCAAAACCGTGAACGTAGTGAACTTGATATAGTCGATGGAACGAGATAGCTTTTAAAAGGAGTGGCTCAAGCTCCGTATTTAAAAGTTGTTTTTGAAAAGAACCGAGTGGTTTTTCGAAAGTGTTCCAACGACTTTAACTTGATTTATTATCTTGCATTAGTTTTTTTAATGCGTGATATTCTTGCGTTAGTTCTTTTAATGCGTCCCATCATTTAATCCTACCATTGCAGAAAACAACAAAAATATGACGTACGCTTATGCCATTCGCATTCGCCACGGGGCCCCGTCATTACCCGTTAGGTTACTTAACTAACGACAGAGCGGGGGCTGGGCTAGCGCGTCTGTAAAACATAAGCAACGCCTAAATAATATCATATATAGATATACTGCAATGATAAACATTTCAGATCACAGATGAATACATTGGATATACTAGGAATCTGTAATTCGTACGAGCCTGTAACGAAAGACAAATTACACGGTCGCGGTGAATAGCCAAAACCCCACCCAAGACCCCTACGGGTGCGGCAAACTACCCGCCAAGTATCCGAAGCGTAGTAATCTCCCTCATCTCCATGAGTAGGCCACTCGACACTTCGGCATACCCGGTAGTTTGTGCACCCCCTCTATGGGTCTATCCTAGAAGCAAAAACAGTAAAAAGAAATTATACAATGACGGCTACAACCCCGACCCGGTTGTGCGGCCATACAAATAATTATTACATCAATTTACAAATTTACATGAATTGAAAGAAAAGAAAACTCTCGTCTCACAACCCCCGGCTATTCACCCGCGACAATCCAACATATTCATATACACATTCCAGCAACAATACAGATCACAGATTTGTATAACCCCCACTAATCGACATATAGCGATTAGTAGACGTTCAATACAAATATCACATTACAGAAAAACCCGTTAGCTAAAGTCTTTTAGAAGTTCGATCAAAAATACGGATTTTCGGGACCCCAAAATAAAATTTTCGTTCTGGAAAATCTGGGTTGAAAATATATGTACTAAAAATCCCAAAATACCCCCAGAATAACACTGCACCAAAGATTGACCTCGGCCGAGTCAACTCGGCCGCGGATCCGCGGCGGGAGCGTGCTCCCGCCGCGCTTCCGCGGCGCTTTGACTCGATCGTGGGTCCATCTTTGGTGGTTATTCAAATAAAACCCTGAGCCGATTTTTGGTGTGTTCCAAAAAATTTTTCCAGTACTTTTGAAATCGACAGAAAGTTGAAAATTCATGGGTTCGTTTTTGGGACTTTTTCTTTGATCGATCTTCTAGTTACTTGCTAACTTGTTAGATAGAGTTTAACTAGGCTCTGATACCACTGTAAGTCCATGCTACCTCTCCCGGTACTTCGGGAATGCGGAATTTGGTAAAAAACGATTTTTACGGAGGTGGTAACATGGACCTAAAACCCGGATCTTGGTTAAACATCTATCTAACAACCTAACTATGAGTTTCTAGCTACTCGGTTAGGGGGTTATACCTTGCTTGTCTTGAACTCCTTCGTCTTCAAGCTCCGATGGTGGTCCGATTGGCTTCTTCTCGTCGTCTCCGTACGCCGAAGATAGATCCACCTGAAAGCTCCAACCTTTAGCTCCTTCTTCGTTCTTTGAAGAAACTAATTCACTTGGTTTGCTAAACCTAGTGAACTAGAATGAGTAGAGAATACTTTGTGTG
The DNA here is from genome assembly GCA_030015575.1 of Agapanthus africanus. Lineage (NCBI taxonomy): Eukaryota > Viridiplantae > Streptophyta > Magnoliopsida > Asparagales > Amaryllidaceae > Agapanthus > Agapanthus africanus. The sequence continues at coordinate 373,288,426 of JASDDO010000026.1, forward strand.
GGATTTTATCTATGGTTCTTGATTCTCAACTCATGAGACAAGAGAACCATAGATTAAAGAGAGGGAGCAAGAGCAAAAAGGGTGAGAGCAAAAGGAGAGCTCAAGAACAAGAGAGAGAATGAGCAAGAAAGAATGAGGCTCTCTTTTGTCTTTCACCCTCTCATAATCCAAAGCAATCATAACTCATCATACTAACAAAAGTCTTATGTGATGGTTGAAGCAACCATAACCATATCATTTCATGCACTCATTTTACACAAATGAGCAAGCAAGTAAAAGTCTTTTCCATGAAATGATGGTTATGGTTATCATGATGGTCAACTAGTCAAGCCTAGTCAACCGGTCAACAAAGTCAACAAGTCAACAAAGTCAACAAAAGTCAACAACCATGTCACCATAATACTTAATTAATATAATAGTTAATCACATATCAAATTCTCATTAGGGTTGATCAAAAGGTCAATAGTCAACGGTCAACTGTCAACAACCCTAATGAGAATCCACTGCCTCTGTCTCCCTGTCAACTGTGCATACACACCCGCATCCGCGTTCCGAGGAACACGAATGCAAACTGGATAAATCCAATCCCATAAGGTACACTAGGATCTGGCTTAAACCAAAGCTCGCTAGTGTAAACTGTCCGGACACTGTACGCGCACAAGTGCACGGATGTGACCGAACCCTGTCGCAAAACCATGCGACCTGTCGCAATACCATGCGACCTCTACTCTTTTGCCTAAAGGCGAAAAGCTTTCTGTGTGGGACTCTAAAGACTCGACACTACGCTGGCAGTGGGTTTAACCACAGACCGCAAGCGGCACTAGCTGTGCGTAACGGTCCCCAGGTAATGCCGAAAAGAAGACCGACGAGGCGAAACCCATCTGAACTCCTACTGAGCCTGAGTGTGACATTCTCCGTACAGTCCGGTCTGTTCGTCTGATACATCGCATGGCGGGCCTAGGGGGCGGTAAACGTCAGTCCCCCAATAGCGGTACAAGTCGTGCCGGAGCGAAGCCCAAAACACCCTGAGATAACACTGGAAACCTACCAGTATATCTCGTTTGCCCTGGCCAGGGACTACTCGTGTAATGGCTCTCCTAGACACAGCGCGATGTCAACCCCCAATACCGGGAGAGACGAATCCTGTCTAACCGTCACTGCCTCCAAGTGCTTCGGGACTGCACCCAACCACTACCTGTTTGCACGACTCCTTTGAGCCGTGGTAGGGTAGTGATCAAAGTACAGTGGGAACACACTCGAGGCGGAGTGACAGTGTCAAGTCAGCGGACTAAGCTGTACTCATGTCACCTGGGAACTGATAACTGACGATAGGTATAATACCAACTAGTCAGTTCCCGACGAGTCCTGTCCAGTGTACCCGTAACCTAACGAGCACCCGCATACTATCTCAAGTACGACGTACTGACGGCTGTGGGACAGACCGTCTCCCACACTGGGATGAGAAGCGCATGCGCTGGTCTACTCCGGAGTATCGATGCCCTGTCTCGATAGTCCTGCGACCAGGGACCTGCATAAGGATGTGCTTATAGATTACCCAGCCCCTCTAGTGTGACGGCCATCACATCGCTGGTAATCAAGCAAAGATCCTAAGGGCTCCACTAATGTGTATAGGCGATATACAAAATATAAACACATGTACACATTGAAGTAGAAACAAACCAAGTAGCATACTACTATTTTGAGCAAGATTGTATATACAAGGTGAATATCCCAAGCATCCATTAAGTAATATACAAACTAGTATGATACAGTAATGGCCTCTAGGGCATATACACTAACAATATTATCATAACTCATTCTTCTCAATTCATTATTATCTTCACCTTCTCTCTCCTCAAGCTCTCCCTCTTCAAACCCTAATCCTCCCCTCTCATGTGTTGAGTACAAGGATTAGTTAGACTAATTAAACCATAACCCTCACTCTATATCACCTAGCTTCTTTGATTATCACTTAAAGAAGGTTAGTTGCCTCAAGTTTAGAGCCTAAGCTTGGAGTAAAGCTCTCGGGTGGATCGTCTACTACTTCTAGAAGGCCGAGGAGGAGGAGGAGTTCGCAAAGACGAAGGACACGATTTGTTAGGTATAATCCCTAAACATAGTAGTATAGAACTTCTATGTTTCTTGTTAGTTATCGTTTAGCTTCGATTCGTGCGGTTAGTCGATGTTTAAGCAAAGAACAAGATCGTTTTTCATATTTCCGCCTCCCCGCAAGTCGTGGGGTGTTGTACATCGACTTACAATCTTTTATGCGACTTGACATGATATTCATACTGGATGCATATATCACATCGGATCATTATGTTGTAGCTCATCTTTATGTGACTTGACATGATATTCATACTTGATGCACATATCACATCACATTGACTTGCATATTGGTTTGGATTACATGTGGTTTCTGGATTTGGGAACCGTGGCTATTTCAAATATGTAATCATTTAAAAACCCGGTTCTCTTGATATGATATTTCGGTGCGTCCACCCTATGTTTTCTCGGTGCTAGAGTGATATATGAGAGAGAGAGGGCTGACCCGGACTGACGGATTCCCGATATATGAGCAAGAGAGGGCTGACCCGGACTGACGGATGCCCGATATATATATGAGAGAGGGGGCTGACCCGGACTGACGGATGCCCGATATATGAGAGAGGGGGCTCACCCGGACTGACGGATGCCCGATATAGGAAGATTTGCGTGTCGATGATAGACACGAGTATTTATGATATTTGGGTGCCGATGTTGGGCACTCGTGATTCTCAGTGATGTACAGGATTTGAGGGCCGATGGGAGTGCCGGCGTCTGGGTTGTTGGGATTTGGGGTGCATTGATGGACACCGATTACATATTCCACGTTGACATTCCGTGTAGATGTTATATTTCCCATGCTCAGTATTCATTATTGTATCTCATCCTGTAGTTATATTACCTGATAGAGCAATTGCATGATTATTGCACATACTGCTTATCGCGCATTGATATCATCTGTTAGCTTATGATAGAGTAGCGCAGTACGTGCATGATCGCGATTACCTTTATATGTTATCTCTATTCACGAGTTGGCAACTCACCCCCGTTGTACCACAGTGTTTGCAGGTTGCCATTCGGAGTAGTCGCGGCAGGCTGCGTTTTGCATCTTTTGACACAGATACCCCTACAGTTGGTGTACTAGCTCTTTTGCTGATCGGTCGGTTTTGTACGGTATCTGTTTATCTTTCAGTTAAGTACATTGTTGTATCTAGTATTCTCCATCTACCATATATGTACTTGACATAGAGGCAGTGTGAGGGCGATGATGTATATTATTTGTATTCTGGTGTTGAGCTCGTTGTGAGCCGATTTTTCTTATACAGTTTATTCTATCTGTGATGTTCCAACTTATTGATCTTGATCTTCGCTACGGCGTTGTATATTGCTATCTTGGTGATTTTTTTACTTAAGAATTCTTGTCGCTTTAATAAATACTTCCATTTAAAACTTAAGACACTCTATACTTTTAATGGTTTGGTTTCTGGGTTTTCGGTTCACTTAGCTGCGTTACGCCTATAGACGTTACGTAGTTAAGTGCCGGTCACTCGCCAAACTTCGGGTCGTGACAAAGTTGGTATCAGAGCCTAGGTTTTACCTTTCGGAGTGTTCCTAGGATGACCCTAGTATGATGGAGTAGGTAGCTGAAGCAGAGTAGCGTAGCGTGCGTATGTTCCGCGGCATACTCACAACACGGTACTCCTCCAAGGCGACCTTAGGACTTATTGATTTAAATTCCTTCTTGAGTATATACATTCTTGCGATTCGATTTTCGTATCCTCATCGAATCCTACCTTCTTTTCAGCCATTATGCCGCCAAGGATTACGAGGGTGCAGAGAGCGGCCGTGAGAGCCGAGGTTCGAGTTGATTCATCTGAGATGAGGACTGATCCGAGTAGTACCCCTGTTGTACCAGGACAGATTGTTCCCCCTACGACAGCTCAGATCGCTAGACTAGTGGTAGAGATGCAGGGCTTGCGCTAGGCGATGAGCTCGTTGGTGGATGTCGTTCGAGCGCAGCGACAGGTGGTAGTCACCCCTGTTACCCAGTTGTTCCTTGCGATTATCGTGCAGTATTCCGTTCCATACATAACACCGGTGGAGGCAGCCCCAGTTTACGGGACACGTCGTCCAGAGACCGTGAGAGTTCCAGAACAGTTGATGAATCGTACTGGTGTACCAGCCCAGAGTAGAGGCTTAGGCCGAGGACAGTCGTTTGGCTCTCATCCTCAGGAAGGACAATAGTCAGCGCGTAGATGTTTACGATGCGGAAGCCTTCAACACCACATCAGGCAGTGTTCCTTCACACAACGTCAGGGTCGTAGCCTGAGACGTCGTGGACGTGGAAGGTTCGTGCAGAGAGGTCAGGCTAGTAGAGAAGGAGTTCAGTCAGTCGCAGATGAAGGGCAGGCCCAAGTCTTCGCTTCGACTCATCAGGATGCTCAGACGTCCAATGCCGTGGTTTCAGGTACTCCTTCACTATGTCCTTTTTGTTACACTCGTATATTACCACACACTTTGTGCTGAGTTTGGGTAGAGGGTCCGGTTTGCTTGATCAGCCACTGGTTGTGACTACTCCTGTGGGAGAGTCGTTTGTCGCTAGGCGCGTGTTCCGATCCTGTACCGTCCGTTTTAGCGAGAGAGAGTTGCCAGTCGATTTGATCCTTCTTGAGAGGTTGGACTTCGGCGTTCTTTTGGGCATGGATTGGTTAGCCACGTGCTATGCTTCTGTTGACTGCCGTGGGAAGACAGTTAAATTTTGGTTTTCCCCGGCAAGTCGGTTTTTGTTGTGTAGGGGGACCATGGTGCCACCCCTCACAGTGTGATTTCTTCTTTTCATGATGGACAGCTTTTGAGGAAGCGATGTCAGGAATTTCTTGCCTATGTTTGCAATATTAGAGCTACAGAGGTTCCGATGGATCAGGTTCCGGTTGTTAGAGAGTTCCCTGATGTGTTCCCAGACGAGCTTCCTTAGCTATCGCCCGAGCGTGATATTTCTTTCTGTATTGATTTGGTTCCTGGCACGGGGACTATTTTTGTACCGCCTTATCGGATGGCCCCGGCGGAACTTAGAGAATTGAAGGGTCGGTTGCAAGATTCGCTGGATAAGGAACTTAGAGAATTTCTCCTTGGGGTGCTCCAGTCCTGTTTGTCAAGAAGAAGGACGGCAGTATGCGTTTGTATATCGACTACCGTCAGCTGAACAGGGTGACAGTGCGGAATAGGTATCCTTTGCCACGCATCGACGATTTGTTTGACCAGCTTTAGGTGGCAGGATACTTTTCGAGGATCGATTTGCGATCAGGCTACCATCAGCTGCGGGTTCGACAGGAGGACATTCCTAGGACAGCTTTCCGCACGCGCTACGGCCATTATGAGTTTTTGGTGATGTCGTTCGGACTCCCCAACGCGCCAGCAGCATTCATGGACTTGATGAACCGTATTTTCCGGCAGTATCTTGATCTGTTCATCACAGTATTCATTGACGATATCTTGGTGTATTCTCGGAGTAGAGAGGAGCACGAGCAGCACCTGCGGATTACACTGCAGACCTTGAGGGAGCATCAGCTTTTCGCCAAATTCTCCAAGTGTGCTTTCTGGCTGGACAGCGTAGACTTCTTGGGGCACGTGATTACACGAGATGGTATATGTGTAGACCCGAGGAAGATTGAGGCCGTTCGGAGTTGGCCTAGACCCACGTCAGTGACGGAGGTTCGCAGCTTTCTAGGGCTGGCTGGCTACTACAGGCGATTCGTGCAGGACTTCTCCCGCATTGCTACACCTTTAACCGGGTTGACCCGGAAAGGAGTTCGTTTCGATTAGACGGAGGAGTGCGAGAACAGTTTTCAGCAGCTACGGGCTCTACTGACTACGACACCAGTGCTATCTTTGCCTTCAGGATCAGGCGGATTTGTGGTCTATTGTGATGCTTCACGAGTGGGGCTAGGGTGCGTATTGATGCAGCATGACAGGGTGATCGTGTATGCTTCGCGGCAACTAAAGAAATATGAACAGAACTACCCCACTCACGATTTGGAGATGGCTGCAGTGGTCTTTGCACTTAAGATCTGGCGACATTACCTATACGGCGAGTCGTGCCAGATATTCACTGATCACAAGAGCTTAAAGTATATATTTCAGCAGCGAGACCTGAACCTTAGACATCGCCGATGGATGGAGTTAGTGAAGGACTACGATTGCGAGATCTTGTATCACCCGGGAAGGGCTAATGTAGTGGCAGATGCTTTGAGCAGGAGGCCCAGGGGTAGTCTATCTTGTTTGAGCGCAGTGCAGAGGCAGTCGTCGGCAGATTAGCAGATTTTATGCCACAGCCAGGTACAGTTCGAGTTTACGCCGATCGGAGGACAGATTGTGCATGTTCATGCACGCCCACAGTTGCTCGACCGTATACATGAGGCACAACACAGTGATGACCGATGTTCAGAGATCAGGACACAGATGGGACATGGCAGATTTTACGAGTTCGTGATCGATGATCAGGGGATACTACGATTTGGTACTAGACTGTGCGTACCAGATGCTGAGGGATTGCGGCGCGAGATTCTTGAGGAGGCACATCGATCGGTATACAGTGTTCATCCCGGTTCCACCATGATGTACCATGACATGAGAGGTGTTTGCTGGTGGGACGGAATGAAGAGAGACATCTCAGATTTTGTGTCGAGATGCCTGACTTGTCAGCAAGTCAAGGCTGAGCACTAGAGGCCCGCGGGACAGCTACAGCCGTTACCCATTCCGGAGTGGAAATGGCAACAGATTTCTATGGACTTCATTATGGGTCTACCCAGGACTAGTCGAGGGTATGACTCCATCTGGGTGATCATGGATCGTTTGACAAAAGCGGCTCACTTCCTACCGGTGAAGACGACTTTCGGATTTGCTCAGTATGCCCAGATTTACATCGACGAGATTGTACGACTGCACGGAGTTCCGACATGTATCATGTCCGACAGAGGCACCCAGTTTACCAGCCGGCTATGGCAGAGACATCAGGAGGCCTTGGGCACTCGTTTGAGTTTCAGCACAGCATTTCATCTGCAGACCGACGGACAGTCAGAGCGGACTATTCAGACTCTCGAGGACATGCTCAGAGCGAGCGTCTTAGACTTTGGAGGTAGCTTGTGAGCAAAGTTGTTAGGTATAACCCTCTACTGTTAAATTAGAGTTTTCTTATTGTTTTGCTCGTTGGTTGATGCGTAGAACGCTTTTTATATCGATTGAGGCGATATCGGGATTTTAAGTCTTTTTAGAACTTTTAATACCTGCTGTGATCTGGGAAATTTAGTGTTTGAGCAAACAATTTTAGAGAGATGTACTAGTGGACCTGAGATATCACCTGAGAGACGGAGGCTACCCCACCGGTCGGGGCCGACGACCACTAAGGAGCGGACCGGCGACGCCGGCTAGGTACTTGGGGGTTGGGGTGGATCTTCTGTGGGTTGTTGTCTGCTATTGTTTTGGGGTATTTGGTACTGTTTATTTACTTAGTAAATTCAGTATGCAAAATCTTGGATCGATTACCTATAATCTAGTGTTTTGAGTCCGTGTGATACGTGTTGCGACACGAGTCGTGTGTCGTGCTGCGATGTACTCAGTTTGGTATTGAGGTATCGTTGCGCGTGTTAGCCACTAGACGTGTACTCGTGAGTTAGTTTAGTGTGTTGGTGCGTTTTAAATACGTAGTTTTGCGTTATTTTGATCGATTCTGAGATATTCGCACTATTTCTTGTGTTTGTGAAATTATAGCGTCGCAAGCGGGGACTTCAGACGCTGCGAACAAAGGGAAGCAGGTGGTCAGATTTTCATAGCTGGAGACCACATGTGAGTAGATTTAACATCTACGGGGAATCGCCCGTATGGCGTTATGCGTCGGGGCGAATATGATATATTAGCTGCATAGTAGTTGCACATTAGTTAATTTCATATGAATGTCATTGCATAGTATTATCTGATGTACCTGACTCGTACTTTTAGATGTAACACATTACTGACGGTTCATGTTGCACGAGCACTAATTGTATGCTACACCCACATCGTCAGTAATTGCCATGACACACACAAGCACCTACTTACGTGATACAGTAGTAGATAGGGATAGTGTGGTAGTAGCCTTAACCCATTTATGCATATGAGATATTGTTGACACTTACATACGTGACATTTCATTGAGCAGGACTAGTTGAGGTAGTAACCCTTATTCCATTTCACGTATACCTTACTATAGATACATGTACATCAGTCACTCATATTGACATGTACATCAGGCACTCATATTGACATGTACACCGTATATCTTAGCTATAGTTGTATGTATCTCAAGTGGTATTTCATCGATATATGATATTGAGTTGTTGATCTTGATACTTATGACATGCATCATACATACTTGCTTTCATGTAGATACTTAAAGCTTGCTATTGTTACATAATCAGTTTTTTATAGCATATATATCGGTGGTATGGGACGCTGTATATATATGTATTCTGGATTTGAGTTTTTGGGAACCGCAAGATATATTCTAAAATGCTGGATTCATTTAAAGAGCGGTTTTCCCTATATATGCTCATATTGATGTTTTATGTTGCATATATCAGTTTTACATGGATTTTACGCATTGAGAAATGGATTTCATGTGATTATGGATTTGAGAACCGTGGGGTTATTTTCAAGAAACTATGTATTATTTGAAAACCCGGTTTATCTTGATATGATATTTCAGTGCGTCCACCATGTGATTTCTCGGTTCTGAGATTTGGCTTGTGATATCCGATTCGAGGAGCGGGAGGCACCGTCTGTGGGTACATGGTGGACCCGGTATGGTACCCCGGGGCGAGTGGAGATTTCGTGGTGTAGACGATAAGCCTAGCGGTGGGATACCGACCGGAGTGAGGTATGACATATTGTCAGTGTCAGTCGTGGTGACAGCGCCTGAGTTATGAGGATTTACGTGTCGATGTTAGACACGAGTTTTATGGATATTTCGAGTGTCGGTGTTAGGCACTCAGGTTTTCCATGATTTTTACGTATCGTCGGTGGACATACGTGGATGATATCCTTATATATATATACTTATAAGTATATGTCTTCATGATGTTTCGGGTGTCGATGATAGACATTCAGGTTCCATGAGACTTACAGGATGTGGGGACCGATCTGTGGATGCGGTGCTTGAGGATTTGGGATTTGATGTGTCAGTGAGGGACACTGGTGTTTTTCCATGCTGATGAGTTTGCATGAGATTTTATTGTATCATCCCACACACTCAGGATTATTATTGATATGCATTGCTTCATGTAGTTGTAGTACCCTGATGATGTACCTTTACATGATTGTTGCATATTCACTTATCATACTTATGCTATCTGATTACATGTGATAGATAGATCGCTGTTCGTGCATACCTGCGATTACAGTATGATGTTAATTACTATTCATGAGTTGGCAACTCACCCCCGTTGTGCCACAGTGTTTTGCAGGACTTTCCCTCAGAGTGGTCGCGGCAGGGCATCTTATCATCACTACTTTTGCGGATACCGCTACTTTAGGCACTGAGGCCTTTGCTTTTAGGTGGGTTTGCGGTTATCCGTTTGTATATTGTATATCTTTTGTTGGATCTAGTATTCTCCATCTACCCCTGTTGTATATGACTTAGAGACGACTTGTGAGATTTCAGTCTTGTATTATATTGCTGTTTTTTGGGTGCCGTGCTCGTAGAAGCCGGTTATGTTGGAAAGTTACTTCTTTTATAGTCGTTTCTTTGATATTTCTTCGCTTTGGCGTCATATACTTGTTGTGGTGATTGTCTCTGCCGGTGGGCATGATTTTGCTCCCACTTGGGATGCTTTATATATTATCTGTGTTGTACCCGTTTTCGGGGCTAGTTTTTACAAAGGAGGTGCTGCCGAAATTTTCAAGAAAGAAAACTAGAGTTAGAGATTTTAAATTATGATTTTTCTAAAGATTTTTTTAAACTATGTTTTCTCCGTTGATCCAGTTTTGGGTGGTTTAGATTTCTGGGTTTTCGGCTTACTTAAGTTACGTACGCCTGTAGACGTTACGTAGTTTAAGTGCCGGTTACAGGCCAAATTTCGGGTCGTGACAAAGTTGGTATCAGAGCGTTAGGTTTTGCCTTTCGGAGTCTAGGATGACCTTGGTATGATGGAATAGGTAGCTTAAGCAGAGTGACGTAGCGTGTGTATGTTCCGCAGCATACTTACGACACGGTACTCCGCCTAAGTGACCTTAGGACTTATTGATTGATATTCCTTCCGTGATTGATATACACCTTTGTGATTCGATTTCCGTTTCCTTATCGAATCTTATTTCAATTTCCAGCCTATATGCCGCCGAAGACTACGAGGGCACAGAGAGCGGCCACGAGGGCCGAGGTCAGAGTTAACTCGTCTGAGGCAAGGACTGACTAGGGTGGTACGCCTGTTGTACCGGAGCACATTGCTATGATTGGAGCTGGTATGCAGGATCTGCGCCAGATTGTGGGGACTTTGGTAGAGACCATCCGAGCGCAGGGGCAGGCAGTTGTTCCACCCGCTGCGGAGGCCACGATGGTACCTATAGTTCTGGTAGTCGCAGTTACAGCTCCGGAGGTTATTGCTGTGTTGCTGACAGATTTCATGAGGTTGAGACCTCCGGTGTTTACGGGCACAGATGTTTCTGAGGATCCGCAGTCGTTCATCGACCGGATGGCCAGGATTTGTCGCTCACTCCGATGTTCCGATGAGAGATGGGTGGAGTTTGCCAGTTTTCGTCTGGAGGGTATGGCCCAGAAGTGGTGTGAGTCGTTGGAGAGGGGCAGAGCCGCTGGTCTTGCTCCTAAGACCTGGGCTGAGTTTGTGACGTCGTTTCTTGCTCGTTTTCTTCCACCGAGCGTCAGGGATGCGCGAGCGCGCAAATTTGAGTCTTTACGTCAGACGCCGGGGATGACGGTGTCGGAGTATGATGTATTGTTTACTGAGCTGTCGGTGTATGCTCCGTACCTGGGGGCAACTGAGGAGATGAGGGTGAAGAGGTTTGTTCGAGGCCTGCTTACCCAGTTGTTCCTAGCCATCAGTATTCAGCATTGTGACACATATGCGGCAGCTGTTGATGCAGCTCTATTGGTGGAGGAGCGCCTAGCTGAGTCATCGGTTGTTCCAGAACCGAAGAGGACTCGTACGGATGTACCAGCACAGAGACCGAGGTTTGTCCGCAGAGGCAGAGTTCCATCAGACTCGGGGAGTAGCAGAGACGTGGGACGTGGCCAGTTATTCAGTTCTTATTCCCAGGAGGGCCAGCGACCGTCTTATGGATGCTTCGGTTGTGGCAGTTTACACCATCTTGTTCGGGATTGTACCGTGGTGCGTCAGAGAGGGCCAGCAGTACCGCAGGTTACCTTACCACCTTCACCACCTCAGAGAGCGTTGCCTCTTATTCCTGTAGTTGGGCCGCGTCAGACTCATGTTCAGAGAGGTCGTGGTCGCGGGGGTTTTGTACCGAGAGGTCGTGGTGGCAGAGGCAGAGGACAGCCAGTAGCCAGTAGAGGACAGGCTAGGGTGTTTGCCTTGACTCACCAGGACGCTCAGGCGTCCAATGCCGTGGTTTCAGGTACCCTTTATGTATGTTCTTATGATGCGCATGTGCTTTTTGATCCGGGATCCACGCATTCGTATGTTTCCACGCACTTCGTGCCGAGGTTAGGCCGAGAGTCGTGTTTGCTGGACCAGCCGCTGGTCGTGACTACTCCTGTGGGAGAGTCGTTTGTTGCGCGATATGTGTTCCGATCTTGTGTTGTCCATTTTGGTGACAGAGATCTATCCATCGACTTGATCCTTCTTGAGATGTTGGATTTCGACGTTCTGTTGGGCATGGATTGGCTAGCTACTTGCTATGCGTCCATGGACTGTTGCGAGAAGACAGTTAGATTTTGTTTTCCCGGCGAGTCGGTGGTTGTTGTGTAGGGGGACCGTAGTGCCGCCCCTCACAGTTTGATTTCTGTTTTGTGCGCTAGTCGGCTTTTGAGGAGGGGATGTCGGGGATTCTTGGCGTTCATTCATGATACTGGAGCCACAGTGGAGTTGTTGGACCAGGTTTCTACCGTGCGAGAGTTTCCCGATGTCTTTCCCGATGAGTTACCTGGGTTGCCGCCAGAGCGCGATATTGAGTTTTGCATTGATCTGATTCCTGGCACGGAGCCTATTTCTATACCGCCTTATCGGATGGCTCCGGCAGAGCTTAGAGAGCTTAAAGATCAATTGCAAGAGTTGCTTGATTTGGGACTTGTGCGTCCGAGTGTTTCGCCGTGGGGAGCTCCTGTTCTGTTCGTCAAGAAGAAGGACGGCAGTTTGAGGCTGTGTGTGGATTATCGTCAGTTGAACCGTGTTACGGTGCGGAACAGGTATCCTTTACCCCGCATTGACGATTTATTTGATCAGCTCCAGGGTGCGAAACATTTTTCGAAGATTGATTTGCGTTCGGGTTATCATCAGTTGCGGGTTCGGAATGATGACATTCCGAAGACTGCTTTTCGTACGCGCTATAGGCATTATGAGTTTTTGGTGATGTCGTTCGGACTCACCAATGCGCCAGCAGCGTTCATGGATCTGATGAACTGGATTTTCAGGCTGTTCCTCGACCAGTTCATTATAGTGTTTATTGATGACATACTGGTTTACTCTAGGAGACGAGAGGAGCATGAGCAGCACTTGAGGATTACTTTGCAGATATTGAGAGAGCACCAGCTGTATGCTAAATTCTCAAAGTGCGCATTTTGGCTTGATAGAGTTGACTTCCTGGGTCATGTGGTGACTAATGATGGTATTCTTGTGGACCCAAGGAAGATCGAGGCTGTACAGCTTTGGCCTAGACCTGTATCGGTGACTGAGGTCCGCAGCTTTTTGGGCTTAGCTGGTTATTATCGCCGTTTTGTACAGGATTTTTCGAGTATCGCTACACCGCTTGCTGGACTGACCCGGAAGGGGATTCCTTTTCTTTGGACTGATGCGTGCGAGCAGAGTTTTCAGCAGTTGAAGACTCGATTGACGACAGCACCAGTTCTTTCTTTACCTTCTGGATCCGGGGGCTACGTTTTGTATTGTGATGCTTCTCGAGTGGGGCTCGGCTGTCTTTTGATGCAGCATGATATGGTGATTGCATATGCTTCTAGGCAGCTGAAGAAGCACGAGCAGAATTACCCCACTCACGATCTTGAGATGGCAGCGGTAGTCTTTGCGTTGAAGATCTGGAGACACTACTTGTATGGAGAGTCGTGTCAGATCTTCACGGATCACAAGAGTTTGAAGTGTATCTTCCAGCAGCGAGATCTGAACCTGAGATAGCGCCGATGGATGGAGCTAGTGAAGGATTATGATTGTGAGATCCTTTATCACCCGGGCAGGGCGAATGTGGTAGCTGATGCTTTGAGTCGTAGGCCCGTGGGTAGCTTGTCCCAGCTGAGCGCCGTTCAGTGTCAGTCTTCTGCAGATTGGCAACTCTTGTGTGATAGTAGAGTGCAGTTCGAGTTCACCTCTACTGGGGGACAGTTTGCTCTTGTCCACACCCGTCCACTACTATTTGATCGTATACGTGAGGCGCAACCCAGTGATACTCGTTTGTCTGAGATTCTTGAGCTTGTTCGACAGGGTACAGTTTCGGAGTTCATGATTGATGACCAGGGTGTGCTACGATACGGGACTCGCTTGTGTGTACCAGATGCTGATGGGTTGAGACGCGAGATCCTAGAGCATGCACATCAGTCGGCCTTTAGCGTTCATCCAGGTTCCACCAAGATGTACCGTGACTTAAGAGACTTCTACTGGTGGGAAGGGATGAAACGTGATATTTCGGACTTCGTTTCGAGGTGCCTGACTTGTCAGCAAGTCAAGGCTGAGCATTAGAGACCGGCTGGAGAGTTGCAGCCTTTACCCATTCTGGAGTGGAAATGGGAGCAGATTTCCATGGACTTCATTGTGGGTCTACCCAGGACCAGTAGAGGGTATGACTCCATTTGGGTTATTGTAGACCGGTTGACGAAAGCGGCTCACTTTCTTCCAGTGAAGACCACTTTTGGCTATGCTCAGTACGCTCAGCTTTATATAGATGAGATTGTGCGTTTGCATGGTGTTCCCACATGCATAGTATCCGACAGAGGCACCCAGTTTACTAGCCGTCTATGGCAGAAGCTTCAGGAAGCTTTGGGTACCAGATTGAGTTTTAGCACCGCTTTTCATCCGCAGACCGATGGTCAGACGGAGTGGACTATTCAGACTCAGGAGGATATGCTCCGTGCATGTGTGCTTGATTTTGGGGGAAGTTGGGATCGTCACTTGCCGTTAATTGAGTTCTCCTACAATAACAGCTTTCAGGAGACTATTCAGATGGCACCTTTTGAGGCTTTATATGGTAGGAAGTGTCGATCGCCAGTCTGTTGGACCGAGCTTAGTGAGAGTTTGGTTTTGGGACCCCAGCTTGTTCAGGAGACTACGGAGAAGATCCAGCTGATTCAGGACAGGATGAGAGCAGCCCAGTGCAGACCGAAGTCTTATGCCGACCGTCGTCATCGTAGACTTGAGTTCGCAGTGGGAGATCATGTATTCCTGAGGATTTCTCCGATGAAGGGCGTTATGCGATTTGGGAAGAGAGGGAAGCTCAGTCCCAGATTTGTAGGTCCTTTCGAGATCCTTGAGCGAGTGGGTTCTGTTGCTTATCGTTTAGCGCTCCCGCCTAGTTTTCCGGATGTTCACCCCGTTTTTCAAGTGTCGATGCTTCGTAGATACCTTCATGATCCTTCTCATATGATTCAGCACGAGACCGTTCAGCTTGAGCGCGATCTTTCGTTCATAGAGCAGCCGATAGTTATTTTGGATCGGCAGGTGAAGAAACTTCGGTCCAGGGACTTGCCTTCTGTGAAGGTTCTTTGGCGTAGTCCTACTGGTGAGGAGATCACTTGGGGGATCGAGAGCGAGATGCGGAAGAAATTCCCTCATCTTTTTGAAGGTACGCTTAGTATGAAATTTTAATTCGGGGACCGAATTTCTAGAAGGGGGGAGATTGTAACATTTTAGAAATCGTTATGAGAATTTGTCCGTTTTAGGGTAAGTTTGTCGGTATTTTCCGTTTTTACCCGACTGTGAACGAACGACCATATAGACTTGCCAGCACCTAGATTAGCTAAAATAAAGCTAGTGCGCAAGCTTTGGGAGTATATGGGACGTTTTGGTTCGATTTGTTTTTCCCCAATTTTTAATATTATTTTATTGCGGTATTCAAATTCTGGGAAAATTTCTCTAAGCGATCTTTTCTTTAAAATTAATTAGAGATTAAAATCTAATCCTTCTCACTTCACTTAGGATTAAATTGTGTGGACTAGAATTAAGCTAGGATTTAAAAGAAAAGAAAACAAAAGAAAAGAAAAGAGAATGAGTAGATGCATGCATGAGTGTATGTGTGTGTGAAAGCAATAAAAGATAGGAAATTGCTAGGAAACCCTCACAAATCATTCACCTCACTCACTTGGCCGAAATTCCTTCATTCCTACTGCCCATGCTCAATTCCTTTCTCATATTTTATCAATTCTAACTCAAAAATCCTCAAAAATCCCAAGCATATCACAAAATTTGCACAAAAGCCTTGTTCTTGCTTCTTTGATCACTTGGAGCTAGGGAAAGCTAGGAGCTTGTGAGCAAAGTTGTTAGGTATAACCCTCTACTGTTAAATTAGAGTTTTCTTATTGTTTTGCTCATTGGTTGATGCGTAGAACGCTTTTTATATCGATTGAGGCGATATCGGGTTTTGAAGTCTTTTTAGAACTTTTAATACCTGCTGTGATCTGGGAAATTTAGTGTTTGAACAAACAATTTTAGAGAAATGTACTAGTGGACCTGAGACACCACCTGAGAGACGGAGGCCACCCCACCGGTCGGGGCCGGCGACCACTAAGGAGCGGAGCGGCGACGCCGGCTAGGTAGTTGGGGGTTGGGGTGGATCTTCTGTGGGTTGTTGTTTGCTATTGTTTTGGGGTGTTTGGTACTGTTTATTTACTTAGTAAATTCAGTATGCAAAATCTGGGATCGATTACCTATAATCTAGTGTTTTGAGTCCGTGTGATACGTGTTGCGACACGAGTCATGTGTCGTGCTGCGATGTACTCAGTTTGGTATTGAGGTATCATTGCGCGTGTTAGCCACTAAACGTGTACTCGTGAGTTAGTTTAGTGTGTTGGTGCGTTTTGAATACGTAGTTTTGCGTTATTTTGATCGATTCTGAGATATTCGCACTATTTCTTGTGTTTGTAAAATTATAGCGTCGCAAGCGGGGACTTCAGACGCTGCGAACAAAGGGAAGCAGGTGGTCGGATTTTCATAGCTGGAGACCACATGTGAGTAGATTTAACATCTATGGGGAATCGCCCGTATGGCGTTATGCGTCGGGGCGAATATGATATGTTAGCTGCATAGTAGTTGCACATTAGTTAATTTCATATGAATGTCATTGCATAGTATTATCTGATGTACCTGACTCGTACTTTTAGATGTAACACATTACTGACGGTTCATGTTGCACGAGCACTAATTGTATGCTACACCCACATCGTCAGTAATTGCCATGACACACACAAGCACCTACTTACGTCATACAGTAGTAGATAGGGATAGTGTGGTAGTAGCCTTATCCCATTGGTGCATATGAGATATTGTTGACACTTACATACGTGACATTTCATTGAGCAGGAATAGTTGAGGTAGTAACCCTTATTCCATTTCACGTATACCTTACTATAGCGACATGTACATCAGGCACTCATATTGACATGTACATCAGGCACTCATATTGACATGTACATCAGGCACTAATATTAACATGTACATCAGGCACTCATATTGACATGTACACCGTATATCTTAGCTATAATTGTATGTATCTCAAGTGGTATTTCATCGATATATGATATTGAGTTGTTGATCTTGATACTTATGACATGCATCATACATACTTGCTTACATGTAGATACTTAAACCTTGCTATTGTTACATAATCAGTTTTTTATAGCATATATATCGGGGGTATGGGACGCTGTATATATATGTATTCTGGATTTGAGTTTTTGGGAACCGCAAGATATATTCTAAAATGCTGGATTCATTTAAAGAGCGGTTTTCCCTTTATAAGCTCATATTGTTGTTTTATGTTGCATATATCAGTTTTACATGGATTTTACGCATTGAGATATTGATTTCATGTGATTATGGATTTGAGAACCGTGGGGTTATTTTCAAGAAACAATGTATTGTTTGAAAACCCGGTTTCTCTTGATATGATATTTTAGTGCGTCCACCATGTGATTTCTCGGTTCTGAGATTTGGCTTGTGATACCCGATTCGAGGAGCGGGAGGCACCGTCTGTGGGTACATGGTGGACCCGGTATGGTACCCCGGGGCGAGTGGAGATTTCGTGGTGTAGACGATAAGCTTGGCGGTGGGACCACTACCTACCGGTGATTGTATTTGGATTCGGCGGATATAATGGGGATACCGACCGGAGTGAGGTATGACATATCGTCAGGGCCAGTCGTGGTAACAGCGCCTGAGTTATGAGGATTTACGTGTCGATGTTAGACACGAGTTTTATGGATATTTTGAGTATCGGTGTTAGGCATTCGGGTTTTCCATGATTTTTACGTATCGTCGGTGGACATACGTGGATGATATCCTTATATATATATACATATAGGTATATGTCTACATGATGTTTCGGGTGTTGATGATAGACATTCAGGTTCCATGAGACTTACAGGATGTGAGGACCGATCTGTGGATGCGGTGCCTGAGGATTTGGGATTTGATGTGTCAGTGAGGGACACTGGTGTTTTTCCATGCTGATGATTTTGCATGAGATTTTATTGTATTATCCCACACACTCAGGATTATTATTGATATGCATTGCTTCATGTAGTTGTAGTACCCTGATGATGTACCTTTACATGATTGTTGCATATTCACTTATCATACTTATGCTATCAGATTACATGTGATAGATAGATCGCTGTTCGTGCATACCTGCGATTACAGTATGATATTAATTACTATTCACGAGTTGGCAACTCACCCCCGTTGTGCCACAGTGTTTTGCAGGACTTTTCCTCAGAGTGGTCGCGGCAGGGCATCTTATCATCACTACTTTTGCGGATACCGCTACTTTAGGCACTGAGGCCTTTGCTTTTAGGTGGGTTTGCGGTTATCCGTTCGTATATTGTATATCTTTTCTTGGATCTAGTATTCTTCATCTACCCCTGTTGTATATGACTTAGAGACGACTTGTGAGATTTCAGTGTTGTATTATATTGGTTTTTTTTGGATGCCGTGCTCGTAGAAGCCGGTTATGTTGGAAAGTTACTTCTTTTATAGTCGTTTCTTTGATATTTCTTCGCTTTGGCGTCGTATACTTGTTGTGGTGATTATCTCTGCCGGTGGGCATGATTTTGCTCCCACTTAGGATGCTTTATATATTATCTGTGTTGTACCCATTTTCGGGGCTAGTTTCTACAAAGGAGGTGCTGCCGAAATTTTCAAGAAAGAAAACTAGAGTTAGAGATTTTAAATTGTGATTTTTCTAAATATTTTTTTAAACTATGTTTTCTCCGTTGATCCAGTTTTGGGTGGTTTAGATTTCTGGGTTTTCGTCTTACTTAAGTTACGTACGCCTGTAGACGTTACGTAGTTTAAGTGCCGGTTACGGGCCAAATTTCGGGTCGTGACAATAGTCTTATTTCAAACCATAGGCAGGTGCCGAACGGTAGGGAAGGAAGAAAACCATTTGGCCTAACGAAGGTGTACGGAAGGTAATGAATAAAGACAAATAAAGGTATTTGGAGAGATGGCAAAGGAAATATACGGTTAAAAGTCATGAATTGAATTATGGAAGAGGCATTACTAAAAATACCAGGAAACCCCTACGAAACATTTTCATGTTTCAGATTCACTATGCATTTTTAATTATAAACTGATTTCCCGATTACATACTTACTCTAGGGTATGTATTTACCAGGTTTCATTCTCATATCTGTATGGTTTTACAGATGATGAGTGTGAGTAAGTTATTAGGAATTAGGTGATTATCCTCATTATATCGGAATTCGTTGTAATTGGTGATATTTGAGGAAATCGCCTGGGTACAGTTTTCAACCTACGATGCACAGGTTTTGAGTTATTCAACTCAGCGGACTTATACAGAGTATTGTATGTTTTCCAGTGTCCGTAAGTACATAGGGATAGGTCCTCGTACTATGTTCTGTTTACTTGTGACTTCTCTAGTTTTATGACAAGTGTTTCGTAGAAATAAAATGTCTAAGTTTTGAGAAGTTGTGGGTATAAGAACAAAGTAGAGAACCAGGTATTTGAAGTATCGGAATTCTTCAAAGAAATCGAAGATGTAGATTCTTGTGATTAGTATTTAGATGATAGTAATGGATTTGAGAAACTTGTTTCTCTTTCGGGTTACTCATAATTGGATGGATTCCTAAGTTGAGTAATGCTGATTAACCTCTCTCCATTAAGTAGTTATGCGCTGGAGACAGCTGCATGATTTGAATCCGGTTCCAATTAAATTAGTGCCTCTGTTTCTATAGTGGATATAGAATGGTTCATATTTTAACGATGTTAAGGTACGGGGAGTTGTCCACCTTATGCTTAAAACCAGACACTGGATAACTCAAGGCACGTTTCTGTAATGGCTGTTTGTGTGTTGACCCTGGCTTTGACGAAGGTTGACATTTCTACCATTTGGAAGATCAATAGTGATATTGTTCTAGACTCGCCACAGTTTTATTAAAATGTTTTATTTTCGGAAAACAGTAGTGGGAGTATGGTAGAACTGGAAGTGATTCCAGAACCGCAAACGATTACGGAAAATTTAATAGGACTATATATTCAATCAGTTTTGACATTCCAATAGCCACTCCGCAGATATGGTGGGTAACCTCAGACACCCGAGAGGTACTCAGGTAGCCTCAAGGACGGTGACAGGGAGGTTCTTGTTTACCCAGACTTGATACTACTGTTCTTCCAGACTATGAGACCCGGCAATAGGATAAGTATAATGTCGTTCTAAACATGCTTTAGAAGGTACGCAGATATTATTCTGCCAAGAGGGTTGTCATAGTCAGTGGGAGCAGCGGAAGCATAGTGGGCAAGTAGCTTATGTCTATTTATAGGCTTGAGCAAATATAGCGGAGATAAGATCATCTATTTTTGATATGACAGTCATGGGTTTGACTTCATCAGAATAGGGGATGGATCTGTTAAGGAGGTAGAATTGTGTGATGTCTTGGTATTTGGATGACATACACAGAGTAGGAAGTAAAATTCCTATACTACGATCGGTTGTACTTTGGTCGTCACATAGTTGCTTCTCCACAAAGGATATGGATTTAATATCAGACATTCTGGTTACTAGATATATGGTTTTAGATCTAGATTTGAGTAGTTTCCCAATATGGGTACTTTGACAGTATTCTAAAGGTATTTAGAATAGATGACTCCTGGCATGGTGGTGTACCTGCAGGTGATGGAGTCACCCTCTCTAAAGGTGTCTTACAGACTAAAGGGGAGAGGGAAGTGCATGATTGGTAGATCACTTGCTTAGGCAATTGAGTCAATCATGAGATGTCAAGTACCACACCAGATGTTGTTTTTCCACTTGATGCGATAAGTTTATATTAATCCAATCCTGGAGAAACATAAGAAAGCAGTTTTAGAACATGAGTGTATGTTCTAAGGATTTGATGACGGCAACCTCCATAGGGAGACGATTATCATTCCAGGCTTCCAAGGGACATGGATGACAAAGTGATTGTCAGAGTTATAGTTTTCCCTCTGACGAGGGACAGTATTATGGACAGGTGGTCCAAGAGGATACTGTGGGAGGCATGGTGCTGGATACTGATTAGGTTCAGTTATCAATACAGTCTAAGAAGTTTGGATTTGGAGTTCATTTATGAACTAGGTCCCATCAGATATCCAGACATATTCTAAGACAGGGATTACTCAATTCGGGAGATGGCTTTCTCCGCGAATTTGAGATTTAGAGAGATATAGAAAGAAACATCAGGGCGGATCCACTCACTGAGGCTATTTCTCGAACACAAGAGTTTTACAAACTAGCTTTGTGAAACTGATTAGTAGAGAAGTTGGGTGTTCGGTATCACACGGGCTGTGAGTATGCGACATCGCAATAATTAGCCTTGAGTGCAAGTGGGAGATTGTTGGAGATAGTGCCCTCAAAGTCAATTATTGGATCGCATGTACGTGATTGCAATGATTGAGGCAGGACCTATACCGATATGACAGTCTTGCTCGAGATTATAGTATGCTATCTGGTTTGTCTTTATCATCGTATACATGCTTTAGTTCGCTATTGCATGATTGATAGAGCCCATAGGATTCTGCTTGACAGCCAGCAGTATGATGGTGATCATATAGGTGGGAGCTGGGGTCTATAAGCATATCCTTAAATATGTCCCTAGTCATAGGAGTTTCGAAACAGGGCATCGATACTCCAGAGTAGACTAGTGTATACAGTCGAGACCCCGACGAGGGGTGATGGCCGGTCTCACAAGCCATTGGTGTCAGTAGGATCACCTAAGATATATACAGGTGCTCATTGAGTTATGAGTACACCGGACAGGACTCGCCGGGAATCTGCTAGTTGGTATTATACATATCGTCAGATAGCAATTCCATGGTGACATGTGTACAGGTTAGTTCATCGACCTGAGATCGTTATTTGTCTCATGTGAGTTCCCACTGTGCTTAGATTACTACCCTACCACGCTCAAAGGAGTTGTGCAAACAGGTTTTAGTTGGGTACAGTCCCGAGCCACATTAGAGGCAAGTGAGCGGATCTTGGGGATTCGTCTCTACCGTTATTGGGGGTTGATATCGCGCAGTGCACGGGTGGCCATCATTAGGAATCCTCGGCCGAGGTAGTAGAGAATTACTGATTTGGATCAGTAGTTTCTCAAGTGGTGATGGGCTTCATGCCGACACGATTTATCGCGTTATTAGGGGTCTGACTTTATCCACCCCCTTAGACTCGATATGCGATATTCTTTAGACGAATGGACCGAACTGTATATACATTGTCACTGTCAGGCTCAGTAGGGTTTATAGATGAGTTCGCTCGTCAGCTTCCCTTCCAATCAATACATAGTCAAACCGTTACGTACAGCTTGTACCTCTGACATGCTAGGGGTTATACCCAGTGCCAGTGTGTTGATGAGTCATTAGAGTCCCCTACAGACACTTTCCCAAGTTCGGGCGAAACGTTGTAGAGGACGTACGGGTTTATGGCAAGGTTCGGAAAAAGCACGTACGTTTTCGCACGTGTCGTTTTTCGGGCAGATAATACTGGTAGGCTTTGGTTTAAGCCGGAACCCAGTATTATACTGTGTAGATATAATATCTTTGTCTCAGTTGCATTTGTATTCGGTCGTAATACAAATGCTGGTATGTTTATACTGATACGGGGTTATCCTGAAATTCGTTTCAGGATCACTTTTGGAAGTTGCCAGTTTCCAGTTTTCTATCAGCCGTATTTTGACATTCGGTTAAATGCGGATTTATCTTTTCTTGATGAGGTGAGTCAGTGTTCTAGAAGGTTCTAGAGAGGGTGACAAGGCTAGTGAGTCATTAGGTCATTAATGGTGCAATTAATGACAAGGTGCCTAGGTTAATTATGATTGGTTTGCTTTAAATGTTTTCATACTTTGTGTTCACACTAGATATTTTGCTTGTGGTCACCTCCTCTCCTACACTCACCCTCCTCCTCATCTATAAGTGGCCGGCCTCCCCCCTTTCATAGATTATGGTTGTTGTTTGAAAAGATTAAGGATTTTGGTTCATGGAAATTGATATACTTCATTTCTCATTTCGTATCGATCCAAAAGGCAACTTCATTAACCGTTCGTTCATAGCCTTGGACGTAACGAGGCAAAGTGTTTTACTCATTCTCTACTTCATCTTGGTCGTCTCTTTTAGCAAACTTGACGATCGAGTTGCCTCGGTTCAGAGGCGGGAGCCCGTATAAAGATCCGTCGACGTGGTGCCACCTGGACGACAAGATTGGAGATTCAGGAGATCGAGCAAGTTCGGATCAGTTGCAACAAGCGTGGGATGATGGTTGAAGACCGAAGGACTCGGATCATTCGGTATAACGTTTCTACCCACTTTGTAGTTTGTTAGTTTAGCTTTAATGGCAGATCCGGGTTACGGTACACGATAGCGCCAGTTTATAAAAAGTTTTTGTTCCGCATTTGGCGTCTGTTAGACGGCCGGGGCACTACCGTGGACTTACAGTATAGACAATGCCTGTGACTGACATTCAGTCATCTTTATCACCCTGGAACCTTTCCAGTGATTCTCCCCAGGATCGATTGATACCTTCTCACTACAACTAGTGAGTATCCTAACATCCAATTAGATCTATCTCATAGATCCAAAACCCAGGATTTAGTAGGTATCATTTTGATGCTATATGGAGAATCCTTGTGATAAGCGGAGATTGACCGAGCGTAGCATAGGAAACTTCTTCCCTATCAAGAGTATGTCATCCACGTACTCTACGAAGATCACCACCATACTCCTTACTACCTTTTTGTATATACAAGGTTCATCTACCATTTTGATGATGTCAAACTCTTTGACTAACTCATCAAAACAGATGTTCCAACTCCGCGATGCCTGCTTTATCACATAAAACATCTTGCACACGTTTCCGCTGCTCCCACTGTCTACGAAGCCCTCTGACTGTGTACTTATAGACTCTCTCTTCTAAATCTTTATTTAGAAAAGCAGTCATGACACCTAACCGCCAGATATCGTAGTCATGGTATATAGCCATGGCAAGTAGGATCTGGATGGACTTAAGCATAGGTACTTAGAAAAGGTTTCATTATAATCCATAGCTGGTCAATGATGCAAACCTTTAACAAGTCTTAACTTTTCCATGTACACCAAGTAATCTTCTCAAGATATACTTGCTCCTGATGGGGATTTAACCCTTTAGATAAAGTAACCAAAGTCCATACTTTGTTGGTGTATAAGGATTCCATCTCAGATCGCTAAGCATCCACCCATTCTTACAGAGTCCTACTACTGATGGCCAGCCCGAAACTAGTTGGGTCATCATCTCATGATGTAATTCTCGCTCCCACTGTTATAGAGAAACCAAAGTATCTCTCAGGTGGGTGAGAAACCCTACTAGATCGGCGGAGAGGCTGAGGTTCGTTGGTTGCTATTGAATCCTTTGGTTCTACCAAATCATCAGCTGCAGTTTGTATAGCTGGAACTCATTCCAGTTCTACCTCATGACCAATAAATTTTTCACAAGAAATTCCCTTTCACAAATGTGGCATGCTGAGTAACAAAACATCTTTTGTTGCTCGGTTAGGTAGAAGATATTCCCTTGCGTATGCTTGGGATATCCAACAAACTTCTACAGATCTTACTTTGTCTCGAGCTTGTCCGGATTTTGCTTTTTAGACATAGGCCGGACAACCCCAAATCTTAACAAACTTAAGATATGGGCCTTCCCTTTCCATATCTCATATGAAGTGGTAGGCAACTGATTTGATCGGAACCCTATTTAATAGGTATGCAACTTCATAAGTGCATAACTCCCTAAAAGGAAATAGGAAACTCAGTATTACTCATCATAGAGCACACCATATCACATAGGGTGCTATTGCTCCGCCCCGATATACCATCGTGCTATGGTGTATACGGAGGAGTAATGCTGAGAGAGAATCTTATTCTCCTTTAGAATAATCCAGGAATTCCGTGCTCAAGTATTCTCCTCATTGATCACATCAAAGGACATAATACTTTTACCCGTATTTTGGTTCTCTACTTCTAACTTATATTCTATGAATATCTCAAAAATTTCGGACTTGTGTTTCAACAGGAACATATGTCTGAATCTTGAGAGATTATCAGAGAATGTAATGAAGTACAAAGAACCGGTCTAGGCATGTGTAGACAGGGGACCTTCATACATCAGCATGTATCAATCCCAAGAGTTCACTAACTCTTTCTCTGTTTCCAATAAACAGAGCTATGGTCATCTTATCTCTGTGACATGACTGGCAAGTTTCAAAAGATGTAAATTCAAACTGATTTAAATATGTATCTTCAATGTAACTTAAGCTAGTCGGGTCGCATTGATATGACCTAGTCTACAATACCTCAAGAAGGATTCGTTCATTTCTGAACTCTTACTCTTGTGTGTGTTCTATATACTAAGAACTGTAGTTTGATTTAGAATGTTAATGCTTTTAGATAACGTGCCTGAACCGATCAACTATTGATATAGGAAATGTTCAAAACATTATCCAATCAATACAAAATTATATCCTTCTTTAATAAATAAAGAGACTGATATGATTTTTTATATCAGGTTCGGTATCTAATAACATTTGTTTAGAATCAATGTATTCTGGTAATACAGGGTGACAGTGACCAACAGACCTGGCTGCAACTCTTGCACCGTTTTCTGCCTCATGAAACTTATCACCCGTTCTCAGTTCTCTACCTTTCTGTAGCCCATGTAAAAAATTACATATGCGGGATCCTGATCTGGTATCACATACCCAGGACGTAAAAGATACTGAGAAACAGTTCTGTATAACGAACACACCCGAAGATGATGCATCAACATGCACTTTCTTCGTTTGGACGGCACGGGAAATCTGGTATTCCCCAATTTCCTGCTCTGTCTTATAACAATTATAAGTTGGAACGGGACCTGTTGGAGATAGTGCCCTCAAAGTCAATTATTGGATCGCATGCATGTGATTGCAATGATTGAGGAGGACCTATTTCGGTAGGACAGTCTTACTCGAGATGATAGTTTGCTATCTGGTTTGCCTTTATCAGTCATGTACATGTTCTGGTGACTGATTACATGTTACACTTTGATAGAGCCCTTAGGATCTTGCTTTACCACCAACAGGATGATGGCGATCATATACGTGAGAGTTGGGTGGTTTATTCGCATATCCTTAATTGTGGTCCCTAGTCGTGGGAGTTTCGAGACAGGGCATCGATACTCCGGAGTAGACTAGTGTATACAGTCGAGACCCCATCGAGGGGCGGTGGCTGGTCTCACAAGCCACTGGTGTCAGTTGGATCACCTAAGATGTATACAGGTGCTCATTGGGTTATGAGTATACCGGACAGGACTCGCCGGGAATCTGCTAGTTAGTACTTTACCTATCGTCAGATAGCAGTTCCCTGGTGACATGTGTACACGTTAGTTCATCGACCTGAGGTCGTCATTTGTCTCGTGTGAGTTTCCACTGTGCTTTGATTTCTACCCTACCACGGCTCAAAGGAGTCGTGCAAACAGGTAGCTTTTGGGTACAGTCCCGAGCCATATGGAGGCACGTGAGCGGATCGTCAGGGGATTCGTCTCTCTCGGTATTGGGGGCGAGATCGTGCTGTGTCTAGGAGAGCCATTACACAAAGCCCACGGCCGTGGTAGGAGATTTACTGGTAGGTACTCCAGTAGTATCTGAGGGTGTTATTGGGCTACACTCCGACACGACTTATACTGCTATTGGGGGTCTGACATTACTAGCCCCCTAGGCAGATATGCGATACTCATTGACGAACGGACCGGACTGTATATACATTGTCACTATTAGGCTCAGTAGGGTTTCCGGATGAGTTCGCTCATCGGCCTCCCTTGAGGTCAGTCCATGGGCAGCCGTTACGCATAGCTAGTGCCGCTGACGGTTTTTGGTTAAACCCACTGCCAGGGTACTGACGAGTCATTAGAGTCCCCCACAGACAGTTTCCTAAGTTCAGGCGAAACGTTGTAGAGGCCGTATGGTTTAATGGCAGGGTTCGGAAAATGCACGTGCGTTTACGTACGCGTCATATTTCGGGCAGATAATACTGGTGGGCTTTGGTTTAAGCCGGATCCGAGTATTATATTGAGTAGATATAATATCTTTGTCTCAGTTGCATTTGTATTCGGTCGTAATACAAATGTAGGTATATTTATACAGTTACGGGGTTATCCTGAAATTCGTTTCGGGATCACTTTTGGAAGTTGCCAATTTCCAGTTTTCTATCAGCCGTCTTTTAACATTCGGTTAAAGACGGATTTATCTTTTCTTGGATGAGTGTGGATGGTTCTAGAAGCATCTAGAAGGTGGTGACAAGGCTTGTGACTCACTTGTTCATTTATGGTGCATTTATTGTGTTCACACTTTGTGTTCACACTAGATATTTTCTTGTGTTCACACTAGATTTTTATCCTTATTGTCACCTCCCCCTCTCCTACACTCACCCCCCCACTCCTATATAATGGCCGGCCCCTCCCCTCTCTCACTCTCACTTGATGGTTGTGAAAAGATTATGATAGTTTTGGGGTGTATGGAAATTTCATTGCTCATTTCATTCCATCACCCGAATCAATTGGCAACTTCATTAACCGTTCGTCTATAGCTTTGGACGGAACGAGACAAAGTCTTCTACTCATTCTCTACATCAATCTTGGTCGTCTCTTTTAGCAAACTTGACGACCGAGTTGCCTCGAGTCAGAGGCGGGAGCCCGTTTAAAGAATCGTTGACGTGGTGCTACCTGGACGAGCAGATCGGAGATCGAAGAGATCGGAGCAGCCGCAACGTAGCGTGGGATGATGGTTAAAGAACGAAGGACTCGGATCGTTCGGTATAACCTTTCTACTCTCTTTACAGTTTGTTAGTTTACCAATAATGGCAGATCCGGGTTAAAGTATACGATAGCGCCAGTTAAAAAGTTTTTGTTCCGCATTTGGCGTCTGTAGACGGCCGGGGCGCTACCGTAGACTTACAGTGGTATCAGAGCCTCACCATTTTTCTTTACTAACTTGTGCTAACACGTTTAAAATATCGATCGGACCGAATATCAAAAACTGCAAAATTTCCATTCACAATTTCTGTCGATTTTAAATCAAGTCCTAAAATTATTTTACATATCACAGAAATCTGTGCAGGGTTTTATAAGCATGTGGTGCAAATTTGAGCACGTGACTCAACAGGAACGCCGCGGAATTGCGGTCAAACCTGGGGTTTGACCGCGCATCCGCGGCCGTTATGTTGAATCATTGACCCAAATTTGTACAGTAGCTTCTATGTTGGAAATTGGGGTTTTTGGTATATATCTTTTGGGCCCAGATTTTGTTACTGTTCAACAGATGTTCGTGGGACCCACTTCGTGATATTTAGTCGATCGAAATTTAAACATGTTAGTTTACAGTGCTTACATTATATCTCCGACCGGGAATGTCATTCGATCGGTAAACCGCGTCTGATTGCTATAGTTCTTTTAGACGGGTTTGCGAACGTGACATTCGCGTTGATATTCTATGTCGTGCTGTGATGTTGCGGATTTGTCGTGGTGGATAACAGTGTGCAATGGTAGTGCTGTTTTGATTTATTTGTACATTTGATAATGCGGGGCAAGCATCCAACATGTGGACTGCCGTCACTGCCTGTTGTATAATATTCTTTTGGGGCACGACCGGGTCGAGGTCGATGTACCCATTGTACATATTTTTCATTTCTGTACTAGTTTTACCCTGCGACGGAGTGCACGGATAGCCGGGTTCTTGAGGGCAACGGGTCCGCATCTCATGGCTTTGAGAGGCAGAGGGGCCTTACTCTAAAATTGGCAGACCATTCGCCGCACTCGTAGGGGGTACAGGTTGACCCAAGGAGGGGTGCTCAAGCTACCGGATTCCGTGAAGTGCAGGGTGGTTCATTCACTTTGCTGTAGGGGCTGCCTCGCTTTAGGTTTTGGCGGGTAACTTGTCGTACCCGTAGGGGTCTAGGTTTCATTACACAGGCTATCTACACGACCAGGGGAACGTCGGGTTTCAGCAGCGGCTCTGTGAAACCCGGAGATCCCAGATTATCTGTATTGTTCTGTGATGCTTATTACTTTTCTGTAATGTTGCATATTATCACACCTGGAGCGATTATTGTAAATTGGTTTATATACTATTAGATGTTGTATATGTTTTACACCCGCGCTAGTCAAGTCCCCGCTCTGTCGTTAGTTAATTAACCTAACGGGTGAGGACGGGACCCAGTGACGAATGCGGATGGCTTATACGTACATTTTATTTTCGTTCTTTTCTGGTGTGATTGATTGATGGGACTGCGTTGATTCTGACCAATGCAAAGGAAAGCAAACCTGTTTGCAGTTGTTGAGTGTTATTACAAAGATGTTTCCTTTTGTTTTGCATAGTGATATTCGGTTGGAATATCCTGCACCTCATTCGACGGGGCAAGGGCCGATATCTCTTCACCGGGGCTGACCCCTTGGGCAGAAGTTTGCGTCAGGGTAATAACTTCACTATAGTCTATTACAAGTTGCTTTGCACCATGGTATTCGGTTGGAATATCCTGCACCTCATTCCACGAGGAAAGAGCCGAGATCCCTTCACCGGGAGTGATCTCTTTAGCAAAAGGTTTTCGCCACTATATTTTTATAAAAAGCTATCAGGTTCCTTCAGCGATATCAAGTTCGTTACGTTAAAGGTTTTTCTCCAAAAACCAGCCGTAGCCCTCCGTCATTTCTTTTGGGTATTCAGTAGTATTCAAGTTATGTATTTTGACCAACGCCAAGGCATAGTGTTTGGTAGCTACTGAGTATTTATTTGTTGCATAGATAGATGAGTTGGTTTGGGACAGTCGTTCTGCTATTTTGGCCAATGTCAAGGGCATATGCGGGTGGATTCAAATTGACAAGATAGTGACGGGTAGAACTTGGCATGTGACTTATGACATTTTGACCAACGCCAAGGTTATAAGAGCATGGGGCAAAAATCACATCGGGGGTTTCTAAAGAAACTGAAACTTGCCAGGTATGCGCATACCTTCTGGAGTATGAGTAACGTGGATGCATTCCATCACGTTATCATGCGATGAGAGTTGAATCCCGATTCCCACTGATGAGTTGGTTTACTCTTCGGGTGATCCCGATTGATTCTTCTTTCAAGTTTGGAGGAGAATTTGACAGGACAGTGGGAGGTTTCCGGATTAGATAAAGTGATAACCATTCTGATCTAGGTTAGAGTGCATGCAAAGTGTTTCTTTTCTCTCTCTCTTTGGCAGCGACCTTTGACCAACCCCAGACTATGACTCAGTGACCAAGTTGACCAAACCTTCTTAAAATACTGGTTTTTGGATTGTCTGAGTTGCATAAGTCATTGCCACTCCTTCTTTTACCCTTTGCATTTCTCAGAACACCCGTATTACCATGGACATGCACTTCCATTGGATAGATCCATCATATGGTTATATACGAATTCGAAGGGACTTCTTCGAGGATGGATCCAGGTTCAGCAGAAATAGAATTGGTTTATTCAGTTGTCTTTTATTATCACCTTCTCTCAGGTTGCGAGGGCTCCTTGGTTTAGGAGAGTACACCTATTACGCTTATTGGATAGTCTTCTTCCAAACCATAGGCAGGTGCCGAAAGGTAGGGAATGAAGAAAACCAATTAGCCTAAGTAGGGTGTGCAGAAGGTAATATGTAAAGACAAAATAAAGGGATTAGAAAGAGGGCAAAGTAAATTGCGACTGCTATCATTCACGACCAAACCGCGTACATCGTCGCCACTCCTATTTCACCTTTAAAAGAATAAGGTATTATTCAGTTGTCTTTTATCATCACCTTCTCTCAAGATGCGAGCACTCTTTGGTTTAGGAGGGTACACCTATTATGCTTACTGAATAGTCTTCTTCCAAACCATAGGCTGGTGCCGAACGGTAGGGAAGGAAGAAAACCATTTAGCCTAACGATGGTGTAAAGAAGGTAATGACTAAAGAAAAATAAAGGGATTTGGAGAGATGGCAATAAAATATACGGTTAAAGTCATGAATTGGATTATGGAAGAGGCATTGCTAGGAATACCAGGATACCCCTACGAAACATTTTCATGTTTTAGTGCATTGTTAAAGCAAAACTGTTTTCCCGATTAGATACTTACTCCAAGGGTATGTATTTACCAGGTTTCATTCTCATATCTGTTTACAGATGATGAGCGGGAGTAAGTTATTGGGAATTAGGTGATTATCCTCATTATATCGGAATTCGTTGTAATTGGTGATATTTGAGGAAATCGCCAGGGTACAGTTTTCCACCTACAACGCACAGGTTTTGAGTTGTTCAAACTCAGCGGACCTATACAGAGTATTGTATGTTGTCCAGTGTCCATCAGGACAAAGGGGTAGGTCCTCGTGTTATGTTCTGTTTACTTATGACTTCTCTAGTATTTAGACAAGTATTTCGTAGAAATACATGTTAGTTGTATGTATGCCCTAGAGGCCAGTATTGTACAGATGATGTTAGTTATATGTATGCCCTAGAGGCCATTACTGTACATTGGATGTATATTGTAGTGGATGCTGGGACATATATAGGGATGACTTTCTTGCTCGACATGATAGTATGCTATCTGGTTGCTCTTTACCTTAACGTGTACACAGATTGTCTCTCTGTTACATGTTGGTAAAGCCCTTAGGATGTGTACTTGACTACCTGGACTATGATGCGGATCATACTAGTGGGGAAATGGTAGTCCATAAGTACATCCTTCAAAGTCCCTAGTCGTGGGTGTATCGAGACGGGGCATCGATATACCAGAGTAGACTAGCGTGTACCTTCTCGACCCATACAGATGGGCGATGGATGATCCCATATCCATTGGTGTTTGACATCAGAGATGATATACGGGTGCTCAGTGGAGACTGGGTACACTGGACGGACTCGCCGAGAATTCCCAGATGGTATTATACCTTACGTCAGATGGCAGTTCTATGGTGACACTGGTACAGAGTAGTCTGTTGACCCGAGATCGTCATAGAGTCTTGTGTGGTTCCCACTGTGCTTTGATTTCCATCTTACCACGTCCAAGAGGGCGTGCAAAACGGTGGTTTTTGGGTACAGTCCCGAGTCACATGGAGGCAATGAGCGATAGGAGGGAATTCGTCTCTCCCGGTATAGGGAGTTGATGTTGCGCTGTGTTCGATTGGCTATAACCGGAAATCCCTAGCCAAGGTTGCTGAGATTTACTGCTAAGTGTTACCAGTAGTTTCTCGAACTGTTATAGACCTCATATCGACATGACTTATCGAGCTATTGGGGTCTGACGTTTACCACCCCTAGGCGAGATATGCGACATATCAGACGAACAGACCGGACTGTACGGTAGTGTTACTGGTTGGATTCACTGGAGTGTGAGCGGGCTTGCTCGTCGATCTTCTGATCGCTCAATACCCGGGTGGCCGTTACGTTTAGCAGACCGCTTGCGGCTTGTGGGTGTTTGATATGATCATCATCTGCTACCGGCGTATTGACGAGTCTTTAGAGTCCTACACAGAGGTTTCCTGGCTCAAGCGAAACGAAATAGGAGCGCATATGAGGTATGTGCGGGACCGAAAATAATGCGTGTATGTGATACCGTATTTCATTCTCACGATGAATGTATCGAATGGTTGTATGCGATATAACCTAGTTATCGAATCAAGGATTGATTCGATAAGCCGATACATTGAATATTAGTCGGTTATATGCGGTATGACCGGATCGTTAAATCAAGTGTTGATTTGATGATTTAATGCATAATTATATATTTGATATATTACTTTGCATTAACTAGTATTGGTTCACTTTAAATGGATTTTCTCACTCGCTTGTGCACATTGTATTTTCGATATAGTTTTGTGCACTTGACTGTATCATGTTTGATGATACATGTTTCCTGGGGTTTTTGTGTAAAGATCAAACCATGGTTACATGATAATGGTTAGGGTTTTGCTTTTCATTTTCTTATTCATTTATTTACTTGTTTATTCATTTTGGAAATGATAAGAAAAGAATGGTGGCTTTATTTGTAGTTTAGTTGAAACTTCATGAAACTTTGACCTAGTCCACCATTCTTGTCTCTTGCTTAACCCCTAACCATCATATCTAACCATGGTCTATTCTCTACACTAAACTAGGGTTAGTATTATGATAAGTATTGTTTTTCCTTTTTATTTTAAGAACTTATCATAATATTATCTTCTTCTTCTTCTTCATCTTCTTCAAAGAAGAAAACCTTGGACCATCAATGGTGATTGATGAAAAAGGGTGAGAAATCCAATTCTAAAGTCTACCCACTTCCTATTTCTCCATCCTCTACCTCTCGCCAAGTAGTAGAGTGTGTTTTCTTCACAAGTTTCATGACTTGGTGAAGTTGGAGCTTGATCTAGCGATGCCTCGACGTAGATCATCTTCGGCACGAAACCGACGACCTTGCCCGCCCATTTCTCCGATGAAGCCGACGCTAGAGCCCGGATTTTGATTTGGACAGCGGAGAGGACTTCATCACGGAGCCGTTGAGGTGGAGGACCGGATCTACAAAGGTTGTATTTCCGTACACTTTAGTTATGTTGTTAACTAGCTCGTTGTTTCGCCTAAATATCTAGTTAACGATCCGTATTAGGGTTTCTCGGCACCCGTAAAATTTGAAATTGGCATGGTTGATGCCTTGTGAGACCTCTTGGGAGTGCCTAGGAACCCTACAGTGGTATCAGAGCCTAGCTAGAGCCTTAGGCGAAGTCTAGACGGAGTTTGAAGTCCGATCGACCCGAAACCCAAACCCTAAACATGCTCTCTGGACATTTCTGTAAAATGTGGATTTTTAGAAAATAAAAATATTCAGAAAAATCAGCAGGAAGATCTAAGGGTTACTGCAAAATTCGAGAGCCTAATTCCTTAATATCGCCGCGGATCCGCGGCTACTTTGTCTTTTTGTGCATCGAATTTTGCACCTTAATTCTTGTTTTTCAGTTCTGGTTTTCCTGGGAATTTTTAATTTTTTTTTCCAGAGTTTTGTTTTCTGGGTTGTATTGGGGATTCGGAGATTCGATCGGACTGTCTAATTTTGTCTGTGTGTTTTTCCGGGTAAATATTAGAATATGTTAAAAAGTTCGACCGGATATAAATTCCTAATTTTTCCCCTGTCGGGAAATTTCCAAGTGTTGGATTTTTCCGTGGTTTAAAGACGTTCTAAGTAGTGCAAGTAACGCGATGGTCCCTCTAGAAGACAGCAAACCTTAACTCGATTATGTGACCGTCTTGAACTGCCCTTTGAACCTACGGGTTTGGGGCAGTACGGCATGCCACATGTGAGGCGTTGGCTTGACCCTTCTACGGCTGGACCGTTGGTACTGAGGCACGAACTGATTGTTGTTAGACTTATTTCATGTGTTGATCTGTATCGGGAAAACTTGGGTGTTCGACTGTTTGATCGAAAAGTTTAACATTTTCTATTTATCCGGAATGTGATACAATAATTGGAATTCACAATAAGTTATGAGATAACTGAATGAATATTATAAACATAGCAGTTTAGTCTCACTTGATCGGTTGCCACGGAATTTTGATGTGATCAAAAGTCCGTCGCAATCACGTAGCGTACGCGGATACTCGCCGGGTAAACTTAATAGACAGCCTCACTCCATAGCCCCGACAAAGTGACTGTAGGAGAACCCTGTCGCCGAAAGCATCCGTTCGGGTGCTCGCGGTAGCGGTGTTCCGCCTTGGTGCACTTCGTCAACGGTATCGGGGGTGCGGCCGTCTACTGAAGTTTGCGACGAGCATTCGATCAGGATGTCGGGAATCTTGTTGAATTACCCGACTTGGTATTGAAAAGTGTTTTCGATTATGAGACTAAAATGCGGGGTTTATAATTGTTAGGCATGCGATGTCTAAGTAATTCATTTGGTCAGGCATGCGATGTCTGAAATGGTTGCGGATTCCAACTGTTGTAGTTTTACACTTTCTTTTCTGTGACCGTAAGTGTAATATGTGATATCGCCGGTTTCGTTGCTATATGTCAACGACAATTGGGATGCGCATATTTACTTACGTTGATGACATGTGATGTTATGTGTTGCTGGATATGTTATATTGGATCGTCGTGTTTGAATAGCCGGGGGTTTTTATGTGAGATGAGTGTTTTTCATTTTCATTCATGTAAAAACTTGTATGTAATATTCTTTTATTAGGGCGCTTCCAGGTTGCGGAAGTTGTCACCGTTGATGTATATTATTTACTTTTACGCACTAGGATAGACCCAAGGAGGGCAGCACAAGTAACCGGGTTCTGGAGTCCAGTGGGAGACCAACTCGAGGAGTCGAGTCCGGGTCTCCTAACTCTAGAATTGGTAGAGTTACTTGCCGCTCTCGTAGGGGTCTAGGGGTGTGGGTTTGGCTATTCATCGCGACCGTGGAATCCGTGTTTTATACTGGCTCGTATTGAAAATACGGACGTCCTAGTATATCCAATATTTCATATGTTTCTTCTGCTGCGATATCTGTGATGTGATCATGTGATGTTCTGTGATAGATACTGTATATAGTATATATGATATATTATATAGGCGTTACTTATGTTTTACACCCGCGCTAGCCCTGCCCCGCTCTGCCATTAGTTACCTAACCTAACGGTGCACGAGGGGACATCGAGGCGAATGCGGATGGCATAAGTGTACGTCGTATTTATCTGTGATGTTTAGGTACATTAAATGATGGGACTTCATTAATGTGATTAATGAAATAAATGAAACCTAAGATGTTGTAGTATCGAATTTCAAAATAAAACAGGTAGCTACAGTTCTTGCTTTGCACAGAGGTATATATGATATATCCTGCACCTTATTCGATGAGGAAAGGACCGAGATCCCTTCACCGGGAGTGACTCCTTTAGCAATAACTGGCAGATGCTACACACTCGGTTTGTCTTTTGATTGCTTTTAAGAGTTTTTGCTTTGCACAGTTATATATATGATATATCCCGCACCTCATTCAACGAGGAAAGGACCGACGATCCCTTCACCGGGAGTGACTCCTTTAGCAAAACTAGAAA
This sequence comes from Agapanthus africanus, assembly GCA_030015575.1. Lineage (NCBI taxonomy): Eukaryota > Viridiplantae > Streptophyta > Magnoliopsida > Asparagales > Amaryllidaceae > Agapanthus > Agapanthus africanus. Next base: position 373,324,446 of record JASDDO010000026.1, read on the forward strand.
AGCCTCAAAAGCACTCCATTTTAAACTCATTCGATCCTACAACGATATCAAGTTCATTACGCAATAGGTTTTCAGAAAAACCTGTCGTAGCCCTCCGCCATTTCAGATATGTACTAGTTAGTATTCGTGCTGCGGTAGTTTGGCATTCGTGAAGGCGTAGTGTACGGTAGCTAACTAGTATTTATCTGCTAGAGCATATGATGCGATTGGATTAGGGTATTCGTACGGCGTTGTTTGGCATTCATCAAGGGTCGTGCGGGTGGGTTTAATTCAATCAAGAAATGTACGGGTTGAACTTGACTAGTGGACTATGGGTTGTTTGGCATTCGTCAAGGTCATAGAACACTAGGGGCAAAATATTATCGGGAATTTCAAGTGTTGGAATTTGCAATGAGATTGCATACCTTCTATGAGATAGTTGGATCCCGATACCTGCTGCGAGTAATTGTTACTCCTGGGAGAGTTTTATACATTACAATTAGCCGATCAAGTAGGTGTCTAGAAAGGTGTCAACGAGGTTACGCCTCTGGGAAAATGAGGTTTACATTAATTAGGTTCGTGCGAAAGCACGGGGGACCTCCCTCAAAGTACCGACACTGGCCTGGCTGAAAGATTGGCGAACTTGTAGTGTGTAATTAATCCCGGCTAGTCTTTCCTTTTATGGTTTGAAGGAAGATTTGATAAAAAGCAGTGGGAGCCATCCTGATTAGATAAAATAATAACCAATCTATTCTTGCAAGAGCGCACGCTGAGTGTTTTCTTCTCTCTCTCTCCTGGTAGCGACCATATCATGCCTTAATCAAGATAATAATACGGATTATTGACCGAACCCGCTTGTTATACTGAGCTGGGGAACGTTGGTCCCGCTCCAACTTATAATTGTTATAAGACAGAGCAGGGAATTGGGGATTACCAGAATTCCCGTGCCGCCCAAACGAAGAGAGTGCATGCTGATGCATCATCTTCGGGTGTGTTCATTACAGAGAACTGTTTCTCAGTATCCTTTACGTCCTGGGTATGTGATACCAGATCAGGATCCCAGATATGTAATTTGTTACATAGGGCTACAGATAGGTAGAAAACTGAGAACGGATGATAAATTTCATGAGGCAGAAAACGGGGCAAGAGTTGCAGCCAAGTCTGTTGGTCACTGTCACCCTGTATTACCAATACATTAATTCTGAACGAATGTTATTAGATACCGAACCTGATATACAAAATCATATCAGTCTCTTTATTAGTAAAGAAATGATAAAATTCTGTATTGTTGGATAATGTTTTGAACATTTCCTATATCAAAAGTTGATCGGTTCAGGCACGTTATCTAAAAGCGTTGATGTTCTAAATCAAACTACAGTTCTTTAGTATACAGAACACACACAAGAGGAAGAGTTCAGAAATGAACGAATTCTTCTTGAGGCATTGTAGACTAGGTCATATCAATGTGACCCGACTAGCTGAAGTTACATAAAGATGCATATTTAAATGAGTTTGAATTTACATCTTGTGAAACTTTCCAGTCATGTCACAGAGATAACATGACCACAGCTCTGTTTATTGGAAACAGAGAAAGAGTTAGTGAACTCTTGGGATGATACATGTTGATGTATGTAGGTCCCCTGTCTACACATGCCAAGACCAGTTCTTTATACTTCATTACATTCTCTGATGATCTCTCAAGATTCAGACATATGTTCCTGTTGAAACACAAGTCCGAACCTTTTGAGATATTCACAGAATATAAGTTAGAAGTAGAGAACCAAAATACGGGTATAAGTATTATGTCCTATGATGAGATCAAGGAGGAGAATACTTGAGCACGGAAATCCTGGACTATTCTAAAGGAGAATGAGATTCTCTCTCGGCATTGCTCCTCCGTATACACCATAGCACGTTGGTGTATCGGGGCGGAGCAATCACACCCTATATGATAAGGTGTGCTCTATGATGAGTACTACTGAGTTACCTATTTCCTTTTTCGGAGTTATGCACTTGAGAAGCTGCATACCTATTGAATAGGGTTCAAATCAAATCAGTTGCCTACCATTTCATATGTGATATGATAAGGGAAGAGCCCATATCTTAAGTTGGTTAAGATTTGGGGTTGTCCGGGCTATGTCTAAAAACATAATCCGGACAGGCTCGAGGCAAGGTCTGTTATGTACAACTGGAAAGGTTCCAGCTATACAAACAACAACAGATGATTTGGTAGAACCAAAGGATTCAATAGATACCAACGAACCTCAGCCTCTCCGCCGATCTAGTAGGGTTTTCTCACCCACCTGAGAGATACATCGGTTTCTCAATGACAGTGGGAGCGAGGATTGCATCATGAGATGATGACCCAACTAGCTTCGAGCTGGCCATCAGGAGTGGGACTCTGTAAGAATGGCTGGATGCTTAGCGATCTGAGATGGAATCCATGTACACCAGCAAAGTATGGACTTTGGCTGCTATATCTGAAGGGTTAAATCCCCATCAGGAGCAAGTATATCTTGAGAAGATTACTTGGTGTAGATGGAAAGGTTGAGACTTTCAAAGCTAGACTTGTTAAAGGTTTTCGTCATCAACCAGGCGTGGATAATGATGAAACCTTTTCCAGTACCTATGCTTAAGTCCATCCAGATACTACTTGCCACGGCTACATACCATGACTACGATATCTGGCGGTTGGTTGTCATGACTGCTTTTCTAAATGATGTTTTAGAAGAGTGCGTCTATAAGTACACAGCCAGAGGGCCTCGTAGACAGTGGGAGAAGCGGAAACGTGTGCAAGATGCTTTATAGGATAAAGCAGACATCGCGGAGTTGGAACGTCTGTTTTGATGAATTAGTCAAAGAAGTTGACATCATCAAAATGGTAGATGAATCTTGTATAAACAAAAAGGTAGTAGAGAGTATGGTGGCGATCCTCGTAGAGTACGTGGATGACATACTCTTAATAGGGAAGAAGTTTCCTATGCTACGCTCGGTCGATCTCCGCTTATCACATGGATTCTCCATATAGGATCAAAATGATACCTCCTAAATCCTGGATTTTAGATCTATGAGATAGATCTAATTGGATATTAGGATACTCACTAGTTGTAGTGAGATGGTATCAATCGATCCTGGGGAGAATCACTGGAAGGGTTCCAGGGTGATAAAGACGACTGAATGTCAGTCGCAGGCATTGTCTTTACCCTCAGTAAAGGGACGGTATGTTGGAAGAGTTCCAAGCTAGATACCGTGACATACTAGACGATAAAGGCTGGATACATCGCTACTTAAGATGCTACCAAAGAGGCTGTTTGGGTGTATATTGGTTCATGAGATGAACTATGTTCCTCCCATTGTGTGACAATGGAGTTATGGCTTATGCCAAGGAACGCAGGTCCCATCAGTGATCCAGACATATTCTAAGGCAGTATCACTTGATCATGGAGATGGTTGATCTCTAAGGGATCGAGGTTAGGAGAGTAGACTCAGAGGACAACGCGGCGGATCCACTCACGAAGTGCTATTCCCAGAGAGAGAATTTTATGGGATGGTTGAGTATGAGATACTACAACCACTGCTACAGATGGCCCTAGTGCAAGTGGGAGATTGTTAGTTATATGTATGCCCTAGAGGCCATTACTGTACATTGGATGTATATTGTAGTGGATGCTGGGACATATATAGGGAGGACTTTCTTGCTCGACATGATAGTATGCTATCTGGTTGCTCTTTAGCTTAACGTGTACACAGATTGTCTCTCTGTTACATGTTGGTAAAGCCCTTAGGATGTGTACTTGACTACCTGGACTATGATGCGGATCATACTAGTGGGGACATGGTAGTCCATAAGTACATCCTTCAAAGCCCCTAGTCGTGGGTGTATCGAGACGGGGCATCGATATACCAGAGTAGACTAGCGTGTACCTTCTCGACCCATACAGATGGGCGATGGATGATCCCATATCCATTGGGGTTTGACATCAGAGATGATATACGGGTGCTCAATGGAGACTGGGTACACTGGACGGACTCGCCGAGAACTCCCAGATGGTATTATACCTTACGTCAGATGGCAGTTCTCTGGTGACACTGGTACAGAGTAGTCTGTTGACCCGAGATCGTCATAGAGTCTTGTGTGGTTCCCACTGTGCTTTGATTTCCATCTTACCACGTCCAAGAGGGCGTGCAAAACGGTGGTTTTTGGGTACAGTCCCGAGTCACATGGAGGCAATGAGCGATAGGAGGGAATTCGTCTCTCTCGGTATAGGGAGTTGATGTTGTGCTGTGTTCGATTGGCTATAACCGGAAATCCCTGGCCAGGGTTGCTGAGATTTACTGGTAAGTGTTACCAGTAGTTTCTCGAACTGTTATAGACCTCATATCGACACGACTTATCGAGCTATTGAGGTCTGACGTTTACCACCCCTAGGCGAGATATGCGACATATCAGACGAACAAACTGGACTGTACGGTAGTGTTACTGGTTGGATTCACTGGAGTGTGAGCGGGCTTGCTCGTCGATCTTCTGATCGCTCAATACCTGGGTGGCCGTTACGTTTAGCAGACCGCTTGCGGCTTGTGGGTGTTTGATATGATCATCATCTGCTACCGGCGTATTGACGAGTCTTTAGAGTCCTACACAGAGGTTTCCTGGCTCAAGCGAAACGAAATAGGAGCGCATATGAGATATGTGCGGGACCGAAAATAATGCATGTATGTGATACCGTATTTCATTCTCGCGATGAATGTATCGAATGGTTGTATGCGATATAACCTAGTTATCGAATCAAGGATTGATTCGATAAGCCGATACATTGAATATTAGTCGGTTATATGCGATATGACCGGATCGTTAAATCAAGTGTTGATTTGATGATTTAATGCATAATTATATATTTGATATATTACTTTGCATTAACTAGTATTGGTTCACTTTAAATGGATTTTCTCACTCGCTTGTGCACATTGTATTTTCGATATAGTTTTGTGCACTTGATTGTATCATGTTTGATGATACATGTTTCCTAAGGTTTTTGTGTAAAGATCAAACCATGGTTACATGATAATGGTTAGGGTTTTGCTTTTCATTTTCTTATTCATTTATTTACTTGTTTATTCATTTTGGAAATGATAAGAAAAGAATTGTGGCTTTATTTGTAGTTTAGTTGAAGCTTCATGAAACTTTGACCTAGTCCACCATTCTTTTCTCTTGCTTAACCCTAACCATCATATCTAACCATGGTCTATTCTCTACACTAAACTAGGGTTAGTATTATGATAAGTATTGTTTTTCCTTTTTATTTTAAGAACTTATCATAATATTATCTTCTTCTTCTTCTTCATCTTCTTCAAAGAAGAATACCTTGGACCATCAATGGTGATTGATGAAAAAGGGTGAGAAATCCAATTCTAAAGTCTACCCACTTCCTATTTCTTCATCCTCTACCTCTCGCCAAGTAGTAGAGTGTGTTTTCTTCACAAGTTTCATGACTTGGTGAAGTTGGAGCTTGATCTAGCGATGCCTCGACGTAGATCATCTTCGGCACGAAACCGACGACCTTGCCCGCCCATTTCTCCGATGAAGCCGACGCTAGAGCCCGGATTTTGATTTGGACAGCGGAGAGGACTTCATCACGGAGCCGTGGAGGTGGAGGACCGGATCTACCATGGTTGTATTTCCGTACACTTTAGTTAAGTTGTTAACTAGCTCGTTGTTTCGCCTAAATATCTAGTTAACGATCCGTATTAGGGTTTCTCGGCACCCGTAAAATTTGAAATTGGCATGGTTGATGCCATGTGAGACCTCTTGGGAGTGCCTAGGAACCCTACAGATGATGTATATTATATTGGATTCTTGGACATATATAGAGATGACTTTCTTGCTCGATATGATAGTATGCAATCTAGTTGCTCTTTATCTTAACATGTATACTAGTCTCTTTAAACTGTCTTATAGTTACATGTTGGTAATGCCCTTAGGATGTGTACTTGACTACCTGGACTATGATGCAGATCATACTAGTGGGGACATGGTAGTCCATAAGTACATCCTTCAAGGTCCCTAGTCGTGGGTGTATCGAGACGGGGCATCGATATACCAGTGTAGACTAGCGTATACGCTTCTCGACCCATGAGATGGGCGATGGATGAACCCATATCCATTGGTGTTTGACATCAGAGATGGTATGCGAGTGCTCAGTAGGACTGGGTACACTGGACGGACTCGCCGAGAACTCCCAGATGGTATTATACCTCACGTCAGATGGCAGTTCTCAGGTGACACTTGTACAGGTTAGTCTGTAGACCCGAGATCGTCAAAGAGTCTTGTGTGATTCCCACCGTGCTTTGATCTCCACCTTACCACATCCATGAGGGCGTGCAAAACGGTGGTTTTTGGGTACAGTCCCGAGTCACATGGAGGCAATGAGCGATAGGAGGGGTTTCGTCTCTCCCGGTATTGGGGGTTGATGTTGTACTGTGCTCGATTGGCCGTAACAGGGAAGTCCCGGGCCAGGGCTGATTCAGAGATTTGCTGGTAAGTGTTACCAGTAGTTTCTCGACCCGTTATGAGCCTCACATCGGCACGACTTATCGGTTATTGGGGTCTGACGTTTACCACCCCTAGACTTGATATGCGACATATCAGACGAGGAGACCGGACTGTACGGGATGTCTTGCCGATCGGCTCGATGGGAGTTGTAGCAGGTTCGCTTGTTCTCTTCTGATCGTTTAATACCCGGGTGGCCGTTATGTTTAGTTGACCGGTTGCGGCTTGGGGGTGCTTGATATGATCATCACCCATTGCCGGCGTATTGACGAGTCTTAGAGTCCCACAAAGGAGTTACCTAGTCCGGGCGAAACGTTGTGGTGCGCGTATGCGATATGCTCATGGGCCCGATTAAAATGCGCGTATAGGATACCGTATATTGATCGGGCGGCATGCTATTGGTTTGGGTCATATGTGATATGACCGGATTGATAAATCAAGTGTTGATTTATCATTTAACCATTAGTTTCTCACTAGAAATCTTTTTTTGTATTTGATGGATGTAAGCATGCATGTATGCTTTCTTTATAGATTCATGCACATATGGATGTACATACACACACACATACATGCATACATCCTTCATGGTTGTACATACATGAAAATGGTGGCAATATAAGAATCACACCATGGTTGGATTTATATATGATTTATTATTGCATTTGATTTAAAACAAAAGAAAAGAAAAGGATAATTCATGGATACTTTCTACACTCTTCTTGACCTAACCATTCTCACCGACCATTTGACCATGGATTACTTTTCCTTTTGTGTTTTTAACTCAAGTTCAATAATATCCTAACCATGGTTTGATATGAGAAGAGGAAAATATATATTGATATATTTTCTATTTTTCTTTTATGAGTTATTCTTATCTTCTTCTCAAAAATAGCCATCATCTTCTTCGTCCTTCTTCACTTGCTCTCTAGAGTTTTGTAGTGAGCAAATTACATAACAAGATTGGATTTTGAAGTGAGAATAAGAACCACAACATCATTCTACACAAGTTTAGCCTACTTGTTTAGAGTGTTATCTTCATTCGTTCTCTTGACCGGGTGAAGTTGCAAGCTTGGACTAGGGACTTCGGGTGGATCGTCGTGGACGTGAGAGGACATCAAGAGGACCTTCCTCCAACACCCAAGAGGCCGAGGAGTCTAGCGTAGGGAGCTACAAAGGTTGTACACTCTAAACCCTAGCTTTTCTTTCATGAGATGATGTGAAAATTTTGAAACCCTAATTTTTCTAGGATAGATCCTTTGTAAGTTTACTTAGCACCCTAAAAATTCTATCTTTGGTACATGTGATGCTTCCAAACCCTTCATGAGGTGCTAGGCTAACCATTCATTGGTATCAGAGACAACCTAGAACATTAGGCGACTATTTTACGAAGTTAAAACTCCGATCGAACCGGAAAATGCGGATTTTGAGTGCTCTCTTGACATTTTTTAAAATTTGGTTATTTTCAGAATTAAAAATACTTAAAAAATACAGCAGGAAAATATAAGAGATACTGTGAAATACGAACTCATGATCTGAACAAACCGCCGCGGAACCGCGGCAAAGCGTGGCTTAAGCCGCGGCTCCGCGGCCATATAGTGGCTTCATGGCTTCGTCTTTGCACAGTAACTCCTTAAACTGCTTGTACATAGTTTTGAATATGTTTAATCTGAATATACTATTGAAAATTCTGGAGATGGTTTTGGACTCGACGATTCGATCGGAATTTTTTTTCGTGACTTTTCAGGGTAAATTAGAAAGTATTGAAGTGTTTGAACGAGTATCATTTGCTCACTTTTCACGGGGTTTAAAAGCTTTCGGAAATACTTGCAAGTTTGTTTGTGGTGGACCCTCTAGAAGACAACAAACCTTAACTCGATTATGTGACCGTCTTGAACTGCCTTTTGAACCTTAGGGTTTGGGGCAGTACGGCGTGCCACATGTGAGGCGTTGGCTTGACCCTTCTACGGCTGGACCGCTACCGCTGTGTCACACTCCGGGTTTTTGAACTCCGCTCAAGTGTTGAGCTTTAGTGAATCTTGGGTATTTGATCGTTCGTTCGAAAACTTTAATACTGTCTAATTATCTGGAATGTGATGCAATTTGTGGAATTCATATTATAAGACATGAAATACGAGGTATGTGATGCTTCGCATTTACGATGTCTAAAGAGAATGTGGATTCCAGATATTGCAGTTTTACACTTTCTTTTCTGTGACCGTAAGTGTAGTATGTCGATATCGCCGGTTTCGTTGCTATACGTCATTGACAATTGGGGTACGCATACTTACTTACGTTGATGATATGAGATATTATGTGTTGCTGAGATATGATGTGCAGGATTGTCGCAATTGAATAGCCGGGGGATTTTATGTGAGATGAGAGTTTTATATTTTCATTCATGTAAATTCAAATGTAATGTAATATTCTTTTATTTGGGGCACTTCCGGGTTGAGGTTGTGTCACCAGTGTTGTATATTATTTACTTTTCCGCATTAGGATGGACCCAAGGAGGGGAGCGCAGGTGACCGGGTTCTGGAGTTCAGTGGGAGGCCATCTCGAGGAGACCGGGTCTCCTAAACTCCAGAATTGGTAGGTTCGCTTGCCGCTCTCGTAGGGGTCTAGGGTGTGGGCTTGGCTATTCATCGCGACTATGGAATCCGTATTTTCTATTATTGGCTAAATACTAAATACGGACGTCCTAGTATATCCCACATTATATCTATGTTTCTGCTGCGATATCTGTGATGTGATCATTAGATATGTTCTGTGATGAATACAGTATATAGTATATATGATATATTATATAGGCGTTACTTATGTTTTACACCCGCACTAGCCCAGCCCAGCTCTGTCGTTAGTTACCTAACCTAACGGTACACGAGGGGACATCGAGGCGAATGCGGATGGCATAAGTGTACGTCGTATTTATCTGTGATGTTTAGGTGACTTAAATGATGGGACTTCATTAATGTGATTAATGAAAGAAAAGAAACCTAAAAGATGTTGTAAAATCAAATTTTCAAATAAAAAGGTAGCTACAGTTTTGCTTTGCATAGCGGTATATATGATTTACCCTGCACCTTATTCGATGAGGAAAGGGCTGAGATCCCTTCACCGGGAGTGACCTCTTTAGCAATAACTGGCAGATGCTACACACTCGGTTAGCTTTTGATTGCTTTTGGAGTTTTTCTTTGCACAGTGATATATATGATATATCCTGCACCTCATTCGACGAGGAAAGGGCCGGCGATCCCTTCACCGGGAGTTACCCCGTTAGCAAAACTAATAAAAGCCTCGAAATCACTCCATTTCAAAATTCACATGATTCTACGATGATATCAAGTTCATTACGCAATAGGTTTTTCAGAAAAACCTGTCGTAGCCCTCCGTCATTTCAGATAAGAACTGTTTAGTATTCGTGCTGCGTTTGTTGGCCTTTGTCAAGACGTATTGTACGGTAGCTAAATGGTGCTTATCTGCTTATGCATATGATGCAGATTGTTTTGGGGTAGTCGTACGACCTTGTTGGCCTTTGTCAAGGGTCGTGCGGGTGGGTTTGATTCAATCAAGAAATGACGGGTTGAACTTGACTGACATCCTATGATTTGTTGGCCTTTGTCAAGGTCATAGGGATTAGGGGCAAAATATTATCGGGAATTTCAAGTGTTGAAATTTGCAATGAGATTGCATACCTTCTATGAGATAGTTGGATCCCGATACCCACTGCGAGTAAGAGTTACTCCTGGGAGAGTTTTACACATTACAATTAGCCGATCAAGTAGGTGTCTAGAAAGGTGTCAACGGGGTTACGCCTCTGGGAAAACGAGGTTTACTTTAATTAGGTCCGTGCGAAAGCACGGGAAACCTCCCTCAAAGTACCGACACTGGCCTGGCTGAAAGATCGGCGAAGTTGTAGGGTGTAATTAATCCCGGCTAGTCTTTCCTTTAGGGTTTGAAGGAAGATTTGATAAAAACCAGTGGGAGCCATCCTGATTAGATAAGATAATAACCAATCTGATCTTGCAAGAAATTACGCTAAAGTGTTTTCTTCTCTCTCTCTCTCCAGGTAGCGACCATGTCATGCCTTAATCAAGATAATAATATGGATGTATTGACCGAACCCGCATGTTATACTGTGCTGGGAAACGTTGGTTCCGTTCTTTCTTATAAGAGTTATATGACTGAACAGGTTATAGGGTAATAACGGGATTCCCATGCCACCCGAATGAAGAAAGTATATGTTGATGCATTTTCTTCGGGTGTGTTTGTTACAGAAAACTGTTTCTCCATTTGCCCTACGTCCTGGGTATTAGATACCGGGTCAGGATCCCATATATGTAATCAGTTACATGGGCTCAGGAAAGGTAGAGAACTTGGAGAAGGTGATATAGACATTAGAGTTGGAAATGGTGCAATTATTGCAGATAAGACTGTCGGGGAATATCACCTTGCATTACCAACTGGTAATACATTGGTTCTGAACGAATGCTATTACATGCCGAACCTGATATGCAACATTATATCGGTTTCTTTGTTGAGTAAAGAGGGATATAATTTTGTATTACAAGATAATGTTATGAACATTTTCCATAACCAAAAGTTGGTTGGATCAGGCACGTTGTGCAATGGCATTTATGTTCTTAATCAATCAACAGTTCTGAGCATAACAAACACATACAAGAGGAAGAGTTCAGAACTGAACGAATCCTTCTTGTGGCATTGTAGACTGGGTCACATCAATGTGACACGACTAGCTAAGTTGCATAAGGATGGATATTTGAATCCGTTTGAATTTTCATCTTATGACACTTGCCAGTCATGTCTCAAAGGCAAGATGACCAAAACTCCGTTTACAGGACACGGAGAAAGAGTTACTGAACTCTTGGGACTGATACATAGTGATGTATGCGGTCCCATGTCTACACATGCCAGGGATGGTTCTTCGTACTTCATTACATTCACTGACAATCTCTCTAGATTCGGATATGTGTTCCTGATGAAACACAAATCAGAAGCTTTTGAGAAATTTAGAGAATATAAACAAGAAGTCGAGAACCAAACCGGAAAAAGTATTAAAGTCCTTCGATCTGATCGAGGAGGTGAATACTTGAGCATTGAATTCCTGGACTTCCTAAAAGAGAATGGGATTCTCTCTCAGCTGACTCCTCCATATACACCACAGTACAACGGTGTTTCAGAACGGAGGAACCGCACCCTATTAGATATGGTGCGCTCTATGATGAGCACAGCTGAGTTACCTATTTCCTTCTGGGGGTATGCGCTGGAAACTGCGGCATACCTATTGAATCAAGTTCCATCTAAATCTGTACCTACCACACCATATGAGATATGGAGTGGGAAGAGACCATGTCTTAAACGAGTTGAGATATGGGGTTGTCCGGCCTATGTCAAGAGGCAAAATCCGGACAAACTCGAGGCGCGGTCAGTTCTATGCAAGTTTGTGGGATATCCCAAACATTCACATGGATATCTTTTCTACCATACTGAGGAACAAAAAGTGTTTGTTTCTCGACATGCCATCTTTTTAGAAAAGGAATTTCTTACAAAAGAAATTAGTGGCAACAAGATAGAACTGGAAGAAATTCCGGCTACACAAACTCAAACTGAAGATTTAGTGGAACCAGAGCATTCAGAAGCTCCCAACGAACCTCAGCCTCTCCGCCGATCTAGTAGGGTTCCTCGCCAACCTGAGAGATATTACGGTTTTCTCATGGATGATGGCAGCGAGGATTGCATCATGGAGGATGATGACCCAACTAGCTTCGAGCAGGCCATCACGAGTGGGGACTCAGTGAAATGGCTGGATGCTATGCGGTCCGAGATGGAATCCATGTACACCAACAAAGTATGGACTTTGGAAGATGCTCCTGAAGGGGTAAAACCCATTGGGAGCAAGTGGATCTTCAAGAAAAAACTTGGTGTGGATAGAAAAGTGGAGACTTTCAAAGCTAGACTTGTTGCAAAGGGTTTTCGTCAAAGACCAGGTGTGGACTATGACGAAACCTTTTCTCCAGTGGCTATTCTTAAATCCATCCGGATCATGCTTGCCATCGCTGCATATCATGATTACGAAATCTGGCAAATGGATGTTAAGACAGCCTTTCTAAACGGTGATTTAGAAGAGTACGTGTACATGACTCAGCCAGAGGGCTTCGTAGATAGTGGGAGCAGCGGGAAGGTGTGCAAGCTGCTTAAATCCATTTATGGATTAAAGCAAGCATCGCGGAGTTGGAACATCTGTTTTGACGTCGTTATCAAAGAGTTTGATTTCGTCAAAAACCTAGATGAACCTTGTATCTACAAGAAGGTGGCAGAGAGTAAGGTTGTCTTCCTCGTATTGTACATGGACGACATACTATTGATAGGAAATGACATTCCTATGCTGCAATCGGTCAAGCTCTTCTTATCACAAAGATTCTCAATGAAAGATCTTGGTGATGCCTCCTGCATATTGGGAATTAGGATCTATAGAGATAGATCCAAACGGATATTGGGATTGTCCCAATCCAGGTACATTGACACCATACTAAAGAGGTTTAGGATGGAAGAATCCAAGCGTGGGAATTTACCCACGATCTCTAGAGTCACTCTCTCCAAAGAGATGTCTCCTAAGACTGATTTGGAGAGAGCTCGCATGCAAAGGATACCCTATTCTTCGGCTGTAGGCTCTATCATGTACGCGATGCTATGTACCAGACCCGATGTAGCATACTCACTAAGTGTAGTGAGCAGGTATCAAGCTGATCCTGGAGAGAGTCACTGGACAGCTGTGAAGAGCATTCTCAAGTACTTACGAAGGACTAAAGAGATGCTCTTGGTGTATGGTAACGGAGAACTCCAAGTGAAGTCCTTTACCGATTCGAGCTTCCAGAGTGATAAGGACGACTCTAAGTCGCAGTCGGGATTTGTCTTTACCCTTTACGGAGGGGCGGTTAGCTGGAAAAGTTCCAAGCAGGAAACCGTGGCAGACTCGACGATGGAGGCTGAATACATCGCTGCCAACGATGCTGCCAAAGAGGCTGTCTGGATCAAGAAGTTCATTACTGAACTTGGAGTGGTTCCATCCATTGAGCATCCGATACCTTTGTATTGCGATAACAATGGAGCGGTGGCTTTGGCCAAGGAACCTAGGTCCCATCAGCGATCCAGGCATATTCTGAGGCGGTATCACCTGATCCGGGAGATAGTTGATCGCCGGGAGATCGAGGTCAGGCGGGTTGACACGAAGAACAACACAGCGGATCCACTCACGAAGGCCATTCCCCAGATACAGTTTGAGAGACTCTTCGGGATGCTCGGTATGCGATACTACAGCAGCTGGCCCTAGTGCAAGTGGGAGATTGTTAGTTGTATGTATGCCCTAGAGGCCAGTATTGTACAGATGATGTATATTATATTGGATGCTTGGACATATATAGAGATGACTTTCTTGCTCGATATGATAGTACGCTATCTGGTTGCTCTTTATCTTAACATGTATACTAGTCTCTTTAAACTGTCTTATAGTTACATGTTGGTAAAGCCCTTAGTATGTGTACTTGACTACCTGGACTATGATGCAGATCATAGTAGTGGGGACATGGTAGTCCATAAGTACATCCTTCAAGGTCCTTAGTCGTGGGTGTATCGAGACGGGGCATCGATATACCAGTGTAGACTAGCGTATACGCTTCTCGACCCATGAGATGGGCGATGGAAGATCCTATATCCATTGGTGTTTGACATCAGAGATGGTATACGGGTGCTCAGTGGAGACTGGGTACACTGGAAGGACTCGCCGAGAACTCCCAGATGGTATTATACCTCACGTCAGATAGCAGTTCTCAGGTGACACTTGTACAGGTTAGTCTGTAGACCCGAGATCGTCATAGAGTCTTGTGTGATTCCCACTGTTCTTTGATCTCCACCTTACCACGTCCATGAGGGCGTGCAAAACGGTGGTTTTTGGGTACAGTCCCGAGTCACATGGAGGCAATGAGCGATAGGAGGGGTTTCGTCTCTCCCGGTACTTGGGGTTGATGTTGTACTGTGCTCGATTGGCCGTAACAGGGAAGTCCTTGGCCAGGGCTGATTCAGAGATTTGCTGGTAAGTGTTACCAGTAGTTTCTCGACCCGTTATGAGCCTCACATCGGCACGACTTATCGGTTATTGGGGTCTGACGTTTACCACCCCTAGACTTGATATGCGACATATCAGACGAGGAGACCGGACTGTACGGGAAGTGTTGTCGATCGGCTCGATGGGAGTTGTAGCAGGTTCGCCTGTTCTCTTCTGATCGTTCAATACCCGGGTGGCCGTTACATTTAGCTGACCGCTTGCGGCTTGGGGGTGCTTGATATGATCATCACCCACTGCCGGCGTATTGACGAGTCTTAGAGTCCCACAAAGGAGTTACCTAGTCCAGGCGAAACGTTGTGGTGCGCGTATGCGATATGCTCATGGACCCGATTAAAATGCGCGTATAGGATACTGTATATTGATCGGGCGGCTTGCTTTTGGTTTGGGTCATATGTGATATGACTGGATTGATAAATCAAGTGTTGATTTATCATTTAACCATTAGTTTCTCACTAGAAATCCTTTCTTGTATTTGATGGATGTATGCATGCATGTATGCTTTCTTTATAGATTCATGCACATGTGGATGTACATACACACACACATACATACATACATCCTTCATGGTTGTACATACATGAAAATGGTGGCAATATAAGAATCACACCATGGTTGGATTTATATATGATTTATTATTGCATTTGATTTAAAACAAACGAAAAGAAAAGGATAATTCATGGATACTTTCTACACTCTTCTTGACCTAACCATTCTCACCCACAATTTGACCATGGATTACTTTTCCTTTTGTGTTTTTAACTCAAGTTCAATAATATCCTAACCATGGTTTGATATGAGAAGAGGAAAATATATATTGATATATTTTATATTTTTCTTTTATTAGTTATTCTTATCTTCTTCTCAAAAATAGCCATCATCTTCTTCGTCCTTCTTCACTTGCTCTCTAGACTTTTGTAGTGAGCAAATTACATAACAAGATTGGATTTTGAAGTGAGAATAAGAACCATAACATCATTCTACACAAGTTTAACCCACTTGTTTAGAGTGTTATCTTCATTCGTTCTCTTGACCGGGTGAAGTTGCGAGCTTGGACTAGGGACTTCGGGTGGATCGTCGTGGACGTGAGAGGACTTCAAGAGGACCTTCCTCCAACACCCAAGAGGCCGAGGAGTCAACCGTAGGGAGCTACAAAGGTTGTACTCTCTAAACCATAGCTTTTCTTTCATAAGATGATGTGAAAATTTTGAAACCCTAATTTTTCTAGGATAGATCCTTTGTAAGTTTACTTAGCACCCTAAAAATTCTATCTTTGGTACATGTGATGCTTCCAAACCTTTCATGAGGTGCTAGGCTAACCTTTCAATACAAGGTCTAAGTTTTGAGAAGTTGTGGGTATAAGAATAAAGTAGAGAACCAAGTATCACAAGTATCGGGATTCTTCAAAGAGATCTAAGATGTAGATTCTTGTGATTGGTATTCAGATGCTAGTGATGGTTTTGAGAAACGTGTTTCTCTTTCAGGTTGCTCATAATTGGATGGATTGCTAAGTTGAGTAATGCTGATTATCCTCTTTTCCTTTAATTTGATATGCACTAGTGACAGCTGCATGATTTGAATCTGGTTCCAAATTAAATAAGGTGCCAAAGTTTCTATATTGGATATAGAATGGTTCATACCTTAAAAGATGTTAAGGTACGGGGAGTTTTCCAGCTTATGCTTAAAACCAGACTCTGGATAACTCAGGGCACATTTCTGTAATGGCTGTTTGTGGGTTGACCCTGGCTATGACGAGGGTTGACTTTCTACCATTTGGAAGATCAAAAGTGATATTGTTCTTGACTCGCCACAGTTTTAGTAAAATGGATTTTTTCAGAAAACAGTAGTGGGAGTATGGTAGAATTGGAAGTGATTCCAGAACCGCAAACGATTACGGAAAATTTAATAGGACCTATATATTCAATCAGGTTTGACATTCCATTAGCCACTCCGCAGATATGATGGGTAACCTCAGACACCCGAGAGGTACTCTGGTAGCCTCAAGGACGGTGACAGGGAGGTTCTTGTTTACCCAGACTTGACACTACTGTTGTTCCAGACTGTGAGACCCGGCAGGAGGTTAAGTATAGCGTCGTTCTAAACTAGCTTTAGAATTGCACGTGTGTATTATTCTATCAGAGGGTTGTCGTAGTCAGTGGGAGCAGCAGAAGCATAGTGGGCAAGTAGCTTATGTCTATTTATAGACTAGAGCAGTTATAGCGGAGATAGATCATCTAGTTTTGATGTGACAGTCATGGGTTTGACTTCAATCAGAATAGGGGATGGATCTGTTAAGAAGGTAGTAGGGTGTGATGTCATGATATTTGGATGACATACACATAGTAGTAAGTAAAATTCATATACTACGATCGGTTGTACTGTGGTCGTCACACAGTTGTTTCTCCAGACAGGATATGGATATAATATTTGACATTCTGGTTTCTAGATCTATGGTTTTAGATCTGGATTTGGGTAGTTTCCCAATGTGGGTACTTTGACAGTATTCTAATGGTTTTTAGAATAGATGACTCCTGGCATGGTGGTGTACCTGCAGGTGAAGGAGTCACCCTCTCTAAAGGTGTCTTACGACTAAAGGGGAGAGGGATGTGCGTGATTGGCAGGTCACTTGCTTAGGCAATGAGTCAATCGTGAGATGTCAAGTACCACACCAGATGTTGTTTTTGCACTAGATGCAATAAGTTTGTATTAGTCCAATCCTGGAGAAACATAAGGAAGCAGTTTTAGAACATAAGTGCATGTTCTACGGATTTGATGATGGCAGCCTCCTTCGGGAGACGGTTATCATTCCAAGCTTCAAAGTTGACATGG
Source organism: Agapanthus africanus (assembly GCA_030015575.1). Classification (NCBI taxonomy): domain Eukaryota; kingdom Viridiplantae; phylum Streptophyta; class Magnoliopsida; order Asparagales; family Amaryllidaceae; genus Agapanthus; species Agapanthus africanus. The sequence goes on from JASDDO010000026.1 coordinate 373,341,938, forward strand.
ATGACAGAGTGATTGTCAGAGTTATAGTTTTCCCTTTGATGAAGGGGGGCCGTATTATGGACAGGTGGTCCAAGAGGATACTGTGGGTGGCATGGTGCCGGATACTGGTTAGGTTCAGTGATCGATACATTCTAAGAAGTTTGGATTTGGAGTTCATTTATGAACTAGGTTCCATCAGATTCCAGACATATTCTAAGACAGGTATTACTCAATTCGGGAGATGGCTTTCTCCGCGAACTTGAGATTTAGAGAGATATAGAAAGAAACATCTGGGCGGATCCACTCACTGAGGCTATTTCTCGAACACAATAGTTTTACAAACGGGCTTTATGAAACTGATTAGTAGAGGAGTTGGATGTTCGGTTTCACACGGGCTGTGAGTAGTCGACATCGCAATAATCAGCCTTGAGTGCAAGTGGGAGATTGTTGGAGATAGTGCCCTCAGAGTCAATTATTGGATCACAGGCACATGATTGCAATGATTGCGGAGGACCTATTTCGGTAGGACAGTCTTACTCGAGATGATAGTATGCTATTTGGTTTGCCTTTATCAGTAGTGTACATATTCAGGTGACTGATTACATATTACACTTTGATAGAGCCCTTAGGATCTTGCTTTACCACCAACAGTATGATGGCGATCATATACGTGAGAGTTGGGTGGTTTATACGCATATCCTTAATTGTGGTCCCTAGTCGTGGGAGTTTCCAGACAGGGCATCGAAACTCCGGAGTAGACTAGTGTATACAGTCGAGACCCCATCGAGAGACGGTGGCCGGTCTCACAAGCCACTGGTGTCAGTTGGATCACCTAAGATGTATACAGGTGCTCATTGGGTTATAAGTACACCGGACAGGACTCGCCGGGAATCTACTAGTTAGTACTATACCTATCGTCAGATAGAAGTTCCCTGGTGACATGTGTACAGGTTAGTAATCGACCTGAAGTCGTCATTTGTCTCGTGTGATTTCCCACTGTGCTTTGATTTCTACCCTGCCACGGTTCAAAGGAGTCGTACAAACAGGTAGCTTTTGGGTACAGTCCCGAGCCATATGGAGGCATGTGAGCGGATCGGCAGGGGATTCGTCTCTCCCGGTATTGGGGGCGAGATCGTGCTGTGTCTAGGAGAGCCATTACACAAAGCCCACGGCCGTGGCAGGAGATTTACTGGTAGGTACTCCAGTAGTATCTCAGGGTGTTATTGGGCTACACTCCGACACGACTTATACTGCTATTGGGGGTCTGACGTTACTAGCCCCCTAGGCAGATATGCGATACTCATTGACGAACGGACCGGACTGTATATACATTTCACTATTAGGCTCAGTAGGGTTTCCCGATGAGTTCGCTCATCGGCCTCCCTTGAGGTCAGTCCATGGGCAGCCGTTACGCATAGCTAGTGCCGCTGACGGTTTGTGGTTAAACCCACTGCCAGGGTACTAACGAGTCATTAGAGTCACCCACAGACAGTTTCCCAAGTTCGGGCGAAACGTTGTAGAGGCCGTATGGTTTTATGGCAGGGTTCGAAAAATGCACGTGCGTTTACGCACGTGTCATATTTCGGGCAGATAATACTGGTGGGCTTTGGTTTAAGCCGGATCCGAGTATTATATTGAGTAGATATAATATCTTTGTCTCAGTTGCATTTGTTTTCGGCCGTAATACAAATGTAGGTATATTTATACAGTTACGGGGTTATCCTGAAATTCGTTTCGGGATCACTTTTGGATGTTGCCAGTTTCCAGTTTTCTATCAGCCGTCTTTTAACATTCGGTTAAAGACGGATTTATCTTTTCTTGGATGAGTGTGGAAGGTTCTAGAAGCATCTAGAAGGTGGTGACAAGGCTTGTGACTCACTTGTTCGTTTATAGTGCATTTATTGTGTTCACACTTTGTGTTCACACTAGATATTTTCTTGTGTTCACACTTTGTGTTCACACTAGATTTTTATCCTTATTGTCACCTCCCCCTCTCCTACACTTACCCCCCCACTCCTATATAATGGCCAGCCCCTCCCCTCTCTCACTCTCACTTGATGGTTGTGAAAAGATTATGATAGTTTTGGGGTGTATGGAAATTTCATTGCTCATTTCATTCCATCACCCGAATCAATTGGCAGCTTCATTAACCGTTCGTCCATAGCTTTGGACGGAACGAGACAAAGTCTTCTACTCATTCACTACATCAATCTTGGTCGTCTCTTTTAGATAACTTGACGACCGAGTTGCCTCGAGTCAGAGGCGGGAGCCCGTTTAAAGAATCGTTGACGTGGTGCTACCTGGACGAGCAGATCGGAGATCGATGAGATCGGAGCAGCTGCAACGTAGCGTGGGATGATGGTTAAAGAACGAAGGACTCGGATCGTTCGGTATAACCTTTCTACTCTCTTTACAGTTTGTTAGTTTAGCAATAATGGCAGATCCGGGTTAAAGTATACGATAGCGCCAGTTAAAAAGTTTTTGTTCCGCATTTGGCGTCTGTAGACGGTCGGGGCGCTATCGTAGACTTACAGGACCAACGTTCCCCTGCTCGGTATAACAAGCGGGTTCGGTCAATATATCTATTTTATTATCTTGATTAAGGCGTGATGCGGTCGCTACCTGGAGAGAGAGAGAAGAAAACACTCAGCGTATGCCTTTGCAAGATCAGATTGGTTATTATTTTATCTAAACGGGATGGTTCCCACTGTTTTTATCAAATCTTCCTTCAAACCCTAAAAGGAAAGACTAGCCGGGATTAATTACACGCTACAAGCTCGCCAATCATTCAGCCAGGCCAGTGTCGGTACTTTGAGGGAGGTTCCCCCGTGCTTTCGCACGGACCTAATTAATGTAAACATCGTTTTCCTAGAGACGTAACTCGTTGAAACCTTTCTAGACACCTACTTGATCGGCTAATTGTAATGTGTAAAACTCTCCCAGGAGTAACAATTACTCGCAGTGGGTATCGGGATCCAACTATCTCATAGAAGGTATGCAATCTCATTGCAAATTTCAACACTTGAAATTCACGATAATATTTTGCCCCATGCGATCTATGACCTTGACTGAGTCAACAAACCATAGACCGCAAGTAAAGTTCAACCCGTCATTTCCTGATTGAATTAAACCCACCCGCACGACCCTTGACTGAGTCAACAAGGCCGCACGACTACCCTAATCCAATCGCATTATATGCTTTGCAGATGGTTTGTTGACTCAGTCAAGGTCATAGATCGCTTGGGGCAAAATATTATCCGTCATTTCCTGATTGAATTAAACCCACCCGCACGACCCTTGACTGAGTCAACAAGGCCGCACGACTACCCTAATCCAATCGCATCATATGCTTTGCAGATAAGCACTAATCAGCTACCGCACACTACGCCTTGACTGAGTCAACAAATGCAGCCCGAATACTAACTATTACTTATCTGAAATGACGGAGGGCTACGACAGGTTTTCTAAGAAAACCCTTTGCGTAATGAACTTTATATCGTTGTAGAATCAAATAATTTTAAAATGGAGTGTTTTTTTCGAGGCTTTTCTAGTTTTGCTAAAGGGGTCACTCCCGGTAAAGGGATCGTCGGCCCTTTCCTCATCGAATAAGGTGCTGGAAATATCATATATACCGCTGTGCAAAGCAAAAACTATACAAGCAATCAAAAGACAAACCGAGGGTTGTAGCATCTGCCAGTTATTGCTAAAGGAGTCACTCCCGGTGAAGGGATCTCGGTCCTTTCCTTATCGAATAAGGTGCAGGATGTTCTACAAGGAACACCGCGACGCAAAGCAAGAACTGTAGCTACCTGTTTTTGAAAATTCGATTCCACAACATCTTAGGTTTATTTTCTTTCATTAATCACATTAATGAAGTCCCATCATTTAAATCACCTAAACATCACAGATAAATACGACGTACACTTATGCCATCCATATTCGCCTCGATGTCCCCTCGTGCACCGTTAGGTTAGGTAACTAACGGCAGAGCGGGGCAGGGCTAGCGCGGGTGTAAAACATAAGTAACATCTATATAATATATCATATATATCATATACAGTATTTATCATAGAACATCAAATGATCACATCACAGATATCGAAGCAGAAGAAACATATGAAATATTGGATATACTAGGACGTCCGTGTTTTCAATACGAGCCAGTATAAAACACGGATTCTACGGTCGCGATGAATAGCCAAACCCACACCCGTAGACCCCTACGAGAGCGGCAAGTAACCCTACCAATTCTAGAGTTAGGAGACCCGGACTCGACTCCTCGAGTTGGTCTCCCACTGTACTCCAGAACCCGGTTACTTGTGCCCTCCTCCTTGGGTCTATCCTAGTGCGGAAAAGTAAATAATATACAATGGGTGACATCTTCCGCTACCTGGAAGTGCCCCAATAAAAGAATATTACATACAAGTTTTTACATGAATGAAAATAAAAACTCTCATCTCACATAAAACCCCCGGCTATTCAAAACGCGATGATCCAATATAACATATCCAGCAACACATAAGATCACATGTCATCAACGTAAGTAAATGTGCGCATCCCAATTGTCGTTGACATATAGCAACGAAACCGGCGATATCACATATTACACTTACGGTCGCAGAAAAGAAAGTGTAAAACTACAACTGTTGGAATCTGCAAACTCATTAGACATCACATGCTTAATCAAATGAATTCCTTAGACATCACATGCCTAACAATTATAAACCCAGCATTTTAGTCTCTATATCGAAAACACTTTTCAATACTTAGTCGGGCAATTCAACAAGATTCCCGATAAACTGATCGAATGCTCGTCGCAAACTTTAGTAGACGGCCGCACCCCCGATACCGTCGACGAAGTGCACCAAGGCGGAACACCGCTACCGAGAGCACCCGAAAGGATGCTTTCGGCGACGGGGTTCTCCTACAGTCACTTAGTCGGGGCTAAGGGGTGTAGCTGTCTATTAAGTTTATCCGGCGAGTATCCGCGTACGCTACGTGATTGCAACGGACTTTTGATCGCATCAAAATTCCGTGGCAACCGATCAATTGAGACTAAACTGCTGTGTTTATAACATCCAAATCAGTTATCTCATAACTACTTGTGGATTCCAAATATTGTATCACATTCCAGATAAATAGAAAATGTTAAACTTTCCGATCGAACTATCAAACACCCAAGTTTTCCCGAAACAGCTCAATGAAATAAGTTAAAAAAACATTCACTTCATGCCACAGTACCAACGGTCCAGCCGTAGAAGGGTCAAGCCAACGCCTCACATGTGGCACGCCGTACTGCCCCAAACCCGAAGGTTCAAAGGGCAATTCAAGACGGTCACATAATCGAGTTAAGGTTTGTTGTCTTCTAGAGGGTCCATCGCGTTACTTGCACTACTTAGAACGTCTTTAAACTACGGAAAGATCCAACACTTGAAAATTTCCCGACAGGGGAAAAAGTGGGTATTTATATCCGGTCGAACTTTTCAAGATTTTCTAAAATTATCCGGAAAAACACAGACGAAGTTAAACTTTCCGATCGAAACACCGAGCCCCCAATACAACCCAGAAAACTCAACTCTTGAGTAGAAGTTAAAATATCCCAGAAAATACAGCACTAAAATATAGGAATTACTCTGCAAAATTGAAAAGCTAATGTCACTATATGGCCGCGGAACCGCCGCACGAGCCATGCTCGTGCCGCGGTTCCGCCGCGCTTTAGTCAAATCAGGCGCACGTGCTGCACAGTAATCCATAAAAAAACCCTGCTGATTTTTCTGAATATTTCTAATTTGGAAAAAACCCAGTTTTGAAAAAATGTACAGAGAAGGGTTTTAAACTAGGGTTTCGGGTTCGATCGGGTTTCTAACTTCGTCTACGCATCGCCTAAGGCTCTAGCTAGGCTCTGATACCAATATAGGGTTACTAGGCACACTCAAAAGGTTCCATAAGGCATCAACCATGTCAAATTAAAATTTTACGGTGCCGAGAAACCCTAATATAGATCGTTAACTAGAAGTTAAGGCGAAAGAACATGCAAGTTAACAACTTAGCTACAAGTGAAAGGGATTACAACCTTTGTAGATCCGGTCCTCCACTTCTTTAGCTCCGAGATGACGTCCCTCCGCTGCGATCATCGGGATCCCGGACTCTAGCAATGGTTTCGTCGGAGAAATGAGCGGGCTAGGTCGTTGACTTCGAGGCCGAAGATGATCTACGTCGGGGAGACACTAACTCAAGCTATTCCTTCACTAGGTCAAGAACATTGTCAAGAGAACACCAACTACTAAATGGCAAGTTGTAGAGGATGATTAAGTAGGAAGGTTGCTCACTTTAAAATTGATTTTCTCACATTTTTCCTCAAGGCACCTTTAGAGCTAGAAAGCTTTTCAAGGAGCTTGATGAAGAAGAAGAAGAAGTGAATTATTCATCCAAATGAAAACTTATCCTCTTGAATAATTCACCCATGGTTGAGTTAAGCCCTCATGCTTAACTCATGTAGAGAATTAACTAAGGTATGAGGTTAAGGATTAGGTTAATGAAATATCAAGAGAATTGACAAAAGAGTGGACTTTGTCAAAGTTTCTCCAAGCTTCTTCAAGCTTGACAACTTTGACTAAGTTTAACTCATTTGTTAAATCTTAAGATAATCCAATAACCCTAATCTTAACCCTAATCTTAGTATAAGTCTCATACACCCATCTTGTGTGTATCATCAAGCATGATACATACATGTACACTTGCATATATCACATATAAACAATGTGCACAAACTAGTGAGAAAATAAATCATAAGTGAGCTAATATTAGTTAATTTAATGTAATATATCAAATATATAATTATACATTAAATTATTAATCAACTCTTGATTTAATAATCCGGCTATAACCGACTAATATCAAAAGTAACAACTTACCGAATCAACACTTGATCTGATAACCCGGCTATATCCATACAACCGATGAATGTCACAAATCGCGAGAATCGAATACGGTATCACATATCGTATCAATCTCGGTCCTACACATATCACATATGCGCTCCGACTCCGTTTCGCTTGAGCCAGGAAACCCCTGTGTAGGACTCTAAAGACTCGTCAATACGCCGGCAATAGGTGATGATCATATCAAACACCCACAAACCGCAAGCGGTCTGCTAAACGTAACGGCCACCCGGGTATTGAGCGATCAGAAGATCAACAAGCAAGCCTGCTACTACTCCTGCGAATCCAATCAGTAACACTACCGTACAGTCCGGTCTGTTCGTCTGATATGTCGCATATCTCGTCTAGGGGTGGTAAACGTCAGACCCCAATAACTCGATATGAGGCTCATAACGGGTCGAGAAACTACTGGTAACACTTACCAGTAAATCCCTAAAGCAGCCTTGGCCAAGGACTTCCTGTTATAGCCAATCGAACACTGCGCAACCTCAACTCCCTATACCGGGAGAGACGAAACCCCTCCTATCGCTCATTGCCTCCATGTGACTCGGGACTGTACCCAAAAATCACCTTTTTGCACGCCCTCTTGGACGTGGTATGATGGAAATCAAAGCACAGTGGGAATCACACAAGACTCTATGATGATCTCGGGTCTACAGACTAACCTGCACCAGTGTCACCAGAGAACTGTCATCTGACGTAAGGTATAATACCATCTGGGAGTTCTCGGAGAGTCCGTCCAGTGTACCCAGTCTCCACTGAGCACCCGTATATCATCTCTGATGTCAAACAGCAATGGATATGGGATCATCCATCGCCCATCTGTATGGGTCGAGAAGGTATACGCTAGTCTACTCTGGTATATCGATGCCCCATCTCGATACACCCACGACTAGGGACTTTGAAGGATGTACTTATGGACTACCACGTCCCCACTAGTATGATCCGCATCATAGTCCAGGTAGTCAAGTACACATCCTAAGGGCTTTACCAACATGTAAGAGAGAGACAATCAGTGTACACGTTAAGGTAAAGAGTAACCAGATAGCATACTATCATATCGAGCAAGAAAGTCATCCTTATATATGTCCAAGCATCCACTACAATATACATCATATGTATAGTAATGGCCTCTAGGGCATACATATAACTAACAATGCTAATTGGCCGAGAGATGACTAGAGGAGTGTCAGAGCGGAATCGTTTCCGTTAGTACACCTGACCAGGCCGATGAGCCGATAGATTGAGAGATTGGTAACCCACAGAGAAATAAGGACCCAGAGACAGAGGGAGCCAGACTGTGAGCAAGAGGCAAGCAGATGATTTTGCTCTTCCAGTCTTGGGCGTACCGATATTTTTCAACATTGTAGGAGGTGTACCTCAATGTCATTTGTTGCGATTTGCATTTGTGATCCGAGTATCACGCTTATATCGCTTGGATTTGAGTTTTGATGATTGAGTTTCATGATATTGATTTCGTGCACTATGGTTGCACCTACTGGGTATTTACATTTTGTGCACAGTTATTGCACTTGATTTATGTTTACGCACCGCTACACCGGTTTGCGATTTGTGCATACCTATTGCACTTGATATGGATTTTTTGCTTTGGCTACACGTGTTTATGATTTATTGGATTTCATACGGTTGATTTGATTTTATGCATGTGGTACACACTCGATTTGATTTTTGCACTCGGTATAGCTCGCATGTGCTAGAAGTGCATTGATACATGTTTTTGTGCACGCAGTTGCACGCGTTTTTGGTTTTTATACATCATGGTACACTCGGTGTTGCTTTTATACACATTTGAGTTATTGATGAGTTTTCATGCATTTGCTGCACTAGATTGGTATTTCGTGCACTAGATGCACCGGAATTGTATTTCGTGCACTAGATGCACCGGATTTGTGTTTTGTGCATTTGTTGCACTAGATTTTCATTTCGTGCATTTGTTGCACCAGATTGATATTTCGTGCATTGATTGCACTAGATTTATACTCCGTACATCAGTTGCACCCGATTTGTGACTATGAGCATTCGTTTTACCATATTTATGTTTTTGTGCGCGTTTGCACTTGATGTTCGTTTTCGTGCATGCTACTGCACTAGATGCTTATTACGAACTTGACGCGCTTGGGTTGGATTTTTGCGCATATTAGGCACTTGGTATTGGATTTTGTACGCATCGGATGCACTTGAGTGAGATTTTATTTGTGCATGTCGGATGCACTTGATTTATATTTTTATTCGTGCATGTCTGATGCACTTGATTTAGATTTTTATTCGGGCATGTCAGATGCACTTGATTTAGATTTTATTCGTGCATGTCGGATGCACTTGATTTAGATTTCGTTCGTGCATGACGGATGCACTTGATTTGGATTTTCGCGTATGTTGGGCGCATGATATGATATGTGATTTTGTGCACACCGGATGCACTGGATTGGGATTTTCATTCATGCATGTGAGTTGCACTGGATTGAGGCTTTCGTGCACTATAGATGCACTTGATATTATTGTGGTGCACATCCGTTGCACTGGACAGTTGCTTTCGTGCACACCCGTTGCACTTAATTTGGTTTTGTGCACATTCGTAGCACTTGTATTTGGCTTTGGTTTCCGTGCGCACCAGACGCACATGATTGTTGGATACGCCTTTCGTGGCTTAATTTGCTCTTGAGAACTTTGTTTCATGATAGGCACTATATTAAGTAGTAGCCGAACAGGACTGCTCTGAGGACAATACCTGAGTACTTTGCATGCATAAAAAGTTTACCAAGAGGTTTTCAAAAAGGAGCTATAGTCTCGCTATTTCCTACGTGTCCGCGAGTGACTCAAACATTTACAAAAGAAAACCTTTTGAGATATTTTAGAAAGGGCGAGACGTATATTTAGCAAAACATATATGGATGTATATTTATTACTTTATAAATGAGCGTCCGTCACTTGTACCGTGAGTTACGTATCACACAGTGATTCAGAAAAGATTTTGCATGTGTTTTATTCAGGTTTTGAAGGTTTTTCTAAAGATGCGTACTGTACACGTATTATAGTATTTGACTAGTGCATATTGGATTTCAGTAGTGGATTTCGAGATCTGTATCTCCATTGTAACTCCGATGATCTGCATGCAAATCCGATGCTTTGCGTGACGCTTGACCGATTTCGATTTTGAGTTTCGTACTCGTTTTCGGGCGCATCCAATGCGCTGTGGTATTTCTGTATCTTCCGTGATTTCGGAGCCCCGTGAATTGAGCTGATTATTGAAATGTTTTAGTATTTGGGAATTTAAATTTAAATTCGGGGACCGAATTTATTTATGGGGGGAAGATTGTAACATTTCAGAAAATATAATATATTATTTGTGGAATTTAATATTAAAATAATATATTTCGCAAAAACTACCCGATTTGCGAATTTGGGGTTTTCGTAAAATGGTATAAATATATACCAATAATTGTGAAATAATTGGAGATTAAAATGATTTATTCATTTAAAAATATGTTTATTGGATTTGGTATTTTTAAAATTAATTATATGCAGTTTGAATAAAAATTGATTAGTGCACTACTAATCGCGATTATGCCAAATTCGTGTTTCTACATTTTTCCATGGTTAGTGCACCATGTCATGTTGCATTTTGTTACATGTTGTTGCATTTGTGTTGTTTTATTGGTATTATCTGTATTATTGCAAGAAAAAGAGAAAAAGGTTAAAAAGACGATTATTGGAGAGAGAAAGTGAGACATGAGTTTGGACAGGGTGAGAATAAGAAAGAGAGAGAGGGCAGCCACCATTTCTTCACCACATTATTTTCCTTCATCTTCTTCCTCCTCATCTCCCTCCACCTTCACCTCCAAGAATCATCTCCATTTCTTCACCAAAAACCTACACCCACTTCATTAAAGTTGATCCCCACCTCATCCTCAACACTTTGGACCTTTCAAGGTTGGATTTTGGAGACTTTAGGAAGCTTGGGTTTTTCTTGAGTTGCCCAAATGAGGTATATCTTCTTTCATTTAGTTTAGTTTTAGTTTCTTGCACCCTAGTTTAGTTTATAATGTGATTTGGTTAGGGTATGTGATGTTTGGAAAATTCAAGAGAAGGGTTTGGGTGTTTGTATGGAATCATGAGGTGTAGTGAGTGTTTTAAGACCTTAGGGTTTGATTTCAAGACCTAGAAATGAGAATAGAACCCAAAATACGTACTTAGGAAATTCCCCATGTCGGTTTTGTGACATTTTAGTGGCCTACAGGGAATCTGGAGCAAACCCGGGAAGTTTCTGAGAAAAACTAGCAACTCCATTAACCTAATTAAGACACTAGAAGACTACCCTGCAAGTACGTGTTAGTTATATATATGCCCTAGAGGCCATTGTTGTACATATGATGTATATTATAAGGGATGCTTGGATATATATAGAGAGGACTTTCTTGCTCGACATGATAGTATGCTATTTGGTTTCACTTTGTGTTAACATGTTGACTTGTATTAGTTTACTGTCTTGCTCTCACATGTTGATAAAGCCCTTAGGATATGTACTCGACTACTGGGACTGTGATGAGATCACACTAGTGGGGCCAGGGTAGTCAAAGAGTAAATCCTATAATTGTTCCTAGTCGAGGGTGTGTCGAGACAAGGCATCGATACACAAGAGTAGACTAGCATATACGCATCTTGACCCATATGATGGGCGATGGATGATGCCATATCCATCGGTGTTTGACATCAAAGATGGTGTACGGGTGCTCAGTGGAGACTGGGTACACTGAACGAACTCGCCGAGAACTCCCAGATGGTGATATACCACACGTCAGATGGCAGTTCTCCGGTGACACTGGTACAGGGTAGTCTGTAGACCCGAGATCGTCATAGAGTCTTATGCGATTCCTACTGTGCTTTGATTTCCACCTTACCACGTCCAAGAGGGCGTGCAAAATGGTGGCTTTTGGGTACAGTCCCGAATCACATTGAGGCAATGAGCGATAGGAGGGGTTTCGTCTCTCCCGCTATAGGGAGTTGATGTTGTGCTGTGTTCGATTGGCTATAACTGGAAGTCCCTGGCCAGGGCTGATATGGAGTGCTGCTGGTAACAGTTATCAGTAGTTTCTCGACCCGTTATGAGCCTTATATCGACATGACTTATCGGTTACTGGGGTCTGACGTATACCACCCCTAGACTAGATATGCAACATATCAGACGAATTGACCGGACTGTACGGGAGTGTTACTGATTGGATTCACAAGAGAATGTACAGGCTTGCTTGTTGATCTTCTGATCGCTCAATACCTGGGTGGCTGTTACGTTTAGCTGACCGCTTGCAGCTTTTGTGTGTTTGATATGATCATCACCTACTGCCGGCGTATTGACGATTCTTTAGAGTCCTATACAGAGGTTTCCTGGCTCAGGTAAAACGGAGTAGGAGCACATATGTGATATGTACGGGACCGAGAATAATACGATATGAGATACCGTATTTTATTCTCGCGATATGAGTTATCGGCCGGGTATATGTGATATAACCGGGTTATCGGATCAAGTGTTGATTGGATGAAAAGGTACATGTTATATTAGTCGGTTATATGTAATATAGCCGGGTTATCGGATCAAGTGTTGATTCGATAATTTAATGTATAATTATATATGTGATATATTAATTTACGTTAACTAATATAAGCTCGCTTTATTGATTCATTTTCTCACGGGATAATACATTGATATATATGTGATATATGTTAATTGTATTATTTTCTATTGTTACAAAATATATTGTATATATGATATATAATATTGTAACATGTTAGGGTTACAAATATAACCATGGTTTAGGGTTTAAACTTGGTTAGGGTTTGGATTGGGGTTAGCTTTTGCATGAAGCTTCCATAAAGCTTCATGAAGCTTTGACTTTGTCTTTAGCTTGATATTTTGTGATGATATTATGTTAACCCAATCCAAACCATTAACTCAAGTTAATTCTCTACAAGGGTTAACTCCTTCATGCTTAAGCCAAGGTTAGATTTGTAACCACTAGAATAATTCATTGTTCATCACAAAAGGAATTTCCATTTCATTCTTCTTCTTCTTCAACCTTGAGCATTGAGAAAGCTTTCTAGTTTTTCATTTTGTGGTGAATAATAGTAAGAATTTGAAAACAAAAGAGAGCAATATTTCTACTCCATCATCCTCATCTAATCTAGCCAATTAGATTAGGGTGCTCACCTCATTAGAGAGAGAGCTTGAGTTATAGAAACTTCGAGGTAGATCATCGGAGAAAAGGAAGACTACAAGCTAGCATGGATCGTTCGAGTTGTGGAGCCTCTCTTGAGTCCGGGAGATCGTGGATCGTGGCGAAGGGACTTCTACTCGGAGCTTATGAAGCGAAGGAGCGGACTACAAAGGTTGTAATCCCTCACTTTTAGTAGTAAAGATGTTTACTTGCATGTGAAACCTAATTATCAAGCAAAGATCCCGTCTTTGGGTTCTTCGGCACATCTAAATTTTTATTCGGGAATGTTTGATGCATTATTAACCCTTGTTAGAGTTCCTAGGAACCCTACAGTGGTATCAGAGCCTAGCTAGAGTATTAGGCAACGTGTATTCGAAGTTAAAACTCCGATCGAACCCCGAAACGACGATTTGAACCCATCTCTGGAAAATTTTTAAAAATGTGATTTTTTTCTGCATTAAAAATACTCAAAAAAATCAGCAGGGAATTCTAAGAGTTACTGTACGAGACGACACCAAAACTCCACTAAAGCGCCGCGGACCCACGGCCGTACCATGCTTTCTGCGGCGGTTCCGCGGCAGCACTGTAGAGTTAGGGTTAGATTTTTGGCACAATACATCCGTAGGTATTTATAGCTGCTTCTGGGTATTTTTAATCTGACTCAAGTGTTGAGTTTTCTGGGGATCTTTTGTACTCGTTGATTCAATCGAAAAATTTAATTTCTTTCTGTTTTCCGGATATTTAGAAACTGTTAAAATGTTCAAACGGATATCATTAACTCATTTTTTCCCAGCACGAAAAACTTTCAAGTGTTGAATTTTTCTTGAGTTTAAATCTTTCGGAAAAATGTGCAAGTAATGCGGTGGACCCTCTAGAAGAACACAAACGTTAACTCGATTATGTGGCCGTCTGAACTGCCTATGAACCTTAGGGTTTGGGGCAGTACGGCGTGCCACATGTGAGGCGTTGGCTTGACCCTTCTACGGCTGGACCATTGCTACTGTGACATATTCTGGGATTATTTGAACTCCGCTCAAGTGTTGAGCTATTTAGGAAATTTTGGGTATTTGATTATTCGATCGGAAAGTTTAATATTGTCTATTTATCTAGAATGTGATACAATATGTGGAATTCATATAGCTAGGCATGAAATGCGAAGTATGTGATATTTCGGATTTACGATGTCTAAAGTGAATGTGGATTCCAAATGTTGTAGTTTTACACTTTCTTTTCTGTGACAGTAAGCGTAGTATGTGGGGTATCGCCGGCTTCGTTGCTATACATCAACGACAATCGGGATACGCATACTTGCTTACATTGATGATATGAGATATTATGTGTTGCTGTGATATGTTGTATTAGATCGTCGTGTTCTGAATAGCCGGGGGTTTTATGTGAGATAAAAGTTTTTATTTTTATTCATGTAAAATTCATATGTATGTAATATTCTGTTATTGGGGCACTTCCGGGATGAGATTGATGTCACCATTGTATATTATTTACTTTTCCGCATTAGGTAGACCTAAGGAGGGGAACACAAGTAACCTGGTTCTAGGGTCCTGTGGGAGGCCATGTCGAGGAGTCGAGACCGGGTCTCCTAACCAGAGAATTGGCAGTGTTACTTGTCGCTCTCGTAGGGGTCTAGGGATGTGGGTTTGGCTATTCATCGCGACCGTGGAATCCGTGTTTTATACCGGCTCGTATTAAAAACACGGACATCCTAGTATATCCAATATTTTATATATGTTCTTCTGCTGCGATGTTCTGTGATGAGATCATATTACTGCCTGAGACGAATGCTTATACTATATATATAAGCTGATATATAAATATTACTGCTTTCGTTTCTTCTGTGATGCTTAGGAAGCATAAGCTGATGGGATAATATTAATGAGATTAATAAAAAGAAAAGAAACCTAGAAGATGTTGTAGAATCAAAACTTTATAAAAAGGGTAGCTATAGTTTTGCTTTGCACCGTGGTATATGCGATATACCCTGCACCTTATTCGATGAGGAAAGAGCCGAGATCCCTTCACCGGGAGTGACCTCTTTAGCAAAACTGGCAGATGCTACAAACTCACGGTTTAGTTTTTGACAACATATATAGTTATTGCTTTGCACAGCGGTATATATGATATGCCCAGCACCTTATTCTATGGGGAAAGAGCCGAGATCCCTTCACCGGGAGTGACCTTTTTAGCAAAACTAGAAAAGCCCAAAAAACACTCCTTTTCAAAATCACTTGTTTCTACAACGATATCAAGTTCATTACGCTCATGGTTTTCTGAAAAACCTGCATAGCCCTCCGTCATTTCAGATGGATATTACTTAGTATTCGTGCTACGTTTGTTGGCCTGCGTCAAGGCGTAGTGTGCGGTAGCTAACTAGTACTTATCTGTAACATGAGATGTGATTGGATTAGGGTACTCATACGACTTTGTTGGCCTGCATCAAGGGTTGTGCGGGTGGGTTTAATTCAATCAAGAAATGTACGGGTTGAACTTGACTAGCGGACTATGGTTTGTTGGCCTGCGTCAAGGTCATAGAACGCTAGGGGTAAAAGTATTATTGGAAATTTCAAGTGTTGAAATTTGCAATGAGATTGCATACCTCCTATGAGATAGTTGGATCCCGATACCCACTACGAGTAATAGTTACTCCTGGTTTAATTTTACACAGGACAATTAGCCGATCAAGTAGGTGTCTAGAAAGGTGTTAACGGGGTTATGCCTCTGGGAAGACGAGGTTTATTTTAATTAGGTCCGTGCGAAAGAACGGGGAACCTCCCTCAAGTACCGACACTGATCTGGCTGAAAGATTGACAAAATTGTAGGGTGTAATTAATCCTGGCTAATCTTACCTTTTAGGGTTTGAAAGAAGATTTGATAAAAACAGTGGGAGATATCCTGATTAGATAAGATAATAACCAATCTAATCTTGCAAGAGCATACGCTAAAGTGTTTTCTTCTCTCTCTCTCCATGTAGCGACCCTGTCAGGTCTTAATCAAGATAATAATATGGATGTATTGACTGAACCTGGTTATTATACTTAGCAGGGGAACGTTAGTCCCGTTCTTTCTTATAAATGTTATAAGACTGAGCAAGGAACAGGAGAATATCTGGATTCTCACACCGCCCAAACGAAGAATAAGTATGTTGATGCATCTACTTCAGGTGTGTTAGTTTTCGAGAACTGTTTCTTAGTTCACTCTACGTCCTGGGTATTAGATACCGGATCGGGATCCCATATATGTAATATGTTGCATGGGCTGCGTACAGATAGGTAACCGGGAGAGGGTGATCATTCCGTAAGAGTAGGGAATGGTGCAAATGCTGCAGCCAAAGCAGTTGGCGAATATCACCTTGTGTTACCAAATGGTAGTACATTGGTTCTGAACGAATGCTATTACATTCCGACCCTGATATGCAATCTTATATCAGTTTCTTTATTGAGCAAAGATGGATATAATTTTGTAGTACAGGATAATGTTATGAACATATTCCTGAATCAAAAGTTGATTGGATCAGGTTCGTTATTTAATGGCATATACGTTCTCAATCAAACTACCATCCTTAATGTACAAAACACACTCAAGAGGAAGAGTTCAGAAATGAACGAATCCTTCTTGTGGCATTGTAGACTTGGTCATATCAATGCGACACGGCTAGCTAAGTTACATAAGGATGGGTATTTGAATTCGCTTGAATTATCATCTTATGATACTTGCTATTCATGTCTCAAAGGAAAAATGACCAAGACCCCGTTTCGTGGACACGGAGAAAGAGTTACGGAACTCTTAGGACTGGTACATAGTAATGTATGCGGTCCCATGTCTACACACGCCAGGAACGGTTCTTCCTACTTCATTATATTTGTTGCGCCACGGGAGCGCCCCGGCCGTCTTACTCGAGGCCAAATTGCGGAATCAAAATTTTTCCTTACTCGGAAACCGGCGCTACCGCGGACAAAGAAAACCCGGATCGTTTACCATTAACCTACGCTAGCTAACAAGAGATGGGGTGAGAAGTATACCGAGTGATCCGAGTCCTCCGGTCTTCTCTTCATCATCCCGATCTCCCGCGGAAAGTCTTTGCTCCACATCGTCGCCTCCTCGCCGGAAAGGGCACCACATCGCCTTCGTCTTTTACGGGCTCCCGCCTCAATACCGAGGCAACTCGAGCATGAAGCCGGCAACTCGACATGCTCAAGATTTGCTGTAGGAAGTAATGTAGAAACTTTGTCTCTTGGAGTTTATGTAGTTGCCATTGATGGATGGAGGAAGAGGTAAAGAAAATTGGTGCTTTCAATTTTCTAGCAAGAAGAAGATGAAATCAACTCTCTCATTCTTTTTCTTTCTCTCTTTCTTTTTCTTCTACTCTCTTTTTTTCATAACCATGAAAGCCTTTTTCTTCAAGTGAGAAGAAGATGGAGGAGGAATGAATATCATAACATCAACATGAAGGGAGGTGAGTGTAGGAGCAAGGAAGTGGTGACCTTATCCAAACCTCATCATAACAATCTCACATCAACATGAAATCAATCCTAATCCTATCTCATCAACAAAAAGCAAATGATAAAGATGGATAAGAAAGGTATCAAAAGATGCTTTCATAATAAAACATCTTACAAATAAAACCTCCACCATAAGTTATTTGCAAAACTGCAAACAACCCCCTCCATCGGAAAAGTCCGGCCGGGAAAGAACAAAGGAAAACCGGCCGGGACGGAATGCAAACTGGCAACTCCAGAAAACTGGTCCCGTAATAAATTACAGGAAAACCCCAATACTGTGCATACACACCCGCATCTGTATTCCGACCGGATACAAATGCAATGAGACAAAATCTACACTGTACTAAACTAGGACCGGCTTAAGCCAAAGCCGGCTAGTAAAAACCGTTCGATCCTGATCCGTGCAATACCGCATGTATCAGATCAAACCCTGCCATATAACTATACGGCCACTAGTACAAAACTGTCCGATCCTGATCCGTGCAATACCGCACGTATCTGATTGGACCCTGCCATATCTCCATACGGCCTCTACAGCGTTTCGCCCGAAAACTGAGTAACTGAAAGTGTGGTGGACTCTAAAGACTCGTCAATACTATGGCTGTGGATTTAACCACTAGCACGTCAGAGGTATAAGCCAATACGTGACGGGCCACCAGCTATTGACCAAAAGGGACGTCGATGAGGAAGCTCACCCCGACACCCTACTGAGCCTGTCAGTGACAATATCCGTACAGTCCGGTCCGTTCGTCTATGAGTATCGCATGGCGGGCCTAGGGGGTTGGTAAAAGTCAGACCCCCAAAAGCGGTACAAGTCGTGTCGGAGCGTAGCCCAGAACGCCCTGAGATACTACTGGAATACCTACCAGTAAATCTCCTGCCTCGGCCGAGGGCTTTGCGTAATGGCTCTCCTAGACACAGCGCGACCTCACCCCCAATACCGGGAGAGACGAACCCCTGAAGATCCGCTCACTGCCTCCATGTGGCTCGGGACCGTACCCAACTAAAACCTGTTTGCACGACTCCTTTGAGCCGTGGTAGGGTAGTAATCAAAGCACAGTGGGAACTCACACGAGACAAATGACGATCCTCAGGTCGATGAACTAACCTGTACACATGTCACCTGGGAACTGCTATCTGACGTCTGGTATAAGACCAACTAGCAGGTTCCCGGCGAGTCCTGTCCGGTGTACTCATAACCCAATGAGCACCTGTATACATCTTAGGTGAACCAACTGACACCAGTGGCTTGTGAGACCGGCCACCGCCCCTCGTCGGGGTCTCGACTGTATACACTAGTCTACTAATGGAGTATCGATGCCCAGTCTCGAAACTCCCACGACTAGGGACCTTTTAAGGATGTGCTTATAGACCCCAGCTCCCACGTATATGATCGCCATCATACTGCTGGTCGTCAAGCAAGAATCCTAGGGGCTCTATCAACGTGTAATAGTGACATGTCAGGTCACCTTAAGCAGTACACGATGATAAAGGTAAACCAGATAGCATACTATCATCTCGAGTAAGACTGTCCTCCTGGGATAGGTCCTCCCTCAATCATTGCAATCACGTGCCTGTGATCCAATAATTGACTCTGAGGGCACTATCTCCAACAATCTCCCACTTGCACTCAAGGCTAATTATTGCGATGTCGCATACTCACAGCCCGTGTGATACCGAACACCCAACTCCTCTACTAGTCAGTCTCACAAAACTCGTTTGCGAAACTATTGCGTTCGAGGAATAGCCTCAGTGAGTGGATCCGCTGTGATGTTTCTTTCTATGTCTCTCTATATCTCAAGTTCGCGGAGAAAGCCATCTCCCGAAATGAGCAATACCTGTCTTAGAATGTCTGGATGTCTGATGGGACCTAGCTCATAAATGAACTCCAAATCCAAACTTCTTAGACTGTATCATCAACTGAACTTAATCAGTATCCTGCGCCATGCCGCCCTCAGTATTGCCTTGGACCACCTGTCCAAAATACTGCCCCTCGTCAGAGGGAGAACTATAACTCTGACAACCTCCTTGTCGTCCATGTCACCTTGGAAGCCTGGAGTGATAACCGTCTCCTAAAGGAGGCAGCCGTTATCATATCCCTAGAACATTCACTTATGTTCTAAAACTGCTTCCGACTGTTTTTCCAGGATTGGATTAATATCAACTTATTGCACCTACTGCAAGAACAACATCTGGTGTGGTACTTGACATCTCATGATTGACTCAATTGCCTAAGCAAGTGATCTGTCAATCATGCGTATCCCTCTCCCCTTTAGTCTGTAAGACACCTTTAGAGAGGGTGACTCCATTACCTGCAGGTACACTACCATGCCAGGAGTCGTCCATTCTAAATACTCTTAGAATGCTGTCAAAGTACCCTGATTGGGAAACCACCCAAATTTAGATCTAAAACCATAGATCTAGTAACCAGTATGTCTGATAAAATATCCAAGTCCCATGTGGAGAAAACACTGTGTGACGACCAAAGTATAACCGATCGTAGTATAGGAATATCACTTCCTACTACCTTCTCAACAGATCCATCCTCTATTCTGATGACGTCAAACCCATGACTGTCAAATCAGAAACAGATGATCTAACTCTGCTATATCTGCTTTAGTCTATAAATAGATATAAGCATGAAGTCCACCAATGCTTCCGCTGCTCCCACTGACTACGACAACCCTCTGCCAGAGTCATATAGACGTGCACTTCTAAAGCTAGTTTAGAACGACGCTATACTCATCCTCCTGCCGGGTCTCGCAGCCTGGAACAACAACAATGGCAAGTGTGGGTAAACAAGAACTTCCCTGTCACCGTCCTTGAGGCTACCGGAGTACCTCTCGGGTGCCTGAAGTTACCCACCTTATCTGCGGAGTGGCCAATGGAATGTCAAATCAGATTGAATCTTTAGGTTCCTTATCAACTCTTCAGTAATCGTTTGCGGTTCTGGAATCACTTCCAGTTCTACCATACTCCCACTGCTGTTTTTGAAAAAATCCATTTTTAATAAAACTGTGGCGAGTCTAGAACAATATTTCTATTGATCTGCCAGATGGTAGAAAGTCAACCCTCGTCATAGCCTGGGTCAACCCACAAACAGCCATTACAGAAACGTGCCTTGAGTTATCCGGAGTCTGGTTTTAAGCATAAGCCGGACAACTCCCCGTACCTTAACATCGTTAAGATATGAACTGTTCTATATCCAATATAGAAACAGAGGCACTGATTCAATTGAACCAGATTCAAATCATGCAGCTGTCTCCAGTGCATGTCAACTAAATGGAAGGAGGTCGATCAGCGTTACTCAACTTAGGAATGCTTCCAATTATGAGTAACCTGAAAGAGAAGCAATCTGTCTTCATCATTACTATCAACTGAATATCATACACAAGTATCTACATCTTCAATCTCTTTGAAGAATCCCGATACTTGCTACACCTGGTACTCTACTCTATTCAAATACCTATAACTCCTCAAAACTTAGACCCTGTGTTTCCACGAAACAGCTGTCTAAAATCTAGAGAAGCCATAAGTAAACCGAATATAGTACGAGCACCAACCCCTCTGTCCTAATGGACACTGGACAACATACAATACTCTGTATAAGTCCGCTGAGTCTAACAACTCTTTCACTGTGCGTCGTAGGTTGAAAACTGTACTTATGGTTAAGAAGAATTACACCGCTGTTCAATGCTCCTTACCTAACCATCCACTGATATAGGTAAATGTCATCGACATAATATCAAAAGGTATATCTCACTCTATGAAAATAGACGTACAGATATATCGATTTGAAATTGGTGCACAACAGCGGATATTCAAAACCAAATATTTGCCGACCGGCAAACAACCCAGGTGACTTCCTCAAATATCACCGATTACAACGAATCCCGATATAATGAGGATGATCACCCAATTCCCAATAACTTACTCCCACTCATCATCTGTAAAACCATACAGATGTGAGAATCATACCTGGTAAATACATACCCTGGAGTAAGTGTATAATCGGGAAATCAGTTTTCTATTAACAGTACACAGTGAAACTGAAACATTGAAATGTTTCGTCGGGGTATCCTGGTATTCCTAGTAATGCCTCTTCCATTATCCAGATTCACAACTGTAACCGTATATCTCTTTGCCATCTGTCCAAATCCCTTTATATGTCTTTAGTCATTACCGTCCGCACACCCCTTTAGGCCAATTGGTTTTCTTCCTTCCCTACCGTTCGGCACCAGCCTATGGTTTGGAAGAAGACTATCCAATAAGCATAAAGGGTGTACTGTCCTAATCCTAGGAGCACTCGCAATGCGAGAGAAGGTGAAGATAAAAGACACCTGAATGTACTTTATTCCTATTTCTCCTGAACCAGAATCCATCCCCGAACTGGAACAAGTTCCTTTCGAGTTCGTATATAACCATACGATGGAATATCCAATAAACGGTGGATCTTCGTAGTGATACGGAGTGTCCTGGAGAAATACAAAGGTGATTTAGGATTGGCGAAGAAATACTTGGTTTGGTCGTGAATATCAGTCGCAATTTACTTTGCCCTCCTACTAATCCCTTTCTTTGTCTGAACTTAATACCTTCTGTACACCGTCTAGGTTAACTGGTTTTCTTCATTCCCTACCGGTCGGCACCAGCCTATGGTTTGGAAGAAGACTATCCAATTTACGTAATAGGTGTACTACTCCTAAACCAAGGAGTACTCGCAACCCGAGAGAAGGTGAAAAGAAAAGACAACTGAATAGTCCTATCCGTTTTCTCCAGAACCAGAAACCATCCTCGAAGTCCTTCGAGTTCGTATATAACCATACGATGGTTTTGTCCAATGGAAGTGGACGTTCGTAGTAATACGGGGTGTCCTGGAGAAAAGGGTAAAAGTAGGAGTGGCAATGAGGTCTGCAACTCTGACAATCCAAAAGCCAGTGTTAAGAAGGTTCGGTCAACTTGGTCACTGAGTCATAATCCAGGGTCGGGTCAATGGTCGCTGCCAGAGAGAGAGAAAAGAAACACTCAGCGTGCACTCTAACCTAGATCAGAATGGTTATCACTTTGTCTAATCTGGAAACCTCCCACTGTACCTCAAATTCTCCTCCAAACCTGAAAGAAGAATTAGTCGGGATCACCCGAGGAGTAAACCAACTCATCAGTGGGAATCGGGATCCAACTATCATCGCATGATAACGTGACGGAATCCACTCACGTCACCACACTCCAGAAGGTATGCGCATACCTGGCAACTTTCAGTTCTTTTGAAACTCCCGATGTGATTTTTACCCCAAGCGGTTTATGACCTTGACTAGGTCAACAAACCATAAACCGCCAGTCAAGTTCAACCCGTCATTGTTCTGGATCGCATTAAACCCACCCGTACGTGCCCTTGACTAGGTCAACAAGGCCGCACGACTGTCCTAACCAATCCCACTTATGCAACAAACAAGTACCACTTAGCTACCGAACACTACGTCTTGACTAGGTCAACAAACGCAGCACGAATACCAAATAATACCTGTAGGAAATGACGGAGGGCTACGAATGGTTTTTGGCGAAAAACCTTTAACGTAATGAACTTGATATCGTTGAAGGAACTGCATAGCCTTTTATAAAATATAGTGACGAAAACCTTTACTAAAGCGGTCACTCCCGGTGAAGGGATCTCGGCTCTTTCCCCGTAGAATGAGGTGCAGGATATTCCAGCTGAATACCACGATGCAAAGCAAAAGTAATCGGCTATAGTGAAGTTAATGCCCTGACGCAAACTTCTGTCCAAGGGGTCACTCCCGGTGAAGGGATCTCGGCCCTTGCCTCGTCGACTGAGGAGCAGGATATTCCAAATGAATACCACTATGCAAAACAAAAGAGAACGTCCTTGCAATAACAGCTTTTTGAAAAAGTGTTCCAACAACATCAGATTAGGTTTGTTTATCTTGCATTGATCCGAATCAATGCAGTCCCATCAATTGATCACACCACAAAGAACGAAAATATACTGACGTACGTATATGCCATCCGCATTCGCCACTGGGTCCCGTCATCACCCGTTAGGTTAGCTAACTAACGGCAGAGCGGGGACTGGACTAGCGCGGATGTAAAACATATACAACATCTACTAATATATATATACCAATATATAGTATTTCGCTCAAGGCGTGAATAAAATGCAACATCACAGAAATGTACAGCATCACAGAACAATACAGATATCTGGAAACCCCGGGTTTCACAGAGCCGCTGCTGAAACCCGACGTTCCCCTGGTCGTGTGGATAGCCTGTGCAATGAAATCCTAGACCCCTACGGGCGCGGCAAGTCACCCGCCAAAACCTGAAGCGAGGCAGCCCCCTTCAGTACCGTGAATGGACCACCCAGCACTTCACGGAATCCGGTAACTTGGGCACCCCTCCTGGGTCAACCTGTACCCCCTACGAGTGCGGCGAATAGCCCGCCAATCCTGGACTGAAGCCCCCTCCGTCTCAATGCCCTGAGATGCGGGCCCGTTGCCCTCCAGAACCCGGCTATCCGTGCACCCCACCGCGGGGCAAACCTAGTACAGAATGTAAAATATACATACACCGGGTACATCGACCGCAACCAGGTCGTGCCCCAAAAGAATAATACAAACAGGCAGTGACGGCAGTCCACATGTCGGACGCTCGCCCCGCAATAACAAATGTACATAATACAATAAAACTGTACTAGCATTGCATCCAGGCTATCCCCCACGACCGATCCGCAACATCACAGCATAAACATAGAACATCAACGTGAAAGTCACGTTCGCAAATCCGTCTAACCGGGCTATAGCAGTTAGACCGGATTTACCGATCGAGTGACATTCACGGTCGCAGAAATAATGTAAATACTGTGAAAAATGTGTTTAAAATTTTCCGATTGACCAAAAAATTAACAAGTGGGCCCCAAACCAATACTGTAGCACTCACAGAAACAATTGGCCCAATTTTAATATTCCAAAACCCCACCAATAAGCCCAGAAGCCCACTGTGAAAATATGAAGCAGTGACCAAACCAACTTGCGGCGGAAGCGCGGCAGAAATGGGGGTATTGCCGCGCTTCCGCGCTCTAGGTAACTGTTCACTGTCTCGTATTTTCCCAGATGTCTTAGAACTCCCTGCACATCATTCTGAGACCACCTGAAAAATTTTTTGACACCAAAAATTTCCAACAGAAAACTGATGTGAAGGAATGTGTGGTTTTTGGGATTTCGGTCGATCGGAAACGCAAAACACATCAAACGAAAGCTAGACGAAGGTTAATGGCGTGGCTCTGATACCATGTTGCGCCACGGGAGCGCCCCGGCCGTCTTACTCGAGGCCAAATTGCGGAATCAAAATTTTTCCTTACTCGGAAACCGGCGCTACCGCGGACAAAGAAAACCCGGATCGTTTACCATTAACCTACGCTAGCTAACAAGAGATGGGGTGAGAAGTATACCGAGTGATCCGAGTCCTCCGGTCTTCTCTTCATCATCCCGATCTCCCGCGGAAAGTCTTTGCTCCACATCGTCGCCTCCTCGCCGGAAAGGGCACCACATCGCCTTCGTCTTTTACGGGCTCCCGCCTCAATACCGAGGCAACTCGAGCATGAAGCCGGCAACTCGACATGCTCAAGATTTGCTGTAGGAAGTAGTGTAGAAACTTTGTCTCTTGGAGTTTATGTAGTTGCCATTGATGGATGGAGGAAGAGGTAAAGAAAATTGGTGCTTTCAATTTTCTAGCAAGAAGAAGATGAAATCAACTCTCTCATTCTTTTTCTTTCTCTCTTTCTTTTTCTTCTACTCTCTTTTTTTCATAACCATGAAAGCCTTTTTCTTCAAGTGAGAAGAAGATGGAGGAGGAATGAATATCATAACATCAACATGAAGGGAGGTGAGTGTAGGAGCAAGGAAGTGGTGACCTTATCCAAACCTCATCATAACAATCTCACATCAACATGAAATCAATCCTAATCCTATCTCATCAACAAAAAGCAAATGATAAAGATGGATAAGAAAGGTATCAAAAGATGCTTTCATAATAAAACATCTTACAAATAAAACCTCCACCATAAGTTATTTGCAAAACTGCAAACAACCCCCTCCATCGGAAAAGTCCGGCCGGGAAAGAACAAAGGAAAACCGGCCGGGACGGAATGCAAACTGGCAACTCCAGAAAACTGGTCCCGTAATAAATTACAGGAAAACCCCAATACTGTGCATACACACCCGCATCTGTATTCCGACCGGATACAAATGCAATGAGACAAAATCTACACTGTACTAAACTAGGACCGGCTTAAGCCAAAGCCGGCTAGTAAAAACCGTTCGATCCTGATCCGTGCAATACCGCATGTATCAGATCAAACCCTGCCATATAACTATACGGCCACTAGTACAAAACTGTCCGATCCTGATCCGTGCAATACCGCACGTATCTGATTGGACCCTGCCATATCTCCATACGGCCTCTACAGCGTTTCGCCCGAAAACTGAGTAACTGAAAGTGTGGTGGACTCTAAAGACTCGTCAATACTATGGCTGTGGATTTAACCACTAGCACGTCAGAGGTATAAGCCAATACGTGACGGGCCACCAGCTATTGACCAAAAGGGACGTCGATGAGGAAGCTCACCCCGACACCCTACTGAGCCTGTCAGTGACAATATCCGTACAGTCCGGTCCGTTCGTCTATGAGTATCGCATGGCGGGCCTAGGGGGTTGGTAAAATTCAGACCCCCAAAAGCGGTACAAGTCGTGTCGGAGCGTAGCCCAGAACGCCCTGAGATACTACTGGAATACCTACCAGTAAATCTCCTGCCTCGGCCGAGGGCTTTGCGTAATGGCTCTCCTAGACACAGCACGACCTCACCCCCAATACCGGGAGAGACGAACCCCTGAAGATCCGCTCACTGCCTCCATGTGGCTCGGGACCGTACCCAACTAAAACCTGTTTGCACGACTCCTTTGAGCCGTGGTAGGGTAGTAATCAAAGCACAGTGGGAACTCACACGAGACAAATGACGATCCTCAGGTCGATGAACTAACCTGTACACATGTCACCTGGGAACTGCTATCTGACGTCTGGTATAAGACCAACTAGCAGGTTCCCGGCGAGTCCTGTCCGGTGTACTCATAACCCAATGAGCACCTGTATACATCTTAGGTGAACCAACTGACACCAGTGGCTTGTGAGACCGGCCACCGCCCCTCGTCGGGGTCTCGACTGTATACACTAGTCTACTAATGGAGTATCGATGCCCAGTCTCGAAACTCCCACGACTAGGGACCTTTTAAGGATGTGCTTATAGACCCCAGCTCCCACGTATATGATCGCCATCATACTGCTGGTCGTCAAGCAAGAATCCTAGGGGCTCTATCAACGTGTAATAGTGACATGTCAGGTCACCTTAAGCAGTACACGATGATAAAGGTAAACCAGATAGCATACTATCATCTCGAGTAAGACTGTCCTCCTGGGATAGGTCCTCCCTCAATCATTGCAATCACGTGCCTGTGATCCAATAATTGACTCTGAGGGCACTATCTCCAACAATATTCACTGACGATCTCTCTAGATTCGGACATGTGTTCCTGATGAAACACAAGTCTGAAGCTTTTGAGAAATTCAGCGAATATAAGCACGAAGTAGAGAACCAAACGGGAAAAAGTATTAAGATCCTTCGATCTGATTGAGGAGGAGAATACTTGAGCAATGAGTTCCTAGATTATCTAAAAGAGAATTGAATTCTCTCTCAGCTTACTCCTCCTTATACACCGCAGCACAATGGTGTATCGGAGCGGAGGAATCACACCCTATTAGATATGGTGCGCTCTATGATGAGCACTGCTGAGTTACCTGTTTCCTTCTGGGATATGCACTGGAAACAGTTGTAGATCTATTGAATATTGTTCCCACCAAATCTGTGCCAACCACTCCATATGAGACATGGAAAGGAAAGCGACCATATCTTAAATATGTTAGGATATGGGGTTGTCCGGCATATGTGAAAACACAAAATCCGGACAAGCTCGGGGTAAGGTCTATTCTATGCAAGTTTATTGGATATCCCAAACATTCGCACGGGTATATCTTTTACCACACCGAAGAACAAAAGGTGTTTGTTTCTCGGCACGCCACCTTTTTAGAAAAGGAATTTCTTAAAAGAGATTAGTGGCTCTGAGGTAGAACTGGAAGAAGTTCCAGCGACACAAACTACAACAGAAGATTTAGTGGAACCAGAGGATTCAGTAGTACCCGACGAACCCCAGCCTCTCCGCCGATCTAGTAGGGTTTCTCATCCACCTGAGAGATACTACGGTTTTCTCATTGATGGTGGAAGTGAGGATTGCATAATGGAAGATAATGAACCCACTAGCTTCGAGCAGGCCATCACGAGTGGTGACTCTGTGAAATGGCTGGATGCAATGCGATCTGAGATGGAATCCATGTACACCAACAAAGTATGGACTTTGGAAGTTGCTCGTGAAGGGGTAAAACCCATTGGGAGCAAGTGGATCTTTAAGAAGAAACTTGGTGTAGATGGAAAAGTGGATACTTTCAAAGCTAGACTTGTTGCAAAAGGTTTTCGTCAACGACCGGGTGTGGATTATGACGAAACCTTTTCTCCAGTGGCTATGCTTAAGTTCATCCGGATCTTACTTTCCATTGCTGCATACCATGACTATGAAATCTGGAAAATGGATGTTAAGTCCGCCTTTCTAAATGGTGATTTAGAAGTGTGCGTGTACATGACTCAGCCAGAGGGCTTCGTAGATAGTGGGAGTAGCGGAAGGGTATGCAAGCTGCTTAAATCCATCTACGGGTTAAAGCAAGCCTCGCGGAGTTGGAACATCTTTTTTGATGTGGTAATCAAAGAGTTTGACTTCATCAAGAACATAGATGAACCTTGTATTTACAAGAAGGTTGCAGAGAGTAAGGTTGTCTTCCTCGTATTGTACGTAGATGACATACTCTTGATAGGAAATGATGTTCCTATGCTGCACTCGATCAAGCTCTTCTTATCACATAGATTCTCAATGAAAGATCTAGGTGATGCCTCCTACATTTTGGGGATTACTGGGATTGTCCTAATCCAGGTACATTGACACCATACAAAAGAGGTTTAGTATGGAAGAATCCAAGCGTGGGAACCAACCCACGATCTCTGGACTCACTCTCTCCAAAGAGATGTCTCCTAAGATTGATTTGGAGAGAGTTCGCAAGCAAGGGATCCCCTATGCTTCGGCAGTAGGCTCTATCATGTACGCGATGCTATGTACCAGACCCGATGTAGGATACTCACTAAGTGTAGTGAGTAGGTATCAAGCAGATCCAATAGAGAATCACTGGACAGCTGTGAAGAACATTCTCAAGTACTTGAGAAGAACTAAGGAGATGTTCTTGGTGTATGGTAACGGAGAACTCTAGGTGGAGTCCTTTACCGATTCAAGCTTCCAAAGTGCTAAGGAAGACTCTAAGTCTCAATCGGAATTTGTCTTTACGCTAAATGGAGGGGCGGTTTGTTGGAAGAGTTCCAAGCAAGAAACCGTGCCAGACTCGACGATGGAGGCTGAATACATCGCTGCCAAAGAGGCTGTCTGGATGAAGAAGTTCATCACTGAACTTGGTGTGGTTCCGTCCATAGAGCATCCAATACCCTTGTATTGTGATAACAATGGAGCTGTGGCTTTGACCAAGGAACCCAGGTCCCATCAGAAATCCAGACATATTCTGAGGCGGTATCACCTGATCCTGGAGATAGTTGATCGCCGCGAGATCGAGGTCAGGAGAGTTGACACAAAGGATAACACTGCAGATCCACTCACGAAGGCTATTCCCCAGATACAATTTGAGAGACTCTTCGAGATGTTGGGTATGAGATACTACAACAGCTAGCCCTAGTGCAAGTAGGAGATTGTTAGTTATATATATGCCCAAGAGGCCATTGTTGTACATATGATGTATATTATAATGGATGCTTGGATATATAGAGAGAGGACTTTCTTGCTCGACATGATAGTATGGTATTTGGTTTCACTTTGTCTTAACATGTTGACTTGTATTAGTTTACTGTCTTGCTCTCACATGTTGATAAAGCCCTTAAGATATGTACTCGACTACTGGGACTGTGATGAGATCACACTAGTGGGGCCAGGGCAGTCAAAGAGTACATCCTATAACTGTTCCTAGTCGAGGGTGTGTCGAGACAGGGCATCGATACACCAGAGTAGACTAGCGTATACGCATCTTAACCCATATGATGGGCGATGGATGATCCCATATCCATCGGTGTTTGACATCAAAGATGGTGTACGGGTGTTCAATGGAGACTGGGTACACTGAACGGACTCGCCGAGAACTCCCAGATGGTGATATACCACACGTTAGATGGCAGTTCTCCGGTGACACTAGTACAGGGTAGTCTGTAGACCCGAGATCGTCATAGAGTCTTGTGTGATTCCCACCGTGCTTTGATTTCCTACTTACCACGTCCTAGAGGGCGTGCAAAATGGTGGCTTTTTGGTACAGTCCCAAATCACATAGAGGCAATGAGCGATAGGAGGGGTTTCGTCTCTCCCGGTATAGGGAGTTGATGTTGTGCTGTGTTCGATTGGCTATAACTGGAAGTCCCTGGCAAGGGCTGATATGGAGTGCTGCTAGTAAGAGTCATCAGTAGTTTCTCGACCCGTTATGAGCCTTATATCGACATGACTTATCGGTTAATGGAGTCTGACGTATACCACCCCTAGACTAGATATGCAACATATCAGACGAAAAGACCGGACTGTACGGAAGTGTTGCTGATTGGATTCACAGGAGAATGTACAGGCTTGCTTGTTGATCTTCTGATCGCTCATTACCTGGGTGGCTGTTACGTTTAGCTGACTGCTTGCAGATTGTGGGTGTTTGATAAGATCATCACCTACTGTCGGCGTATTGACGATTCTTTAGAGTCCTACACAGAGCTTTCCTGGCTCAGGCAAAACGGAGTAGGAGCACATATGTGATATGTGCGGGACCGAGAATAATACGATATGAGATACCGTATTTTATTCTCGCGATATGAGATATTGGCTGGGTATATGTGATATAACCGGGTCATTGGATTAAGTGTTGATTCGATGAAAATGTACATGTTATATTAGTCGGTTATATGTAATATAGCCGGGTTATCAAATCAAGTGTTGATTCGATAATTTAATGTATAATTATATTTGTGATATATTAATTTACGTTAACTAATATAAGCTCGCTTTATTGATTCATTTTCTCACGGATAATATATTGATATATATGCGATATATGTTAATTGTATTATTTTCTATTGTTACAAAATATATTGTATATATGATATATAATATTGTAACATATTAGGGTTACAAATCTAACCATGGTTTAGGGTTAAACTTGGTTAGGGTTTGGATTGGGGTTAGCTTTTGCATGAAGCTTCCATAAAGCTTCATGAATCTTTGACTTTGTCTTTAGCTTGATATTTTGTGAAGATATTATGTTAACACAATCAAAACCATTAACTCAAGTTAATTCTCAACAAGTGTTAACTCCTTCGTGCTTAACCCTAGGTTAGATTTGTAAACACTACAATAATTCATTGTTCTTCACAAAAGGAATTTCCATTTCATTCTTCTTCTTCTTCAACCTTGAGCTTTGAGAAAGCTTTCTATTTTTTCATTTTGTGGTGAATAATAGTGAGAATTTGAAAACAAAATAGTGCAATATTCCTACTCCATCATCCTCATCTAATCTAGCCAATTAGATTAGTATGTTCACCTCATTAGAGAGAGAGCTTGAGTTATAGAAACTTCGAGGTAGATCATCGGAGAAAAGGAAGACTACAAGCTAGCATGGATCGTTCGAGTTGTGGAGCCTTTCTTGTGTCCGAGAGATCGTGGATTGCGGCGAAGGGACTTCTACTCGGAGCTTATGAAGGGAAGGAGCGAACTACAAAGGTTGTAATCCCTCACTTTTAGTAGTAAAGATGTTTACTTGCATGTGAAACCCTAATTATCTAGCAATGATCCCGGCTTTGGGTAGTTCGGCAAGTCTAAATTTTTATTCGGGCATGTTTGATGCATTATTAACCCTTGTTAGAGTGCCTATGAACTCTACAGTACGAACCCATTCCAAGCATCCATGGCCGAGCGGGCCGGTTTTGAGGGCAGTGTGGCCTGCCTCAGTATGGGCAATTGTGTCTAGGTTTGGTCTGTAGCTCACTTACCCCCTATACAACCCCACTATACTGCTAGTTTAACCCAAGTTTACCTGAGACTAAATCTGGGACCATTT
The DNA here is from genome assembly GCA_030015575.1 of Agapanthus africanus. NCBI lineage: Eukaryota > Viridiplantae > Streptophyta > Magnoliopsida > Asparagales > Amaryllidaceae > Agapanthus > Agapanthus africanus. Next base: position 373,373,909 of record JASDDO010000026.1, read on the forward strand.
TACTAGGTTATTGAATATGTAATTTATGATTTATGAATTCGTGTTTTGGTATTTGATATTGTATTGGGTCGTTTGATGTTTGTACGTCAACGACGAGGGTTGCTTGGTGGTTTTTGCAAGCTTAGGCTATAGGTTCTTACCTATGAGCTCACCGTATGCCGTATAGGTTTTCCAGACTTTGTGTTATTAGCATTTGCGATTGTGTATTTATTGTAGGTACCTTCGCGTGGATTCCGAGACGACGAAGCACATAGACTACGGCTGAATAAGAAATTCTGCAGGTGAGTAGATTTATATCTATATGGGAAGTTGGGTGGATGGCGTATAGCACCCCCGCAAATTAAAATGGAAACCGATATATATATATATATATATAGAGAGAGAGAGAGAGAGAATATAGTTAAGGGAACCATGTTAGAAACTTATAAATATGGTCGGAAAAACCTATACTAGGAACCCATGGATGTGATTAAAGGTTTAGTATGAAATGATATGATTGATAAGGATGTCTCGAAGATATATAAGGATTTGAAACATAAATGTGAATCACGATATATAAATATAGGTAGTGCACGAGAATAAGTATGAGATTTAGAGTAGCATGACATGAGATTTATAAGATAGAATGTATATGTAAGATGACTTGATGTGAGATATTAATGTGATGAAAAGACTATACGATGAAATATGATGACTTGGTGTGATATGTCGTTATATGGATGCGAGTCGATACGAGATAGTTGATACCTTTGTCGGTACCACGATATGAGATTGATACGGATGTGACCTGAGATATAGGTATATAGATATATATAATGTTGTGAATCCTGAGTATTATGCCGTACGAGACGTTAGGTCCGTACCCTCATTATCATATAGGTTGATAGGATCCCTAATGTTTTAGTGTCGCCGTACGATGGATACCGTACATGATGAGTTTTACTTGATGATTGATCCATACCCTTGACTAGAGGATGCCGTATGATGGATTGTACTGTACGCGATTTTAGGAGGCCGGATGTCGATTGATAGATTCACCGACTCGAATATATTATAGAGACGTATACCTTATAGCATTGCGCTCACGATTTACTTTATGCTACGTTCATGTCACTCTCATTGCATTACAAATACCTGTGCTAGTACACCTACACCATTATCGATGATGCATATGTTACACTTACACAGGTTGGCCGGCTCACACACTTCATCATCGATAATTGCTATGTCACTTACATAGTAGAATTGTCACATCATTATGATATGCCGCATGATATACTGATATTGTCACATCACTGTTCCATGTTGCATGATATACTGAGACGCTCTCATTTCTGTTCTATGTTTGCATATATCATGCTTTACGATTATATACACCGAGATGCTGTTTTCATGAGATTTCTGGATTTGAGAACCGTGGTTATTTCAAAAGAAAGTATGTATTGTTTTAAAAACCCGGTTTCTCTTGATATGATATTTCGAGACGTCAACCATGTGTTTTATCGGTTCTGATATTGATATGTGAAACCCGATTAGAGGAGCTGGATGAGGCCGTTTGCGGGTACATGGTGGACCCGGTATGGTACCCCGGGGCAAGAAAGGGATGTCGCGTAGTAGACAATAAGCCTGGCAGAGGGACTACTACCTACTGCTGATTGGTTGGACCTGGCGGTTATCCGGAGGATACCGACTGGAGTAGAGAGATAGATATGGGCCGATCCGTAATGCCGGAGCCCGAGGGCCGATCTGGACAGACGGAGCCCGTGGGCCGATCCGGACTGACGGAGCCCGATATATGAGTATTTACGTGTCGATGCTGGACACGGGTTTCATGATGTTTCGAGTGTCGATGTTGGACACTCAGGTTCCATGATTTGATGAGTCGTTGATAGACACAGGTTGATTTATATCCTTATATTTTCATGCCTATTCTTTCATGATATTTACATGCATGATGTTATTGTGTCATTGATGGACATGTAGATGTTAGCCACATGCAGATAGGTAGTGATTATATTGTTGGCACGTATCCAGATACGGTCACCCTAGATATCATAATATTACCATTATGATATAGTTGACCTAAGAATCGTTGTTTTATTCGATTTCTACCTGATGATGTTTTCTACTCACGAGTTGGAAACTCACCCCCGTTGTGCCACAGTTCTTGCAGGTTGACCGTTTGGATCAGTCGCGGCATCGCCGGCACACGGCTTACTTTCGGGTGATTTGCTTTGGCAGGTAGTACATGTTGGATCGTGCCACTCTTGTATTATTATTCCTGTTGTATCTAGTCAACTCCATCAATCAAAACTAGTATTTGTATAAATAGTAAGACTTAGCAAGACTTGTAGTTGCGAGATTTAGAGCGATGGGTTATATGCTCACTTGGTGGGTTGATGTCTTGCTTATTTCATTACCTTTTGTGTTGATCTTCGCCGTTGGTCGTCGTATACATGTTTTATGACTTGTGTGGTTGTGATTCCGCCGTTTGGCGAAGAGCTAGCTCCCGTTTGGGGATGCCTATTATATTATCATGTATTTATGGTTTTGGATCAAAATATACAAAGGAGGTTCTGCCTAAATTTTTAAAAGTCGAAACATGTTTTTCAACTAGTAAATCCACTTGCATTTTTCATGTTCCTTTATCTATGCATTTAAGAAAACATTTGATTTCATCATAACTTTATTTAAAAACTTCACCTCTTTCATTTCCTTAAAAAGGTTTAGATTTCTGGGCTTCGGCTTACTTGAATTACGTTATGCCTTTAGACGTGGCATGGTTTAAGTGCCGGTCACGAACAATATTTTCGGGTCGTGACACCAAGAGATATGCTAATCATGCAAATCTCTCTACTCATCAGTCTAGAAGACATCTCTTTAGAGTGGGTGAATCCATCATCTACGGCTACACTACCACGCCCGGAGTCGTCCATTCTAAAACCCTTTAGAATAGTGTCAAGTACCCGAATTGGGACACTTCCTAAATCTAGATCTAAAACCATAGATCTAATTACCAGAAACCCTGATATTTTATCCAGATCCTATATAGAGAAATCACCTTTTGACAACCACAATATAACCGATCGTAGTATAGGAATATCACTTCCTATAAAGAGCATGTCATCCATGTATGGTTACTATGCACTGTCACAAGGTTCTATAAGGTATCAACCATGCCCGATTTAAAATTTAGACGTGCCGAACAACCCTAACCAAGATCTTAGACTAGAGATTAGGCGAAACATATAGCAAGTAAACAACTTAACTTCTAAGAGTTAGGGATTACAACCTTTGTAGTCCGGTCCTTCACTTCATAAGCTCCGTGTTATGGTCCCTTCGCTGCGATCATCAAGTTCCCGGACTGTAGAGAGGCTCCACAAAAAGAAAGATGCATGCTTGCTTCCGATCTTCGATAACAAAGATGATCTACCTTGAAGTTTCTTTAACACAAGCTCTCACTCACTAATGAAGTGAACACCCTAATCTAATTGGCTAGATTAGCTGAGGATGATGAGGTAGGAATTTGGCTCTAATTTGTTTTCATAATCTCACACTAAATCATCACAAAACTCAAAGCTAGAAAGCTTTGCAAAGAGGAAAAAGAAGAAGAAGAATTAAAATTTCCTTTTGTGATGAATAATGAAAAAATAATAATAATTATAAATGCAACCATGGTTGACCAAAGAGAGGGCTAACCATTGTAGAGAGTTAACTAGGGTTAAAGGGTGTGTGTTGGGTTAGGAAATATCTTGCAAAATATCTAAACAAAATATCTTTGCAAGAAACAAAATAAAAGCTTCTAGAAGCTTCTAGAAAAGTTTAACCCAAATCAAACCCTAACCTTGTTTAATCTCCACTAATCATGTTGCATTAGTAATTATAACATGTTACAATATTAAATATCACATATATAATATATGTTTGTAACAAAAGAAAATAATACAATTAACATATATCACATATATATCAATGTATTATCCGGTGAGAAAATGAAATAATAAAGCGAGACAATATTAGATAATGTAATGTAATATATCATATATATAATTATACACTAAATTATCGAATCAACACTTGATCCGACAATCCGGCTATTTCTCAAATAACCGACTAATATATATATCTGTACCGATTCATCGAATCAACACTTGATCCGATGACCTGGCGGATATCAAATATAGCGAGAATAGAATACGGTATCTCATATCGCATTTTCCTTGTTCATGCACATATCACATATATGCTCCTACTCCGTTTTTCCTGAGTCAAGAAACCTTTGTGTAGGACTCTAAAGAATCGTCAATACGCCGGTAGTAGGTGATGATCATATAAAACACCCATAACCTGCAAGCGGTCAGCTAAACGTAACAGCCACCCAGGTATTGAGCGATCAGAAGATCAACAAGCAAGCCTGTACATTTTCCTGTTAATCCAATCAATAACACTCCCGTACAGTCCGGTCTCTTCGTCTGATATGTTGCATATCTAGTCTAGGGGTGTTATACGCCAGACCCCAGTAACCGTTAAGTCGTGTCGATGTGAGGCTCATAACAGGTCAAGAAACTACTGGTAACACTTACCAGTAAATCTCTATATCATCCTTGGCCAGGGACTTCCAGTTATAGCCAATCGAACACAGCACAACATCAACTCCCTATACCGGGAGAGACGAATCCCCTCCTATCGCTCATTGCCTCCATGTGATTTGGGACTGTACCCAAAAGCCACCGTTTTGCATGCCCCATTAGACATGGTATGATGGAAATCAAAGCTCAGCGGGAATCACACAAGACTCTATGACGATCTCGGGTCTACAGACTAACCTGTACCAGTGTCACCGGAGAACTGCCATCTGACGTGACGTATAATACCATCTGGGAGTTCTCGGCGAGTCCGTCCAGTATACCCAGTCTCCACTGAGCACCCATACACCATCCTTGATTTCAAACACCGATGGATATGGGATCATCTATCGCCCATTATATGGGTCAAGATGCGTATACGCTAGTCTACTCTGGTGTATCGATGCCCTGTCTCGATACACCCTCGACTAGGAACAGTTATAGGATGTACTCGTCGACTACCGTGGCCCCCACTAGTATGATCTCATCATAGTCCTAGTAGTTGAGTACATATCCTAAGGGCTTTATCGACATGTGAGAGTAAGACAGTTAACTAATATAAGTCAACATGTTAAGATAAAGAGAAACCAGATAGCGTACTATCATGTCGAGCAAGAAAGTCCTCCCTATATATGTCCAAGCATCCACTACAATATACATCGTATGTACAGTAATGGCCTCTAGGGCATACATATAACTAACAATCAGCTGTGGTTGAAGTATCTCATCCTCAACCATCCCAAAAAGTCTTTACTGGGAAATAGGCCTTTATGAGTGGATCCGCGCTGTTGTCCTCTGTATCTACTCTCCTAACCTCGATCTCCCTGGAGATCAACCATCTCCATGATCAGGTGATACTGCCTAAGAATTATATCTGGATTTCTAATGGGACGGTGGTTCCTTGGCTAATGCCACAACTCCATTGTCACACAATGGCAGGAACTGAGTTCATCTCATGAACTATTATCTATATTCAGACTGCCTCTTTGGTAGCATCCTTGGTAACGATGTATCTTGCCTCTAATCATCTAGTAAGTCACGGTATCTAGCTTGGAACTCTTCTAACATACCGTCCCTCCACTGAGGGTAAAGACAATGCCTGTGACTGACATTCAGTCGTCCTTATCACCGTGGAACCTTTTCCAGTTATTCTTCCCAGGATCGATTGATACCATCTCACTACAACTAGTGAGAATCCTAACATCCAATTAGATCTATCTCATAGATCAAAAACCTAGGATTTATGAGGTATCGCTTTGATCCTATATGGAGAATTCTTGTGATAAGCGGAGATTGACTGACCGTATCATAGGAAACTCCTTCCCTATCAAGAGTGTGCCATCCACGTACTCTATGAGGATCACTACCATACTCTCTACTACCTTTTTGTATATACAGGGTTCATCTACCATTTTGATGAAGTCAAACTCTTTGACTACCACATCAAAACAGACGTTCCAACTTCGCGATGCCTTGTTTATCCCATAAAGCAACTTGCACACATTTCCGCTGCTCCCACTGTCTACGAAGCCCTCTAGATATGTACTTATAGATGCTCTCTTCTAAAACATCATTTAGAAAAGCAGTAATGACACCAAACCACCAGATATCGTAGTCATGGTATGTAGCAGTGGCAAGTAGGATCTGGATGGACTTAAGCATAGTTTTGAAAGCCTCAACTTTTCCATGTACACCAAGTAATCTTCTCAAGATATACTTGCTCCTGATGAGGATTTAACCCTTCAGATAAAGCAACCAAAGTCCATACATTTTTGGTGTATAAGGATTCCATGTCAGATCGCTTAGCATCCAGCCATTCTTACAGACTCCTACTCCTGATGGCCAGCTCGAAACTAGTTGGGTCATTATCTCATGATGCAGTCCTCGCTCCCACTGTCATAGAGAAACTGAAGTATCTCTCAGGTGGGTGAGGAACCCTACTAGTTCGGCGGAGAGGCTGAGGCTCGTTAGAAACTATTGAATCCTCCGGTTCGCCAAATCATGAGCTGCAGTTTGTATAGCTGGAACTCTTTCCAGTTCTACAGAGCCGAACTTGCCTCGAGCTTTGTCCGGATTTTTCTTTAATACATAGCCCGGACAACCCCAAATCTTAATATCCTTAAGAGATGGGCTCCTCCCATACCATATCACATATGGAGTGGTAGGCACCTGATTTGATTGGAACCCTATTCAATAGGTATGCAGCTTCTCAAGTGCATGACTCCCAAAAGGAAATAGGAAACTCAGTAGTACTCATCATAGAGCGCACCATATCCAATAGGGTGTGATTGCTCCACCCCGATACACCGACGTGCTGTGGTGTATACGGAGGAGTAATGCTGAGAGAGAAACTCATTCTCCTTTAGAATAGTCCAGGAATCCCGTGCTCAAGTATTCTCCTCCCTGATCACATCAAAGGACATATTACTTATACCCGTTTCTGGTTCTCTACTTCTAACTTAAATTCTGTTAATATCTCAAAAGCTTCGGACTTATGTTTCAACAGGAACATATGTCTGAATCTTGAGAGATCATCAGTGAATGTAATGAAGTACAAAGAACCGGTCCTGGCAGATGTAGACAAGGGACTTTCATACATCAGCATGTATCAATCACAAGAGTTCACTAACTCTTTCTCTGTTTCTAATAAACGGAGCTGAGGTCATCTTATCTTTGTGACATGACTGGCAAGTTTTACAAGATGTAAATCCAAACTAATTTAAATATACATCTTTATGTAACTTCAGCTAGTCGGGTCGCATTGATATGACCTAGTCTACAATGCCTCAAGAAGGATTCGTTCATTTCTGAACTCTT